>JAEIFP010000517.1:5085000-6285000 GCA_018903935.1 Drosophila insularis
ACCATTTACATCAATCAGTATATAGCTGCATATATATAGGAATATATATATATATGTATGTATACATATATATATAAAGGAGGAGCAAAAGAAAATCAACTGAACGAATGAAATTGTCAAAGAAAGAAAAAACCAAGAGAAATTAAAAAATATGAATAAAAAAAACAAAGTGAAACGAACGATATAGGATTGAGGATATATATATATAGATGATACGATGCCGATACCGATACCATAGTCATGTCATGTAACCAACAAAACAAAAACGAAATATACAAAACAAAAGCAACAAACTCTAAGCAGATATAAATTATTCTTATAAATAAACCATTACGAAAAGAAAAAAAATCCAAATTGTCGCATTTATTGTTTGTAAGGGGAAAATGGGACATATGTATATGTACATATAGGTGAGTTGAACAAATTAATTTCAAATCAGGTTCTTGATGGGCTATAATATATTTCAGTAAAATAAATTTTTAGCTTATCAAATATACATTTAATATCAGATTCAGGTTCAAAAATAAAAGCACATTACTGAATCGTTTTGAAAGTAAAAATGGAAATTGAAATATAAGATCTGCCAATAGAAAAGGATATATTTATTTTGATGATTTTTTGAAGCATTCACAATAAACCAAATGCGATTGCGATTTCATTAAAAATCAATATTATCACTAATTTTGCAAATAAAAAAAAAAAAAACTAAGGCCTAAAAGTATGCAAATATTTTGAACAAATCAAGATTAAACCACCCGAAGAAATAAAATTTTTATATTAGTTTTACTAATGTTAATTACCTCTAGCTTTCTAAGCGAAGTCTGGCCTAATGTAGGCAGGACTACATTGTCCTTTGACCAAAAGGATCCGGGTCCATGGACTGTCTTTGGAGCTTTTTGTTCACTTAAAGCTAGTATTGGATTGTTATTGTTGATGAATTGAAAAGACAGTTTAGGTTTAGCTTTATTGAAATATGTATTTTATTTTTGTATGTGTTTTGTGTTTTTTTAAATTTTTTTTTTGTTTTGTTTTGTTTGTATTCAAGCACATATGTATTTATGTATTTTTGTATTCTTTTTTTGTTTGCTTTTTTGTTGCAGGTTTTTTTCGTGTTTTTTTGCGATTTTTTTTGTTAAACTTTTATATAGGTTTTTTTTTTTTAAATTTTGTTATTAATAATAAGGATTTAGTTTCTGTGCTGTTCACTTTCTTGTTTGTTTTGTTTTCTTCATTTTTGCATTACGTTTGTAGCAGCATTTGTTTGTTTACATTTCTCTTTTTCTCTGTTTTCAATCGTTTTCTTCTTCTGCTTCGTCGGCATCTGTGCTTCCCCTACCCCACACACTTGTCTTGCTTGATATATGTATATATATACACATATATATATATTTTGATATACATATATATATATATATTGGTATATATTAAGGTTACTATTTGTTGTTGCTGTTTTTGTTTGTTTGTTGTTGTTGGTTGTTATAGTTGTATAATTTATATATAACATGGCTATATAGTAGGACGTACTGATCCCGGAAAAATGGTTTTATCTTTCATTCATTCTTACTCTTGTTTTTTTTTGTTATTTTTTTTTCTTTGCTTTTGTTTTTAGTAATTGAAATTCATAGTGTTCACAATATATTTGCTTTTGTTTTTGTTATTACCAATAGATGATCTTCTATATATATGTATATATATATATAGATATATAGTTCTTGATTTTTTTAATGTATTTTCATTCATTAAATGGTTTTTCATCAACAGATTTTGGCTAAGCAAATTTAATTTGCTTTTTATTTTTTTTTTATACTTGTTTTACATTTCTTTCTCTCTCTCTTATTCCATTTCATTTCTCAGTTTTTATTTTGTTAATAATTTTTGTTATAAATAAATATGTATGTATGTATGTATGTGTGTGTATAATTTTTATGTTTTTCTTTTCGTAATAATTAATAAGTTAATGCAACCCTCATTTTTTAATTTTTTTGTTTGAATGCGAAAAAGAAAAGAAATTCGGAAACGAAATTATAATAATAAATAGTTATAATATATAGGTAGATATATATATATATCTAAATATGCATGTATACAAATTAGACTTTTTGTTTTAGGTAAAAATACTTTTAATTTTTTTTTTTTCTTTCTCCCTTACTCACTTTACGATTATCTCTTCTCTCTTTCATCGCTTTTACTTTGAATAAATAGAAAATTTTGGTTAACAAACACAAACAAAAAATTTTTTAGAGAAATATATGTAAATGTATATGATTTTCTATATAGAGAGCAAACTCTATGGAAAAACAAAGTATAAGAATAGCAATAAAAAATAGGCCATATATATATATTAAAGATTGTTGCAAGGACTTCGTTGCCATTATATATAGAATAATAAGTTTCTTCTGTTTTTGATACATTTGTATTTCCCAAACTATTACACATCGGTTTTTGTTTTGTTTTGTTTAAATTAAAGCAAACTAGTCGAAAATAGTATACGTGTACACACAATTTGGTTTCCATCTCCTAGCCATAACTCGCTCACACCTCATCGCTAATCTATATCATAGTAGAATTTCTTTATGCAATTTCGGTTTCAGTTTTTGAAATAAATTCTATCAAATGGTTTGGTTTTTTTTTTTTTTTTTTTGTTTTTTAGATTTCAGACACAAAGATTTCATTACGTTTCGCTTTTGCTTCATTTCATTTCATCATATTTTTGTTTTGTTTTGGTTTTTTTTTGAGTTTTTCTTTTTGTTTGTTATTTTTTTCAGTTTTTTTTTTCTTTTTTTTTTGTTTTGTTTTGCTTCTTTATATATATATATATAATTATTTGAGTTCCCTTTAAGTATTGCATTAATTCTTTGTTTGTTGGCTATCAAATTACAATTATTATTACAATTATTATATGGTAGATATTATAATTATTATCGTTTCGAATAGAGCGTTTATCTAGGGGGAAGGGGCAGGGGGAGGGTGTTATTATTAGTTTCTGTTTTTTTGTTTTGTTTTGTTTTTAGTAATATTCATCATATAAATGTATTAGGTTTATTATTATTCTTCTAGCGACAAGTTCAAGTTGCTGTTACTTTGTTGTTGTTTCATTTTGTTATTTATTATTGATGCTTGTTGTAGTTGTTGCTTGTTGTTGGTTGTTGCTTGATGTTGTTGTTGTTGGTTGTGGTATGTTGTTTTGTTTGTTATAAGAATATAGAAAAAAAATATATATAGGATGTTTTTTTTTTTTGTTTGTTTTTTTTTTTTTTTTTTTTTTTTTTTTTTTGTCTTTGATGTGCATCTAAAATATATTCGCCTGCCTCCTCTTTGGCATGGAACAATTGATTTACTCAACCAAGGTGCCTATGGATAAAAATTTTTTCCTAAATTAGTATTTTGCAATTCAATAGAACTTCAATTTATCAATCACCTGGAATGCGTGGATGTCGTGCCAGCGCAGAAAAGCCTTTGCCCTGCGGTCCCTTGGGTGCCCGTATCAATATTAAACGTGGCACAGTATCATCGCCATTGAGTTTAAGGCGCGAGATCAGACGATCGGGACGATCGTTTATTTTTAAAACATTGCAAGCCGAAGATTTGCCATTGCGCTAAAATGAAATAGAAATGATGGCAACTCAACTCATTTTTGCCCTTTTGATAATTATTGGCATTCTTTTCCAGCTTACCTGATTGGTCACCACTGAAAATTCGACTGTATCGCCTGGATGTAGAGCAACTGTATTACCCTGAACTTCGGACATGTGAAAGAATAATTTTTTGCCATCTTCCACCTCGAAATTGAGAAAACCGAATTGTCCTTTTATGGAGTCGACAGTGGCACGTTTCTTTTGTCGCACGGCATTGACAACAGCAGCACGGCCGCTCTCATCGATGCGGAAGCTAACCAAATCACCCTTTTGCAAAAGATCTCGTTTGTTGACCAAACTGGTAATCCCAAATTCATGCTGCGATATGACAGTGGTACGCTGCTCATCGAGTATTTCGATTAGGCCAGCATATTCCTGTTGATCGGGATTAATGCAACGCAGGGGACGTGCCACAACACCGTTGTGCACCGTTTCCAGCACTGATGGCTGTGGTATTGAATTTTTTGGTAACATTCGTACATTCTCAGCGGGTAGACAATTGCCCGATACTGAGGTATTGCCATTCGGGGCTAATGTATATTCAACCTCTTGGCCCAATTCTAACCAATTGGGATTACCCAAATAGTTGCTAAAATGAAAGAATACTTCCTCATCGTGCGATAGAGTCTCAATAAAGCCGAAATTCTCTTTCATTACAGCAATAAAACCGCGATAAATTTGTGCACTTTCTGAACCAGAATGATTATTATTCTCAATGCCATCTAGTGATGATGTTCCGGTTCCTGTTGCGTTGCTTGCTGTTATTATTGTTGTTGTTGGTGCTGCTACACCTCCTACTGGTGTTGTTATTGCCTGTTGAGTAAGGCTACCCATGCTGCTGGTACTGCCGCCAGGACTACCATGCATTATATAACCATTTTGGAGTGAAGCATTTGAGCTGCTGCCACTAATGCCATTCGAAAGAAGTTGTTGCTGTTCAATTGATTGTTGTGTAATGAGTTGTTGTTGTTGCTGTTGTTGTTGTTGTTGTTGTTGTTGTTGTTGCTGCTGCTGCTGCTGTTGCTGTTGTTGCAGGGAAATTTGTTGGACATTAACGGCAATATATTCCTTATTACGTTTGACCTGTAAACAAAAATCAAGTTACTTAGTTGCTAATCATTCTGTCTCTCTCTCTCTCTCTATCTCTGGCTCTTACCATATAAATATCGAAGCGCACACGCTCCCCAATCCTTGGTGGTTTTTCGCAGTCTTTAAGAAAATACATTATAGTCTTTTTACTATCGCTATGCTCATAGGTTATAACGCCACCCTCGACACGATCTTGAGATTTAATGGGACTCTTGGGTGCCTCGCGTGTCACGCAGCCTGCAATTAAAATAATAATAATAATTAGCATAATCGTGGGTATATATGTATATCCAAAACACACTCTGATTAAGATAAGAGATATTAGAAATTTGTTTGCATCTTTGATCTATCTTCTCTTTGGTTATTATAATTAGATATCCTACTAACCTTCAATATTGCTGGCCATTAGAGTTTCAAATTGCACACTATTTGGCGGTAGATGCTTAATGCGTATGGCCTGCAAACGCGAATTGTTATAAGCCAAACCGGGTTCCTGGATGACTGTAAATTCTACTTCATCGTTAACCTCAATTTCGCGGCTCTAGAAAAATTAAATAGGTAATTTATTGAAATTTATTCATTTTATATTGTATGTGTGTTAAATGTGTGTGTGTTCATTTTATATCTTACCGTATCCAAGACCTCGGTGAAATGGAAAAATAAACGCGCCTGCCTTTCCACACAGCGTAGAAAACCAAAGCCATCTTTAAGTGAGGAAATTGTGCCCTGTTCACGTTTCTCGCCTGATACTTTAAAGGTCTCATCTAGCAGGGCAATCGATGTGGCACGTTGCAACTGATCACGCCTATCGGTGGCCAAAAGGAATTGGACCCAATCGCCATGACGTAATGTGAAATCACCTTTTTGATCCTTATCACCAAATGGTACTTCAACTTCCGAATAATCGAGGGCACGATAACGTATACGTCCCGGCAATGGATCATTATTCTGACGTACAGGATTATTACGATCCAATGATTTTAATACCTGACCCTTATACACAGTATTATCAACATCCTCAAAGATAACTGAACCAGGTGGCAGACGTGTTATATTACACGCAAATTCTCTACCCTGTGGTGGTACAGAAGCCGATTGCTATAGAAAAAAAAATGGATTACATTCCATTTCTATACATATACATATATAAGAAACTCTTTACTTACGCTACGCGTTTGTATGGTAAATTCAACATCATCGCCTGGACGTAGCTCAACATTGCCTTCGGCTTCGGAGAAATGAAAAAATATCTCTTTAACAACATCGGCGCGTTCAATGAAGCCAAATGACTCTTTCATGGAGCAAACAACACCACGATATTTCACAGGTTGTGCCGGATTTTCCAGGCGTATATGGCAGGCGCCTAGATTGCCTCTGTTTCAATTGGACAAGCAAATAAAAATGTTAACTAACGTTTTAAAGTTGTTTTTTTTTTTAATGTATTCTTACCTTTGGTTTGTAGCAATTTGAAAGCTGACCTTATCGCCAGCCCTCAAATTAACATTGCCCTCAACGTCATCTTTGGTATAGGGTAGAAAGAAGCATTCACCACGATTCTCATAGCTAATGCGACCAGTTGTCTCGCTGGAGCTTAACACATTATTGGCGCTATCCGTACGCAATTCTGTGGTCACTGTACCAGTTACACGCTCCTCGGATAATACCACCTCGGGTGCTATTTTAGATACTTGACTAGCAATTGGCTTGCCCGTACGGCGATCATATGTCATTTCAAATTCCACTGGATCACCAATCTTTAAATGATCAATATTCCCGCTAAATTGCGAGAAATGAAAGAAGAGACGTGCCTGACGTTCACAGCATTGTATAAAACCATAAGAATGCTGTCCAAATAAAGGAGATGCAAATTAAATTAATATAACAAAATTTTCGATAAATTCAAATTCAAGTTCTTGTTAGTTTTTCGTACCAATAGCTTTTCAATGATTCCTGTTTCTCGTGTTGCCTGATTGGGATCATTGGCAGCATTTGATGTTGAGTTACTTGAATTTGAGCCAAATATTGATGAGGAGCTATTGCCTCCATTGGTTAGGACACTATTTGATTGAAAAACGCCAATTTGTGGTGGATTTTGTATGACATCGTTCACCTCATTGGCATCAAACATTCCAATGCTTGGATGTTGTTGTTGTTGTTGTTGTTGCTGCTGCTGCTGTTGTTGCTGCTGATGTTGCTGATGTTGTTGTTGCTGCTGAAGATGTTGTTGCTGCTGCTGCTGCTGTTGTTGTTGTTGATGATGATGCTGCTGTTGCATCGGCTGCTGTCCCATACCCAAAGATGGCGTCGGTGGTCCCTGCTGCGTTTGCTGTTGCTGCGCCTGCAGGCCAAGGGTGGTCGAGTCCAGAGTAAATGTACCAATTGTGGGAAATGTTGTGGGTATACCCAAATTGCGCATGGCATTCATATTGAAATAGCCATCGCATGGCAAATTGTCATAGATCTCTGCAGACAAAAAAAGAAAGAATAGAAGAAATAAATAAGACGATCAGATTGTGTCTGCCTGTATGTGTGTGTGGGAAAGTTAAATTGTCAGACTTGAAACTGGTTTTTCAAATGTCAATTTGAAAGTCATTCCCATTCCCGTCGAAAGATATGCTTTCTCTTTACTCTTTCGCTCTTCCTCTTCTTTTCTCTCGTTCATTGGTTCTCTATATGCAAAACTTGGTTTAAGATCACTAATCTTTAAAATTGGCTCGGCCCATTTAATAACTTACTTAAAATTAGGTATTTCAACAAGATTTCAATTGCGTAACATTTATATTATTTAAATTCTAAGAACTTTGAAATCAACTACTTAAAAAGTAATTACTGATTTAGAGTAGATAATCATAAGTTAGTTGTCTCAGTGGGCAGCATAGCAAACTAGTAATGAATTTTTTTTTTACTTTAAAAATAATTTCTTTCTTAATTGATCCTGGATTACTATACCTACTACTACTGACTATATTTAATACTCATATACATATATACATTTAACATAAAATTTCCAACTCACCTTCACCTGTGCGATAAACCTTCGATTGTGTATTCATATTGGCGGCGGCAATTGCAATCACTTAAAGAATCGAACGAAGAAAGTTTTTTTTTTTGTTTTAGATTGAAAAAATGCTGTTAACGTGACTAGCACAAGATAATTTCCAAAGGTTTCCTTCCTTCAGCGAAGAATTTTGGGAATTTTCGGGGGAAGTGGTGGACGAGGATGGAGAATGACTGACCGACTCTCTGATTGACTGACTGTGAGAGGTTACCGTTCCGGTTGTTCTTCTTTCCTTGAATTGGTTCTATCGAATCCGTATAACCGTTTTTTGCTTGCTTTTTTTTTTTTTTTTTGTAAATTATATGATTACAATGTTAAAGAAGAGTTTTTACATTTGTTGTTGTTGTTGCAGTTAAAGAGAGCAATGCGAGATTTTTTTCTGTTGTATTTGTTTTTTGTCTTTTTGCAGAAACTCCAAACACAAAGAAAATTATAAAAAATTTTGGGACCAAAAAACGACCCGACAAAAATTTGGTTTTTGTTTGTTATCAAAGAGAAAAAACTAAGCAATAAATACGTATATGTGTTTGTTTCGTATTATTATTATTTTTTTGTTTTTTTATATTTTATTTTTTTGTTTTTGTTTTTTTTTTCTTTTTGTATATATATTTTGGCTAAACACTGGCACAAGAGGCACTGAAATTCCTTGTCTTCGAAGTTAATCAAACAAATTTTTGTTGTTTTTTTTTAATTTTTTTTGTTTCTTTCTTTTTGTTGTTGTTGTTAATGGAGAAAGAGATTTAGTAGTTGTGGGCGAGGGGCGTGTATTGTTTTTGAAAGGGGAGGAGTGGGGTTTTTGTTGTTGTATTTGGAGGGAAGATTGAATAGTTTCTTTCTAATGTAAAATGGTAGAGAAAAATGCCAAGAAATATTGTTAAAGATTTTTTTTCCTTTGTATTCTTATTTTTTGTTTATATTATATTTTGTATTCGTTTGTTTTTATCTTTGTGTTTTCTTTTGTTTGTTAATAATGAAAATGCATTCCAGCTGCTGCTGCCGTTGGTTGGTTTCTTCTTTTGTTTTAGTTTAAGTTTTTTAGATTTAGTTATTTTCGAAATTTTTTATTTTATTTTTTAGTTTTACTAGAAAAATACACTGGGCTTGTGGTTTTTGTTGCTTGTTTTATATGGAATACTTATTTCATTTAAATGTTTTTTTTTGGGCTAGATTAGATTTTTTTTTGTTTTGTTGTTTGATATTTGAATAGTTTGTTGTTGTTGTTGATTTTCGGAAATTGGTTAATTTTTATTTTTTTTTTTGTATTATTATTATTATTTATATATATAATATATATATTTTGTTCTTGTTGTAGGCAATCGTTGTGTTTTTTTTTGTTTTTATTTTTTTTCTGTATTTAGGAAGTAATAGTGTGATTTT
This sequence comes from Drosophila insularis, assembly GCA_018903935.1. NCBI lineage: Eukaryota > Metazoa > Arthropoda > Insecta > Diptera > Drosophilidae > Drosophila > Drosophila insularis. Next base: position 5,094,160 of record JAEIFP010000517.1, read on the forward strand.
TATTTTATTGATTAAGTTGTTTTTTTGTTTGTTTGTTTTATATTTTTATATATTTAATGCAAATTAATTCAATTGCTCTCTGTGGCGGCGCCCTTTGTGATATTTTTTCGGGGGAGGAGGCGTGGCGCGGGGGCCACCAAACGTGGGGTAGGGGAAACTTGGCTTAATAGCCACCTAGCGTTGAATTTTTTCTCCTTTTTGTCTCTCACCCTCTTTTAAGTAATTTGTGTAATCTGATGCTGCTCTCTCTCTGTTATCCACACTGGGTTCTCTTTCTCCTTTTTAGCTCTTTTGTGTTGTTGTATCTCTCTTTCTCTTGTACTGATCCGCTGTAGCTTTTTGTTCTCTTTACAATTTGGTTATTCCATTCGCTTATTCTCGCTGTCTGTCTCTCTTGCCAGGTTCTCTTTGATATTCTCTATGCTCTTTCTCTTTCGCTGTATAATGCTATTACTTTTCGGTTGATGGTTCTCTTTTATTGCTGTTTCGTTTACTCTTTTGTTGTTGTTTTTTTAAATTTTAATTTTTATTTTGTTTTTATCTACTAGGCAAATATATGAATTGTTTATATGTATTATGTGTGTATATATATAGATATAGATACTCTTTATGTGTGTGTCTATGTGTTCTTCCTCGTCCTCTCTTCGTCTTCTGCTTCTATGTTCTCTTCCTCTCCTTATTACTTTTTTTTAATTTTTTGTTTTTTTTTTCTTTTATAACATTAAATCTACGATTATTAATTTTTTTTCTTGTTTTTGAATGCTTTTTGAAGTCTTTATTTTATAACCTAGGGTTGATTTATTTCCTCTGTTCTTCTTTGTTTTCTTTTTTCACTTAGTTTCGGTTTCTGCTTTTACAAATTAGTTTTTTTTTTGTTTTGGTTTTTTTTTATATATTGTTTTTGTTTGTTTCTTGGTTTTTATATAATATAATATATAATATACTATAGTATATATGTATCGAAGTCCTTTAAGATATCACGAATTTGTTTCAATGTTTTTTTTTTGTTTTGTTTTTTTTTTTAATTTGTTATTTGCTCTTAAGTGTAAAGTTGTTGTTGTTGTTGTTTTTTTTAAGATTTTTTTTTAGCTTTTCAGTTTTCCATTTAGAGATTTTGTTTTTTCTTCGTTTTTGTTTTTATATATTTTATAAATTTACAGTTAATTATCACAGAGTTGTTAAATCTTTCTTTGAATTTGTTTTTTTTATGTTTTTTGTTTTGTTTTTAATTCCATTTAGACTTTTAACATTTCTCACTAGGTACACTTATAAAAAACAAAAAAAAAAAAGAACTTATTTGAAAATTATTTGTAAAAAAAAGAGTTTTGTTTTTGTTTTTTTTTTTTCGTTTCAGTTTTAGAAAAAAAAATTGTTTTTCTTTGGCACTTAAGCCGCAGTTGTTGTTGCTTTTACTCTTCCGTTTGTTGTTTTTAGTTATTTGTTTTTTTTTTTTTTTTTTTATTGGCTAAGTTAAGTTGCGTTTGTTGTTGTTGTTGTATTTTGTGTGTGTTTTCAGTTGTATTTTTTTTTTTTTTGCTTTTCTTCTCTCTACATATCGCTGTCACTCTCTTTCTGTTTATCACTTTCTCTCTTTATCACTTTCTACGTCTCTCTTTCGCTCTCGTTTTCTTCTGTGTAAAACGTGACTTAAAAATTAATAGAATTCTTGTAGATTTTTGGTTTTAAATGTTTTTTTTTTTTAAATTTATTGTTACCGTTTAATGTTGTTGGTTTCTTTCACACTTTTAATTTATTTTTTGCTTTGCTTTCGTTTCTCTGTGTTTTGTTTTTTTGCGGCACGATTGTTGCTTGATGCCCTCTCGCTCTGTGCCTCTCTGTCTCTCTATTTCTCTGTTTTCTCTATGTTTCTCTAGGTTTCTCTTCGCTTCGTGCAAATTTCTATTTTTTGTTTAGTTTTAGACACAGATCCGTTACGTTAGCTTAGGCTTTTGCTCTTTTCTAGTCTCTCTCTCACACTCTCCCTCTTCTCTTTGCGGCGAGTAGTTGCAGTTGGTTTTTGTTTTTACAGTTTCAGTTACAGAATGGGGGGTGGTCGCTTAGGAGGAGGCGTGAAGGGCTGCCCCCAGCGCTAGACTTATGGCTAAATTTCTCTTTGTTGTTTTTGTTTTGTTGTTGTTGGTTATTTGCATTTGTTTAGTTAAATAATTTAAATTATTATTATTTCTGTTTTTGTTTCTTGTTTGTGGCGTTTAAATTTAATTGTTTGTTGTTTGTTTTTTTACTCCCGGTTATTTTGTACTTTAAAACTTTAATTCAGTTGTTTTTGTTGTTGCTCCTTTGTGTGGCTTGTTGTTGTTGTCGTTGTAGAGTGGGGAAGAATGGGGTTTTTGGGGCATGGGCAAATGGGCGGGGCGGGGTATAGTATGGTAACAAAAATTCGTAATTAAATTAAAGCTTTTTGTGTGGTTTCGTCGTTTTCTCTTTTTGTATTTTGTTTTTTTTTTTTATTTGAAGGAAAATTCAATGAGAAATTTTGGTTTGTTTGTTTTGTTTTTGTTGCTTTTCGCTTTTCTTTTTATATTGTTGTTGTTGCTGCTTCGAGAGATCTGCTTTGTGTTGTTGTTGTTGGTGGTGTGGGGTAAAAAGCCTCCACCTTTGCTTTCGCCGTTTGTTTTATCCTTGCTCTCGTTCTCTCTCTCCCTCTGGCTTACGCCTCTCTTTCGCCACCGCCTTTCTTTCTCTTTACGTTTGCTTCTCTCTTTTATTTTTTTCCTTGCTTTTTAACGCTTATTTATTGTTATTTTCCGTTCTTCTATCTAAGACTACCGTTTCAGTTGGTTGTTGTTGTTTTTTATTTGTTGTTGCTTTTTGAGTATTGACGAGTTAATTTCACAGCGTTGCAATTTGTTTGGTTTGTTGTTGGTTTACGGTTATCTCTTTCTCTCTTTATCTCGGTGTTCGTAGCTTCCGCCTCTTTGCTGTTCTTAGATTTCTTCCCCCGCAAGTCTTCAAAGTTTCAAGCTTGGCTTGTTGTTGCTGTTATTTGCGCAGTCGCTATTCTCTCTATTTCTCTAGCTGACTTTAGCTTCTTTCTTTAATTCTTCACTCTCCTTGTTGGTCTCTTTGACTTCCTCTCTCCCTCGCTGACGTTCTTCCTCGCTTTCAATGTTTTCCGGCTTTTTAGTTTTGTTTGTTTGGTTTTTCTTTTAATTATTATAATTTTTATTCACTTTAGTTAACTTGTTTTTCTTTTGTTTGCTTTTGTTGTTGTAAAAATTAAATTAAAAACAAAAAAAATTAAGAGTTTTTTATGGCCAAAAACTGACTTCGACTTTGGTTTTTCTCTTTCTCTTTGCTTTTTTCTCAGTTGCGGTTTTCCATTAAAATTTTTGAGCTTTATTTGCAGTTGTTGTTGTTGTTGGGGTATGTAACTAAATTTGTTGTTGCTGTTGGTGTTTTCCTTTTTTTTTATATGTGATTTAAATTATTATTTGCTTTTTTATTTATATTTTTTTGATTCGTTTTCGTTGGTGTTTTTTTTTTTTTGTTTTTTGTGTTTTATTTTAGTTGGTTTTTTTTTGTATGTTTTATAATTTTTTTAAAGTATTATTTATCATTTTTATTATTTTGTTGTTGTTGTTATTTTGATGAAAGTGATGTCAAAACGGAGTTTTAGTTACAAAAGCTGCAAAGACATGGATAGAAAATTGAAAAAATTTAATAAGTTGAAGAATAAGATTTGGAACAATTAGCAAGTGAAATCTACACCGACTCGTTGTTGTTGCACTTTTATTGATTTTTCAGTGTTGCGAGAGACCGGAAAACATTTTTTGCACGCACTCACACACACAAACACGCAGCAAGCATACATGCAGACACACAGACAAGACAGCCCTATACATATATTAATACATACACTCACACAGCCACACAGGTATATATATTATTTTGATATATGTATACACTCTCATTGCATTTGTCTAACTATTTTTACACATTCTTCTTTCATTTTTTCTTTGTGAATTTTGCTTAAATTTAGCAAAAAAAAAAAACTGTACATATAGCCACCGCTCTCACTCTCGCACACACACACGCTCGCATACAGTGCTGGTACAGACACACTGAAACACACACGAACACATGCATACACAGTGCCAACTTGGTAATTTTTTTCCTTTTCTTTTCTCTGTGCTTCTAGTTTTTTCGGCATTCGCAAATTTGAATTTTCACCCATTAAACTTTGTATATTTGGCCATGTTTGATAGCTAATCACAGCATTGAGTGTTTGAGCACTTGTATTTCATAATTTTGTTAGAAAATTATGTTAATTAATTATTTAATTTGTGAAGAAGAGAATTTTCACAACTGGGCAAATACGTACCACACTAACAACATAACCAGTGCTGGTAAGCAGACGATAAATTTTCCATCGGTTATCGGGGCTATCGAAATAGTCGGCGATTTATCATCGATTTGCGGAACAAAATATCGGCCTCTTATCGTTATCGATGTTATCGGAGCAACCTATCGATAGCCATAACATCTGCGATGACCACTATTAAATTTTAACAGTGCTCATCAATGATGCTGTTAAATATTGTGTGGTGCAGCCCTAGCCAGATTTCACAATTCGTAATAAATAAGAGCAATTTTTATTTTATTACATATTTTGAATTACAAAACGAGACGCTGACACTGCGACAAGGCTTGGGACAAAACAGCTTGCCCATACAATAGTTTTACCAAAATTGTCGTAGGTGTAAGACGAAATTGAAGACGCTATAACACGGGGAAGGTGGCGCAAAAGGAAGAGGTGTCAAATCAGCCCACTCATCGTTAAATAATAACCTCAAGCGACGGGAAAATATTCTAAATCTTTTGAATCGTCATGGCTTTCCGTTTGCTGAGTACAGCCAAAGCAATGAATAGCTTAATGCGGCGTAGCTACTTAACCGGACCGCTAAGCAATAAGGTGAGAATAAAAGATGATCTTTTTCCGATCTTCCAACTTAAACAAATCTCATCCCTGGAGCAGGTGCAACGTGAGGCCGGTGTCAGTGTGCTATCGGTGGAAATGTCACCCTTATTACGTTACATAGTCCAACAGATGCAATTGTTTTGCAAAAAGCCGCCAAAAGGTTTCGAGAAATATTTCGAGGCTGCCGGCAAAACTCAACCAAAGGGCGATAAGAAAGCCAGCAAATCAGCAGCCACAGAAAAACCACCCTCCTCATCTTCCTCATCGTCATCCAAGCCGAAGGCGCAGAGTTCAGCTGCCTCAGAATCAAAATCTGATTGGAATTTTGGCATGTTCAGTAATAGCTCACGAGGACCAGCAGCGAATCGTGGCTCAAATAATCCCGGTGGTCGTCCATTGGGCGGCGAAGGCGGTGGTGGTGATCGTGAACGTTGGATCCTTCTAGGAGCCATTGGCGCTGTCGTTCTAGTCGGTTCGTTTGCCTTCTTCGAAATGGGCTACAAAGAAATCTCGTGGAAGGAGTTCGTCAACAGGTAACAACACACATACAACAGTCGCCGAATCCCTGCTAGAAATAATGTGTGCATCTTCCCCTTAGTTATCTCTCCAAGGGCATTGTGGAGAAACTGGAAGTGGTCAACAAAAAGTGGGTACGCGTAAGACTCCAACAAACCAGTGGTCAGGGCAGCGGCGTTCTTTGGTTTAATATCGGAAGTGTGGACAGTTTTGAGCGTAATCTGGAGACGGCGCAAACCGAAATGGGTACAGAATCCATAAATTTTGTGCCCGTCATCTATCGCAACGAAGTCGAAGCGGCCAGTTTGACGGGTCTGTTACCAACGTTATTGATCATTGGTTTCCTCGTCTACATGATGCGCAAATCGGCGGATATGATGGGAGCCGGTGGCCGTGGGCGTAAAGGTGGTGGACTCTTTGGCGGTGTCATGCAATCCACAGCAAAACTAATTAATCCCACAGAAATTGGTGTTGGCTTCAAGTGGGTTAAATTAAAATTTTGCCCCCTATCGGAATGGGAACTAATTGGATTCTCCGTTTCCTTTTGTTTCAGGGATGTGGCCGGTTGTGAGGAGGCCAAAATCGAAATTATGGAATTTGTAAATTTCTTGAAGAATCCTCAACAGTATATTGATTTGGGTGCAAAAATTCCAAAGGGTGCCATGTTAACCGGACCACCAGGAACGGGTAAAACATTGTTGGCCAAGGCTACAGCTGGCGAGGCGAATGTCCCATTTATTACAGTCTCTGGCTCTGAGTTCCTTGAAATGTTTGTGGGCGTGGGCCCGTCACGTGTACGTGATATGTTTGCCATGGCCCGGAAGCATGCTCCCTGCATTCTATTCATTGATGAAATCGATGCAGTGGGCCGAAAGCGTGGAGGCAAAACATTCGGCGGTCATTCCGAGCAGGAGAATACCTTGAATCAGTTGCTGGTGGAAATGGATGGCTTTAATACCACCACCAATGTGGTCGTACTGGCAGCCACCAATCGTGTGGATATCTTGGATAAGGCTCTGATGCGTCCTGGTCGTTTCGATCGTCAGATTTATGTCCCAGCGCCGGATATAAAGGGTAGGGCAAGCATTTTCAAAGTTCACTTGGGTTCACTCAAAACGGAACTGGATAAGAATGACTTGTCTCGAAAAATGGCTGCCCTAACGCCGGGCTTTACCGGAGCGGATATTGCCAATGTGTGTAATGAAGCCGCTTTGATAGCGGCACGTGACTCCAAAGATTCGATTGTTCTAAAGCATTTCGAACAGGCGATTGAACGTGTGATAGCGGGCATGGAGAAGAAGACGAATGTCTTAGCCCCCGAGGAGAAACGTACAGTGGCCCATCATGAGGCTGGACATGCTGTGGCCGGTTGGTTTTTAGAGCATGCCGATCCTCTGCTTAAAGTATCCATTATACCGCGAGGAAAGGGCTTGGGTTATGCTCAGTATTTGCCCAAAGATCATTATTTGCTATCGAAGGAGCAACTTTTCGATCGCATGTGCATGACTTTGGGTGGACGAGTGGCCGAAGAGCTCTTTTTCAATCGCATTACAACCGGGGCCCAAGACGATCTCAAGAAGATTACCGATATTGCCTACTCGCAGGTTGTGCGTTTCGGCATGAACGAGAAGGTCGGTCAGGTTAGCTTCGATGTGGGCCAGAGCGGTGATCCGGTGTTCAGTAAGCCCTACTCCGAGGACACAGCCCAGCTAATTGATGGTGAGGTACGATCGATAATTAAATGCGCCCACGAGGCGACGACAACTCTGCTGACAGAGCACAAGGAGGATGTGCGTCGTGTGGCCGAACGTTTGCTTCAGAATGAAGTCCTTAGTCGGGATGACATGATTGAGCTGCTTGGCCCACGTCCATTCAAAGAGAAATCCACATACGAGGAATTCGTTGAGGGAACTGGTTCCTTCGAAGAAGACACCACACTGCCTGAGGGCCTCAAGAGCTGGAATCAGGAAAAGAATCGTGAATCACCAACGGATACATCCACAACAACGCCACCGCCGCCCACAAAACCAATGACGGCATCGACAAGCTAGAGCTAGAGCTAAAGCTGGCGGATGGAACATCATCTGCGGCGGCGGCAGAAGCCTCTTGGATTTTGTTGTTAAGTGAATGTACACAACGAGAGGAAGTGCAAGACCATACCTAAAAATCGCCCCCTCCCGTTTGAGACGTTTTGTTTTTGCGTAATTTTAAGCTAGTTTGATTCACTACTATTCTGATTCTAGTTTTTTTTTTGAGGCCGGGAGCTGACCTAAATTTCCCGTAGGCCGTGATTTCACAATAAAATAAACAAGAAAAAAAAACGTAAAAGAAAAAAAAAAAAACCAAATACCAACAAAACTAAAACACGTGTAAAAAGAGTTTTTATTTAAAGCGGAATGGGACTACATTTTTTGAATATTTTTGAAACACTTATATTTTTAAACTCTCATTTAAAACTAACAATGGCTCTAAATGCCAATCTGGCAATTACATCTGTTCCAAATTCCATTTTATTAACCAATTTATTTGTTTTTTATAGAATAATCATCATTAAGGCTTTAAACTAACTATTTTTCCAAATGTCGGATGTGGCTGAGAATAAAGTTTTACATTTGTTATAGGTAAGTATTATCTATAATCTTATAATATAATCTATATATATCTTATCTTATCTTCATATTTTTTGCCCCTTTGGAGACCCAGGGCTCTTAAAGCTTCAGATCCTTAAAGTGTGTATGTATATGTATGTGCGTAAAGTGTAAATATATTTTTTAAGAAATTTAAACAAATGTACAGTGTTGCAAGAAATAATAGAAACGGCAACCATTTTTTTCTTTTGAAATAATTTTTTCCAGTGTTTAAGAATGTGGGATATTGTTACTGTTATTTTCATTCCTTTTTATACAGATTTTTGCAAAACTTTTTCTTCTATATGCTTTTTAGTAAAACTACCACGTGATTCGGTTGGAAAAAACAAAATAAAAACGCTCAGTATATTTTACGTCAAAAACATTTTAGATCTCATAAAAGTAAATTTTTGATTTTATTTTAATATTCAACATCAAAGGTATTTAATATTCATTAAAATTGGTAAATTGTATGCCGTTTCTATTATTTCTTCCAACACTGTATATGTGGATGTGCCATCAAAATTTTTACAACTTTCTGTAATAATTGTCTATATTTATATTTTAATCATTGTGATCATTAAGAAATTTTGAAGTCCATACTTATTCAAACAAAATCAAAATTTGGTAGTTGTTGTTGAAAACTGTGGCTAGTAAAGGAATTCAGGGAATTCACCTAGCCAAAGGAGCTATTTTCGTTTGGTTCTCAAGATTTTAATGGAGATAGAAAGATATTATTCTAAATTAAAAACTCAGAGTCAAAAGGAAAATTTGATAATTAGTGCAATTTATATTTTAATTCAAAATTGAAGAAAAATTAGATAAAATTTTCGAAAATCGGTTAAAATGTGTTACAGATTCGCAAAGTTAAGAGTTTTTAAGAATTTTCAATTTTTAATAAATTTTTTTTGGTCATTTTACTATTTTTTGTTAAACGACTGAATATTTAAAGCGCAAGATCCTTAGCATTTGCTAATCCTGTTGGATTTGTAATCTGGAACGGATTTTTTTGTTGCTTTACAATATTTGCAAATATTATGCCGAGTCTATTATACGAACTTCTGTCCATAAAGTATTCTACTTACAAATGTTCATATTTACATACAGTCAGTTACAAAAGTATTCGTCTCTAGGGGACCCCTATATTTAAGCTCATTTTTCAATCGTTTTTTTTTCACAGAATCGGGTTAATAAAATAAATATTAATAAAAAAACAAATACGTATGTAGGTAGTTATGTATGTTTGTACATACATATGTACATATAAGTGTATGTATGTAAACATTTTTGGATTAAGTAACGGTATTTTATTTTGAATTAAACCCCATTCACTCTAACGTTTGAATGCACGGTGAAAGCTTTGTAAGCTTTCCATTCACACTCTCTTAAATATTGCACTCATTTGAAATGTCCCCCAGCTGCCGGCTTACTCTTCTGTATGTTCTCTTACTCGCTTGCTCTCTCTCTCTCTCTTTTGCATATGGGGGCTTATCAGTTAGTTATCAGCTGTGTTGATGCTGCAGTACATGCGCTCTATGCAGCCATAGCCGGCACGCCACACGTTTAACGTTGGCTTTGGCTTTGGCTTTTGGCTGAATGTGTTTGTGGCGCGACTGAAGCTTTGCTCAACTACAACTAGCCGCTGCCGCCTACCACTACGCGTGCATGCATAGGCATGCATGCACATGCACGACTACAACTACAAATCGACACACATTCACCTCCATTGGGGCTTCTTGGCCTGCCTGCCTGCCTGCCGGTTGCTTGCTTGCTGCTGCTGCTGCTGCTGCCTGTCGTGGGGCCGTCGTCAGTGTCGTCTTGTTGGTTGTCGCGTTCGGTGTGTGCGCACTACACACACGAAATACAAATAAAGAAAGAAACAGAAAACAAATTAAGAAGAAGCAATTCATCAGCAGAATACAAAAATATAAATAATATACAACATTTTTCTAGCCTCTTGTCATTTCATAATTCTGCTGCGAGTTGCAGTTGCAAAAGGAGTGTAAATTCCATTACAATAAATGCAAATAAATCCAAAATATACCAAAAAAATCTAAAAAATCAAAATTTGAAAAAGTCAAATCAATCTGAATAAAAACAAGTTGCAATCCTTTATTTTTTTTTTTTTATTTTTTTCAATTTTTTTTCTGTTGTTGTTATTTAATGAATGCAACTTGAACGATTTGATTATATAATATACACAAATTCAACAAAACAAGCAAAGGCAAAAACAAAAAATAAAACAAAACCTACAATAAATTCGCGCGGCAAATTTCAATTTCACTTAAAAAAAAGAAGAGGAGAGAAAAAAAGAGGTTTTTAGGCCAAGTGTGTGTATGGGGTTTGTTAGTTCTATTTGGAAATCCATTTATAATTCCAAGTGGATTTCAAAATCGAACCAGAAAGACGGGGCGCCATTTTAAGTTGAGCTTTTCCGCTAGTCGATCGCCAAAAAATGATTGCCGGCCGGCTAAATTCGTTTTAACTGTGCAAATTGTAATGAAAACCGATGACTGATTTGTGATCATAGATTACATTAGTTCATTTGCTTTTACATATAAAAATTCTTGTTTTTATTTTTGTTGTTGTTGTTGGTGGTGTTTTTTTTTTCTTTTTTGCCAATTGCCACAATTGGCGGGTCACGTGTTTGTCAGTTAACTTCTGCTCTCGTTGTACCGTTACATGGTCTCCATGTGTTGGTGTGTGTGTGTTTGAGTGTGTGTTGTTGTTGTGTCTGTTTGTGAAAGCTTGCATGCTGCGCGTTATTATTGTTGTTCTCTACCATCCAGTCACTACTACCCAAACCACTCCCCCACCGACCGACCGAACGAGACCCACTGTCTCTCTCTCTCTCTGTCTCCATCAATTGCATGCCATGGGGCTTCTTGTTTGTGTGGGTGTGGGAAAGATCAAGGCGCGTATTAAACATACCACAGAAACAACAACAATACGAAACACAACTGAAAAAAAAAATTGCTTGCCATAAGTTGAGCTCTAATACCCAGGATTAAGGGGTAGATCATTGGCTTTCACTATCAACCGATCATAAGAATTTATCTCTCTAAAATCACAGATTTACCCAAGCAGAGTTAAGATCTATGCATGTACATACATACATACATGTTGATTTAACTCCAATTAAAATAAATTCTTGAATATAGGCAAATGTATGTATAGTCTTCAGATTTTAATCAAATTAAATGTTGATCATAAAGTTTAAGCAATCTATATTGATGAAATAATTCAATCTAGGATAATGCAAATGTTTTCTTATTTTAATTGACATCCTTCTCACCTGAAAGTCGACTTGTTCTATTTTTTTCTTTATAAATTTAATTTTCTTTTCGATGCATTAATAAAAAAAATCAGGTGTGTTTCAACTCTCTGTCTCTCTTTCTCTCTCTCTTGATTTTTACCTAATTTGGTGGGTGAGTTGGGTAATCATTATTTAGTAGCTGCCCAAAGATGATGATTATGGTAAGGAATCAGTTGGAAGGCTTGTTAAGAGTTGTTGAATCGCAATTTCATTTACATTAAGTTGAGCAACATTTTTTTGTTGTTTTTTCTCTATTCATTTATTATACGTTCTGCATAGACATTTACATTTTATAATTAGCAAAAGGTTTGTTTCATTTTTGAATGAAAATTCTGATTTGATTTACTTTTTGATCCGATCATTGTTGATGCCAGATTGGCATTACCAATTTGAACTCAGTTTGCTGCTGCCGGCGAGATCGTTAATAAAAGCCTACTTAGCTCCGAAGAATACTTGTGAAGAGAAGAAAGAGTTTATTAATAATATTATGCATTAAAATTTTATTTTATGAAATGTTAAAAAAAAATATTTTATTCACGTCATACAAATTGTTATTTAGCCCCATGAAATGAAAACATGTCAAATAGATAGAATGAGAGAGAGAGAGAGAGACAAAGATCTATTGTAGGAGAGAGAGGTAAAAAAAGACAGGTAGTTAATTTTTTTCACCTTCTCAACCTACACTCCACTCCACTCTCCTACACTTCCCCATAGAGAGGCACACAATGCATTTTACGATTGTTCGTTGCGAATCAGTGCACTTTTTCCAAAGCGGATGATGCAGAAGAGAAGAGAAGAGGTGAAGTGGGGTGGTCGGTTGGGTGGGTGGGTGTCTGGCTGGCTGGTTGGCTGGTTGAGTGTGAATGTGAAAGAGCAAGAGTCAGACGAGGCAGCTGTTGACGAAACTATAATAATTATAATAAAATTTTAATTAAAACAGATCTTAGCAGTAATATGTTGCCTTTAACCAAACGGAACGCAAAGTTAACGCAACGTTTTTAACAATAATAATAAATAAATAGAAAACTATTGACTAAATAAAAACCAAAAGTGGCCTGCAATAATAATAACAAACAAATAACTGCAAATGAAATAGAAATGTGATTCAAATGTGTAAAAAAGCCAACACCAAAAGAAAAGCCAAAAGAAAATTTAAGCCAAATGGAAATCAAAGAATCTTTAACAAAACAATTAACTAGCAATTTAGTCACCTAAGCTCAAGAGAGAGAGAGAGAGAGAAAAAGAACGCGTAAGCCAGAGATCAAAAGCAAGAGGAAGAACCAAGAAAAGAAAAGAAGAAGGAAAACGAACTATTGCTGCTGTGTCGTCGTCACCTACTTTGGAGTAGTTGTAGCACCTCTCCCATCCCTTCTCAAAACACACACACACACACACCCACACTTCAATGACCATACACTGAAGTTGTATGAAGAAACATTTATAGAGTTAGCCAGAAGTAGCAGCCGTAGCAGCAGCAAAGGACCTCAACATGGACATCAAAATTGAGCAGCAGCAGCAACAGCAACAACAACAACAGCAGCAACAACAACAGCAGCAGCAGCAAGTGGAACTGGGTCCATGCTCACCCTCAGAGGTGCCCAATGATCCTGGGTAAGTGTTGCTATTATCATTTCAACTCTTTTTTATCCCGTTCATTTGTTTTCAAGTCATTTCTATACCCTGTAGTCGTTAAAGACAGTCTTTATTGACGCACTAGGCCATCAAATAACCAAGAATAACGTATACGCACGGTGTGACAGCTAAATTAATTATATTAAAAACAATATTGGAATGATTGTATTATTGTATGATATATATTCCATATTTTCAATACTAAATTTAGTTGAGAATCCTAACTTGTATCTTAGCTAAAAACAATTGCCTACTGTGATCTTTGGGTATAACCATAAATGTCCTATTCTAAAGATGACCACATAAATAGTACAATAGAAAGGTTTAAAAAAAAGGCGCTATAGTGTATGGCAAGCCATTTAAATACAGGGTATATCTAAATCGATGTGGTGCATTACCTTCTTTTGTGTTTTTTTGTTGAGGTCGTGAATGTGGCATTAATTGTTTTAGTTTTAAGTTGTCATTAAAGTTAAAGTGGGGGACAGGGACAGGGACAAGGGACAGACAGTTTCTGTTTCGCCAGTTGAAGTTGTTGACAGAAAGTTTTCTATGTCAACTGCCCGCCAGGAATAGCGATAGCGACAGCATCATCATCGTCATCATCATCACTAACTCTAGGGATTTCCACTCCACTCCCGATCCTTTCTTCTCGTTGTCTGCCAAACTAATTAGAAAACAATTTAGTAAGGACATCAAAATTCAATTAAAGCCATTGCTAGGATAGTTTTCTCAGTGCCTTTGGTTGCATTGCCGTTTTTAGCCCATTGGCTACAGTTTATTATCATTACCCATTACCATTTCATTTCATTCCCTTTCATCACACACTCCACATTGGGTTCAAGTTGTGATTGCGGCGGTGTCATATGCAGCAGATTAATTGCAAGCTGCATTGCTGATAATCGACACTAGAGGATAGAGAAGGAGATAGAGGCTGAAGCAGAGGCAGTCGGTCGGTTCTGATTGTGGACAAAACTGTCAGAAAGTCAGACATATAAATGACTGAGTCAATATGATTGGCATCCCAAGTGTTCTCTGGTGTGTTTTTCTTGATTGAGGGTAATGATGTGTACAGCACAGAAGGTGAGAGCCATGATGAACCATAAATACGAGAAACGGCAGGTAAACCATATATAAATTAGGGGAGGAGCATACACAAGTGACGAAATATTTTGTAGAGAGTAGAACGATTATATTAAAAAATTTGAGACTTTGAGACAGAGAGCGGCCAATTTGTCCATTTTGTGTTCGCTTCGAGTATATCGGCGAATAATTAATATAAGTGTCACAATAATTCTTAAAAATATCCAATATTTATCGGTTAGCATACGATTAATGACTGACATTCCACAGGACGTTAAAAGCAAACATACAGGGAATATATATGTACTATATACAAATGATCTTAACTTTTCATTGTACACACTTTTAAAGACTTTAGTTCGTACACTATATGATCTAACCACAACAAACAATTTTATCTTGAGAAAATTGAGGAATAGCTTAAAAATGCTAATGGGTAAAAGAGATGGGAGATATATTTTTTAGCAAATAAATTCGTCAATATGAATATAATACAAAAATCTTCAAATTTTTAATCAATTTTTAACTACATGATTCGATTGGATTTGATTAAATAAAGAAATTGTGAAATTTTTAATCGATTTCCGAAACTTCTGTCTCAATTTTCTAATTGGAGTGTGGTCTTTTAATTTTCATTAACACTTCAAAAACCAATATTTTTGGTCAATGTCCATGATTAAAATAATTGTTATTTTCCAAGATCACAATGTTTTAATATGATTAAAAAACACACGTTTTATAGTTGATAATTGTTAAAAATACAGCTGGATAAAACCGGAAAGTTTGACTTAGTCAATTTTAGTAAAGTTTGCAAAATTCAATATTGATCAATATTAAAAGTGAGTTATTACTAAAATATACAGCAGATTTTTTGCGAAAATTTGCTCACAATGAATATCACTAGTTTGTTTAAAGAAAATCCCCGGTCTGGTTTAATCCGGTCCTGCCGATTTCTGTTTGATTCTGTACAGTTCCAGAATCTTTTTTTTTTAATAGCAAATTAAGCACAATATTTTTTAGTGTTTCCAAACTGAAAAAACATCTAGGGAGAAGAGTCTCTGTTTGCAAGTTTTCACTGTAGATTCTTGTAATAAATGTATGTATGTATTAATATTCAGATTTTGTTAAAAGCCGAAAACCAAGTAGAGCATTTAATGTCATAACATGTCGCTTTCTATTAGACAAACTCCTCATAATTTTGCATCAAGCTGCTTTCTCTAGGGTTTTTTATTATTTTTTTGTTTTCTTCTTCTCTACATGTCATATCTCTTCATATCTCGAGATATAGAGCCATATGGCCCCGGTGGGTCGGTCGGTCGGTCGTTGCAATCCATTGAACACGCAAAGCCTATAAATTATGCAGTCCATGCATATACAGTAACATATAAATATATATCTATATCTATATAGCATATGTATATCTATTATTCGAATGTTGCAAATTGAAAGAAGGCAACACAGAAAATAAGAGATAGAGAGAGCGCGTTAAGAAATAGGGATACAGATGAGGGGAAATGGTAAGGTGAATGAGTTGCAGCTCTTCTTGTCTATTTGCATTAGTTAGCTAAAAAAGAAAAAAAAAATGAAGAAAAAAATTTGTGGCTGGGAGAAGAGGCAACCGGATAAAAGAAATGGATCACCTGCTACTGTGCTCCGTACTAGGAGGGGGAAGGGGTCTGCCTCCCGTCCTTCCATACATTCGTTCATTCGTTCGTTTGTGATGTTGGCAGGTGCAACACAACTGACGGCGGTGGTGAAAATGGGAAATGCAGCAGCAGCAGCCGCCGCCACCTAACCAAATGTTGAATGCATAAATCTTGAATTAATGCAAAATACCTTTTGATGAGGCTGCCCAGATACACACACACACACACACACTTATATACAAAGTTACAGATACAAATGCATCCGCATCTCTTTGCCCTTTTTCTCCCTCATTCTTTCTCACTCTCTCTCTCTCTTTTCGTCGTTGTGCAACTTTTCGTGAATATGCAACAATTCCATTCACAGTTTCAATTTTTTGTTTTTTTCTTATTTTTTTCTTTTATTTTTGTTTTTTTTTTTTATTTTGCTCTCTACGACTGGCACGTTCATCATGATGATCGCCACGGCTCAGTAAATTTTGAACAGCGGGGGCCTTCCTCTTCCCCCCTCGCTCGCTCGCTCACTTCACACTCACATTCGCCCGACCTGCAGTCACCCATTAGAGTTTTCCCACTGACATGGACGCCGGAAAAGAATAGTTCAATCTCTAATCTCTTTAATACTATCTAAAGATTATACAGATAGATAGATATTCCCTGCCAAAAAAAAAAAAAAACGAAAATCTTCGATACATAAGGTTCAAATTCTAGAGCTGAAACCGTGAAACTTTTGGGCATATCTGGACAAAGTAACTTAAAAGAAGCTAACCTAGAACAATTTTATTTACTTTAAATAATTTTCGTTTCTAAAATATTGTTACTATTTCAAATTTTTAGACTGATCGTCCCCTTATGGTGGTTCCATTCGGTCACTTTTTAAATTGTATTTCCTTATGGTTATAAAAGGATTAATTACCAAATTGCATGAGTAGGATGTTTAAAAAATCTTTTTCAATCCGTTTACATGAATTTTGTACTCAAGGCTGGATTTATAGAATATTTCGTATAGGGCACTTATGAAGCATGCTACCTTAGTGGATGTTACTAATTCTTCTATATCTTCTACATATACAAAGACAAAATATATAAAAATATATTCATTCCTATTTATCTTATTTATACCTTTATAATTTAATTTACTGATTCTAACAAGCATGACTTTAAGTGATTTAAAGTTTTCAAAATATCTGCCTAGATTTCGACCATCTCTGAACTGCATAAAACCGGCTCGAGGCCATCTAACATCAAAAAGATATTAGAATATAACAATTTAGGAAAGAATTTACATATTTTATCGTATGTCCCTTTTTGAAACGTCCATGCCTGGTTTAGCTTAATATTTGGTTGCTTTATAAAATCTTTTGAAGGGCCTACACAAAAAAAAAACAAAAAAAAAAAATACTGATTTGCTGTAACGTGAAATGGCAAAGTAAATAAATACAAAGCCAAGAAAACGAACGAAAACAAAACAAGTCAAGAGATATAGAGAGGAAGATGAAATACGTAAAGAAAGAAAGATAGAAATAACTAAATAAATGCCCTGCTATTAATACAATTCACTTTGCCAAATGTATTTTTAAAGTGAAATGCAGCAAACACAAACGCAAAGCAACAACAAGTGCGATTAGTTTTGTTTTTTGTGTTTGTCTTTTTGATTTTTGGAATGTCAGAGAATCGATCATGGAGATACCCTGTAAAAGAGCCCCGCCTATTCCAAAAAGCTTTCTCTCACTTTCTCCTTTTGCCATCTTCTATTTGGCGGCTTTTACTGAGCATTTATACCTTTGCTCTTTGCAGGGGACAGAGAGAGAGAGAACCAAATTAGATTGAATATATGTAGTTGGAATCCTTCTTTAGCTTAATGTTTACTAAGAACTAAAAGGTTACAAATAAGTGCGTATCGGAAACTTCAACTTCATTACATTTTATCCTTTTAGCTAGTCCAAGTGTGAAATCGGTTATTGCAGGGAGACAAATCGAAATTAGATATTGAAATATTATCACCGACTAGAAGGAGAAGAGCCTTTTCACTTTTCATAACTAACTAATCTAACCCAAAAAGTACCTAATGTAGGGGAGAATAAAAAACCGAGATGTTCAGGAATGAGCTGCATTAACGAGAACATGGGCTGGCAGCGCGGCATCGGAATGTGAGTCCAACAATTATCCATTAGAACTGACACACGCGGGGACCAACAACACGAAGAAGAAGAACCTTGCACGCTGTCGTCGAACTGCCTTTATTCTTATTCTTTTCCCCCACCAGTCCTCTCCAACCACCACCACCTCGTGATCTCTCTTTATCCCAGATTTGGTCTCCAACGTCATTTAACCGTGCTCCAAAAAAAAAAAAAAAAACCAACATACCAAATAAAGACTCAACGTTTGGAAAATGCAATTGCGCTTCGTATTCGCGTTTGCTCTTTTTCATAATTGTCGTTTTGTTCTTGTCTCTAGTTGTAATTGTGGCTTTGTTGTTACGTTTTCGTAAATTGATTCATTGTATGTACCCACACTCTCTGTCAACCTCCCCCTTTCTATTCCCCACCACCCACCGTTTTGTCTAGGCTGTCTGTGTGTAATTGCTGCCCAAATGATTTTGTGCCGTTGTATGCGCAATTCCATATTGCCGGGTCGCCGTAGTTTTGTTTGAAAACTACTGTCATTGTCATCGAATGGTTGTCGCCATCGACGACAACGCCAATCGTCGACGTCGACGTCGACGTCGTCATAGTCGTTTCTCGTTGTCGTTGTCGTCGTTTGGCCCCAGCCAATAAGCTTTCATTTTGTATGCATAATGAGACCTGAGGCAATTTAACTCTAGGGCCAGAGACCATTGGCCATTAGTGCAAAGCTATCGCCCTCACCAACACACACCCACACACCCACACACCCACATGCCCACACACACATGCATACAGTGAGAGCAATAATAGCATTTAAAAAACAAATCAAAAACATATATGCACATATGTCATTTAATTAGAAATTTCAACACAATTTCAATGACCATTTACCAACACTGGAAGCTGTTAACTTTTATTGTTAACCATGCGACAGTTGGCCAGCAGCAACAGTTGGTTGTGTGGTAAATTGCTTTGGTTGGGTCAAATCAAATATGTATGATGAGATGTGTTTAAATGATTTGTAGCTTATCTTAAAGAACCCTAAAATGGTTTCCCATTTCGCTTACAATTACTGAATGAAGCGGAAGTGGTTAAAGTTTGTTCATTTTAACGTATTGTCTGTTAATTTTTGCCAATAAATAAAACACCAAATAATAACACACAAATTAACTGATTGCCCAAATACTTAGCCTTTGTGAGCGTCAGTTAATGGAATTGAAAATTAACAAAATATACAAAGTAATGCAAAACTATTCATGTTCCCCTATTTCGTTTTCAAATATAAATTCCGAGCAGTTTTTCAATTTCCTGGTTCTGAGTTGTAAGTGAAAAATGTTCGTAACATTTTCGTAAAATTAATAAGAGATTCGAATAAACATAATAAAGTGTATTTGAAAATACCGAGCTATATTCGGATACAATTGATTACTTCATTTCATTTCGATTTGTAATACATATTACGATTCAAATTTAAAATCTATGTTGATAGTTTTAATGAATTCGAGGGACTTTGTTTATCTCTTTATACTCTCAATTAGCGAATCTTCCAAGTGATGGGGCAATTTTGATAAATTCTTAATCCAATTCAAAATGCCATTCTCAAAAATTACTGATTTTTCTAACACTACCTGAAAATAATTAATAGATCCGTCCATGGTATTCGCAAATTCTTCAAATTAATAAGTATAAATAATTAACTTTTTTATATTTTAAAGAACTCGACTCGAATGAAACAAATATAATCGATATTCATTTGTAAAATTCTTGTAGAGCTCAACAAGGAAAATTTTGATTATTTTGAAAGTTCTTCAAAAACAAATGTATTCTCTAACTGGTTTTTGAAATAACTTGATTTTAATCCTGTTCCTTGAATAGTTGAAAATCTTCATATTATTAATCTAAATATTACCATGTGTTACTATTTGAGTTCAACCAATTTTGAATGGAATTAAATGCAAGAATATGTCTTAAAACCAATTCATTCAAAAATCGCTATCGTAATTTAGATTAGACCCAATTATTTGTTGTAATGAGAGTGATGTTTTTTAGTCAATTCTAATGAAAATAAACATATTCTACTTTAGAGTTATTTAGCCATGTCATATGCCAATTTTTCTTATCTTTAAGGCATTTTATTCTCAGAATAGGAATAAGAGGACACATATGTATACATACATTCAAAACTTATCCACTCATTGAAAACTTTGCTTTGCTTTACTAATTTCCAGTTTGAGATACGAGTGAGTGAGTGAATGACTAAAATGCCAAGCCATGCATTTGAAATTCTTTATTCTTCTTTCTATTTAAGTTGACAGAGTATTTTAGGACCGCAGCTCGGTGCCGGGGCTTTGGCAAAAGATGTCTTAAAACTTTAACCCCAATTGACATTATCAAAATTCAATTTACAATCAACTTCTTCTAGTTGAAACTTTTCATTTGCTTCAGTTGGCGTATTTTTAAGTAAACAGTTCGATTAAAATGGCTAAATGGCTTGACAGCCGCAGCCGTTGCAGAAGGAAAATCAGAAGCAGCTGCTGGGCGAATGGGTAAATGGAAAATGGAAATGGAGAGCTTAACTTAAAAAGTAAAGCCTTTAGATAGAGATACATACGTACCTCCTCCACATATGTAGACTATATATTTCTCTTTTTCAAATCAATGCAACGAGCTAAAAGAAAGTTTTTTCTGGCAGTCATAACTTTTGGCAGAAAAGTGCAAAAAAAATAAAAATAAAAAAAAAACACACACACACAACTAAACTCTGTTTCTTCTTTTTTCGGAGGGGGGTTGTGTAGTGGGCGGGGAAGGGGGTTTGGTTAGGAAATATAAGCCACCCATTAGAAAATGATGCAGGGGAGGAACAGAAACAGAATTAGGAGAAGGAGGTAAAGCAGGTGGCTAGAGCGGGCTTATAACTAGGCAAACATTTTATTGGTCGCCTTAGTGCCGCCGATGGTACCGCCGCCTACTACGTATGTTATGCAATATAAGACGATAAAAAGACAACGACGAAGAGGAAGCAAACGAAAGGAAAGTAAAGAAAGAGTAAAGGCAGCGCAAAAGTTTTGCTATCTTCTTCAGTGTATCGCTGAAAGTCATTCTGTTGGTGGGTCGGCGGTATAGTCGGCGGGACGGCGAGACAGTTAGTTGGTAGCACAATGCATCCTTTGAACCGCAAAGTGCACGACGACGACGAGCGGCAACTATCAGAGTGTACACCACTTTCTCGCTCTTTTGCTCGACTCTTTGCCTCTTCTTTCTCTCCCTCTCTTTGTTTCTATCTCTTTTCTCGTTTGCTATTCATTATATTGCATGTAGTGGTAATTGTGTTTGTGTTTGTTTGAAAAGCAGCAGCAGAATTGCTTTAAATGAGCCCAAACCGAACGAAGCGTATCCCAATTTAGGCTGTGTGCCGGTGCTCCGTCTTCCACTTCCCCCTGCCCTGCCATGGCCCCGCACTGGCCATTGCCATTTTGCCTCCAGACGCAGTCGCCGGTCGCCTAGAATAGCTGCCCCAATGCGCCCATCTCCCTATGTGCCCTCTATCCCCTCCCGATTACCTCTCATCTCACTCACTCACTCACTTTACTCACTCGCTGGCTATGTTCCTCCTTCGTATTTAGCTTTCCGCACGATTAAATCGATGCAACTGTAAAGTTCTTTTTCTATTACGCTTTTTCGTGCACATTCGCATTACGCACACACACCCACACACCCACATCCACACACACACATGTATCTTTCAATTTGACTGTGGTGTGAAAACAGGAGAAATATAAAAATGTAAATTTTTCTTGCCATAGTCAAAACCTTTAACCAAAAATTCAAGACAAATGATTTCAAGTTTACTATTAGAAGGACTTGCAGTGGCGGATCCTCGGTCGGGACGAATAGGGGGAAACTTCTTTCACCTCTTAAAGTGGTAAAAACATAAATTTCAACACGATAATTACAGGAAAAGAAAGAGAAAAGAAAGGCCTTGAAAATCAGTTTAGAAAGGTATTTAGACATTAGGACTATATCTAGTTATCATCTTAGTTAAGACCACTGTGTATTACACATACACCCCCCGAATTCCCATGGCTATCTCTTTCCACTTTCTCTTCCCCCAACCCCCTTTTCGTATTGTGAGTGCTGCATAAAACATTGCCACTGCCGCCTGGCCAACATTTAGCTGACTGCGTCGTCCCGACGTCTGTTTCTTTCCTATTCTCGCTTTGTCTGACGCTTGTCTCCAGTCCACAGTCCACCGTCGGTGGGTGCTGCTGCCACCCTACGCTTTCATATTTTTACTCTGTTTTGCGTGTTCTCTGCCATAAAGGAGTATGTAGAAAATGCCGGCCGCCCAAGCAAGTCAAGCAATGTACTAACCAACCAACAATTCAGCCAGCCATCCAGCCATCCAGCCACCTAGCCACCTAGCCACCCATCCACCCACAGAGACGAACTACACACATACATACATACATACAGAGAGACATGAACACACACACATGCTCCTTGTCCGACCCGACCATCCTTAGCAGCGCTCAGCTGCCTTAAATGTCTCAGACAATTGTCGGCAGCATATTTATGCTTTAGCCTAACTCCCCCTCCCTCTCGACCGCCACCTCCACCACCACCAAATTCCATACTCAACTTTAGCTTCAATTGCAACTCGTTTTAGTGTTTGCTCTATATGCGTTTTAGTTTTCAGTTTTTAGTTTTCTGCGTCCAGGCTTTCTCCTCGTTTTCCCCATTCCCCTCGCCCACCAGAAGGGTGATAGTAAAAAGGTTGTAACCACTAAAGCAATTGCTGACACTCTTTCCACTCATATTGTGCTTCTTGTTGTTGCATTTTGATGATGTTGTTGATAGCCCGGCCCCAGCATATAATAGTCATCATCCCTTTCTTGCCTGATGCCTGATGGGAAAGATGGAGCTGAAAAAAGTGTTTGTGCATTGGTTTAAGTGTTAACAGCTTTTGAATAAATCGGTTTGAATCGTTTTATAATTTGTTTTTACTCCTACATACATATATGAACGAGAGGGAGGTTGAGATTGTTTGTTTGTCCCTTTACATGTTTTTGTTTGTTTGGTTTTTAAATATTTTTAATTAAACAATAATTACAAATTGTTGTGTCGACCTGTGTTGGAATCGTAAAGTTGCAAAAATGGTTGATAATTGCCAGCATAAACAAATGCGTTTAAGTAATTATAGCAATTTATATAAATAAATAGCAATAACATTCGCATAAAAATACTTACAAGCAGAATTCTTTAATTGCATTATTGTAAAACGATTGCATGTTAATTAAAAACTATGCTTTTCGAGGGTCTAGCCGACAGTGAGTTTAATGGTTTACTGACGGGACCGTAACTTCTGATATAATCTAAACTTAATGTGACCTCATTCAACCTAATCTGAGCTGCCCTAAATTATTCTAATCTCATATAAACCAACCTAATATAGTTTACCTTTCATTCTCTTATTGAAAGTTAAGTTTGAATTGATCATTGATCTTATATTTGATTTTCTTTAATCTTTCCATCCGTTTCCTCTGTATGTACTGATCCATGAACCATATCAAAAGTCAGTCCACATTATTCGGTTTTCTTGCATAACACAGAAGCAATGAGGGCCTCTGCCTCATTGTGGCATCACAGAAGTGATGCAGTTTTGCCTGGCCTCTTTGTTGGCCCCTGCTCTGCGTCCCTCTCCTCAAGCAACACCATCAACAACCACCATCACCATCACCATCACCAACTTCTCCTTCTCCTCCTATTGCTTCTTCTGCGTCAACCTGCTGCTCTTCTGTATGCTGCTTGTTGTAGCCGCTCACATAATTTGTCATGTGAAAAATTACTAAAGTTACAAGATCTGCACTTTTATTTCCATGTAAGCGGCAAGTCCACGCAGTGATGATGATGATGATGATGATGATGATGATGATGGTGGGTGGCAGAGCGCTGGAGGGGGGCTATGGCAGTAGCATGCGTGTGGCATAGTGAGAACGAGAGAGGGTCAGAGATGGTGAACTGGATAGAGATATGGATGGAGAGGCATGGGTTGGGGTGAGGTGGATGTTTTGCTATTTTCTTGCTGCTTCTTTATATTTTTTTTCTCATTTTTTTCGTCGTTACTATTTTGCACATTTTTCTATTCAACAATGAAGCCACAATAGAAAACGTCAACTAGTGCACCGAATGAAAGAGCGGGAACAAAAAAAATAAAAAGACACTGTGGGGGAGTGGGTGGGAAAGAGATAGCATAAATGATATGCAAATGAATGTGGGTGGAAGTGAGAGAGGCACACATTTGATGTGCATACAAAGTCTGAACGGATTTTGAATGGCAAACAAGCGGCAAAGCGGACGATGACGATGACGATGACGGCGGGCGCCAAGCTTACAAAGCCCAGGCCATGCTCAGGCCCAGACCCAGGCCGAGGGTAAAGCCCAACCAAAGCCAAGCCAAGCCAAGCCAAGCCAAGCCAAACCAAACCAAACCAAGCCGAGACAAGGCAAAACGACCCAAGAGTCAGGCAAAGGGAAACGGAGATATAGCCAGCAGCAACGAGAGCGACCGAGGTGAATGGGGGGATCCGTCCGTGAATGGGCGCTGACGACTTGCGCATGAATGGCACAAGTGTGTGTACGGTTGTAAGCAGGGACGAGGCACTAGGCACTAGGCACTAGGCGCACTAGTCGGGGGCGAGGTTCTCTAAAAGGGAGGCCTTTAGAAAAGTGACGTGCGCTTTACAATTATTTCGTAATGCAGGCAAATGTGACCGAGCTGAGCCGCGCGTCAACACTGTAAAAAAAAAAAAATAAATTACAATCATTAACAAAAATTAAAAATTACCTATCATCAATGCTCGCTGTCAAACTATATATATAAATATAGGACATTGTCGTTCAAATTCAAAATATTCAATGTACATTACTTAACATTAAAAAAAAATACTTTACGTGTAAATTAGTTAGCCAAAAAGTAATACAGTTAAGGTCTAGAAAAATTATATTTGAAATTCTTATCGAGAAATTTATGTTTGAAACGTGGATAGTAGTATTAGTTTTTGAGTTTGTTAAGTGCAGATTACACTGACTGGAGCTGGAGGCAAGTTCCTTCCTTCCTATATTTTTCTCTTATGTAGAAATGCGTGGAGAACATTTGTATGTATGTATGTAACATTCCATTCAGTCAGTGAGTTAGACAGTCAGTCAGTCAGCCAGTCAGTGACAAATGTCAGTCGGTGGTTGCACTACTAATCGGACATGTTGCGTTGACTTGTTTATGACTAGAAAAGCTTAAAACGCACACATTTACATGGCGCCCCCACCACAGGCCAACCACAAACCCAAACTCCAGCCATTCGAATTCCCTTTCCGAGAAGTGTCTAAGGGGGCGACTTGTGGGAAATCTGTAAATAGCTACGAAAACTGTAAAGCCCAAAACCTCAACCCAAAAGGGGAAAATGGTGTGAGAGAAAGGGAGACAGCAAGTGTGAATGAGACAGAGACAGAGATAGAGAGTTGAATGTCATTAAAGTTGTATTTGCCCGCGGGAAAAGATCGACCAAGAACCAGACACTGGCAACATGGCGTATGTGTAATCTTTTTGCAACAAATATTTCCAACACTTGAACTAAAGCCCCACCCCCCGCTTACCATCCCCTTACCCAAAAATAGGGGGAAAACAAATAGATAGAATACGACGACTTAACGTCATCATAATCGGTAGTAATAGTCTCTGACTGACTTTGACACTTTTTCCATCTCGGCATCTCTCCCTCTCTCTCTCTCTCTCTCTCTCTGTCTTTCTCTTCATGCCCCTTAGTTGGGTTAGTTGATTTTTTGTTGTTGCTGTTGTTGCAATTACGCATCACGCAGCTGGACGCACCAGAGCCAACGAGAACGACGATGCACACAAATTGCTTAGTTGTAGGACAAGGTCGCATTTATTTGGTCCACTTGCAATTGGCTAGCTAGCTGTATATCTCTGAATATACAGGGATAGAGCATGGGGTGCGGTGGGGGGGTAGGGGAGGGGATTGAGAGGAGTTGAGTTCGTTGTCATCATCATACTGTGTCCGAAGGTGACAAAAAATAAAATGAAAAAAATGAATTATGAAATGAAATAAATACATACAAATAAAATGTAGATCATCATCATCATCATCATGATAATGATGGCTGTTGCCTTTGGTTCGACTTATTTGTGTGATGGATGATCTCAATAGAAATGAGTGCTGCGTCAAGTATTTGCTGTAAATCAAATAGAAATGCCAAATGAATGAACGAGAATGCAAAATGAATGACTCGGCACGGTGCGGTGCAGCGGTGGTGCAGTGGTGCGGTTGAATGCGCTGAAAAGTAAATGCAAAATCTATAAGTAAATTATAGATTTCTTATATATATTTTTTCTTATTTTTTTTTTAAATAATATTTTGTAATTGTATTAGAAGTCTATCACCTTGGTTAGAGATACAAAATAAGGTCTATGACATTATGTCGCCTACAAATTGACCCCAAATCAGAATACCAAATCACTTTTATTTGGCTAAAGTCGGCAATAGATAGGAAAAGTCGTAGATGTGCAGAATGGGTTGAAAGAAAAATGTTTCGATATTATCAACTTGAAATCTAAATTAACTAATTTGGAAATATGAGTAGGATTTTTAATTCATTAAGGTAACTTTGTTCAATTAATACCACACAAAACAATTAGTAAAGAGACAGGTAAAAATTGCATAAACAAGCCAAGTTTGAATTTGAGAAAAGGTCTACAATGTATGAAATACATATATATATATTATAAATATAGAAAACTTTTTATTAAGTTCTTCAATGACTTATAGACTGTCATGTGATTTAGAATTGTCAATTTAAGTAATATGTTGTAATCTATGGCTTAGACTTTAAACAAAACCAAATAGATTTATGGGATTTATCTTTGAATCCTTTGACATCAGTTAATTGAAGTGAAGTCTTCTGGAGTTTCAATAAAAGATTGTCATATCGTTGAAGTTCTAAAGAGATTTTAGTTAAAACATTAGTTTTAAGATGGCGTGATTTTGATTTCCGAATTCTGATGTGTTTGAAACATTTTGAAGCAATTAAAAAACCTCTCCTTTCTATGTCTCTGAATGTTTTAGACCTTTTCAATGATATGAATTGCTTATTTTGTTTTTTTGTTTTTATACCCTTGCAAAAAGGGTATATTAAATTTGGTCAGAAGTGTGCAACGCATAGAACGAAGCACCTCCGACCATATGAAGTATATATATTCCTGATCAGCACGACGAGACAAGTTTATTTAGCCATGTCCGTCCGCCCGTTCGTCTGGATCGCCGCGAACTCCTCCTAGACCGTAAGAGCTACAGAGTTTTGAATGTAGGCTGCACAGTTTGTATATCTCGGACTCAGACGGATCGAAGCACTATATCGTATAACGGCAAAGTCATGAACAGTGACTTTTCTCAAATATTTCGTTACTTTTCACGCGATTGCTTTCAAATTAAATATTTCTCAGTTTTATATATATCCTAATGACTATGCCGAATTTGATCAAGATCAGATGACTATATCGTATTGCTCCCATAGGAACGATCGGTCGAAAACAGTGACTTTGTCAATAACTTCGTTACTTTTTACGCTATTGTCATAAAAATTTATGATTCTTAGTTAAACGTAGCTATGTATTAATGACTGTACCAAGTTTGATCAAGTTCGCCTGAATATATCATGTAGCTCTCATAGGAACGATTGGTGAAAAACAGTGACTCCTCTTGTATTTTTTAACTACAATTAAAGTTAAAGAAATTTGGTATATGTATAGTTGCAAGGGTATACAAACATCGGCACAGTTTTTTTTCTTTGATTTTTGAAAACTTTAACTGTCCCTACGAATGGATTTTTATTTCTTCTTTTTGTCTGCAGTTTTATTTAATTAAGCTTATAATTATTGCAATGTTCAAATTGAAATTCTTTTTCACATTGAGCGCAATTTGTGGGCATTGCCGCCATTCCCCTCGCCATCAGAAATGAGATTAAGTTTGTGGTGGCGGCAAAACAGTTTTTTTTTTTAACTTTGAACGAACAAAATTTCTGCCAAACAATGATTAATGACAAATTGTTTTGCCATCAAACCAGAACAAGAATAAAAGTTTTGCTTATACCCGGCTCGATCGCCCCCGCCTTTGCTTGGTCCACCATGAAAATAAAAGAAAGACGAAAACGGAGAAAAAAAAAGAAAAAAGTGCAATGCCTAGGCCTAAATTTTATTTTTTATTATTCGCTAACAGCAAGTATGCCAGACCAAAACGATTTTGCAGTACTGTTACTGTTCCCCTTGCCAGCGTTTACCTCCAACCCTTTACACCCTCTCTCAACATTTTGTTGCCTTTGCACTTTGCGCCTGTCTCGGCTTCCCGGGTTTGTTGTTGTTTTTGTTGTTGTTGACGCTTCTTCCGTTCTCTGGTTTAGTTTTTCTTTTAGCTTACTTCACGTTTGTATCGTTGTTGTTGCACATTTTATTAACATTTTCATTTAGTTGTGCTCTGTCTCATTTTTTCGCTTTGTCTCCTGCGTCTCGTCTCTATCTTGGTCTCTCGCTCACTCTCTCTCTCTCTCTCTCTCTTTCTCTCTGTTGTTGTTTTATTTTGCTTTTCATTGCAATTTGTGTTTCTATGCATTTTTGTGTGTGTTTTACATTCGTTTTTCGTGTCGCCCAACTGCATTGCCCCACCCTCTAACCCGATCTCCACCCACTTAGTCACCCCGTCCTCTGCCCTCTGACAAGCCTTTACTTTGCTTGTTTGTTGCCACTGTTGCGCTCTTTTTTTTCCAGTTTGCAGTTTGCAGTTTGCGTTGAAGTTTTCATAATCATTGTTGTCGCCGTTGCCGTTTCTGCCTAGCGTTTCAGCCGCCGCCGCCTACTTTCGTTTTGGGGCACAGACTTTGCTTTTGTTTTTATAAGCCTTCATTCCATCGGCTGACTGGGCCTGGGTCTGAGAAGGGTCTGCATAAAATGGAAATGGGAATGGGAATGGAAATGGCAATGTGTAGTTGAGAGCTACATAGATAGAAATACTGAGATAGATACAGAAAGACAGTTAAAGAGAGATAGAAATAGGGAGAGAGATTTCGTCTAGCATGAAAACAATAGCGGGAAAAGCGGCTTATTTTCTATGATTTAAATAATGACGAAGACAACAGTCAGCGGCCACCTACCGCAACTATGCAACTTTTGCTCATCATCATCATTATTTTATAGAATTGATAATAGACATAATAGTAAACGAGATCGTTATTCAACTTAAATATTATTTCTATCTTATCGTTATAGCAAAATGTTCATTGGAGGCCTCAGCTGGCAGACCAGTCCAGGTAAGTTAATAGTTTTATTTTTCTTCTCTTCTTATCTCAAATTAGTTGTTCAGTGCTAATACAACTGAAGATTAGCAATCGACAGTTTCGCAAAGCTTTGCTAAAAACTCACTTGCCACTTATTGTTAGACTATTTGTTAGTTGTGGAACGCGATCTCTTAAAATTTTTAGTGATCAAGAAAACTATGTCTATTATATAGACGGCGGCATGTTAGATCGTTTAGAGTGTTCCAAATATGGGTTTTACTTTCTCTCGAATTCAAGGTGAGAAAGAATAAATAGGAGAGGTCAAACTGCAACTATGTGGAAGAGTTAGTGTTAGTTATTCAAATGGATCCTGCTAATCGATGTGCCATGTAAATAAATTAATTTAAATTTCTTAAAAACACTTTACATTGGCATTATTGAGTATATTTCTAGAGGATTTTCTAATAATATTGATGCTTAATTTGATATTAATTAAACTGTACATAGAGAAAGGCTAAAGAATTGTATGGCCGTTATACAATAAAGAAAATTAGCTTGCTAATAAATAATACATATATACTACATATATATATAAGAAATACAAACACAGGACAGAAAAATCGAAGTTTACGTTTACCATAGATTTAAAATTTTAGGATTTGCCACCAAGAATAACAATTCCCATAGAATATTTAAAACGCATATCTTATTTAACGAGTTATTATTTATAGCCTCTTATGCAATAATAATAAAATAGGTTGTCGCTATAATTTTGAGTTGTTAACTGACATTCAATTTGAAAAATTTGTTGGGATTTCAAGCAAACATATCCCATTTGTTATCCGATCAGAGGAAAACAAACCAAAAAGTTGGCTTAAAGATTTGGCTGTTCCTCATCGAAATTTCAGATAAAATAAATAGGCAAAAAAAAAAAAAAAAAAAGAATGGAGTATAGATGATAAATCAGCAAATTCAAATTGATATTTGTGTGATTGAATTATTTCTTGCTTAAATACATACATCAAAGTTTTAATAGATCGATTGTCTTTGGAACTTAATTTTGATTTTTATTTGGTTTTTGATGGAAACAGAAAAATTGATGACACTTTCACTCATCATTTGCAACTCAATTTCATTCATTTCAACCGTTTTGAAGTGGAATTTCTCAATATATTTGTTGTATCTCAATTTGAATTGTTAAACGAATTGATTCAGTTTCGTATATATGTATGTACATACAAACTATATATCAAATGTATGTATTTGTATGTGATTTTCAACGAAAACAATGAAGAATAACAACAACAACAACAACAACAAAGCGGGTAGTATACATACATACATATCTCTTCTCGTCTTTTTTGTTCGCTTTCGTTTTGTTTAAATTGAAATTGTAATTGATCAAATGCTTGAGATTTGCTGCTGTTACTGCTCTCTCTCTCTCTCTTTCTTTCCCAACGAAAATTGCGCCGTACTAGTAATTTGACGTCAATTGAAAGGAGATGGGCAAAAGCTGGATGGATGGATGCCGTGTGATAAAGTGAGTTGAGGCTGGGGCTGAGGGTGAGGTCGGAAAACCTTTTCGGGGCCTCGAGTCGAGAGTAAGCAGCTGCTGCTGCTGCCCTCATTACATGCCGCATAAGTTTCATTAGGCTAATCAAAAGGCAACATGCATATTAACCAAATTTGAGGCCACTCCAAAAATGTTGGCAAACCAAACCGACAAAGAAAAAAAAAGGTGAATTGCAACTGCCTGTGGCTAAGGAGATGTAAGGGAAAAACCTCTTCTTGGAGCCGCCAACACATCCGCAGTGCTGCTGCCTTTACTTGGCGAGAGTGAGAGTGAGAGAGAGAGAAAGAGAGGGCGAGAAAGGGAGGAGGAGCAAGACCTTTGTGTTGGGTTTTTTTGTTTAGCGTAAAAATTGTTGGCTCCGCCCATCATCATCATCGTCATCTGAGTGGCATTACGCTAACATATTATACACACAATCATAGATCGGTGCAAGCACACTCACATATGTGTATATGTATGTATATGTTGTCTATATGCATACATATCTGCCGCAATAGTTGAAGAGTCAATGCGGTCTTTGGTTTGTCTCTTTATTTCATCTTTCTCTCAATGTTTTTCCCCTCTACACATCCTCCTTCGCCTTCTGCCCCTTCTCATCCATTCATTTGGTCCGTTTTTTTGGCTTTGCCCCCTTTGCTTTGCTTTCTGCTTTTCCTGTACCTGTGCCAAAAAAATTTTTCAAATTTTCAAATGGCTTCTTCAATACGAGTATTTTGCCCTTCCCCTCATCTACCGCCACCCCCTGCCTATCACCATTTTGGATGCTTTTGTTATCTTTTGGCCATTTTGGTTGGTGTTCGCTGATATGTGCCCACATATCATCTCATATATACATACATATGTATGTGCTTGTGTGTGTGTGTGTTATATCGTTTTGGTCAATTAAAAAAAAAGAAGAAATTTGAACCTCTCCCTAGAATGACTCAATTGATGTTAAATGTGAATAAAAAGAAAATAAATGAAAATAAAATCCAAAAAAATTCTGTTTTATTATGAGGCAAGTGTTAATGTGTCACACACAAGGCAATTTCTCAAGTGTTGCAAAACTATTTATGACTCAAGGGGAGGAAATGTAAACTTCTGACGTGCCAACGGTTTTATGTATGTATATCTCTCAGCAAGTTTTCCTATTTTATGAAACCCGGCTAATTACATAGTTTGCTAAAGGTAAATACAAAAAATATAGTCGATGGAAATTATAAATTTAAAAATTTATTTTCTCCGGCAAAATGAACTCATATATTCATATCTAAATGTTATATTACGTTTAAATTAATGATCAATTTTAGCTAACAAGTGGGAGACTAAACGATTGCAAGATTCAGTTTAGTTAAATAAAGGTGTTCGAGAAAAACAGATTTTTAAATCGCTGAGAATTCATGAATGTTTTGATCTATTGACTTTACCTGGCGCACAAAAGCTGCTAATCTGACTCACAATCCACTAACCCGTTTCTCCCCTCCAAAAGAAAGAAAAAAAAAAAAACACACACACACACACAAAAAGCAGATAAAAAAGATGAAAAAAAGGAAAAATAATCCTCGATTTCAAACAAAAAATATATGCACCCAGCGGGCTTCTCATTTTCATTTGCATGACACAAGCTGGCTGAATGGCAAACAAACAACAAATATATATACATATATGTACATTTATATATATATACATATATAACAAAGAAATGGGCAAATCGAGAAATGCATATTTATTTGCTCAAAGTATCTAGGTAGATTCTGGATTCCGAACTCAATGTCTCCAGTTGCTTCTTTATACCTTTCTTATCTTTTCTTTATTTTTTTTTCGTCGTTTTTGTTATCGCTAAACGTCATCGAAATGTGAGTGATATGTGCATAAAAATTTGTATACCCTGTAAGTGGTACACTTAAAAGGTATATATTGGAGTCAAGTTACTTTTTTCTCGCTGTAACTTCTATTTGGAAATGCTCAAAACTCCAGATTCATATGTCATTTTCAAATACTTTTTTAATTTTGCCGTTTTACAAGATTTTCATCAGAATCTGAATGTTACGTAATCTATTATTTTCCATTTAAAGTGTGAAACGATTAATTGAAAGTATTTATGATTAGAGAATTAAATTTTCTCTTTAAGGTCCTGCCACTAAGTCCAGTCCCATATAGGGTACCTGCAACCGATTCTTTTTGATTTCCAGTTGTTTTCGTGTGTTTGTTTTGGTGCAGATGCAAATGTATTTTGTCTCGTTTAGTAAGCATATATAAATAGTATTTCAGTTGAACGCACAGCCAAAATAGCAAAGGGCTCCGGTAGGTAAGGGGGTTGGCGGGCTGTAGGCACCAACACAGTATTGTATTTCACAAAATTTTTTGTTAAAGTTGACACAAATCATCATCGGCCCAAAGAGAGTTTGGTGACGCTGACGACGACGACAACTGCAATGAAAAACAAAAAGAATAATAGGAACGAAAAAGTAAAAGAACACAAAAAAAAACGAAAAGTAACCCGCCTTTCATTCTGATGTGTGAATAGAACTGAGAACTGAGAGAAAGAGAGAGAGAGAGGAGGCAACTTCGATGTCGACGTCAATGTTGAGTGTTTCCAGGCGATAGCAGCAGCACCAGCAGAAGCAGAGGCATCAAATACGTTTTCAATGCATACAATTACTTCCAGTAAACTGCTTGACTGCGAAATTAAAATTAAATTACAACGCCAGGGGAATGTCTCCATCTGCTGGCTGGCGTCTGGTGTTTTCTGAAAAGTTCATTAAGTTATATATGTATATACATAGGTACACATTCTTACATATATATCACTATATGGTAGTCTATATATTGTGCATACGACGAGAGTTTCGTTAAAGATTTAACGGCATTTACAGATCACAAGTCCAGGCATTAATATTCCAAAAATCTGCTGTCCTTTGGGTTAATCAAAATCAAAATCATTCACGTTCGCAAAATTGGTGGCAAAATTTTCTTCGACAGGGGAAAGAAGAACGGGAACAACCCTCAGTACTATGACTTTTGGGTAGTTGACATGGAAAAGTTGTCGCACAAAGAGTGTGCCAACAAAGAGATGAGATGGCTGGGTACGGGTGATGTCTGTGAGGGTTTGGGGGAACCTGGGGTATGCCTAAGACCGAACGAACCCATCATTAAGTAGCCAAGACAATCGTGCCAATCATTAAAAAATCTTTAGAGAGTAGAGAGTCAAACGCTGCTCGAGTGTCGGCGTCGGCAGTGTCGGTGGCGGTTGCGTCGATGGGATGACGGCCTGCATTGCGGATGTCTTCTCTTCCTCATCATCATCATCATCATCGTCGTTGTAGTCGTCGCCGTCGTCGTCGTCATCATCTTGGCAGTTATCAACACGTACGCAGCAATAGCAACAGCAGTTACAGCAGCACCAGTAGCAGCCGCATCCTAAGCAGTTCGCCTCTGTCGACCTGTCTAAAGCAGCCTAACTACTATGCTCTTCTATGGCCCAAGCTTATGTTTATAGACGCCCTAGATTAGGTCTTTGTCAGCACTTTTCGAGTATGTACTGTTAGGAAGCGGCAACTGGGGGGGATTTCAACGAAGAGAAATCATATATGCCTCTCTTTCTCTCTGTGTCTCTTTCCCTCTCTGTGTGTGTGTGTGTGTTTAGTGCATTTGTGTGCTCGAGTGGCGATAGCTGCGAAAAAAAAAATGAATCCAAAAGCATAAGCTTTGGCGCGAGTGGCGCCGACAACCACTTGAAAGCCGCCCAGACCCCTACACATAAAGATAGGGGCATATGAAGGGGGATAGAGAAAGAGTCATACACGCACACACACAGCTTGAATCTTAGTTCCGTTCCGGCCTGCTTTATTCTTGGAGACTCTTTTCTTTTAGCCGCTTAACAACAATAACAGCAACAACCGCTGCTATTGCAATTGCAGCAGCCATAGTGCCATGAACGGGTCAGCTGAATGGTATAAAGAAATACGATGACTACTCACTCTCATGAACTGTTATACTGTTATCTTAACTGTTATACACATTCACCAAAATAGATCTCAAATTTGTTTTATATGCTAGTAAAGCTTAGAAACGCGTTATACTAACTATTATAAATATTTATAACTGTTATTCACATATTTTTATTTTTAACTCTGATAACAATTGTTATATTTATCATCTGTTGAATAGGCATTCCAGGGAGAAGAAAATAAACCCGATCTTCATTTGTTTAATTTAAAATATGAACTAATTTTATTTACCAAAGTATTGTGTATATATGAAATTTTAGAATCTAGGAGTCGTTTTTTTTGGTTGTAAGCAAATTTGAGAAATTTGTTTTTTCATTACCCGAATTTGTTTTGTTTATCTGAATTGCTAAAGCCAATTCAGATGATTCCGATGTTTAAGCTTAAACTCTAATTGGTATTTGCTTTTATTTCTTCAGTTTTATGCCATTTTAAATGGTTTTAATTTAATTTTTTAAAATCAGTTAAAAGTTGCCAAAAAAACAGTCTGGGAAAGTATGTAAAATCACCAAAAATTATTTTTAAAAATTCAAATATTCTTAAATAACCCAAACTTTGCGAATTTGTAATTTTATCAATTTTCGGCGGATGCCTCTAAGTTCAATTAATTTTTTAACTAATGCATATAAAGCAAATCCGTTAAATATGGTCTAAGATATATATATGTGTTCGTAGAGCCTTGTTGGAGTGTGCGGATGAAACTTTGAAAACTTTTAATGTGTTTTTCTCTAAACCAAGGTTTTTCTTTACGCGCTTTACAATTAAGATTGTTTTCCAATTCAGTACTCATATCGATAGTTTAAGATAACCCTAACTAAATGGAAAAAAACCCATTAAATTCTTTTACAAATCTAACTCATGTATAGGAGTATCTGTGAATAGGTGGTCCGTTTTTGACAGTTTTATTAGCCATTTTAGTTTCAATTTTTCGTCATATGCAAAATGTAATAAGTCAATCAGGAAACAGAATGTTGATGAAAAATATTTCTCAATATTTCTTTTTCTAAAAAATTGTCAAATTTTCAAAGTTTTTACCAGGTGTTTGCTCCGATGGGCAGATTGTTATTAGGTGGGTGAGTTGGTCCGTGGATGGGCTGGTTTGGTTGCTTTCGCTTGGTGGTTCTTGGGATGGCAGTGAGGCGTCATCTAACCTTACTCAGGATGCAGACAGAGGGCGGTGCTTGTCGATTTCCTGATTAATTTATATACAGTTGACGGGCCAGTGGGTGCATGGATGAAGTGTGTGTTAGTAGTGGTAGTAGGTAAGGCAAGGTTATTAACAACAATTTGCCGCAAGCTTTTGCCAAATTGAAATGCTGTATAACTGTAGAGGGGTAACGGGAAAGAGTGGAAAAAAATTGTCAATAAAATAAACGCTGAACGGTTGCCTTCAACTCCGGCGACAACCGACAACTTATTCAGTCCGTCACTCATTCACCACCCATACAACCAGCCACCCACTGCTCAGTGACGATGACGATGACGTCGACGCATCAGTCAAAGTTCAGTCAGAGTTGTGGGACTTTCTCTCCCACTTCCTTTACCTCATCGCCTGGCCATATAGCAACATTTCCTGTTTAGCTTCCTCTCTGTCTTTTTTTTTTGTTTTTACTTCTGTTTTTTTTTTTTTTTTTTTTTTTTTTTTGTCGTTTTCTAACCATCCACTCTTCTTTATCTTTTGCGTGATGTGTTTTTCCTTTCTCTTCGCTCTTTTTGTAGTTCGCTTCATTTTTCTTTTGAATGTGATTATCCCGAAGGCTCTCTCGCACATCTTGGCCTTTGATAGATGATGGTTTGCTAACCACTTCTCACCACTTCACTTTGCCACTTCATACAGGCTCTTACTTCACAACTAGCTATTGCATTGCATTGCATTTAATGTCCTGCAAAAGTCCTACACTTTGCTGTGTGTGTGTGTTTTGTTGACTTTGGCAGGAGTTTTATTTTTCTTTTTTTTTTTTTGCCTCTTTCTTCTTGTTTTCTTTTTTTCTGTTTGTTTCTCTTTCTTTTTTTTATATTTTTTTTTTCTTTTTGGTTAAAAAGTTCACACATGCCAAGCCACTGCTGGCTGGCCATCATCATCAGGGTTCGTTTTTTCATATACACGGTTTGTATCTCTATGTGTGCAGGAGAAGGGACACTTTGTTCTGGTCATGTTGTTAAGCCTTTGGCGATAGTCGCATTCACATTGTTGTATATCCCGCCCCCTCCTCGCACACTGAGAGAATGACAGCCGAGTGTTAAATATTTATAAGATTTAACATTTTTTGTTTTATTACACACTCTTGTGGGGTGCAAAGGACTCAATAACCGAGAAGATGGGCTACTAATACATATTTGAAAATGCATATGCTTAATATGAGAATCCATATATTTAGTCACTCTCTTGCAGAAAGTCTTAATGTTAATAATGATAGCTTTCATTTTCCATGACAAGTGTCTAAATTTTGTTTCAGCTAGTGATTATAAATAACTATGCCTAGTTAAAATCAAAGATTTCGAAATTGTATTGCATACTTCTGGGGGTGTATAGGTGTATACTCTAGGTTTCTCGTTTTTTTGGCTGAGTGTACTTGTCTTTCGTCTTTCTCTTAGTTGTAATAGTTGGTGCTAGAGCTGGTGTTGGTGTTGGCTTTCAACTTTTGCAGAAAGAGGCGGGTTTGGAATATTTACATAAGTGACACTGCATAGGGAGCAGCAGCAGCTTTTTAGTAGGGAGCAACTAGGAGCAGGAGTCAGGTCCCAGGCAACAATTAATTAACTTGTACAAAGTATCAAAATGTCTGTTTGTTCGGTCGTTCGGAGGTTGAGAACGTTAGACTGTGGGCGGTCGCAAGGTTATTGTGTATGTGTGTGTGTGTGTGTGTGTGTGTGTATTGACTAAAAGGCGTCGGCAATTTTACCTTTAAAATTTTAAATTAATAAGCAAATGCCCTGGCACAGTGAGGCGAGCGGGCCGGCGGTTGGTTGAGTCAGATTTTTGGGCAAAATGTTGCAACTGTTGTGTAGGATACTCCCTCTTACTCTAGTTGCCACTCCCTTACACCCCTTCAATTGCATCGGCATGTGGTGCTTGTCATATGCCATGATTATAGAATGTTCATTCTGGCCCAACTAATAGACAATTTTTTGGCAAACCCCCTCAAAAGATATATGTACATACATACATATATATGTATCTATAGAGAAACAGGAAAGACTAAGGGAATAGTGTGGAGGGAGGGGGTGAAGGCAGGCTAGGCAGGCTGGAGGCCATGTCGTGACGTTGCCAAGGATTCGCTTCGTGTGCAGCGGAAGCATTTAAATTAAGGATGACACATTAAAATTATGCAATAAGAACAAAAACAACAACAGCAGCAGCCAAGAACTATTATTATGTGAGTAGAACGAACCAGAACAGAAATTGCTGTTAAACTTTAAGCCCCTCACCGCCATCCTCCACCCACTATACCTACCTCGTCCCCCCTCCCACTTCTCTCCCACTCATTTAATGAGCTCTGTGAATGTCAAGAAAAAAAAAAACATACAGAAGACAAGAAATGGCAAAGGAGAAGGCAGAAGTCATAAGTTGAGCCTCGGACTAAAAACTAAAATAGGCAAAAAGGCAGACAAGCCAAATAGTCCTTGTAGTCATAGTCCTGGCTGCTCCTTTCTGCCACACATACACACAGACACACACAAAGAGGGAGAGGGAGAGAGAGAGAGAGGGCACAAACCTGACCTCCCGCCGCAAGTATTCAAGCCGGCCGGCGGGTTATCGACTTTATGTGTTTGTTGTTTGGGTGTCTTTTTTTCTTTACTCTTTTTTCTTTATTTTTTGGTGGCAACTCCCTTTTCTCCCGCCCTTCATCTGCTGTCATCACCACTCATGCAGCCCCCTTCTTTATCATCCTCCATTTCAATTGCAGACGCCTCTTTCTTGCTTGCTGACTCTCATATTGGTTTCCTTTGGTTTTTGGTTGTCCCAGGATGGGTTTCTTCTTTTTCTTCGTTTGGCCTTTCTTTACATATACACACAAACACAAACACACTGTGTGTGCAATGATTTTTGGCTACTACTTTTTTGGAAGCGAACTTATTCTTGTTTGCTTCTTTATTATACATAGGTACATCAATGACTACCTGCTGCTGCTGCTGAGATTCTTCATTGAGTTGCAGCATTCCAAAAGAAATTGCCAGCACATCTTGTGCTTTATTTTTAGTTAGTTTTACTTTATGTTTGAGATTGGTATATCGGTAAGAGCTTTTTCCAGGTAGCCGATGATCAAATAAAGGATTTATCTGAATAATGTACATCGATTGATTGCACAATAGATTACTATTGAATCGTCAACTGGGAAAAAAGGGGGAAAAACTCAAAAATGTAGATAAACTTGAACCATTTTAATGAATATTAAAAATTATATTATAAAGTGTCGAAAGTTCAAATAAATTGAACGCTTTTTTATAGCATATTTAATCGCTCAGACCATATTGGTCTGATTTGATTTAAACGATAAAATCTTTTCTCTAATTGGTATGGTAAAAAGCATTCTTTATTGGATCAAATATATTGTGTTTAAAATATTAAATAAAATATTTTTACAAAATTAGGGCAAAACTTTTTCGAGTTTTTCATGAAAATTGTTAATTATCATCAATTTGCGATTCAAATTGTTTGCAATTAGTTCAATCATGTGAGTAAATTTTTAATGAATATTCCATCTCTTTCTCTCTCTCTCTCTAAGTTTACGCTTTTCGCTTAAATGCTAAGGCGTTTGATCTAGAGTCTAGTTTGTCTCATTAGCAGTTAACTGAAGTATAGAAATTTTCAGCCAACCAGAATATCTACCATATACCTTACATATGTACATATGTATATACATATGTATGCATATGTATGTATGTACATACAGATATATAAATTTATACATATATACTAGGTGCGACTAGAAAACTGTAAACTACCAAAAACCACAGCAGCAGGAACTGAAGGAGCAGCAGGAGCAACAACTTTTAGCCTTCATTGCTTCCAGCTCGTTGACTCTTCTTTTTGGCTGCTTTACGGCAAACGCAATGCAACGCTTCTAAGCGACATTTTCCTTCTACAAAACCTGCCTTCCCTTCACCACCTCCCATCCATCATTGTGCCTGTCTTCAGCACCACCACCCACCCACCCATCCACCAACCAACCGAATCCGCCATTGTCAAAAGCCAGTAACAGGAGGTGGGACCTTAGTCGCGTTTCCGTTAGCAAAAGCAGTCAAATATATTGCCAACTTCCTGACTCTCCTACTTGATAGGCAGAAAAAAAAAAAAAAAAACAACCCAAGAAAACAAACCGAAAAAAAAAATAAATAAGAAACGAGCAATGAGAGGAAAAAGAATGGAAGAAAGGAATAAAAAATACTACAAATTCTCAAGTCTCTGGGCTCTAGGCTCAAGAGTCGACATCGATTAAGTTATTACGAAATTGTGTGGAGAGCTACGTGTTGTCTTTTTCGGCTAGAGCCAGTCACACACATCTTCCTTTAAAAATTTCTATATACACGTACACACGGAAAAAGCGGTATTTATGAAGTGCTATCAGTGGGTTAAGAGTTGGTTTTATTTTGGTATTCCATTTTGTTTTTATATTCTGTAACATTTTCTAACCCGAAACTAAAAAAATCTGTGTATTATTCTACTAATAAACTGAAAGAAAATTGCCATTTGTTTAAAGTTAATAACTATCTGCCATTTCCATTGATCAAATAAATCTATTAAAACTAAATCATCAATCTATACTATATTATGCTAATTATTATTGTTTCTTTCTTGGGATTCTAAGCAGAGGTAAAAAGCCAAAACAGACAAAATTGAGTTCCCCGTCAAGAGGTCCTTTAAGACCAGTATTTTTGTATGGTCTTAAAAGTAAGTAGGTTATATTTAAATTGCATTAATTGAAGAATGAAAAATATTTTCATAAAAAACTATTAAAAAGAAGAGATACTTTTTGATTTTCGCAGGACTCGAACAGTCCTGATGCAGGAAGTAACCATCATAGGTAATATATTTCCCTCCTTAATAATAGAATGATGTAAAATTGATATAGTCTTATAATATTTGAAGCTGAATTCTATTTATGAACTTTAATCTAATGAAAACTATGCAAATTATATATTCGATTTTCATAAATCTTTCTTCGTTTTTTGTTGCAGTACTCAATTAAGAAATTACGATTGAATGAATACGTGCAGGTTTTGAACATAATCAAGATGGATGAATTATAGTATATAACTTTTTCGAGAGTGTACGTATGTACAAATATCTCCAACTTACATATATGTACTACTACTATATTTGTTCGTTTTTAGTCTAGCCAAAAAAATTGCCCACCCGCTCACGTAATACGTCCTCGTTTGTATGTGTGTGTTTCAGTGTATGTGTGTGCTGCACTTTGTGCCTGGCCTTAAACTGGGTCAAAATATTCCTGCTGAATGTTGTTTGTTGGTGGTAGACGACGACAACGACGACGACGACGTCGACGACTCTTTTGCATAACCAAAAATTTTTGTTTCGTTGCAGACACACTCACACTCACACTCACACTAACACACACATACAGAGGATTTCTGTTGTTGTTTTTGGGTTTTGTTATTATGTCAGCTGGGGGTTACCTCTGATTGACATGCGTGCATACATACATATATCCCATATCTATATGTATATGTACATATATATAGACTCAGAGATGTAGATATACATACATATGTACATACATATATAAATATATCTCCTCTACATAGATTTTTAGTCTAGCTAGGTTGGGGGCTAGGCGAGGTCAAGTCAAAGAGTGTCACACACAACATGTCTGCTTCCGCTATACACAGACACACAAGCAGACAAACAGACATACATACACACATACACACATACAGATAGTCAGACAGATAGACCGACAGTTAGTCAGGATAGACAGACATAGGAGTTAAGTCGTAGGAAGAAGAGACAAACATCGGTGTTGTTTACATATTAAAGTTGCATGACCCCGCCAAGTTGCACTGTGCTGTGTTGCCATTTCTTCTTCTTCTACATCTATTACTATACTGTGTGTATTATGACGAAGTTGCCACGGCGAAGTTGCATGCAAATCACAGTAGTAGTAACTAGTGCGCTCTTCCAAGCTATATAGGATAGGTAGGTAGAAGGCGGCAAGGCGCTGTTCTCGAGGTTGGCCAGGAGCAAGCACGTGACTAGTGCAAGCATGCATTTTGTAACTGAAGTTTTTTCCTTTTTTTACGGCTTGTGTCAGCTGCTAGCACCGCCGACTGTAAGCTCTCTCTATCCGAGGCACAGAGAGAGAGAGAGAGAGAGAGATGACTCTTTTCCTTATCTACTGTCTCTTACATTGCACTTTTCTCTTTCCTTTCTCTCAGTGTCTCTTAAATTTCTAACGTAAAGCTCTACTTGAACAAAAAGTGCTTTTCATTCATAAAAATGACGATAAGCTTTTTCTCTTTTTCCCACTCGGTGTCTCTCTCTTTCTTTCTTTTATTCTCTTTGTAAGCAGTTGTCTAAAAGTCTTGACAGATGGCGCCAAAGTGACGATGCCCACCCCCACCCCCAACACATTACAGACTTTCTATTGAGAAAAGTTCTTTAAGCCAAGGATATTCCCCAAAAAAAAAAAAACAAAAACAAAAACCGGACGAACAAAGTAATAGAGAAAGTGAGAGAAAACTCAGGGGGAAACAGAGCAGAGCGACAAACTGCATGTCCATATCATCATCCGTGACCCGTTACCCGTTCCCTGATCTCCCGGTGTTCTCGTGTCCGTATCCAGTCGTATCCATGTCCGCCCCTAAATGTCAGCGCTTGTTTTGATGCAAGCTCACGCGCCGTAAACAACTTATTATTATTGCAAATGCTCCGGCGTTTTTTCGCCGATTCCTTCGTTTTGGTTTCTGTTATTTGGGACTGTTTTTTTTTTTTTTTTTTATTTGGCAGCTTTTCAAATTGTTGGCTAGTTTTGCAACAAACATTGCATACGTCACGGAAATGCAAACATCGACAAAAAAAATTAAGTTTAGCAACTTATTTCATATCCTGGAAATTTTTGTGAAAATGAGTCCTTTTAAATTGTTCAAAAAGAACATTTTTGTAGGTAAACTAAAAATCAGATTAAACTAGATTAGATTAGATTAAAAAAAGAAGTTTTAAGAGATAGAGAAAGAGAGAGAGAGAGAGAGAGAGAGAGAGAGAGAGAGAGAGAGAGAAAGAGAGAGAGAGAAAGAGAGAGAGAGAACCATTTCTTAGTAAGAAAGAAAAAAAAGAAATATTTAAAAAAAGAAAAATTTAAGTAGAATATTTGCCATTTTTAAAGAGAATAATTAAAAAAATTCAATTAAAACAACATTAAAAAATTTACAACTGCAGAAATAAAAAAAATTAAAATAAATTTTTTTTTAAGAATGAACAAGTCAGAGGACTAAAATTACACCAAAAATTGTAATTTTTCTTTGAGTAATTAAATAGCACTTCAAAGATGCGCGAAGAAGTTCAAAGTAATTTTTTAATTCCATCAAGTGGTATCATCTGGTCGATCAATGTGTTTGCACCTACTTCTTCTCATTACACTAAGTTTCCTCTATGATTTTTTTTTATTTTTTTTTTTCGTACCTTTGTTGTGTCAGACAACGTTGCCAATCTTCTATGTCGGATCAGTTGAGGGAACTAAAAAAGAAAGGGCTATATGGCGGAGCAATGGTGATGCGGGCTTGTAAACCAGAGAAAATGATGATGGGGAAGTGGGTTGACAGGGCGGGGGCGTTTTGCTTTTGCTTAAGTGGCTCCTGGCTGGCCCCTGGTTCATGTCAAATCTATCTCATTGCTTGCCAAGTTTTTTTTGTTCGGGTGAGATTGTGAGAGGGGAGCAGGGGTTACGGGGAAAAGGAGCACTCGACAACCTCGGCTTGCATTTCATTGCATTTTCCACCAACCCTCGTTCTCTTCTGCTCAACGACGCCTTCAACTCTGTCAAACTTTTATCTATGCGAGCTTGTTTTATTTGCCAGTGGTTTTTCTCCGATTTTGTTCATATACATTTTGGTTCCATCATCCTCCATCCCGCTCTCCCTCTCTCTCTCTCTCTCTAACGTACTTCTAGTACTTTTATTTTCATTTTATTTGTGGCTTGCTTATAAATCATAAATATATATTTTACGAGCTCGTTTTGTGTGGCCAGGCACTCACA
The DNA here is from genome assembly GCA_018903935.1 of Drosophila insularis. Taxonomy (NCBI): domain Eukaryota; kingdom Metazoa; phylum Arthropoda; class Insecta; order Diptera; family Drosophilidae; genus Drosophila; species Drosophila insularis. Next base: position 5,138,150 of record JAEIFP010000517.1, read on the forward strand.
TTTCATTTGAAATAATTTGTGGCATATTGGCAATTATTCATGTTTTTTTTTTTTTTTTTTGGAAACTGTTTTGCCTTCCCTCGCCCATACTTCAACTCATCCAGTTGGCTTAAGTGCCGTAAAGACAGTTTTTTCTTTTTTGCGTGTTGTGTTGGTTATGATGTGGATTTTGTTTTGGATTTGGCTTGGGTTTATCTACGACAATGACGGTGACATAGCGCAAAAGGTAAAAGAGGACGTTTGTTACGAGTAGGGATTGGGTTGGAAATCGGGAAATGTGGGCTTAAACTCCGAAACTGTCGCTGTCTCTCTCTCTCTCTCTCTCTCTCCCTGGCATACTCATGGTAATGGAGCATTCGAGCAGAAATTGATTTAGTGTTTAGTGTGTCCTGGTGATAAGCAAAGCCGGAAGGACTTATGTATGTACTTGCTTTTGCTTTATTTCGCATAATAATAATATATGTATATTACGCAAATATCAGTTGATGGAAATTATGGAAATATAGTATGGAAATGGGAAATAGTTTTTGTTTCCGCTCCTCCCTGTTTAAGTTGACCGAAAACAAATTGAGAGTCGAAATGCATAATGCGAAATTTCTTTCAACTCCTTTATATTTCATTTGTTCTTCTGTATAAACCTAGCCAAGAAATGGACACTTCTTGTAAATGTTAATGCGGGATCATACAGTTTCTTCTCTACCTGAAGCGGGGAGCTCCATGACTTCCACTTCCCAATTGGCCAATGGGAAAGCGATTGGTATTGCCTGTGACTAAATTGAAATTCAATTAAAATCAAAATTTAATAAATATTATTTTTCTTTGCCTTGAGGTGAAACTGAATTTCATTCTTGATTGATTTCATTAACAAAAGTCTTTAATCGATTAGAATTTATAGAATTTTAACTGCAATTTGCATTTGATTGATTGTTATTAGCTTGGCCAACAGCAACATTTAACCTACAATTGGGGTTTTTTTTTCATTCTTATCATACTTTCAAGCAAATTTGTTTCCTCTTGATACCCCTTTCGCATATTTGTTTGTATGTATGTATTATATACCTAACAATGATGCAATTCCAAATCAAATTTTCCTAAGCATTTTCCTTTTGTGTGAACCCTTTCAATTCAATTTTAAAGCAAATAAAGCAAACTATTTCAACTAACAATTTGACTTGATTAACCTTTTTCTGTGCGTTCGCTCTCACTCACTCTCTTTTTCTCTCCCTCTCACTCTATCGTTCTCTCTGTCCATATGAGACTATGCTGACCAAAATGTCGTAAAGCCAAGCGAAATTGGTTTATTCGGAAAAAGGGGCGTAAACGTAATTTCTTTTTATACCATACACCCATAGGGTGAAATGGTATATTAAAGTCGCTAAAATGTATGTAACAGGCAGAAGGAAGCTTTTCCGACCCCATAAAGTATATATATTCTTGATCAGCATCAACAGCCGAGACGATCTAGCCATGTCCGTCTGTCCGTCCGTCCGTCTGTCCGTCCGTCCGTCCGTCCGTCCATCCGTCCGTCCGTCCGTCCGTCCGTCCGTCCGTCCGTATGAACACCTAGATCTCGGAGACTATAAGAGCTAGAGCCACCAAATTTGGTATGTAGACTCGTGTCATATGTACGCTTATCGAGTTTGTTTCAAATGTTTGCCACGCCCCCTACCGCCCCCGCAAATGATATAAAACCGATTTTCTTAAACACCATAGCAACTAGAGACACAAAATTTGGTATGTATATTTGCTTAGTAAACGCGCACATTTTGTATTTATAAAAATTTTGCCACGCCCCCTACCGCCCCCGCAAATCAAATAAAACCGATTTTCTCAAAACCTATTTTAGCTAGAGACACCATAGTTGGTATAAATATTTGCTTAGTAATTGCGCACAGTTTTGATGTGTAAAGATTTTGCCACGCCCCCCTCCGCCCCCGTAATTTGAAAAAACTCGATTATCTCCCGTAATTTTCTACCTTGTGCAATCAAATTTAGCACACTTAAATTTGATACTAATATCAAGCAAAATACCAAATTTGATCAAAATCGGAATAAAAATAGCCAAGTTATGCATATGAACGTTTTTCCATATGGCCGGAGTTGGCCGTTGGCTGGTGGGGGCGCTAGGGTGCTCGAATGCTTGAGTGAGCGAAATACTAAGATATGCTTCTAAAAAGCATGCAAACAGATTTTTTTAAAAATACGAAAATGCATTGGTTATTATAAATTTAAAATATTTGTTTTACTGGTGTATGGTATATCCAAGTCGGCGAGACGACTTACTTACTTCATTTATTTTCTTTTTTTTTTTTGCTTGTCTCTCTCTATACAATTTAGACCAAAAATTACTTGAATAGCAGGTGTTAATGTATCGTTTCAAATGCCGTTTCAAATGAATTGAAATGAAAGTTAATTTGCCAATTGGTCGATAGAGGAACATAGTGACAGAGAGAGAGAGTGAGTGAGAGAGACGCATAGGAAGGGAATATAGTATGGTGATGGGGCGGGTGTTTTTATGAGTGTGTGTGTGCGTGTGTTTAGAATGTGGGGGTTACTAGTTTCGCCAAGTGTGATTAAATGTTTTGTACGCTTGCAGCTTTTCAGCCTTTTGTTGCGTGTTTTTTATTGCCAACATGCAGGAACAGCAACAGCAACAGCAACAGCAGCAGCAGCAGCACATGACATTAGGCAAACGCAACGCAACGGCAACGAGGACATTTTGAAAATATGCTGCCACACAGACAAAGCATTTGCTTTGCCTCTCCACCCACAGGACCATACTTTTCCCCTTTCCCCCCGTTTTCTGTTAACTTCTCTCTGGGCTTTTGTATTTCCTTTCTTCTTCTCTCTGTATGTGTGTATGTTTTTTTCTGCTGAGTTGCTAAAAAACTTCTTTTCAGCAAACGTTCTGTGGTTAGATGGAGCGGTGGTAAAGAAGGTGAAGGGTGTGTAATATGGAGTTGGGTTTGCTGTGTTTGCCGCAAACAAGCAATCCTCTCCTCACCGCCCTGCCCACTCCACCTCACTTACCACACTCCCTAGGTTGTTTCTCTCTCAATGAAAGTGAAAAAAATCTGTTTGCATATTACACAGCGAGAAAACGAGAAACGGTACGAGAGATGGGCAGGCAGGCAGGCAGGCAGGCAGGCAAAGCTATGGGGGAAAGAAGGACCTGCTTTTTATACCATACACCCATAGGGTGAAATGGTATATTAAAGTCGCTAAAATGTATGTAACAGGCAGAAGGAAGCTTTTCCGACCCCATAAAGTATATATATTCTTGATCAGCATCAACAGCCGAGACGATCTAGCCATGTCCGTCTGTCCGTCCGTCCGTCCGTCCGTCCGTCCGTCCGTCCGTCTGTCCGTCCGTCCGTCCGTCCGTCCGTCCGTCCGTCCGTCCGTCCGTCCGTCCGTCCGTCTGTATGAACGCCTAGATCTCGGAGACTATAAGAGCTAGAGCCACCAAATTTAGTATGTAGACTCGTGTCATATGTACGCTTATCGAGTTTGTTTCAAATGTTTGCCACGCCCCCTACCGCCCCCGCAAATGATATAAAACCGATTTTCTTAAACACTATAGCAACTAGAGACACAAAATTTGGTATGTATATTTGCTTTGTAAATGCGCACATTTTGTATTTGTAAAAATTTTGCCACGCCCCCTACCGCCCCCGCAAATTAAATAAAACCGATTTTCTCAAAAACTATTTCAACTAGAGACACCATAGTTAGTATAAATATTTGCTTAGTAATTGCGCACATTTTTGATGTGTAAAGATTTTGCCACGCCCCCCTCCGCCCCCGTAATTTGAAAAAACTCGATTATCTCCCGTAATTTTCTACCGTGTGCAATCAAATTTAGCACACTTAAATTTGATACTAATGTTCAGCAAAATACCAAATTTGATCAAAATCGGACTAAAAATAGCCAAGTTATGGATATAAACGTTTTTCCATATGGCCGGAGTTGGCCGTTGGCTGGTGGGGGCGCTAGGGTGCTCGTATGCTTGAGTGAGCGAAATACTAAGATATGCTTGTGAAAAGCATGTGAACAGTTTTTTTTAAATACGAAAATGTATTGGTTATTATAAATTTAAAATATTTGTTTTACTGGTGTATGGTATATCCAAGTCGGCGAGACGACTTACTTACTTCATTAGTTTCCAGCTGTGCACGCTAGGTGTCGCCATCGCGAGCGAGCATCTTCAAAGTTGAAGTAATGCGGCCTCAAGTGGCAGCCACAAAATGTAGACTCAGCCTCATGCCACTTGCCTTTGCCTTCCATTCCATTTCGCGGCCGCCTGTCGACATTTAAAATTGCTTGGTTTTCGTTCGCTTGTCCTCACCTGGATGTAGGTGTATGGGTGTACGGGTGTGTGTGTGTGTGTGTTATGTTTTGAATGAACGCCTGCGTCTTTTATCTTTTCATAAATTTTCCTGCTTTTGTGTGTGCGCTCCTCACTTTTATTTCCCGCCGCTGCCGCCAAGTTTTTTTTTCTCCTCCAAGTTTTTTAATGCTTACAAAATTTGAATTGAATTTGCCAACAGCTACAAGGACGACGCAAGTTGACGCAGGACGACAAGGACGTAGGACGGACAAGGATGTGTTTTCTCTCTCTCGTTTTTTTTTTTTTTGTGCGTCTCTCCTCCAATTTGCATCGACATTGCCGCTGCTGCCTTCAATTTGAAGCAAAATTGTTAGAACAACTTGAAGTTCTTCTTAGACTACGACCACGTCTACGTCTTTGGCACCTGCCTAGTTTTTCTCTCTGCCTGCCTGCCTTTTTCTTAATCGTTTAACAATGCCCAAAGCGACGAAAACATCCCAAGGGTTTTCTGCATCTACATAATTGGATGGAACTGAGGGGTTTGGAACGGGGTGGATTGGGCGGACTAGGGCGACGCGACCAGTTCCATCTTCACTTTACTGCAAATGTGCATTTAATTCGTGTGATAATGGCTGGTCGTATACAAAAGCGTGAATTGGGCTTGGTTTGGGTTTCCAGTTTTCGGTTGGGACAGGACATGGATGATGGATGGAGTTGGAAAAGCTTTTGATTTATATTGCCATCGTAGTACCCCTCGACTCATATGGGCTTGTGTGTCTGCGTCTGTGTCTGTGTGTTCGTGTATGGTCATGAATATATGTATGTATGTATGTATGTATTTATATGTATGTACTCATCGGTTACTTGCTGAGTATGCAAGAGCTGGTGGAAACCTTTTAGATTGTGGCAAGGCAAGTGCGACAAGGTTGCGGTTCCGGATATTGTGTTCTACACACACACACACACACACACACACACACACATGCATTTATATATGTATGCATGTTGCGGTAAACAACATAAGGCAGCAGATGATGAAGAAGAAGATTTCGTTCGTTCGTTCGTTCTCTCGATAATATGGAGAATCAATTAGGGAAGCCAAAAGCATTGTGTGTTCATATATGTATGTATATACATACGTATGTATGTATAGGGAATCAATCAATAATAAAACGTAACTTTTTAATAAATGCAAAAACAAACTCTTCAAACTACTGTAAAAGTGGTAACCAACAACACCAGCAACAACAAATGCAGCAACAATGACGATTATAATAATACAAATGATGTTGATGATAAGTTTAATGAAATTTCATTTTGGATTTGCATCTTTAAATTTTAGATATCTATTAATACCATACGAAATTAATGCAATACCAAATGTATTCAAATATTGTTTAGACAAGGCTGTGGAAAAGTGGAAAATTAGCACCTGGAAAAGGTCATCCTTCATGGGGAGAAGTATTATTAGTACGTCAGTGTACGTCCCGATAGTCTTGCAATGTGTTGGGCTATCTAAAGATTGTTCTTTTCTGCCTTTGTGCGGATAATAGATTGGAAAGGAATTTAGCATAGCATACTTATAGGATGACATTAAGTTTAAGGATCTCAAGCCTTTTGAGACCTAAACAACATTTGCCTAATTAAAACTTTTAGTTTATTTCGATATTTACATATGTTATTTTGCTGTTAATAATATTCAAAATTATTTGGAGCCTGGAAAAGCAAAAGTAGCTAAATAAGTAATAAATTTGACCTAAAAAAATTATTTGCAATAAACTTTCGTATCAGTTGGAAATTGGGGTAACATAACGGTCTAGTTTTAATATCAAACTAAAGTCTAAGACAGGACTTAGTCGAGTATCAATTGGATAACAAGTCAAGTTAATTGCTTTTCATTTAAATTGGTTTCTTAAATTATGATAAGGTGACCTACTTATGTATATGCATATATGCATAAGAATAGTTGTTCCTTGTTTTAAATGAATAGAAAATCTAAAGCAAATTCAAAACCCACTGTGTTGCCTTCTCTCAATTGGTTTATTCTTGCTCTTTCTTTTCATTTCCACTCATAGACTAATCCAAAGCGAATCTCATATAATTTATATGTTTTCAGTTGCAATATAAAACTTTTTCATTGCCAACTTTAAAGCCATTCCTTACACGCACACACACACACACCAACCTATCCCCACACACTTCTTCATCATTTAAGCATTCCAATTCCAACTCGCCATATTTTTTTTTCCTCTTTTGGTGTTTGAGTGTGTGTGTTCGGTGCTATTTTGCAACTCTCTTTTATATACACCACAAATGCCGCACTTACGTAATACATCAACGAAAATGTCCAAACAAGGTAAAAAGGATTTTCAGGTGCTCTACGTTTTCTCTCCATATTTTTGTAAGCCAAAATGCAGCTTAACATATCAGCAGCAGCAGCGGCAGCAGCAGCGGCAGCGGCAGCGCCAGACCCCGAGCCAGGCGAAACGAAACGAACCGTTGACCAGGCTCCTCTTCTCCGTGAGATGCCTAAAGCAGCTGCCAGGTGAAGCAGCAGAAGTGTGAAAGGGAATGGGGCAATAGCGAGATGCAAAGCAGGAGGAGTTCGAGGAGGAGAAGAAGGAGGAAGAGAGGCCAAATGGAGGCCAGACCATGCCCGGGCAAACGTGCCACCAACTCACATTGGTGGAGGCTGCTGCGGTAATTAATGCAGCGCGTTTTGCGAAAATGTGAATACATTTCACTGAAGCGGCGCTACGTACACCTACCATCCCACCTACCTACACATACACATACACATACATATACACACTCACACATACACTTTCAAGGTATGTGGCTCAAAAGTACAGCATAGACCCAACCAAAGTCGGCACAGTGGGTTTTCGGACCATCAAAATGCTATACTTCTCTTCTGTTTGGGTCAAGTTTAAACGATTCTTAGAAAATCAAATCCTCTTTTTTAATAGCTTGAACTATCTCCAGCTTACAGCGACTTAGAATCTAAATATTCGTAAACATAAATTCAGCAAAGTTTTAGCCTAGAAATCTTCAATGGATTTTCCTACATATACCTCAACACATTATTGAATTACAAATTTTGTTTTTGCTTTCACCCTTTCCATCTAAATCTTTGTTTTCCTAATTTTGACTTTTAAAAGTTGCCAGATCTTTTCCGATGTTGCCAAATTTTTGATATTGTTTTGCTTGAACTTTGCGTTAATAGAAATAGGCGTATTGTCAGATTGTCAATTGGAATTTTCAATATGAAATACATATGTATGTACATACATATATGCATCAATTAAATTAATCAAGTTTGGCACCACAGTGTCTCTTTCTCTTTGGGAGAATGGAGGCGGGGATAGTGGATCGGATGTATCCACATCTCACTGCTGAGAAAGTGAGATGTGTGGTGTGGGAGAGTGGGTTGTGTTGGGTTGGGGCAAAGGTGGCGAGTATGAAAGCATGGTGACGGGGCAAATGTATTCACGCTGAAACGATTTTTGGGTGCATGGCGACACCTTGGTTTGGCGCCCGCTAACTGTAAACACATACATATGTATGTATGCACACACACATAGACATACAGAGATTTGGCCTGGCTTTTCGCATGTGTGAAAAGTTCCACGTCTCGCGCTGTTTTGCCAAAATGCAAACGACAACAACAACAGCAGCAACAATAACGACAGGAACAACAGGGATATATGTATATGTATGTGTGTGTGTATGTATGTGTAGAGCAGCGGGCAAGGTGCATGCAACGGCAACAACAACAACAACCAGTAGTAAAAGAAAACGAAGAAGAAAATCAAGCAGAAATTTTAAATTTGAATATGTTTTTCCGCCTTCACTTTTACCCATCCATCCACACACACACACACACCAGTCGTTCTCTCTTACTCACCCACTCTCTCTCTCTCTATATATATATCTCGTAACCGTTTGCCATTTGTCTGCTTGGGTTTTATTTTTTTATATTTTTTTTTTTTTTTGTTTGTCTTACACATTTCTCGTCGTTGCTTGTGTTATTTATTTGTTAGTTTTGTGATTCAAATATATTCCAGAGACTCAGTGGCAGGAGTGAAGAGAGGCGAGGACAAAGAGAGGAGGGTGGAGGCAGGGGCTTCAACTGTTTCTCTAGTCTATATATTCTTCACTCTTTATTTTCATCTTGCCTTTTTTTTGTCGTTTTGTTCATTCGTTTCGTTTGCCGCTTATTATGCACATTTTAAATCATCTACGCAGCGACAAAGACTCAACTAAGAGATGAAGAAGAGTAGAAACGAGATGCTGGAGACGCAACAAAGTGGGGGTGGCAACTCTGGCAGCAGTTAAATTAAGCACACACTTTCATATGAATTGCATTGCGTATCTATGAGTTCTTCGTAGGACATTCATATTTCCATTTACCCTCCCTCACTCCCCGCGTCTACCTCTTTGACTACTTGCATATGCAGTTTGAGCAACTAAAATAACAAATAGCATCAAATAGTTTTTGCTATATTAAATAAGAATAATAATAAAAACAAAAAAAAGAAAACCTAGTTCGAATTTATTTTTTGTTGTCGACAAAAATATGCAAATATATACATATATGTAGGTATCTTTCCTTCATAATCGTTTCAAAATACAACTTAATTGCTCTTTTTCTGCAGCAAGAAAACGAAAATTTAAAAATAATCCTTATATGCATATCCTTTTTATACTAACATCTTAATGAAACACCATGGGCTTTTCAATTTGCTGCAATCTAGTCTAGATACTTTTAAGTAAATGTTTGGCTCAGTTTCATACAAGATATATCTGAAATAAATTTTAATTAGTAGTCGTACGAATTTTAGAAAGTTACGCCAGCCCAAATTGCTAGGATCTAGGGAATGATATTAAATACTAACAACATGTTAAGGAAAATCAAAATCTTGAACTCAATCAGTAATCAATAATAAATTTTTTAATTTTACTTTTAGATCATAATCATATTGATCGAATTTACAAAACATCTTTTACAATTTTCTGCCCCACAGTGCAATGAATGAAACATTTTTCAACCAATTGAAACAAGTGGGCAAATATTTAACGACAAATATATAAAAAACGAAAACAAAAACCGTAAATGTGCATAACATAATTGCATTAACATGAAATACACATGCATATATGTACACTATAGGAATATACATACATATATAAAAAAATGAGTAAATAAAAAGTGTACTTTATCTACATTGTGAATCAAATTAACTATCCAATTGAATTCAGACCGAAACCAAAGACCCAAAACCCCAAACCAATAAAAAATGCAATGCCATTAGATGTAGGTAGTACTGTTAGTGTGCCCCAACCTATAGAAAATCAATATTTGCTTTGCATTTTATTTGCCCATATTTCTTGCAAAAAGAAACAAACAACAACAACAAGCACTAAGTATATATATGGCTTTACTGTTAACTAAAGTGCCACTAGCTACTAACTAAAAAAACGACTAGAAAGAAAATACAAACAAATAGCAATTGTAGCAGCAGCTGCAGAAGCAGTTCTCTTCCATTTACCGTTTTGGCAGCGTAACCCAGCGAACTGTTAACTTTGTGAGAGAGAGCGGTAGAGAGAGGGAGAGAGAGATAGTGCAAGGGGGAATCCCAGCCGCTGACTGTCGCTAGATGGCGTCACACTGTCATAGTTGTCGTATTTAATTTGAAAACATTTTCGTGTCATTTACGTGAAGTGCAGCGATTAGATGTGGTTGCCATCGTCGAGGTTTTTGGGATCCTCCTCTATTCCGGGGAGGGGCAAAAAAAAAGTTTTTGCAGTGAATATACACTCCACTTGCAGACACACACTCACTACTCACGTGTGTGTGTTATAACGGTAATTACGGAGCAAATGTCAGGGCAGCAACTGTGATTTCCGCTTCAGCAACAACAACAACAACAATTGATTGCTCTTTGTTAGTTATTTTGTTTGGATATTGCACTTTTCTCTCTTCTGTCTCTGGCTTTATCTCTGTCACCCTCTCTATATCTGTTTGTTTGTCCACCTCCTCGTGCTCCCACGCCTTCTTTTTGCCAATTATCAGAAGAAATAATTTATAGACTCGACGCTGCGTGACAAACATTCTATATATCTACTATACATACTCAATATATATATGTACAGTGAAAGAGGGGGGAGAGAGAGGGTGAGTGTATGGCGTTAGACAAAACGTGCATTACAAAAACTGCACTTCAACTTTGATATTTTTACCTTGAAAACTTGGCATGTTTCTAATGCATGCCAAATGGCCAAATGGCATCAATAAACCGTACGTCACTCTAATTGCAAAGACACATACAAACACACTCACACATAACACACACACACACACACACACACACGCCCATACAAACAAAAGCCACACAGAGAGAAATTCCCATTTGATTAGATCATATAACCTTTCGTTTAAATAAAAAAGAAAATTATAAATCGGATTTCATTTCGTGATTTCTCAGTTTTTTATAAACGAATTTGGTTTCAACTTTTCAATTTTAAGTATTAAATAAGTAATTCTTAAATAGCCAGACACTTTACCATAGAATTTATTCTGCTTCATTAGGACATTAATAAATAGATCCCAATGTGAGTCGTTTTCAAAAATAAAGTATAGCAGGTCTTTGGAACTTCTTTGAAGATAAATTTTGAAAACGAAAGAAATTCGATTCCGGTGTTAATCCATCTAAAATGATAGACATATTTTCTCTCAGTTTAGTTACAGACTGGACTGGACCTCATCTACACACACATTGCAGTTACACTTTGCTTTTTCGCACGCTCTTTGTATGCAGTCAAAGAGACGACGACGACGACGATGATGATGACGACGACGACAACGAAGAAGGAGTAAAAGGGATTGGTAGGGAAAGCGGCCAAAAGGATATACAGTGGCAATGTCAGTAGCTGAGTCAGTGGCATGCAGCATGGAGGGTAGGGAGCGTGCCAGGAGGGGAGTGAACTGTAATGCCATTAGCTGGCAGCCGCGCGCAAAGCCATTTGAAAGTTCAACACGTTCAAAGGTCCACTATGTTTTACTCCTTTTTTTTTGTGCTTTCTCTCGCACACTCTAAACCCTTTCTCTGCCCCGGAATCCCCTTTGACCCCTTTCGTTGTTACGTTCTCTTCATTGTGACACCCCTCCCTGTCCGTTCTCCACTTCCCGATGGCCTGTTCGTTTCACTGTCTTGCTTCCTGTCTCGTTTCATAGGTCTCTGGCTCTGTGTCTTGGACTGTGTCCTCTATTGAAGCAACTTTCACTGTTTATTCTGCTAAAAGCGATGGCCAACACTCATGCACTTGAGATAGTGAGTTAAGGGGGGAAAAGAGAAGGGAGGGAGGACCCTCTTCTCTAGACCAGCTGCAAAAGCAACTCACTGGCTTTGCAGAGTTTTTTTTTTTTAATTGACTTTTTATGCGCACTTCAACTCAGTTGGAATTTAACGCGCTTTAAGTTTTGCCAATTGCATTCGCATTTGCAATTTTCCCCATTTCCCTCCGCCACATTTTCCATTGCGGCACAGGTCGGCGTGCAGCCAGGCAGCCAGGCAGCCATTCGACCAGCCACTGTGACACTTTGCAAGCCATTAAGCATTTTCATTACCTGCCTCCCGATTCAAACCCAAACCCAAAACTGAAACTCAATCCATTCCTATCCTATACTTACCTATCGTGCTGTCTGCTTGTCTGTCCTTCTGCTTTGCATTTTGATAGCCGTAGCCCTTTTGCTATTGTCATTGTCGTAAGTCCTTTTCGTCCTGCTGGACTTGGTCTGCTTGCCTCTGTTTTGTTTACGTGTGCGCTATTAATTGCTCGAGCATCCAAAATGCAAATTGCAAATGCAACATCATAGCCAATGCCCTGACCAGACCATACCATACCCAAAGAGTCGACTCGAATCGAGTCGAGCCATTGGTTTTTGGCTCACATTTCTGCTTAGTCCCATTTTGGGTCCTTTGTGGCTGCAAGTGAATTATTGTCCTGGTTTGCATATTATCCTAAAGTTGCTCTCTCTCTACCTTTCTCTCTCTGTCTCTCTCTCTCTCTCTCTCTCTCTCTCTCTATGTCGTTTGGTCTTTCTTGATGCCTTCTGTCTCTTAGCTTCCATTCATTTCGTGGGTAATTAAAACGCTTTAAGATGCATCAGTGCGTGACAAATCTTACTTTTCACTTTTAACTTGGCTAGGCAAAATTGTGAGAACTGAATTGAGGGGGTAATTCGGGTGGGTTTTTCTAGTAGTCCCATTGTTTGTCCTGTCACTTACAATAAACTGAAAACTGTGAAAACTTTCTCGTAATTTCAATGAAATTTTCCGGGGTATACGTATTTTATCAGCTATTTTACAGAGTAAAAATGAAAAAAACAAAACCACTATGAACCTAAGATTTTTTTTCATAGAACTATACAACTATCTGTTATCATTCTTTTAAATATATTCTTAAATTTTTTTTTTTTATTTAATGAGATATATTTTTCCTGTATTATGAAGATTAATACATTTTTTTTTGCTCTTTAATTGATCGAAGTGCGTTGAAATTGGTTTTAACTTGTTTTAAGTTTTCCAAAAACTAGTTGTTTTGAACTGCTTGAGAATTTCAGTTAAATAAAGTATTTTAATATGATTGAAATAATTTATTCATGATATCTGAAATTCATCCTTGAAAAAAAACAACTGTTTTTAATTAATTCATATTTGATTTGCCACTCAAAAGTTTTTCAATTGATTGGTACAATTTTAACGCATTATATTCTAAATTCGATAGATTCTCTCTCTGCCTCCCTCTTTTATTGATTTTTCGCTCTTCATTCTAATTGAAATTTGTGTAGAGCATCCTCTTAGCATCCTATCATATACCATTCGTTGCTGCATTGTCATTGTTACGAAAGGTTTTTTTTATTTTTTATGTTAAGTCCTTCCCTTCTTTATTCCTCCAAGTTGCAGTTTATCCTTGCGGGCTGAGCATTCCCCTCTTATACTGTCTCTGCAATGAGTCTGGTTCGTCATCCATCCACTTGAGGCGCTCTTCTGCACAATTCATTCAAGTAAAATTCTTATGAAAGAGTTGAAGTTGTATGTCCAAGAGTCGAAAAAGAAGAAGATGCAACATCAACTTGGAGCCACACAGAGGCAGCTGCTTCGATTGTGTCTAACACAGGCGACGGGGCCCAACCAACAGAACAGTTGCCCACTTTGAAGAGATGATAAAGTGCTTTCTTTTTTTTCTTATGATTTTTCTACTTCTCCTTCTGCTGCTGTCGCTGCTGCTTGTTGTTGTAGCTATTGTTTTTGTTCCTTAAACTGTTTAAAATTCAGAAAAATATATAACAAAAAAGATATAACAAAATGCCACCAAAACTCTGGGCAATTAGTGGGGAGCAGTAGAAAAACAAAAAAAAAAAACCGAAAAAAAACGACAAAACAACGAAAATGTTGAAAAATTTGTCGCAAATCTAAAAAGCCAAAAAATGACTTAATAGCCAAAAGTTGTGCATGCGACAAAGTAAGCGTTCGTGCGTGGCAGCAACATGAAGAACTGTTGGTTCAGGGGAGTGAGGGAGGTAAAGGGAGAGTGAAAAGATTTTCGGGGTTGGATATTTGTGGGCACACTTACACACATAAATATATATATATATATATATATATATGAGTGACATAGCCAGGCTGCTGACACGGGATCAGGAAGCTGATGGTAAGGCAGAGCGCGTGCCGTTGGGAAACATGCCAGCCAGGCAGCCAGCCAGCCAGTCAGCCATTTCTGTAGTGCTCTCTGTACGGTCGGTTCCCTTCAGTCTGTCATTCAGGCCCGCCGCAAGAGAATGCGTGCCTGTGGACAAAACATGTCAGCAGCCTTGTCTTTTAGCCATACGTAAATACATACATACAAACATACTTAGGTATATATGTATGTATATGTTTATATGTATTTTAATTCATAACAAAGTCCATGAATGAACTGAAGTGAAGTGAACTGAACTGCTGAAGACTGTTGCTACTGCTGCCGCTGCTTGTCTTGTTCTTGCCAAGCAAATGCAAATTCAAATGCTGCTCAGCTGGCAATTATAATTTCCCATTTTCTTCTGTGTTAAAAATATGATTCAATTTGTTTTGCCTGGGGTGGCATTTTCAGTTTTTGTTCCTCATTTTTTCATTCGTTTTTCTCTTCTTTTTGTTTTGTTTTGTTTTTTTTTTTTTCTTTTTTTTTTTTTTGTTACAACGTTTTCTTTTTGTTATTGCATTGTGATACACTTTATTTAAAATGGGGTATAACTCATTTGTTGAAATAAAATTACCGATCTTTAGACCTTTAGACTAACTAAGATTCATTAAATTCCTTAAAGTTAAGTTGTAATAGACTTTTAATTGGGTTTCATTTACTATAAAAAATCTTTAAAGATTCTTTTAACTTTTGGATTACGGTATAGCGAAATATTTTGAATGAGTATTCCCATAACTTTATATCCTACTAAGTTCTTTTTCATAAAAGTAGTATCTATACTAAGAGCATACAAATATCGTTAAAATTCGACAAAGTTGGTCTTAGCTGATTCTTTCATGACTTTTTTTTTTCTTTAATATTTCATAATTTTTTATCTGCTTTGCCTTTCTTTTTGCTCTCGACAAATCCAAGCAACAAATGCGACATTAAAATTGATTCGGTGCAAGAGAGAAAGAGACAGATAGAGAGAGAGGGAGAGAGAGAGGGAACCGGGAAGAGGAAAGAAAGCAGGATGAACAAGAGGAGGCAATATGGATGTAGTAGTATGAGTAAAGGACAAGTGCCGAACCCACTTCTTAAGTGATGATGGGCTGGCTTGGTCCTGGCCCTCCCCTACACCCATCTCTGACGCTGGCTCTGGTTGTCTGCGCTGATTAGACTTAGAGACGACGATAGATGATGGCGTGTAAATGGCGCCTGGGCAAAAGGTGTTGCTACTGAAGATGATGATGAGAAAACAGAAGGAGAATGAGGATGATGATGATGATGAAGATGACGATGATGTAGTTATATATATATATAAGTATGTAGCCGCTGGGTGGGATGACTACAGAAATGGAGACCGAGACACATAGACACTGGGACTAAAACTTGTCGCCGCGCACGGAAGCACAAAAATTGAATTGACATGACAGTCGGCAGAGCCTGCCTTTACTTTATACACCCCCTACCCTAACTTTACCGGCCTCCCCCTACCCTAACTTTACCGGCCTCCCCCTCTACCCATATTTCTCCTTTTGTCATTTTGTTTTCTCTTTCTCTCTTGTGCTCTTTCTGTTGGTTACTGACATTGGTTTATGCTGGTTAGGACAGTTTGGAAGCCATGGTTCATAAAATTCATTTCCGCGCCTGCAAAAGTGATTAAAATTATAATTAAACTGTGATGGTAAAACTGTTTTCTATCTCTTTCTCAACCCCTCTCTTTTCTTCTCTCTCTCTCTCTCTCTCTGTCCCCTTTATTTTACTTTTTCTAGCCATATTCAATTTAAACTAAACCAAAACACACGGGACGTATGAGCAATGTTAGCAGGAAGGTGTTGCAGAAGGGCAAAAGAAGCATTGGGCAAAGTTAGCATTTTATGCATTCAACATACTTGCCTGCAGTCGGCAGTCGAGAGTCGGTAGTTGGGTAGTCAGGTAGTCAGAGGTCCGTCTGTCCGTCTCCGTCCATGCATTCAATGGTTCATTGGTTGCTATAAATATATAATACGTGACAAATACGTGCCGAGTTCTTTTCAATTCCAATGCCTCCACCGTCCCAGCAACAGTGTTCCCTCATCTTTAGTAGCACTCCATCCCATCTACTACCTACCTATCCGCCACTTGCTCTTGCTCTTGGGAAGGAAACGTGTGTTGAGCGTACAAATGTATGTACAAATCCTTGCCAGCATAGAGAGAAAAGAAATGGTTAGCAATAAAAGTGTTTTCAGCTTATGTGAGGGGAGTGGAGTGAGAGAGCGACGCGTCGTTGGTAGGGGGGAAGGGAGCGACCAAGATGAAACGCACTTGTTGATTGGCACTGAATGTTGCGTCTTAAAGGATTGATGTACTGCCACCGTCAACTCTGCCACCGCCACTGCCACCTGGTGGGAGAGACTGAATCAGATGGCGGGGAATTGAAAGCAACCGAAGGAAGGAAGTTCAGAAAAGTAAGGATGAGGTGAACCATGAGTGCCAACTGCTGCCCTGGGCAACGCCATCAATGTGATGCACGTGCATCCTCCTCCTTTTTTTCTTCTTCCCCCCGCCTTTTTGGGACTGTAAATGCGCTGCAATCTTTTGGGTTGGCATGGCATAACATACATATATACATATATATACATATAGAAGGCATCCAATGCATAGCACACTCAGAGAGACCAGACCAGCAGCCGAAAGAAGTCACACAATGTTGAGTAAAAGACTTGGAAGAAATGAAATGGCAATCATTTGGCCCGAATAACTTGAATTGTTGTTTCCTGAAGAGTTGAAGAATTCTTCAAATGAAACATTAGCACTAAATTATTTGATGACCCAAAATAATGTTTAGAATGTTTCCTTTTGATTATATTTAATTTTCCTATCGTTGACAGATGATAACACTTTTCATTTATTAATTGTGATTTATTCTCTAAACAATTATATTAATTTATACATATATAAATAAGTATAATTTATTTCAATATCTTCTGCTTTATTTTCCAAGCTGTATTACTTAGCCCTATATTTTAGTGATACCATTCTTTCTTTGTTTTTAAAGATAAATTCCTTTCAACAGTGTGACCAATTTTTATTGTGTTATGGGCTTTTGTTTCATTCATAAAATGTTCACCAATTGCTGGGGATTTTACCGATTTTCAGCCGACATATGCTTTTCTATCCAACCACTTATCCTTTAGCAACAAGCTCCACACAACCAATGAGCGCGCTTATTCCATTTGCTTAGACAGGAACAAAGCAAATATGGAGAGAGAGAGAGAGAGAGGGAGAGGGGGAGAGAGAAAGAGAGAGAGAGAAAAGAAGTCTTGTCTGGCTTGGTAACGGAAAAATGGCTAACACAGAAAAAGAGGCAGAGAAAAAAATAAATGGGGGCCGAGAAAAGGCAAAACGGAAACGGAAATTGAAAATCTGAAGCTTTTCGGAGAGAGCTGTTGAGAGGAGTACAGGGACAGAGAGAGAGAGAGAGAGAGAGGGGACTGGAATGGAGAAGAGCAAGCCGAGCGAGTGAGTGAGCTGTGAATCCTATTTCAAGTGCAATCTTCAGTCGCGCAGGTTGAAAGTAATTCAATAGTTGGTGGCGGCTCTGGCTCCGGCACCGGCTCCGGCTCATGCTACTACTATGTGGCATCTATGGCATTGAATGGCAATCGAGAGTGGCACGTAATGCCAACAATTGCACATCAATGCAAACAGTAGACAGGATCAGCAGCAACGACGGGGAAAGGTCGCTTGGCTCATTGGTGGCATGTGTTGCACGTGTGTAGATAAGGTTTACTGTTGCAGCAGCAGCAGCAGCAGCAGCAGCTAGTGGGCTTAGCAAGAGGTTCCTTCTGCGTACACACAAAATTCATTTATGTGCACGCAAATCCCTAATCTCTAGTTTTTGCCCTTCTCTGTCCCCTAACAAAGTGTCGCCCTGTCACCCTTGTGCCCTGTCGCCCTTGTTTGTTCTTGTCACCACTGACAACATTTGCGGAAATGACTTTTGAGCGGCTCTACGCCATATGTTGTACTGCTACTGCTGCTGCTGCTGCTGCCGTGGATCCTGTCAACTCGTGAGTTCGTACGTCTGGGCTTAGTAACAAAATTAAAGTTGCGACTGCCATGTGATAGAGAGAGAGAGAGAGAGAAAATCACCTGAGAACCAACACCGACCAACAACGACAACGACCGTCGCCGCCTGCAACCGACACAAGATTGATGTAGCATTCATTTGATGCGGATTAGTATTTTATAGCTGCACTTCACTACCATGTGGGTCGCCGCCAAAAGCGACGTCGACGACGATGGCAAAAAAGGCTTGTGCATTTTGTGTTTTTTTTTCTTTTTTTCCTGCTCTCTCTTTTCTCTTTTTACATTCCTTGCAATTGATTGCCCTTGCTTCATCCTGTGTGCGTGTGCGTATGCTTTACCTTCACTCCACACGTTCTCGATTGAACTGATTGGGGTCAGCTATGGATGATGATGATGATGGTCGATGAAAATGGAATGGGGCATGGGGGGAGGGTCTTTGGTTTGCTGGCGGCTATTGATGTTGCTGCTGTTGTTATTTAGCTGCTAAGTTGCTTACTTGATTTGTAGCACAAAATTCAATTCAATTGCCACTCGTCGCACTTTCAATGGTAATCAATACACCAAACTGACCTAAGCATTTTGATTTCACTGTGCAACATGGTTTATCTCTCTCTCTCTCTTTCTCTCTCTCTCTCTCTCTCTCTCTCTCTTTCTTGTCCGCCTTCTCTTTTTCTATTGCAAATTAATAGCATACTTATATGGGCATCAAATACGAATTTTTCTATTTTGAAGGACAAATTAGTGAAATCAAAACGTAAAACATGAAATATTTTTAAGCAAATATAGATCAAAAGATACTTTTGAAAAAAAAGTACGGCAATCTTTTGAAAAAAATACGCTATATTTTTGACTATATGTTTTTTTAGTGGATATAAATGGATTTAAGTGCGCTGTAGTCTAGTGCTAAGTCTTTTGATTTGTGGACTTACATGGCAAAACCCCCTCCCCCCACAGTCCCCATTTTCGGATAATCAAACAGGGAGAAAGAGAGAGAGAGAAAGTGAATCAAAGAGGGGCTTAGAGGAGTCGATGGCAGGAAAGTATAACCGCAAGCTAGATGGAATGTAAGTGAAGACTTTGGTTTGGGTCTCTATGCTCACTACACTGATGCTGATGATGCTGCAGCGCTGCAAATTAATTAATTTTGACGAGGCGAACCGGCTAAAGGATGTCGAAAACCATTTTTCCTGCCAGCCATACAGCAGCAACGGCAGCGGCAATGGCAACGGCAGCTTTGGCAAATATAAATTGTGTGTGCCCGGGTCGTTCGTTCCTTCGTTCCTTCAACGTATGCAAACGGCTCTTCTGATGATGGGTGTGAGTGTAATTACTTGCACACCTGTCGACAGCTACACATTTACTCACTCATTTAACCAATGTAGGAGGTAGAGGCACTCAGATAGAGAGAGAGAGAGAGACAGAGCAAGAGAGAGAGTGAAAGAGAGGGAGAGAAAGAGACAGGTAGTGCATGAAGAAATCTGTTTTCTGGGTCCTGGTGTCCTCGGCATGGGTCTGGGTCTGGCTATGGGTCCTCGGTAGCAGCTGCTTGCTAGCTGGGCTTAAAGTAATTTCGACCAAATACTGCCACAATTGCAAATGATTTTCACTTTCCAAATCGAAATGAATGCGTTCCACTACAAACTAGTTGGAGTTGAAGCTATGTGTGTGTGTGCGTCTCTTTCTCTTTCTTTCTCACACTTTCTCGTTAAGTGTCTGTGTGTGTGTGTGTGTGTATTTGGTGGTTGTTGGTTGGAGCAGGGGAAGCATAAATTTCATCTTCCTATGTAGAGGAGCTTGTGCCTCTTCGCCTGATAAATGACCCTTGAACACCTTTAAGTCCACATCCCTTCAAACCTTTGGCCGTTGCCACCGCCGCCGCCCTAAAGGCATATAAATTGAAAGCTATTTATCATACACATGCCACACTAACATCTATACAAGTGGTGTGTATGTGTGTGTGTGTGTGTGAGTATGTATCTGAGAAGCGTGTGTGTGTTAACTAAGTTTTTGGTTGCGCTTGGTTAGGCCCAGAAACCGAACCAAGAACAAAAAGAACCAAAAAAAAAAGAAACCAAAGCTACCAACGCTTATTACCACCTACACTCAAAACAAAATCTAAGATTCAGAATTCTCAATACTTCTTTCAAGTATAAATGATCTTAATTCAATATTATTTTCTTAGGTATTGAAATGTTTATTTCAAGAGTATTCAGTTTGGTTTAGCTTCGAATGTTTTACATATTATACAAATTTTTTGATTTTGAGTTTTAGCTTTTGCTAATGCCATATTATTTGTCTATACATATATTTTTTCAAGTGTATTAAACAATTTAATAACATATTACGATTTGGGCATTTGCGATCTTTTAATACCCTGCAAAAATATATATACTAATTATCAAATTAGATTGTCATTGAACATGAGAGATTTTAGAGAGATTACTAAAAGGAGAACAAACAACAAGGATCTATAAATTTTGATCACAAAAGATGACCAAAGGGCACCAAACTCTAAAACTAACTGCCACTTTGAATTGTTTTA
The DNA here is from genome assembly GCA_018903935.1 of Drosophila insularis. NCBI lineage: Eukaryota > Metazoa > Arthropoda > Insecta > Diptera > Drosophilidae > Drosophila > Drosophila insularis. The sequence continues at coordinate 5,158,820 of JAEIFP010000517.1, forward strand.
GGTTAGGTTTCATAAAATTTCTTTAATATTCGATGGATGGGATTCATATAGAATGTCGATTCCAATTTTTTCAATTAAATTCTTAGAGATAAGAACTTTCTGTGCTTGGCAAAGCTTTAAGCAAATAATATATTGGCTTTGTGTATTTAATTTTTTTTTTTTAGATATTTTTGTTTTTGAAAGGGTATTGGAGTTAGAGAAACCGGGAAAAGGCCCAGAAGGATAGGCAGGGGGCACGCTTCATTTCCTGCCACACTTTGTATTGTAGGCTTTTTCTAGTCTAGGATTCAACTTGGATTTTTGTTAAATTTTTCTCTGTTTTTTATTAACTCAAGCATTTCACTGTACATTTAATGCAACACTGAGCCGCATAAATTGCCACAAGGCTTTGGCTTTGGCTTCGGTTCGTTTCTTTGGCAGCTGCTGCTACTGCTGTTGCCTCTCAGAGTTCTTTCTCTCTATTAGTCTCATATGTGCCATAAAAAATTCGCATAATCGGACTGCTATTTGTTGGTTTTTTCTTCTTCTTTTTTGTTTTATTTTTTGGCTGTTTTTTAAATGGGCCCGCCTGCCGTTTTGTCTCAACTCAAACTCAGTTCAATTGTAGCTGGATGCAATCCAAGGCTATTGTTTTCCATAGTTAGCCATAGACTTAGTCTACCTACCCACATCACAATCTTTATCTCTATCTCAACCAACACTTTGTTCAGTTGTTGTTGTTGCTAGTGTCGCATGTGGCGCAATAACAAACAAACAACAGTTTGTTTTTCTGGCCAAAAAACCAAATAATGAAAACTGTATGGATACAAAAGAAAAAAATACAAAAAAAAAAAACACACAATGAGAAGAGTAACAGAACACTTGAAGTGGAAATTGTAAGCCAGTTTAAAAACGTTCTTTGTGGCTAAAGATTAAAATAGATTATAAACCATATTCTACTTGAAAAATATTAGCTTAATGGCATTGAGTTTTGTTAAATTTTCATTTACCTTTACACAAAACAAAATTTAAATAGCATTAAGAGATGATTGGGATCTAAGTAAGTAAAGTTTGAAGGCAATAAAAAAGTCAGTGATTTCTATTTTCTTTGCGATTCCCGTGAGTTGTTTGCCAAATGACTCGAATGCAAATTTCATAATTATTTAAAAATAACTTTGAAGTTGTTTTTAACAGAAATGAAACCCTGTGAACAATCGATTAACTGACATATTCAACTGAGCTGTGTTGGACGGAGGGCGTCCATCTGGATTAAATTTGGCATGTGTGCTTCTATATACTGCAGGTGTTGTCCATCTCGAATTCAGCAGGATCGGATCACTATACCATATAGCTCCCATACAAACGAATAAGTCACTAACACTGACTTTTCTTAATAACTTTGTTATTTTATTTATTTTTTATTTATGAAAGTTAATGTTTGTCAGTTTAAAATATCTGTGAATGTGCCAAGATGATCAAGATTGGGGGAATATATAATATAGCTCCCATAGGAACGATCGGGCGAAAATAATAAATTTTATTAACAACTTTGTAACCTTTGACGTGAGGGTAATAAAAATTTATATTTTACAGTGTACAATGATGTGCCAAATTTCACTAAGATCGGATGAAGATATTATATAGCTGTCATATCAACATTGTAAGATGTATAAAACGGTTTTCCACTTTTACGACTGTTGAAAGAAATTTGAATACTCAAGCCAGTACGTTTTGTCTAAAAATTAACTATATAGAAACACATTTATTTTTAATCCTCTTCTAAGCCCTTATCAGTTGGAAATATTTTAATAGACAGTATTTGTAATTATGTTTAGAGCTTATGTCATGGAAAAAAAAGTATCACATATATTAGTGGAGAGGACAGAGAGGAGGGAATTGTGAACTCTTTCGAGAGTCACGAGTCTATAATGCTTCCGGCATATCAATTTCAGCCACTTGGCACAGACCAGAAATGCATTTCTTATGGTCTTAAACAATGCGTTTATATACTAAAAATTTATATATAGATAGAGCCACAATGGCACAGCATGAGATGAGCTTTTGGCCCTTTTAGCCCCCTCCAACCTACTCTCCTCTCTGCTTCTTACATCCACAATAACTGACAACAGATTTACGGCTACAAAGTCTAATTAGCGATAAAGACTGCTCTAATATTTGTCACTTGAGACCGAGAAGCTTCAGCTCCAGCTTCATTGCGCCAAAGCTTAACGGCTCGAGAAGAATAGTGGGGGAGGGGAATGAGGGTATGGGTACCTACCACAAAATGCTGCCAAATTGTAGAGAGGAGGCACAGAAAATTCTTCGTCGCTGTTGCCAGCAGGCAGCCAACAGATTTTGCTCTGTTTTTGTTTATGAAAAACGCACGAAAAGAGACGCTACAGTATAAGAGGGAACAAGAGGCAAGGAGTGGTAGGAGTTGGTACGATGGTGTAGGATTTGTAGGTGGTAAAACTGCTATTTCTTTAGCCAAATTCATATAGTTGATAAGTTGAGTTGGAGGAGCAAAGGCGGTCGCTTGGACGGTCGGTTGGTCTAGGACTAGGGATTAATTGCAAAAGGTGCGCTGCCAGGCAGGCAGGCAGTCAGGCAGTCAGCCGAACCACCCACCCACTGAACGCCCATTAGGCAAAAACGAGAGACGGCCGGTTGCCTGCGAATGGGGGGGGGCGGGGCTTGACTCATTTGGCATTTCGAGTGCTTTTTGACTGTTTTTATTATTGTTGTTGTTGTTGCTGTTGTTTATTTTTGGTTTTGGGTTTGTTTTTTGAATGAGTGGCAAGAGGTAATGGACGGGGTTAAGAGACGGTCGAGGGGTCGGGGTGTGTTTCGTGTGGCTGCTGCCAACAGCGATAAAATAAAATACAAAGCAAACGAGCAGAAACTCCTCAACAACATCAGCAACAATAAGAACAACAACAACAACAACTAAAAAAGATTATATACATATATTTTTGGTCTAGATCCAAAAAGTCGTTGGCCATAAAAAGTTAACGCTTTTACCATTTTGACCACAAAATGATGCATTATCCCCTAGTCTTAGTAGCAGCTGGGTAACTTTAGTCATTGGTATCCATTTCCCTTTTTTCTTTTCTTGTTTTTATTTTTCTTTCCTATCTTCCTCCCCCACTCCCTCCTCTTTCTCTGATTAGCTTAAATTTGACATAAGGGAATATATTTAACCATTTGCTGCCATTTTATCCAATGTTCCTACTATACATAGTTGCTAGAATTGCCCTCAACCTCCAAGTTGAAAAAGAATCTCTCTTGTCGTATTCGTTAAGAATTTTCAACGTTTTTCACCTCGTCACTGGGCAATAATTTTTGTTACTTTTGCTGAGAAAATGTTCATTCATCTAATATTGCTTTGGGGTCCGGTCCAGTCTGTTGTCTCCCCTCTTAGCAATTGACTTTCCCTCACTCCCCCACAAAAGAGGAAAAAAAAAGCTGAAAGTAAAAAAAGTATAAATCACGTTTGTAACTCGAAGATTGCGATACCCTGGAGCAATCAATTGAATTGGCCAGCTGTAGAAAGTTCAGCAGAGATGCAATCATAATTTTAATTTTAATTTTTTACATCATACTTTTGTGGGCTTAAGAGTAGCTTAACTTAAATGGAAAGTCTTGCCAGTTTTGTCTATATCAACATACATAGAATCTTCTAGATAGTTAGTTACCTTGTCGGCTTAAACATTATTTTAATTGCGTACATTTAGGGGCATACTTAATATACCCCTTGCCCTACTCATTTTTAGTATGCAGGGTATACAAATTTATTTCACTTTGCACAGTCAAATGAAAATTTGTTTTTTCTTTGTAGGTAGCTAGAAAGGGGGAGACTGGAAGAAGAAGAAGGAGGGAGATTGCACAGATGGGGAATTTAAATTAAACGCCATGGCCGACAAATTTCTACTCTGATTTCGTAGAATACAAAATGCTTATCTTTCGAGCAGCTTAATTTGTTTGCCTCGCAAAACGGTTTTTGGGCGAAAGAAATTAACAGTACACCAAAATAGCCATTTAGTTATATAATAAAATTAGCTTTCATCCTCTCACAGTTTATGTTAAACTCTGTTTGAATATAATCAAAAAATGTGTAGAATAAGTTTTTCCAAGAGATCAGTTAATTATTTCTTTCTTATACTGGTGATCATTTCCATTGGCTAAACTCAATCGTCTTTAAGACCTTTCTCTCCGTAAATTACTTTAAGAACTGGTCTATAAGTAATCTTACCCTCGATTTGATTAAAGTTTCCAACCTGTTACGTGCGGCAAAGTGACCCTTTCGAAAAATGAACTGCGAATTGAGGGAGGCAAAGGTGTTTCCAAGCGTTGCCATTTGCATTTCTCATCTTCTTCTATGGACCTACTCATATTTCGTTTACTTTCCTCTAATCATACATAAATATACCCACTTTTAGTTTATTTATTGAAAACAAACCTTTTCTGAAATTTACTATGCCTTCTTCTCTGACTCGTTCCTCTCGTTCTCTCTTTCTTTGCTTGAGAAAATAAAATGCATGTGATAAAGAACGAAAACATTGAAGCAAACAGTAGTAAAACCCTAGGAAAACACTGAAAAAATATATAACACAGAAAACATGAGAGCTCGCGTAACAATGAAATTGATACTTTTTTAAATGTGATGTAGAAAAAAAAGGGAATGAAAATGGGGAAATCGGGAGGGGTAGAAATTGCCCATCTACTGTCGTTCAGAGTCAGCAGTAATAGTGCGATGGGCAGAGGGTGGCTATTGCTCTTGGCCCCATACTTGTAACTTTGAGTCCGCATCAAATGTAGGCATAACATGAGGGGATGGGAAAGCCAACTGGGGGAGCATTTGGTACGTGCTGGGAATAAGTGAGAGATTTTTATTTGACTGCGCCTGTAGAGAGGCTATCGATATACCAATATTTTCAAGGTACTAGGGCTGTATGATAAGTTTCTTCTCATCTGATAAAAGAAAGAAACGAATAGAATGCAATGGGGGGTAAGGTTATAAGCAAAATCGCCAAACTAAAGCTATTATTCATTTTGCGGCAAGCTCTTACTATAAATGATGGCGAAATTTTATGAATTGCTCTTAAGTCCTTTGCTTAAGCAATTCAAGCAAGATTTCTTTACATATCAGGAGGAGGACATGAGTCTTTAGACTGGTGAGAAAAACAGAATCGCATTGGTAGAGATAAGTCGAATAAATGACAATCTAATGGTTTAAAACAGTTCCCAAACTTTTCATCATTGCTAATAATCTATCTATGTTTTCGATTCTTTTTTTAGTAAGGCAGGAGCAATTGAAATTTAAGATCCTAATCAGAATTGCTTGAGATAGTAAATGTACAACCCTCGTATGCATGTAAATTGTGTGTTGGCGTTGGTGTGAGTTTGAGTTTCAGCTGGCATTCAAAAAACAAAATGGAAAAAGTAATGATTATTTGTTTAGCTAATGCTGCACAAAGTGGCCAGAACAGAACTCATCGACGGGCCAACGTCAAAAGCGGTTTCAGCAGTGGCGAATTGCCACAATATTTTTTGTGTTTTTTTTTGGATTTTTTGTGTTTTGTTTTTGACTAACATTGCGTATACGCCCAATGATTGCCAAGCATAAATATACGCCAGTTCTGTTCGTTTCCCCCTCATTCACTTGGTCATGATTCCTATACACACACAGAGAGAGACTGTGTGTGTGTGTGTGTAAGGCAGTTTTTCTCTTTCTCATTTCAATTGTTGCTCATATTTTTCGCTTTAGCAAATTAGCAGATGTTTGGCCAAGATTTGCATATTTGTTGCTTCCAATAAGTTAGCTAACCATCTCCTCTCAGTTTCTCAAAGTTTCTCTTTTTCTTGCTTTCTGTCATGTGTCCGTGTGTGTGTGTGTGTGTGTGTGTGTATTCTTGTGTTTGTGTGTGTGTTGGTATTTTGTTTACCATTTCGATTTGGCACAATTTGTCACTGGCAGAGGCAGGCTGTCATCTTATGGCTTGTTAGTTAGGGGTTTGTTTGTTTGCTTGCTTGTTTGCCGAAGCCAGCTTATGGACACCAACAAGTGCCCCGTAGACGACCAACGACCAACGACCAACGACCAACGACCAACGACCATCGACCAAAAGACTCAGCGACAAGGATGACAATGAGAAGAGGCAGAGAAAGAAGGATGACGACGACAACGACTACGATGACTTTAAAGGCTCTTCTCTTTGCCTGAGTTCTGAATGATATGTGCCTGGGCCATGTCGTTCTAGCTTCCTTTATCGTGTCACATGTGTGTTCGTGTATGTGTGTGTGTGTGTGTGTCTATGTGTGTGTGTTGTACTCGTTCTCTTCTTTGTTTACACAGCTTCGCCAACACCATCAGCAGCAGCTTCAGCTTCAGGCTCATCCCATCTGTCCTCTTTCTGTTCTGTTTGGGATTCAACCTCTCCTTCTCTCTTTTGGATGGTCAAAGTGTGGCTGCTTATTGTTAGCCTCTCTTCTACTCTACTCTTCTTTGCCTTCACTTTTAGCCTCTGGTTAAGTGTCAATTTGATGTTGCTTTCGTTGTTGTTGCTGTTTCATGCTGGCCCATAAGTGCCCAGTGCCTCACATTTTGTTCAGAGCAAGTTAAGCCACTAATGAGGCGGCCACCTGCCGCTGTCCATTGACGCCAATCAACTGCGGACAAACTGCGCACTTTCCTGCATCTCTTCCCAATCCCCCTTGTTCTCTATCTCCCTCTCTAGCTCTCTCTCTCTCTTTCTGTTTGTCCCTTTCCAATGTAAACACAAAACTAAATTGCTTGGTAATTAGTGTGAAAAATTGCGTGCAACAACAACAACAGCAATAACAACAACATTATATTGTAAATGACCTGCAATTGATATGGACCAAAGAAACACAAAGAGAAAACAACAGAGAGAGAGAGAGAGAGAAAGTAAAAGAAAGAGTCAGCAAAATCTGACTATTGGGTCAAATGATATTGAAAAGCAAGAAGCAGAATGACAACTCTTTGAATGATATTTGAGGTTTTGTTTCTGCTTATAAACTAAAATGAAATTGCATAGTTAGAAGAAAACAAATTGCATAATTGGTTAGTAGAGAAATGAAGATTTAATTTTAATTGAAATAAGTTTCTCGGCGAACAATAGTTCGATTGATAGATAGAGGATTACCCCTATCAAATAAAACTGTAAATTGCTATAAAAAATATATGTGTTTAGTTTAACTAAAAATATCGCGTCGGGGTCACCGAAATATTGATAGGCTTAAGAAAATTAAATGAAGTACAAATAAATAAAGCTATTTAGGTCAAATGCATAGCTCGAAGTTTCTTAAAGATGAGATAGAAATAAACAAAATTAATGAAACAAAACAATTTAGTTTACCAAATCTAAAAAAAAGAAAAGAAATTTATTACAATGAAAAGACAATTTTAATGCTTTCAAATCATTATCATTGTTAATTTCATATATGTAGATTGCGATTCCTGGTCATCTGCAAATTGGTTTTGTTAAGCTATTTTGAAATATATTAGCAAAATGCAGCATGTTTTAGTAGCTTATTTCACCCAGTAGATAATCCTAAGCCTCAGCTGAATGTCAAATTTTGAGTTTAGTCCCTCATCATCATGATTATTTCAACAATTTAAATGTGATTACAAAATCTATGTCAGTAAGAGACAGAAAGACGGACTGACAAAACAGAGTGAGTGAGAGACAATCTTATAGATTTAATTATCATCAACAGCCGGTTTAACCCTTCTCCATCTTATTTCTGCAATTCAACTTAAGCCGGCAGTGTAAGAAATCGTAACAAAAAAACAAAAAAAGCAAAAAAAAAAAAAGTAATACGAAAAGCTTGGGGTAAACCCAACCCACTTCATTTTTAATGAATCCAATTTTGGCTCATCTATGTTTGGCTGTGTTTGTGTGTGTGTGTGTGTCTGTGTGTGTTTTGCATTAATTTCATAATTTTCTGCCATTAATTATAATAGAATTTTTCAGTCAGTCGGTTGCCTTGGCTCCAAAAAGTTGCCTTGCCCTTGTATTATCGGCCACCATCATATGCCCGTAATTAAAACTTATTTTTGAGTTGGTTTTTCTCTGTGTTTTTCTTATATTCTGTTTTTTTTTTTTCGTTTTGTATAGCCAACAAACCAAAAACTTAAATCCAACTTGAGGATGGTTGATGGTATGAATGGGTGTACTGGGGGTGCGGAGACTTAAACAGGGGTTAAGTTCACCCTTACACTTCAATACATCAAAATCTTGGCACGCGGCGGCCAGCCTCATCATTGCACGTCCCCTAAGTAATGGATTCAATTATAAAGTTAAAATCCGCAAGGCGGGTTAGTCCTCTGATGCCATGCCGCCCCACCTACTACCTACCATCTCAACCCCTCCCTTGGTCACGTTCCATCATCACCTCTTTCAGTTTTCGCGTTGGCAATCCAACTGGAAATGATTCGCATAAATTCACAATAATTTATAAGGAAATCCTAAGACCTAATGCTACCAATGTGGATGCCTGTCGCCTGCCACTGGTTTGGTTTGGTTCGTTTTAGCTTGGTTTATTGCGTTGAAAGCTTGACCCTTTTGTTCTCTGAATCCTCCCCCCTTTTTTTATATAGTATACATATATATATATATGTATATATATACACATATTGACTGGCTGGCCATCTCGAAATTTTCTATATCTTTTTACATACTTCAACTCACTTTGTTTGCTATCACAGTTTGCCGTTCACTGTTCACCTTTTCTTTCGTTTACTTTTTTTGCTTTTCGTTGTTTTTATATACCCTATAAAATGTTGATTTCTTTTTCCTTCAATTCGCTATTATCCTTGTTATCAATTTGAAGTTTTGCGCCAAAAAAATAAAAATACTTATAGCAGGTATAAATCTCGCATAGCTCTCTCTCGTAAACCGAACAAAATCGGAGAATTGTCAAACTGATCTCCATGTTTTTAATATGTGATAACTTATGAAGTTAGGTAATATGTGGGTTGTTGGATGAATGGATAGAGTATCATTTAGTTGTCATAGTTTTTCTATGGGAGCGCACGTAAAGAATATATTTTTAATTTGCTTTCAGTGATTTCCACGACGATTTACCTTGACTGCGAACAATTTATTCCACTTGGCTGCATTCGCAAAAACAAACTTTGCATTTATCTTCAGCAGAGTCACCATCATCTCCCACCCTCTATCTTCATTCGTTATTCGCATTTTAGGTCCTTCTCACCGCCCAATCAGATTGTGATCCTCCAAGCTTTAACCATTTGGTTACGGTTTCAAATCAATTGATTCGTATGCGTTTACAAAAGAGAAGTCGAAGCTTTGCCATCTTCTTGACCCTTTTTGTCAGCATTGACTTTTTGGCCCTCTCTGTGTGGTTATTCACGTGGTGCGGGTTCTGGTGTGAGTGTGGATGTAAATGTGGACTAGAGGCGTGGTTTTTACTGGACATTAGCATGCTTTTGATGCTTCCTGGATTTCATTTTGATCTCTTTCTTTGGGTGTGTGTGTGTGTGTGTGTCTGGGCGTAGATAAGCAGCCTCTCACTTGACTGAAAGTTTTGCTTTTGTCCAAAACTTTCTTTCTATTTTTCGCCCCTTTCCTTTTACTGTTGCTGCTCCTGCTTTTTTTGTGTGTTTGGGCATCTGCCTTTTGTCTTTTCCTTTTTCTTTGCCCACTCTTACTTCATCTTCGTCTTCTGTTTGTTGTTGCTGCTGTTATTGTTGGATGTTCTCTTTTGTTTTCCCAAACACTTTTAGTTTTTCGACTTTGATTTTTGACATTCTGTTTTAGTTTTTCAAAGTTTACCTTTCGTGTGGGTGGGTTGACCCATTGTTTTTTCTGCCCCCCTATTTAAATGACTCTAACTTGACCCCACTAACCCCCATTTGGGCCACTTTTTCCAAAAAACAAAAGGTAAAAGAGACAAGTGAAGAACCCCCTTTTAACCTGCCTGCTTGGCTGCCTCTGCCCATTTTTGGGCCATTCATCAATCATTTTGGTGCGTTGATTTTAATTTGTGCGTCGTCTTAACTTTGAACAGCGACTTTGGTTCGAAGGCTCACATAAATTATTCAGAGTTGCCAACTGCCTCTGCCTCCTGCCTCCTGCCCTGCCTTGCTGCCCTCTGTCGCCATTTCTCTTTCTGCCTCGACCATGCAATTATCGTAAGTGCCATTATATATAGTATAAGTCGTCGTATGGCAAATCCATAAGTCTATGACTTTTTTTTTTTCCTATTTTTGCTCTCTCTCTCTTAGCATAAATCGCGCGAGCAAAAACTTTTTGAGAAAAAAAGAGAGTCAAACAACTACAACAAAAAGCCAAAAAAAAAAGTAATATGGAAAATGAAATCCTTTCGTGGCTCAAGTTTTTCACGTTCTTCCTTTTTCTTTTTTTTTCGCTAACAGGTAAAAATGTTGACGCATGTAAACAAGTTTTCTATTTCAGAAAATGACTTCAAAAAAAAAGGGTAGAGGGTATCTAAGACTTTTTCGGCATGAAATAAGATCCATTAGGAAATATTTTTAGCTCAAATAAATAAAAAATTCAACATTTTATTTAAAATTATTTAACAAACGAAATTTTGTTCCATTGGACAAATAAATTGAGAGTATTAACAAAAATATTAAAATAGGTCAACAATGTTTCTTTACTTTGCTTATCAATTGTTCTAATAATCAAATATCTGTATGTCTATATATAAAGTAAACGCTTTTTTGAAACATAACATTTGAAATGGTTGCAAATATTTTGTTGTTTTCTGCTGCAGGAGATTATTAATTGCTGTTCAAGGTTTTTTTTTTTATTATTAAGTTTTACCAAATATTTGTTTAAATATCACATATTTTTTTCTACAATAGATTTACATAATGAATGCAAAAAAATAACGTTAAAACAGCTAAGTATATGAAAAGTTTTAAGAGTAGCCGTGTTTGTTGGCAGTTTATGGCAAACAAATCTGAAGTTTTTGTTTTTTATTTCTGCTCGATTTTTACAGATGGGAAATTTATTTTTTATAGAGTATTTCACAGAAATTATTTGGCCTAAGTAATTTTTGGGCTGTCTTTTGTAGGTTTCTTTTACTGTTTGGCTTCGCTTGCTTTGCTTAGCCTTAGTCTGCTGCTGTTGCTGCTTTTTGGGGTTTGTCTAAATATTATTATTTACGGCTTAAGGCCAAGAGCAAACAGCGACAACTGTTACCCATATTGCCCCACACGGTCTGAACCTTAACCCCTTAAAGCCTGCGTAATTCACTAAGCGAAAAGCTGTCGAGCCGAAGAAGAGTAGGAAGAAGGACTCAGGGCTGCCTGCAAATAACGGAGGCACAAAGAGTTCGAGATGGGCAGAGAAAGAGAGAGAGAGAGAGAGAGAAACAGAAAGAGAGACGGCAAGACGGGATAGGAAAGGGAAGGGAACACTAGGAACGTGCGTTGTGTCTTGTCGCAAAGTTTTTAAGACTTGCTTGACCGACCTTTGTCAAAAGTTGTTGGAGCGCATGAAAAATGATGCCACGGCCCGGGATGTGTTACAGCGCCTCATCCTCTTATCCTCTCAGCCTCTCTTCCCTGTTGTCGTACTCAGAGTCTCTCTAAGTATCTCTCTCTTTCGCTCATATTCTTTTTGTTCGGTCGTTCTTTCTCTTTTTCACTTGTGACTCAAACAAAATAGCAATTTGCGTTTTCAAACAGAAACAGAAAAAGACGAGGCAGCAACACAGAGATTGCTAAAGGGAAAGAGAGAGAGAGAGAGAGAGAGAGAGAGGGAGATAGAGCAATGGGAGGGAAAGGAAGATGGAGAGTGAGAGAACCTAGCAGAGGTTTAGTTTTTGTTGCTGCTGCCTCACAATTGATTGAAATCCCTTTGCGCTCACCTTTTTCTCTTAGCTTTTTCTTCATTCCCAAAAATGTTGTTGTAGTTTTTGCTTTTGTTTTGCGGCTGGGCCCACCGCAGAGCACACACACACACACAAACACACACACACACACACACACAAACATACGTACAGGGAACTTCCGCTTTCTTTGGCAAAAACAATAGAAAGCACATAAATTTATGGTTTCAGCATTGTGCTTTTGACAACATGTGTTTAGGGTGTTGGTAGCTAGAGAGGGTTAAAGGCAGGGAAGCTGTGTGACGTTAAGGGGTTAATATGCCTGCAACCGCAAAACGGATTGAAAGGCTAACTCCCTCCTTCTCATCTACTCTTTCTTCTCCACTCTCTTTCCAAGACGAACAGAAATAACTGAGAAAAAAAATCTAACCCCTAGACCAAAGAATTTTCTTATAAATAATTTTACTAAATGGATTTGGTATCAAAATTTTGTGCTGACATTAGGCCTATTCAAAAATACGAGGGCGAATTTAAAATTAGTCCAAAAATAATTACATTTCATACGTGACATATGTACATGTACATATATGTAAATAATGATGTACATATGTATAAATATCTCTAATTACATTGATCTACCTACAAGGATCAGAATTGAAGTCTTTAGAATTTAGAAATTTGCATAGAAATTTGTAAGTACCCTTTATTCAAGTTTCCTTCTTGACCTTACTCCTCAGAAATCTTACCAGTATCTTGGCAAACTTTTGTGATTACCCTCGGCCGCTACATACAAAGATGATGAAGCATATTTAGCTGAGTTAAGAAGAAAGATTTGCTGCCTGCCTGCTTGAACTAATTACGTGCAAATTCAGTACGAAATAATAATAAAAAGAAAAAAAGGGGCACAAAACAAAAAAAAAAAGAAAAAAGGAAAATGCAACAATCAAATTTTTCCTCAAATTGATGTTAGCTAAAGAGGCTGAGTTTAAGATGGAAGCAAGAGCGAGAGAGAGCGAAAAAGTGAGTTTTGGCCAAGTTTAATGTTGGTTGGTTGGCATTTTCTTGCAGCTGTTTCGCTTTGTGGTTGGTTTTCTTTCTCGGTTTTGCTGTTGTTGTAGTTGTTGTTGTTGTTATTGCTGTTGCTGTTATGCGTTTCAAAATTTATGTTTTTTGGCTTGGGCTATGAAAATGAAATGACTGTGGTAAACATTTTAATTAAATCCCCAAGTTTGGCTTTTGGCCCTGTTACAATATATTTGGTTGTTGTTGTTGCTGCTGCTGTCGCTCCTGCTGCTGCTTCTTGCTGTCCATTTTTGGTTGTTGTATTTTATTTTATATTGTTTGCCATAGCAAATAAATTTTAATTTTATTTTGTCGCGTTTTAATTTGTTGGCCATTTGTTTTTCCAACTTTTTCTACTTTTTTTTGTTCTCCTCTTCTTTGCTTTCTCTGTCACTCCCTTTCTCTGTCTGTTATGTGTTTTCATTCGCATTTACACTTTATACATGTGCACATTTATTTTGCTATGCGGGTGCATCGACGGGGTTAGATAGGGAGCTTGGTGCGGGGGGATATGAGAGCCAACTAACAGGACCGGTCAAGTGACAGTTGGCGCACACACACACACTGATGACTAACTGTTGCCGGAGAGCAGCGGCGATGGCAATGGGCCAGCTTACAAATATGAAATGCAAAACAAACATTGCAGCTGTCACTCAAAAATGAACGTCGCATTGCCTGACAGCAGCAACTGGACATTGGGGACGGCGATATAAGGGTACAGATGAAGGGCTGAAGTGGGGGGTGAGAGTAGTCCTCTCTCATGCACTGTGAGAAATGTGAAATGGTTAATTGAGCGGAAGCCAGGTAGAAGTGTATTTGATGCTAGAGGAAATTTAGTATGTCTGTCTGTCTAACTTCATCTCATTTTTCCTTCCTCACTCTCCTCTTTTTGTTTCTCTCTAACCGTGTGTGTGTGTGTTTGTGTATGAGACAAATGTGGGCAATATGTAGGAAAATATGATTGACATTGTGATGACCGATCCGTTGGAATGCGAATGGGTTGTGCCATTGAAAGGGATGTGAGTCTTGTAATCCTCATCAAAAATGAAAACTGGTTACCAGCAATCCATTGAAGATATTTATCAGCACCCCAAAACTAAACAATTTGATGTGCAATGCAATATGCTGAAGATGAGGTGGCCGAGTAAATTAGGCGAATTATATATAGTTTCGGATGACATTTACATATGTATCTTATGAATTGCCAAAAGTAAAAATTTTTGATATAAAATTTAAATTTTATGTTGAATTCAATAATTCTAACAGAATTTCTTCACATTCTTCAGTCTATATCTGTCTTTTGAAGATTTTGAAGATTTTTAGTTTAAATTATTATAATATTTATGTTCAAAGAAAACTCCATAATAAGTTCAAATTTAAAGATTTTCTCTTTCAATTTTTCCCCATTTAAATCACAACAGTTTGGAAATCAAACTAAGCATAAGGAAGCACAACTGTACCTTGACTTTCAACTAATTCATCTACTTCATTTTAATGACTTTCATAAAACTTGTGGCAGAGCACACTCACACACACACACACACACACATATATTACTCTCTCTAACTAATTGACTAGTCATTCTCGGCTACCTAACCAAACTGCCTCTATCACTGTGCGCCTTCTTATTCTTCTTCTTCTACTACGACAACAACTTCTTCTTCTTCTCTTATACGCTCGATTGCCCATTAAAACTTAAAGTGTAGCATACTTTTCAGCTGGCGCATATTACGCGCCGTGAAATGTGAAATGAGGTTTGTATGTATGTATATATGTATGTGTGTGCGTGTATGTGAGGTGAGGGTAAACCCTTTTTGTACTTGAGCCTGGCCCCAACAATTTACATGCCACACACGCAGTGCCCCTTTAACCCTCTCTTCCTTGGAGAGGGACAGAGAACCACTCCGCCAGTTGCTGTTGTTATTTATGGTACCAAAAACTGTCATAAGCAAACAAATTGTTTTTTATTGTTCATAATTATTGTGCATACTTATGTAAATCACGCGACGCGTTCTGCGTTGCAATGTTCCACATATTTGCCCTTCCCTCCCTCTGCCGCATTCCGCCTTATGTCTGCTCTCTGTCATATGGTAGCCACCGCAATTGTTAGAGCAACTAGTTGCTTCAGTTTTGAAGGGAGTGCAGGGTAGGTGTAGGACGGGGGGAAAAAAATCGTTTGTTTTATTGAATTTTTATTGTAGTTTGAATTTATGACACTCAACTCTCGACTCGCGACTGGATTAGGGGTTTTCTTCCAACGCCATTACACACACACACACACACACACACATGCTGATAGATAGAGTGCGTGTGTGTGTGTGTTTGAGAGATGACTTTATCGGTTTATTTTTCGGTTTTTTTTTTGTTCCGTTTTCTGCATTAAATCGCAGCCAACAAGCCTTGGTATTTCCCCTGCTACTCGCTTCTTTCCTGCTTTCCTGCCTCCAGCCTGTTTGTCTGGCAATTTTGTTGAAATAACTTCAGTTTTTGCGTGTGTGTGTGTGTGTGTCTGTGTATGTGTGCGTACGTGCCCCGCTGAAGCTCTGAAGCTGAAGTGGTGCTTCCGCAAAAACCCCGCCCTTTTACCCCTCTAACCATCACTGAGAGAGAAGAGTCCGCCATGGTTTGCCCTCAGATTAGCTCACAAAAACCGCAGACAACAGCTGCTGCCGCCGTGGCAACCGCCAAAGCCAAGTACTAGAGAAGTATGGGTCATATGTATGTACGAGTATGTGTGTATGTGTGGCATTTGAGTTTGAGTTGTGTGGAGTGTGTATGCATGTGAATAATGTGTCCAGTTAGGGTCTGAGAGTTGAATATGTGAGATTATTTATTTAGGCCGCGAATTTTTATTAAGCCCAGTCAGAGAAACAAAAAATTAGTGACTCTTTTGTGTGTGTGTGTGTGTGTGGGTGTGAGTGTGGGTGTGTCGTGATTTTGATGACTCTGGTCTGTCGTGACACATTTCATCAGCAAATAACTTGCTCGTTGGTTGGTTAGTTGATTGATTATTTATTACATTACGTTTTACATTCTTTCACATTTATTTTATTTGTTTCCCTCTTATTCTTTACAGAGAGTTTACGTGATTACTTTGGACGCTATGGTGATATCTCAGAGGCTATGGTTATGAAAGATCCAACAACACGTAGATCTAGGTAAGTTTCT
This sequence comes from Drosophila insularis, assembly GCA_018903935.1. Taxonomy (NCBI): domain Eukaryota; kingdom Metazoa; phylum Arthropoda; class Insecta; order Diptera; family Drosophilidae; genus Drosophila; species Drosophila insularis. The sequence goes on from JAEIFP010000517.1 coordinate 5,174,876, forward strand.
TGATCTGCTTAAAAAGGAAAACTGTTTTCTGAAATTGAGACTACAAAGAATTCTTGCCAATCCACTTTGACTTTGTCGTTGCTTATCAACAAAAAATTTTAATAAATTTTGAAAACTTTTTAAGTTGATGGCTATTTTATTGAAATTTAAATAGACATGACGGACAGTTACAACTATTAACTCTCTCTTTCTCTCTCTCTATCTTTTTCCATAAATTTGGGTTAACGAGAAAATTTAAAATGTCTGCATAATAGACAAAGATCTAGATATATATATCTTGGGTTGTATATATATTTTAATTGATTTCAGTAGTTCAATTCAATGGATTAATGTTCAAATCAATTGTAAATTATGCTGTGTCTGATTTTCTGTGATTTTCGCATTAAAATTTTCTCATCGTCTGTGGATTTACCTTAAACCCAGAGAGAGAGAGAGAGAGAGAGAGAGACAGAAAGTTGGTAGTAGTAGGTGAGAGAGACTCATTTTAATTATGGTTAAATACAGGCGATAATAAATTTTGTTACAGCGAGAAAACCTTTTACCTTTCAACCTTGTTATTGACCTCTGTGTTCCTCTTTCCGCTCCATTCGCTCTCCTCTGTAACTCTTTGCTGATGTTGCTGTTGTTTATGACCATGCACGGCTGCATCCATTTCCAAATTTGAACAGTTTGGTTAACCACTAATTGGTTTTCATTTTCATTGATTTTATTTTTTGCTTTCCTGTTGTTGTTCATCCCTACCCAATCCCAATCCGACGCCCATTTCCACACCCACCCCCACCACACCATTCAGCCTTCTATACTATCTACCGGTTACAGACAGGTCTCTCATCCTATGCTCCCATCCCGCCCGCACTGGTTTTTCCTGCCGTTGTATGAAACGTTTGTCATTTGTTGCGGTTTCGATCAACTTTTGGTTGGCTGAACCGTTCCGCACCGCCCCGCACTGCCCCGTTTTCTATCATCTACGGTCCCGCCCCTTTCGCGGCTTCCCTTCCCCTTTTTATTTCTCCAGTTGATGTTGTTGTTGTTGCTGCTGTTGTGTTGGTTGGATGGCTGGACCTTCATGTTCCTCATGCTTCCTCTATCAGCCTCATTTTGACCTTATTTAAAAATGCTTAACGTAAATTAGCTGGTTTTTGTGGACAGTATGAATAATGAGGCCACACACACACACACACACACACATACACATACATTTTAAAATGAGTCAATTTCAATTGAATGCGAAAACTTTAGCCAGGATAATCCTGGGTAAAAACAAAAAAAAAAGAAAGAAATGTTTATGAGCTGATGCACTAATTAAGCGTTTTATGGGGCGTATACGCAATACCCCAATACAAAAAATAAAGACAGGAAAAAAAAACCTTCATTCTTTGTTACGCCCTCAACGAAATATATCTTTGTTTTAATTGAATTTCATCTAATGTCAGTAAAACGCCCAAAATGTTGGGGTGAGAGAGAACTCTTCAGGTTAACAAGCAAGGAAAGTTTATGCCACATTCTCTCTTACTCGCTGCCATTGCCTCCTGCTTTCGTTGCTGCTGCCATGTGTCCTTTTGCCTTTTGTGCATGTCACGTTGTGCTGGCAAAATTTTTATGAACTGCGTGCAGCAGCAGCCCTCCCATTGCCCCCCTCTTTTCTCCATCCTCATGCACAACTGTGGCAACTGTCTTAAAATAGAGGACAATCCCAACCCCCACAAAACCCGCTTACCCTCCTCCACCCCTCGTATACCGACCAAAAGGTTTCTTGTAGTTGTAAATTCTTTGGCTCTATTTGTTGTAGTCGTCGTCGACGTCGTTGTAGTCGTTTGCCTGAGATATCATCGTGTCAGGGATTCACTGGGTTGTTGTTGTGTTTTCTTTTTTTTTTTTTTTTTTGTTTTTCGTTTTGTAGCAAAATTTAATAAAAACTTTATGTCGCTTAAAAGAATGTTTATGGAAATTTTTCACTTAAACTTGCGCAAAGTAATAAATGTAAACAGAATTCCTGAGAAGGTGCGACAACAAAATTCAAAACAGGAGAAAACCCAGCCAGTAAAGAGAAAGAGAGATGACGAGACAGACGGACAGACAGACAGAACGAGAGAGAGAGAGAGAGAGAGAGCGAGTGAGGCAACAGGCAACCGCCAGGAAGCAGGAAAAAGGAATCAGCCGAGCCGAGTTAGCTAGCTAGCTTGCAGCACACCACGTAAAGTGGTGCCACACACAGCCGTAGACGTAGAGTCAACAGTGCGGTTAATAAATATGCGTACCAACAGGCAGTCAGGCAGTCAGGCAGGCAGGCAGGCAGGCAAGCAGTCAGTGTAAGGAGAAGAAGACATTGCATACTAAGGATATATGTGAATGGATGGATAGATGGATGGATGGATGGAGTAAGTGGGCGGGCGTTGGGTGTGAGCAGGGTTTGTCTCTCTAGCTTAGATAGATGTTTTTAGATAACTCTCTTTCGTTCATTCGTTTGCTCCGTCAGTTCATTCATTCCCCCCGCGCTGCACCCACTTGCCACACTCTGTGTCTCTTTCGCTGGGCAAAATGAGTTTGTATATTACAATAAAATGAAGTGAAATACAAATTAGAAAACTTGCAAATAAATTTTCGAAACGAATAAAATGAGGAAACAAAAAAAAAAAAAAAAATAAAAAGAGGAAAAAAAAAAAAAAAATTAAACAAGAGAAAACAGAAAACAAAAACGAAAACAGCAAAACAAATGGCAAACAAAACACATTTCAGTAAAAGCAGGAAACTAGAGAAAGAGAGGGATGGAGAGAAAAAAAAACGAGAGAGGAAGGAAGTGGGCACCGAGAGGAGAAGCAACAGGAGAAACGAGGAGAAGGAGGAAAAAAAATAGCAAAAACTTTTGCAACTTAAGCGAGAATTTTCTTCTTTTTCATACTCCCTATTTTATAGAGTAATCAAGAGTCCATGCGGTTCATTAAAATGCAGATTTATGTTGCAGCAATATTCCATATAAAAACTTGATCAACATCAGTCGGAAATACGACATCAGAGAACTAGTTTTTAGTAAACTATTACTTTACTTTTGTCCATTCTCTCCCTCCATTTGTCAGGTTCATAAAGACGACTCTAATTTCACTTTTTCTAGCTTCTCTGTTTCATTCTTTTTGAGAACGCTTTGCATGCTTTAATTGAACTAGTTCTAGTGATCCTTTCTAGTTGATTTTCTGCCTGTATGCAGTTGATCCTTTTTCTTCTTTTTCTTGGCTTGTTACCTATTCTTTCTTTTGAAATGTCTTCACATTTGTGTATCTTTTCATAGCTTTTTAGAGCCTGCTTTCAGCTGTTTCTGTTTCTTTCTTCTTTCCTCTAATGGGTATTGCAAAGTCGTTTTAACTAGAAAATCAACAAATTTTCTTGTGTTTTTTTTTTCTTGTCAGGAGGTCGCTGAAGTGCAACAACAATAAAAAATTGAGTAAAATGGCAAATGGCAGGCGGCAAACGAAAAGAGGCAAGAGAAACGAAAGGACGTAGGAGACGCTGTGTGTGTGTGTGTTGGTGGGTGAGAGGGGCGGGAGAGGCAGAGTGTACGGGTGGGCAATAGCAGCCATAAGTAAATCCAAACAATTTATTGTTGTACTTTTAACATTCTTCTCGCAAAAGCATTGTCGATGTTGTTGTTGCTGTTGCTGTTGCTGCTGCCGCCATTGAAGCAAACATAAGCGACTTTTCAATGAGTTTCGAAAGTTATTGAAACATAAATTATATCGCACGGCGCACGCACGCCAACAGCAGCAACAGAACAGAACAGAACCACAACATCAACAAGAACAATAACACCCCTTTGGATCACGGGAGTGAGCGAGAGAGACAGAGAGAGAGAGAGAGAGGGTGGAGGTGTGGCTGAGGGTAGCCTCACACGCATTTTTGTGTGTGGGTGTGTATATGTGTATGTTGTGCTGTATGTTTGGCAATTAAGTTAAATTTTTTTCTCCCCTTCGCTTGTTAATGTTAAATTTTTTCCTCTTTTTTTTGTTTGGTCGTTGCTTTTTTTTTGATACCCTTTAAGGGCTTAAAGGTATATGGAAATAGAGAAAATCTTTTAAAACTCAACAGCCATTCACAAATGCGTCTCCACTGACCTTGAACAGTTTGTGGAAGTAATAGGAACAAAAGCAGGTGCATATTGCCAATAGTTAAATAGCTTTTGCGTTTCACTATCTAGGCACTTATATACCTATGAAATCTGTGCAAAAAAGCTAAAGAAAATGCTTCTTAGAAAGATGAAGCACCTATAGTTTACTTTGGAGCTCATAATTATTAGCTTTAAATTCATGTAATACAGGGTATATGCAATTCGTAGATATGCTACAGGTGGAAGAATATTATTTTTATTGTTGTTATTGTAGCTTTGTTGCTATTTTTACACGCGCCAGCTGAAAATTTCCTTTTATTTATTTGCTGGACGTTGAATGAATATTTTGTTGTATTACCTGTATCTGTATACAGGTACGAATATTCTCTACATAGTGTATGTCTGCGTGTGTGTGTGTGTATCGAATGAGAAATCGCATTTGCTGGGCCACAATAAATTTAACGGGTTTTTAGATAAGCACAAAGTGAACGAGACAGAGTCGAAACAGTCTGTCGAACATTTTGCCTTAAAAAAAAAAAGAAAAATAAAATAAAGAAAATAAAATGGTACAAAAAAATATATGCCCTAAACGTTGGCCCAAACCCATTTAAATGCTGATAAACTCTTGATATTCTAACAGATTTTTTTATGCATACATTCGCATACATTCTACCAGAATGTTGTTAGAAATATAATAACTTCTTAAAATAGCATCACACAGTTTCTATATAATTCATTTTCAATTGCTTTTTTAAAAAAGCATAAAAACTGTGGAATTAGACAATTTATTTCTAATGAAGACAAACAGATGTTGGCTATGGCAAAAGTTTATCACAGAAAAGCATAAGAACAGAAAACATTTGCCCACTTTATCTTTTCTTTTCGAGGACAGGCTTTCACTTTACTTGTATGTATAATATGTAGAATCTATGTAAAATTGTATAAAAGTCGTTGTGAAATGGTATTAAAAAGATGCTGTTGAAAAATACTTGGCAAAAAGTTATTGTCGATTTCAAATGGCAAAAAAGAAAAGGATCATTTTGATCGTATTTGTATTATTTTTCCTGCTATACAGGTTCTTGTTTATTTGGTTTTTACTTAAAAGTCAAAAAAAAAGTGTAATTTTTCAACATTTCAGAGAGGGTATTATAAAATTGGTCAGATGTTTATAACGCACAGAAAGAGACGCTTCCGACCCCATAAAGTATATATATTCTTGATCAGCGTGAGAAGCTGAGTCGTCTGTCCCTTTGTGCGTATTCGTTTTACTCAGCCATCTTTAAAGCTATCGGGCTGAAATTCTTGTGCTTTTTATTACCCTCGGCAGATCAAGTTTGAAAATCGTTAGCATCGGACCACTCTATCATGTAGTTGTATACGAAAATTAGGTGAAGCAGTTGAAGTATCGTTATGAAATTTACTAATAGGATAGTAATTGAGATAGAACATCAGATTCCAAATTTTCAATCTGATCGGATAAATAGAACCATGGCCATGGACTGCAAGGGTATATAAACTTCTGCACAGCCGATGTTAGCATAGAATTATAAAGGATATTGTTAAATCCTAATGGCTGATTTAAAAAAATAAGAAGATTATGCAACTATATACTAATTTTCAGTTTGTTTTTTATTTTTGACAAAATTGCTCAAACATAAAAACTGGCTTTTGGGCCAAATATTTTATACTCTTGAGACCATAAAAAGAACTAAGCAATAATAAAAACAATCCCGAAAAAATAAAAGAAATTGAGCACTGATTTGAAAAAATCTTTAAATCTACAAAAACAAAATATTGACTTTCTCAAAAGGCAATTTTTTGAGGATGCTGTTAAAAAGCTTATTATTGTTAAGACAGAAATTCTTTTTACTTTCCTTTATAAGCACGTACATATGTATATGTAATTGGTTTATTAGTAGTGCTCGGTTACTTTAGATGCTAAGTAATTCCTTGTTGATAAACTTTCCTTTTTCATCTGCCTAAGTTTTAAAGGAACAATCAGCAACACAATGTGATTTCCAGGATGTTGAGAGTAAATTTCATTCAGCTGCTGTACTGGAAGATTGATATTGTTATATTTTCCGATAGACTTCTAAACAAGCAAGTGTGACCATACTGTAAATCTCTAAAATTGCATACTTATCGAAAATATTTTTGGAGCCCTGATTGCAGACCCAAAAAATTATCATCGCTGTCAGTTCTTTTCCTTGAAATTATTTCAGAATTTTGAAAAAGAGCCAATCGAGTGACAAAGTTAATATTGTAGTTTCCAAATCTGCACAGAATATTTGTACATATATTTTGATATAAAAACTGAATTTAAGAACTTTTTATTACTGGCTGTTAGCTGGTTGTTTGGTCGGTGGGTCGGTAGCTTCTCAGTGAATTGCGGAAGTAAAGTAAGTAAGTACAAGACATAGCAACTAACTAACTATTATTGTTCCCATACTGGCTAAGGATTTGCGACACTTGGAGTCAAGGCTGTAAAATGGAAATGAACATTACAAATTGTCTGTTCGCGATGCAAATGCAATGGCGAGATGATGATGCCAGAGGGGTTGGCGCGGGTGTTGTGTGAAATGAAAAGAAATGCAAGACAGCCGCAAGCCATGCCCTCAACCTTAAGTTAAGTGGGCGGGAGACAAAGACTGTGAACTGTAAAGGCAGCAAAAGTAGCTAAGAAAAAAGATGAAAAAAAAGACGAAAGAAAACTTTCAATCCACAGCTAAAGCTATAGTAATAGGTAGGGAAGAGTACGAAACGAAGACGAGAGAAGTGAGGAGAATGGTGGCAGGGAGGGTGCCGGTGCTTGGTGTGCGATGCGTTTGCCAAACGCATATTTAAATGACTTTTTCGTGTAAAAATTCAACAACAAAACAAAAGCGCCCCAAAACAATTGTTGAGAAGGAATGCAACTTGCGAGAGACAGAGAGAAAAGAGAGAGAGAGAGAGAGAGAGAGAGAGAGAGAGAGAGACAGTGAAAGACTTTTAGGGGAATATATACATACACTTTTTTTGTGCTTTCCATCTTGGGCACTTCTAAGCTTCAAGTCAACGTCAATCCCCGCACTAACAAGCACTGCAACACAAAATGGAAGACCGACCATACCAGACCAGACCAGTAGCACTAGGATGAGAAGGATGCTAGGATGCTGAGCCGCCTTTGTGCGGCTTTTGGCCCATGTTTTGTTTTGTTTTCTTGGCCCCATTCCCCTTACCTCATGGAATGGTTTCTTCACCAACTTAGACTCTCTCTCTTTCTCTCTCTCTCTCTCTCTCTCTCTCTCTATTTGGCTGTCGTGTGAAGTGGGGCCGCGTGCATAAAACTTTTACAAGTGGCTTCCTGCCCAGCTTTTGCCTTGGCTGCTGCTGTTGCTGCCTCGCACTTTATAAGCCTACCTCCCGCTGAAGGAGTGTGGCGGTTGTTGTTGGGGAAGGCGGGGTCTCACGCCCTCGCCCCACGCCCATTTTGCACGTTTTTATGCCTTTTGTCTTTGTTTCGTTTTTATTTTTTTTTATTATTTTTTTTTTTTTTTTTTGTGTTTGTGTGTGTGGATGTTGGCTTTTTTTCTTCTCGAAAAAATGCATCCTTGAACACGCACACTTAACTGGGCCTGCGTGAGTGGCAACTGCTCCATCTCTTATCCCTCCCTCACCACATTCGCCCATCACTTCTCACACTCAGTGTGTTGAGGCTACTCAAGTCTCCTTGGCATGGAGACATTTTTGAAGACGACCAACGGACCGACTGACGAACAGAAAGGCAGACGGACCAACAGACCGACCGACCACCTCCAATTGTGCTGGTTTGGTGTGTGCGTGCCCTTGCGTTGATGTGTCCTGCCGCCGCCACCACCCTGTCTTCCTCAGCACCATTCATTTTTGCCTATCTATGTTTATGCGGGTCGTTGGTAATTTTATTAATCCAGCATATAAAAAAAATATATATATATATATATGAAAGAAAAGCCAGGAAAAGGGGTTGGTCTTGGGCCTTCTTTGACTTGTTCTTGTTCTTGCTTATGCCTTCTGCCTTCTGCCTGCTGCTTGTTCTTCGTCTTCGCCGACAATGTCGTCGTCTTTTTTTGGCTAAATATTTAAATGGCCTGGCCATTATGAAAATTTATCGATTTAGTGACAGTTTAAGGACACACATTATGGTTGCCCATTTGTTATGTTTTTATGGGCTTTGAGCTGCTGCTAATGTCAAATTCTGTTTTTTCTTTCGTTCGGTAGAGACATTAAAGAGAGCGAGAAAGAGAGTCAAGAGTGGGCTCGTGGGTATGGAGGGGGGTAGGTGGCAGGTGAATGTCATTTAGTTGTTGAAAAGGTAACTTTATTTTATAATTCATTTTATTATTATTATGTAAAAGTAAAGGCAATTACCAAAGAAAAGGGAAGAGAAGGCAACAGAGATGGCAAAGAGATCGTAAAAAAATGAATCGCCACACACATAGTCACACACACACACACATACCCACATACACAAAATTTTTCTTCCGCTCTTGTTGTTGATTTTTTTTTTACGTTTTTTTTTTCTTCTTTTATAACAAATACAAACATAAAATAAGCATAAAAACCGCGCAAGTCGCATGAAATAATCAACAGTAACAAAAGCAGCAGGAGATGAAGTGGTCGGGGTAGTATGGTGGGGAGGGGGTGTAGGGGGATGAGGGATAGGAAACAGGAGGCTGCACACGAGTTGACAGCAGGCAAGTGGCTGTGTGTGTGTGTGTGTGTGTGTGCGTCGGTGTGTGTGTGTGTGACATCTCAACCAGCAATGGAGCATGATGATGGGCTTCTGCTTCTGCCACTCCTGGTGATGCTGCCTGCTGCTGTCCTAATGGTCTTGGCTCCTGTGACTGACTGATGTTTGCCCCGAAACAGTAACAGAACGGCGCCATAATTAATGATGAAAAATTGCCATACACCAGCAGCAGCAACAACAACAACAACAACAAGAACACATGGATACATTGGACACACACATGCACAGAAGCAAACACACACTCAAACTGAAAACATGGACAGGACACAAAACATATGCAGGCCAAAACACAGGCCATGGCAATGGCAAATGGGAGGAAAAAAAAAATGAAATTGTATAAAGCCATTTGGTTTGGTCATTCGCTCTCTCTCTCTCTCTCTCTCTGTCTCTGTCTCTGTCTCTGTCTCTGTCTCTGTCTCTCTTACAGTCCTTCTCTCATTCTCTGTGCAACATGAAAAGGGCAAAGCTTCAGCGCGGCATTTTGATAAAAATATGCGTCGCACTAAAAAAGGGAGGAGTAGGGGAGAGCACTTTGGTAGTGAGTGAAAGATCAGGCAGCAAAGTGAACCCAGAGTCCTCAGTCCTTGGGCTTTTGACAATTGAAGTGGTCAATATGGTGGGAAAATGTGCCACACTAAAAAGCATCTGGCTTTGAGTACCGCCAAGCGATTAAATTGAGTTAATTATGGTCGTTGCCCACCCATCACCTTAGTCGTCGTCACCCATGCCCCCCACCCCCCCTTATTCTCCCTTTCACTTCCCCTCACTACCCTTTGAACCAGCGGTGGCCTCTATCGCACACTTTTACTGCAATTTCTGCCCGAGTGAGTGATAAAAACCAAGTAAAAGACCAAAAGAGTGAGATGGAAGAGGGTGTGTCCATAAATTATTACAAGGCTATAAATTACACAAAAGATTAAAAAACAAAAACAAAATGACTCCACCAAACCAAAAAAAAAAAAAAAAAACAATAATAATTATCATAAACCACAAGTAGCCATACTTATTAACAAATCTGTATCTGTGGTGTGTGTGTGTGTGATTTAAAAATTTGCAAGTGTGAAAAGTTTCTTAAATATATAATTTGCGGTTAATCAAGCTAATTTATTTGCACCATCCCCTGCCATAAATAAACTATACTAAATTCTAGTATAAAGAAAACCAGCATAAAATAAAACACAAAGGGAGAGAGAGAGAGAATGAAAAGAATGTTTTATTCATTTTACACAGTCGCAAAGTTCCACCAGAAACATGTTTCGTTTTCTTAACTCTTAAATGTCATTTGGCAACAAAGTCCTTAAAACCAATTTATCATATATATGAAAATATTTGTGTGTTACACATAGTATGGCTTGCTATAAATTTTCGAAAATTTCGACATAATCTCGCCTCTCGAATTCTTTTTATTCAAAGCTTGAAAAGCTGTAAAAACACATAAAATGCAAAAATTTATAACTGCTTTAAACAACTAGAGAAAACGTTTTGTTCACAGTTTTTTTCTCTAAGGTCTGCTCACGAGAACAACCGAAAAAAATCAATCACATTCGATTTCGGTCTGAGCAGCACTTCACGTAATGCTGTTTATCGAACGTCAAAGAACAACCAAAACGATCGAAACTCGCACCGAAATACTTAAAAAAAAGACCGATAAAAGGAAAAAGTCAAGGCACACGGTCTTTTTAAAATTTTTTACGAAACCAAGTTAACTTTGTTGTATTTTCGATGCACAGTTTTTTTGATTTTTCACATTTCAAACTAATAACAATAATTTATACCCTTGAAAAATGGTTCACTATATATATTCTTAATCAGTACGATATATTCTTAATCAGCATATCCATATTCATATTCTTAGCTCCCATACAAACAGCAAAGTCACGAACAGTGACTTTTATCAATAATTTTGTTAATTTCTGAGCTATTGTCGTCATTTAATACTTGTGAGCTTAATATACCTCCAAATGACTGTGCCAAATTTGATTAAGATCGGGTGATTATATCAGATAGCTCCCATAGGAATGATCGGTCAAAAAGAAAGAAAAAATAAATAAAAAATCATATTTTTCTTTGGAATTTATTTATTTTGAATCAAGCTTTACGCTTAAAAGCGAGTTAAAATTTTTTGAAACAATTGAAATCAGTCGTTCGCTTAAAATAAAATTTAATGCTTTCCTTTCAACGGACACTTGAGTTCATAAATTGGATCGACAATTTCTTTAAAGGCCTCGCTGTCTAAAAATAAAAACTGCTTTCTATCAGTAGTCACCATTTTGATAATTGAATTCTCTACCGTCTCTTCACTTGCTTCATATATAATTTTTCCTTTCTTTGGCTTGTTTTCCTTTTCCAACACGGATTCTTTAAATTGTTCACCATGCTTGGTGGACAAATGGCGTTTTAAATTAGTGGAGTAAATACCAGCTAATTTTGCTCCGCAGTGAATGTAGATTTGTTTTCCTTAGAATCATGATTAAAAAATTGGTGCTATTTTTTGTTCGGTTCACGTACCATTGTGCCTACAAATTTAATTAATCTTGCTCTGTTCATAAATTCACACAGCCAAGTGACATATAGAACTAATGAAACTTCACATATACACATACATGCTCAAAAGACTTTTATTCAGGTGATAAAAGTCAGGGAACGAGCAGAGCAAATTAAATCGAAAAAAAACGAGTGAAAATTATTATATGAACAAAGCTATCGAACTTTTTTCTCAAAGTCTCATTGAACATCGAATGGATCTGTCAACAGTTATTTGCGAGCTATGGTTTGTAGCCTATTTTTTATAGGAAAAATAATTATTTGGCCATGTTATTAAGAACAAATCCTGATTCTTGAAAATAAAAGAGAATTTTATGGAATTTTTTCTTTGCTTTTTTTTTATTATTAATTATTTTCGTTGTAATGCATTCGATATACGAACAAATCAAATAAATCTAAAAGTCATGCATTTAAGGGTTGATTTGACAAATCCTGACAATATTTATTGTGTCCTTCACAACTAATAGGCTTAGCTTTCCCACAACTTTATCTTTACGATTTTCAAAGCATACAAAAAAAAAAGAAGGAAATAAAATAAACAAATATGCAATAACTTATTAGTAAAATAGACATGTAACATCTAGCCCAATTGGCAATTGGCAATTATATTTAGATTTGATTTGTATAGGTATCAAAAGTTTGTCAATTTTTCATTGTTGAATTTTTTTTTTCTTTTCCTTCACTTTAATGTCAATTTTTATTGTAAAGATTTTTGTAAAGCAAAATTTTTGCATGCAAATTTGATTGAAAACTTGTTCAAATAACTCAAATTGCTCTAATGGTCTGCAGACAGATAGGAAAGAGTGTGATAGAGAATTGAGAGACCTTGTGACTCGATAGGGTTGAATTCGTGTAGTTTTGAAATATTCATTTATTTTTGCTTTCTCCAGTTTTAAAACGAAAATTGCTTAAGCAATATTCTTGCCATAGAAGAAACTATCATATGGCTTTTCTTTATTCATTTTATTTCATTTTATTTTATTTCATTTCAATGTCGATGTAATCTTTGACCTCCTCCACCCAGTCCAACAGAACCAGACCACTTTAGCCTCCATTCACAATCCACCTGAATGCGCCACTACCCAATCTTGGTTGGTTTTTGCCTTAATTTCATGGCATTTTGCTTACAAAATGAGTTCAGTTTAGTTCAGTTCATAGCTCGGTTGTTGCCTTAAGCAAGAATATCATTTCCCATAGCTTGGACATATGTTGTAGAGTTTTCTTAATATTGTTAGCTGCCTTCCAGCTATGAGTACTACATGCATACCTATATATATATATATGTAGCCAGATGTATGTATTTGTGTGCATGTGTGTGGCATTACAAATTCTACTCTCGGAAAGCCTTTTGTTGGTAGTCTCTACCCCTCCTCCTTCAAAGTATTTCCACTTACAGCATCACAGTGAGGAGCGCTCTCCACACGGTGTGTTAGAGAGTAAGGGGTAAGTGGGGATAGTGGAGCTATCGTAACACCTTGAAGTGAACTTTGACCGTTTGGTAACTCATTTAGTTAGATTATTTACGGTAATCCAAGACGCAAGCCACAAGCCAACCGCCAACTTAACTGCAGACACATTCAACCCAATCCAAAACCAGGCAACAAACTACTTGCCCCCCAGCTACTTTTTCTTCTTATGCTACTACTGCTACTAATGCTGCTGCTGCTTCCTCTTCTTCTTCTTGTTGGTAAACTCTATCTAACTATGAGTATCTACGGGCTAAATACATACATGCAAGTTGTTTTGCTAAATTGTGCGTAAGCTTTTCCCATTCTCGGCAATGCCACCAGCAAAAATCATGGGCGTAGTTTAACATTTTTAGCAAGGTTTAGAAAAAATCAAGCCTACAATTGTATCTCAAATTGTATGTATGGCTTATAGCAGCTCGACTTGATCATGCTAAATACTTGCTGAACCTATATATAGAATAAACTTTTTTTTTTTTTTTTTTGAGATAGTGCAAGGCTTGTTAAGTGGTTACAAAATAAATAAATAAATAAATATCATTGGGAAAAACATGTTAATAGCTGTCGGATGGTTTGGTTACTTGAGAAGGCTTTCGCTCCCTTCGTCACTGCCCCCTCCCCCCCCCATCACCATTTAGTTGGCATGCCATATCTATGGTAAACATCGTACAACATTGGTTCTTGGGGGTCTTTTTGGTGAAAGTTTCACCAAGCTCTGCATGCCAATTCAAATAACACTTTTATTTTGCTTTTAGATACTCTGCTGTAGTCGCAGCAGCGTCGTCGACGGCTCTTCTTGTTTCTCTACAACATGTTTTCACAACGTGTCTGTGTGCGTTACTTGATTGCCTCATACCTATGCACACACACACACTCACCTGGCGGCACCCTTCTGCATCTGGGCAGCTGGAGCAGCAACACATCCTTGGCTGTCTTGTGTGTGCGTGTGCTCATTAGCATTCTGAAACGGCTTTATAAAATTCAACAACCAACCAACACACACACACATACACACACACACACACACACACATTGGCAATGGGAGAGTGACGGAGAAGTGAAGAGGAAAGCTGCATATATAGCCCCTTAAACCTTAGCTTGCCTCCCAATTCAACTCTCCGCTCTCGTCTATCTCTCTCTTGCTGGTCCATCTCTTTCGTCTTGAAGTTGTCGTCCTTCCGCTTTTGGTCCCGACCCCCTTGCCTGACTGCCTGCCTGCAATGGTATCTGCTGCTGGTGGCCGGCCTTGTTGTTGTTTTTATGTTTGGTGCTTTCTTTTTTTTTTGTGCTCCCCTTTTGTCTTTGTGTCTCTCACACATTTGTTGTTGCTGTTATCCTGTCGCTCTTTGCCTTCGAGTTGCATAAATTGAATCTGAATTTGTGAGTAAATTGCACACAGGAGACACATTATTTTTGAATTTTGCCTTTGAAATTTGTGGCTTTTCACTTTGACTCTCCCCCCCTCCTCACCCTTTCCTTTACATAGCAATTGCAACAATCTCTGACCCACTTGAAGTTACTTTTCACCCATTTCCTTTACCCCCTTATTGTCTCTCGCTCTCTCTATCTGCCTCTCTCTCTCCCTCTCTCTTTCGCTTTCTCTCTATTTCGTATATAAGGATCAACCATTTAAATCAATATTAATAGGTAGGCAGGTCTTTTGTTTGTTTTTTTTCTTTTTTTTTTTTTTGCTTTCATACAGGCAAATTGCACATTGCACAAATTGCTGCTGTTGTCTCTGCCCCCTTTTGCCATTCTTAACCTCCGTTGTTGTTGCTGTTGCTGTTCCTCGTCTATAAATACAATAAAATGTTTATTTAATATGTGTGCCAGGCTGTGCCAGCTGTAGAAGTATCCATCCTAGAGATATATACACACATATCTACCCACTATAGACCCACAATGGTTTCTCTTGCCCCATCTTTCTCTCTCTTTCCATGGTGGGGGCGGAGTTACGTTGCAGAGGGTCACACAAAACCTTTTTCCATATGCAAATTGTTTTTATAAATTTGCAACAAGCAATTGCTCGACTGCTGCTGCTGGAGCTCGTTGTTGTTTGTATAGAAAATTTGTTTAGAGAATATGTAGACGATCGGATTACCTGTCAAATGGACTGGTTAAGGCCCATAAAAGTATGCTATGATAAGTATATATATATATATATGTATACACAAGAAAACAACTTAGAGAACACAATACACACAAACAGGGAAGACGGAGAAAGAGAGGAATGTAAATCGTTTCCAAATTGAAAGTTTACCAAATTAAAATCTCTTACAACGAATATAATTAATTGTCAGTTTAAACCTTAAGAAAATGAATTTTATGAAAATGCATTTTTTTACCTGATTCTACTTCATTTTAAGGCCTTAGCTTGTGGGGTTTACATTAAGACAAGATGAGAAGATTTTCAGTTACAAACTCTATATACTCTATAAGTAGTTTCACTTTGCGTTCCTCTTCCTGAAAACAAAGATTGAGTAGGTTCTGATTAGATAAATAAAGGATTAAAGTTGTTTACTTCTAAGTTTCTTAGTTAAATAGATCAATAAATCTTTAGAAAACTATCATGGAAATGTTTGATTAAACAGAACTTGGTTGGACCCCTGAGTTATGCTAGAGGAAATAAATTGTGACTTTTAATGGCTTACTGGAATAACGACTTCATCTTAAATAAGTTTTTTTTAGATCCCTAAAATTGAAATTAACTTTAAGTTTCAGTTTTGTTTTCTTCTGATTTCTAAGATCTGTGGTTATAGTCTTCGTATTTGTCACAGACATTTACCGATTCATTGGATTTCTATTCCAAGTCCGAATATATTACACATGCTTTCCCACAGAAGCTGAAGTACTATCGTCGGTTTGACCATTTGGCTTGAGTTGGCTTGCTCTCTGGGGTTTTTTTTTTTTTTTTTTTTTGGAGAGGGAGAGCCTTTTATAGTTAGGAAAAGTTGGAATCAAAACCGTAACAATTGCCCACAATTGCAATAGAATCGTCGTTAATTACTCTCCCCTACCTTGGGTACTATCCCCTTCTCTATTCATTCCGACCAGTCTTTGGTCTCCATGCTGTCTCTTTGGGCTTGTGGTTCTCTTGTGTTGGGGAGAGGCCATGGCGATGGTGGGAATGACGGGACTTGGTTTGTTTCAGCTTAAAAGAGCAAGACAAATACCAAGCATGTGTCTTCCTCCCCCCCTAACCATCAGCCACCACCCCTTACTCTAGCAGGCTGCTCTTGTTGCCGGTGTTTAAGAATGAAGAAGAAACAGTTGGGAGTCAGAGAGAAACCAACAAACGAACGCCTGGCGCATCGTTAAGCGTTGCTGCCAAGTGGCAAAACTCAAATAAACATAAACGTGCATACACACAAACACACACACACACACACACACACGTTGAGAAAAAGTAAAGAAAAAGAGATGTATGGTGGATGGGGAAAGCAGAAGGAAATGGGCGGGTAACCAGCCACTGCCAAAATCTCTGAGCTGCTGCTGGTTGGTTTTGTTGTCTTTTGCTCTACTCTGTCTGCCTGCCGCTTTGCCTGGGCATGGGAGACTCATTAAAATGCAGTGCGAGATAATAAGCATTTTAATTAAATATTTAACAAGAATAAGTTTATCACAACACGAGCCGGAGTGTGTGAGAGACAGAGAGAGAAAGACAGCCAGAGAGGCCGAGAGAATGGGTGAATGTAATGGCTTGTAAGCGTCTGCCGCAGTGACGATGGCGGCGGCGGCGGCAGCTTCGAACAGTTCGAAAAAGGGGCAAATGGGAATGAGTTCTATCTCGCTTTTTCTCTCTATCTCCGACTTTCTTTCACTCTTTGGCAATATTTTGATGTAATTTGAGCGCCTAATTGGCGCACGTGCTAAACTGACGATGGCAGCGAGCAGTGAGCCTCCATCTTCATTTCCAACTCCTCTAGCGAACTCCTTCTCAGGTCTCAGTTTCAGTTACAGTTTCCTACTTACCTTCCTACAACCTTTATTCCTCGCTCCTCGCTCCTCCCTCTATTACCTTTATCCACTTGCCACTTTCTACTTCGTCGTTGCTTGGCAAATATTTGTTAACTTTGTTTGCTTACTCTTCTCTTCTTCATCACCATCACCATCACCATCATCATCTTCTTCTCTCTCTCTCTTTCTCTTTATACTTGCAGAGGCTTCGGCTTTGTCACATTCAGCGATCCAAATAGCGTAGATAAGGTACTCACCCAAGGCACACATGAGCTGGATGGCAAAAAGGTAAATGTTAATACCCCACCAAAAAAAAAAAAAAAAAAAAAATACTTTCTACTCATAAGTGTTCACCTCTTTCTTTTTTCCCCATTTTTTCGCTTTTGGCTCGTTGCTGCTGTTGTTGTTGTCGCTACTTTTTGGCGTTTGGTTTTTTTTTTTTTTTTTTGGATTTTTTGCCGACTGCCAAACAAAAAACTTTACCAACTATGCAAAATATTTGCGCAAAGCAGCGACCAGCTTTAGCATCATCCAACATAAATTGCCTCTATTGACAGCAATTAGAAAGTCAAAGCATAACACATACAAAAAACGAAAAAAAAAAAAAAACAAAAATGACATTAAAAAATAAAGGAAATGAAAGGAAAACAAGTAAAATACGAAGGAAAAACCATGGATGGAACGATGCAAACTACAACAACAACAGCAGCAGCAGTAGAAAAAAGAAATCATAAAAAATCGTACAAATTTGTGAAAGCCAAACAATTTTTAATTACGTGATGAACACATCAAATGGAGTTTTTACATCCAACAACAAATACATTGAAAGTATGTGTATGTGTGTGTGTGCGTGTTTATGTGTGTTATACTATTTTTTTGAATTGCAGGGTATCTTAAATGTACAATGCAATTTGCAGAATTTCCATCAGTTTAGGTTTAATAGACATAGAAGTCTAGAAAGTTTTAAAACTAGAATTCTTCAAAGCGTCATTTAGCGGTCAAGTAATTACATAAATTTTGACTAATAGCTGTTTTTTTCAATACGAAAACTTCTTGCATATACATTTTTGCCATTAATCTAAGTAGAACTGAAAACTGAAATATATTTGATTTCCAAAAGACACTGACGATGTGATAGAAATCTTTTCCAATCCAGACTTTTCTATAGCCATATGGCTAGAATAAACAAGTAAACATTTAAAAGTTAAAAAATAGGTATACAAGGTGAAAAAGGATTATAACTTTCTGCAGTGTAGTGTATGAATTGTAGTATTCTTAAAATCCATCTTAACTTAGACTTGAATTTAATTATTCATGGCATTAGCTTGAAAATGGAAAAGGAGGAAAATTTAATAAATTAAAGGGTATTTTGGGAAAAGGTTTAATTCTTTTTTCATTCGTTTCGTTTTGTTTTGGTTTACATTTTTGTTGGTTTTGTTTTTCTTTTTTTTTTTTTGACATTAGTATTCAAAAGCTTTTATCTGGCCATTTGGCATTTTGGTCATTCACCAGTTACATATTGATGGAATCAGCTTTGATTAGCTACAGTGAATGCTGGCTAAGCTGCCATCAAATGTGGGAATATATTACGCATTAGCTAAATTAAATGAAGCTTTGCTGTGTGTTCTTCGGTGTTTCTGGTTTGTTTTATCCATCAGTCAGTCAGTCAGTTTGTCTGTTTGTCTGTCCATTTGGTCATGCTTTTTATGACTGGCAAACTGTAAATAAAATGCGCAGTCGGCATTTATGTATGTGCAAAATGCATTTATTCGTATATCTATATATAAATTTACCCTATCTATGTATATATGTATGTGCCCTTCCTCTTGGCTCTGCTCTATCCCCTTCTTCTTTTACCCTACCACCGCCTTACATCCTTGCGTCCCTCGTGTTGTTAAGCCACTTCATGGATTTTCATGTTTCCGTTTGGCTGCGCACATCCAAACGAAACAAATTCATTTCATTTCGTTACGGTTTTTCGGCCTGATGTATTTTTTTTTTTTTTTTTTTTTGAAAAAGCCAAAAACCGTTGACGTTAACGTTGACTTCGACGTTGACTTTGGCGTTGCCGTTGCTGTTGACGCTGACGTTTGCCACTCAGCGCTGATTAGTTTTAATTTTAATCTAAAAATCAATTTCCCGCCTGGCGGTTGCTGTTGCCGCATTTGCTCTTGTTTTTCGTTTTTCATTTTTCTGCACACAGGAAATCAACACGGCAAACATCAACCATGAACTGGCTAAACTTTTCTATAGTATATATATATATATATATTTATATATCCTTCTGATATACGAGGGTCATTTCATATATAATAATTTGAATTTCTATAGACGTTATTTCTCCCTCGTCCCGTTGATTTCATAAACATTTCCGTAAAACAATGTTTGTCTAGACAAAACCTATGCAAAAGGGTGGATCACGAAATGCCTATGGAAACTTTACAGATGCAACAAATCAGACAAAAGGATAACAGTTATTGACTACTACTAACTAAAAGCTAAAAAGTAAATGAGAAGGTCCTTTGAGAAAGAATGTAAGAACCCAGCTGTCCAAGTTTAAAAGATGGTTCCGATTAATATATCCCAATATGTATTTCAATTAGTTTTGTGTTGTTCCAAGTGTAAAAATATGTCAATTTAGCATAATGACTATGAGGAACAAATCGCAGGACTGCTTCTAAATTGAACTGATTCGCATTCTATATGTATTCTATATGGATCTTGCCGTACTCCTATATACATAGGTGAGAATGACGAGTCTGAGTTTTTAATTATTTATATTCTGCAATCATCATTGGAGACTCCCACAAACTTGACATATTCCTCACCTTTCTACTATCAGTTGTCATGTTATTGTTTATTTTCCTAAAGTGCAATAAATGAATAGTTTTTCTATTTGCATTTTGATTGCATATTTTCTACTCCATTTCCGTAGATACTTTATTCCATCCAGGGAACTTTGTGTCTGGAATATTGTTTAAATCAGGGCACTTAATTGATTTGATTACCTGTAAGTTCATAGTTTTGTTTTAGTTTTTTATTTGAAATGGTTGATTGACCCTCGTAGGTACCTATGTATGTAGGTGTGTGAGTGTGTGTGTGTGTGCCTATGTCCTGTGACAATTTTAGCTGTTATTATTGCTTAAGAACTTCAATTTGTTGTTTTTTCTACTCTATTTTTGGCAGGAGCTTAAGAAATAAAATCTTTTTCAGAGATTTCCTCTGGTCGCCCATCTTTGAGGTTATACCGTTAGCTGTCAAGTCCTGCTGCTGTCTCCTAGCACGAAAAAGCCAATACCGCAAAAGAGGGAAAGGGCGGGGATAAGTGTGAGAGAGAAAAATGAGTAGCTAACGCTTAAAATTGAATTTTTATGATTTTTAATTATTTTTAATGACGCTGCTTATTGGGTAAAGCGGAAAGCAAGAAGCAGACGAAGATGAAGAGAAAGAGGAAGAAGAAGGAGAAGAGACTCTTGCTCTTCACTCATCTACTTCAGCATCTCTACTCTTCCCCCATCCCTCCATTGGCCGAGCAATTTGTTATGCGTTAATTCGTGCGTGCTCAGCTTCAAGTTGGTAGTCACCTCTCACATTCCCCTCCGCTCATTGCGTCGCTTCTTTACCCCCACTGGGGCAATTTCGTTTAATGTGCAATGCAGGGCTTATGCAAGATTTATGCTTCGGCTATTAATATGAAGAGTTTTGCCACAATGAGTGCGTGTGTGTGTGTGTGTGTGCGAAATGTACTTTTCATTTAAATGTCATTAAGCATACGATTTTCCCATTTTTGGCATTTTCATACTATCATTCTATCTCTCTCTCGCTGTCTCACTTTTTATCCATTTGTCTGTTTCTCACTCGTTCTATCTCTCTTTTCTTTCGTTTTTCTCTCTGCAGGTCGATCCAAAAGTAGCTTTTCCGCGACGAGCACATCCCAAGGTAAGTACCTGAAAAAAAAAAACAGAAAATACCAAAATGAAACTGAAATTGTGGTGGGCTCAGCTCACCAGGGTCTGAGTGAGTCTGGGTTCTGGGTCCTGGTTTTCGTTCTCGTTCTGGTCCTGGCGTAAAGGATGTGTCATAAGTAGCAGTAAATGGCAGATGAAATTAAAAACGGAAGACTACAACAACAACAACAACAACAACAAGCCATGGGAAGGGGCGGTGGGCAAAAAAGAAAAAAAAAAAACGCAACCAAGATAACTTTGCGGCTGACAGGCTATGGCGGGCGTCCTTTCCCTCATTCACCCCCATCTTCTCCTTAAAGTGATGATGACAACAAAATTTCGCCAAAACGAAAAAGCAACTGTATATATGGGTGTGTGTATTATGTGTGTCTCTGTGTGTGTGTGTGTGTGTGTGTCCCGGAGCAGGGAAGTGAGTGGTGAGCTAAAAAACCTGCCAAGCTGTGGACCTACTACCGTTACCCATTGCTGCCATTGCGGCTGTCTCCTGCCACCTATTGCCACTTGCCGCAGTACCTTCAAAATGCCACACGCACATTTTCTTTCTCTGCAACACGACGACCAGTTAGACAGGCATCACAAATAGGCCTGCCGCTGCTCTTTGAGCACAGGCGGTTTATTTCTCTCTCCCTCTATCTCCCCCACACACTCGGTACTCTAACAAAATTAAGGCTTATTTGGCTAAGGGAGTCAGCATAGACTCGATCAGGATATTGAAGTTTTAAGAGTCGTTCAAATTGAAAAGAAAATTGACTTCATTTCGTCTTTTTGAAATTTTGCTTTAAATAAGTTTGGTTTAAATAGTTTGTTTGCTCAATGAAGAATAAATGCACTAAGTAATTTCTTAAAAACTGGCTGCTTACTTAGCTCCTTTTTCTATATATTTTTCTACATTTTCCTTTTCAAATTATAAAGAGTGTGCCTCCAACAAAAAACGAAAAATTCAAGCTCTTGATGCGCATAAAATCCAACAAAATTAAATCCTCTTTGATTTTCCTATTTTTTCAACATCGATTTAATGGATAAAACTGTCTATATAGTATATATGTATATGTAACATCTGTAGATCACTGATGATTTCCCTCTTCCTGCATTAAATAACATTGTATCATTTAAACATCTAAAATATTAACTAACTTCAAGGTATTACCAAATTCCATAAACTTTTTGTTTGTGTATTCTGCCGCATTGAGTATATGACGACGACGAAGACGGCGACAAACCGCAAAGCACAACCATAATACGCACGCAAAACGACTTACCCATATACAGAAGAAGAGCTATATAGCAAAAGTCTCCTTTCTTCCTTAAAACGAAGGAAAAAAAAACGCGCAAGAAAAACTCTTCCTCGTTTTTTTTTTTTTGGGGCTTGGAGCTACGCGTGCTTATCAACACGCAGCTGATTTCCGTTGCTATTTCAGAGGCGCGTGCCTCTACCCGGCCCACCTCCAACTTCATTCCCCCAATGTTTCACTACCATCCCGCGTCTCTCTCATCAAGTTCCTCCTACTAATGCTGCTCCTGCTCGTCCTTGCGTTGGCTGGCAGCACCCAACAATTATTTACGTAATGTTATTATTATAATATTTTTTTAAACGCATTCTCACTGGATTTGCGTTTGCCACATTGCCTCCCCCCCTCACATCCCTTGTGTATGTGTGTGTGTGTGTGTGTGTGTGTGTAGGGAGAAGTGGAGGAAGTGAAACTCTCGGACTAGCAGCATTTGCCAGTGGCTTTGTGTTGTTGCTGCTGCTTCTGCTACGCGGAATATCCTCTCTCGCATATTAAAAGGCGTTTAAAAACATAAATCCAACGTCTAACGGCTGCTTATGAAAATTACGAGAAAGAAGCAAAAAAAAAAAAAAAATGAATGACAGTGGGAAAAGAAATGGCGCAAGGAAGGGATGGGACGCAAAACAGCGAAAAAAAAAAAAATGAAAACAGAAAGAAAAGCAAAAACGGGAAGCGGCTTGTGCTTGGGCTCCTGGTTGGTGGTGGTAAATGGCAACCCAAAGGAGTCGAACCAAAGGAGAAGACACACACACACACACACACACACCGAAAAGGCGCTGAAAAAAAAAAATTGCAAGCGACATCAAAAGCAGAGGACAATTTCTCGCGCCGTTTGGCCAAAAGCCGAAGGCAAGAGAAAGGGAGAATAGAGTAAATGGTGGAACAGCAGAAGTAGATAAAGGAGATGGAGGTAGTAGCAGTAGCAGCAGCAGCCGAACGACTGCCCACAAAATGTGGCCCAAAAATGCTTGCGGTTGCAGCGAAAGTTAAGAGTTTTCACACACAAAAAAAAAAAAGTTGAGGAGTTTGGGGGGGACACATAATGAAATGAAGCATACTAAATGATGCTGCTAAGTTTTAAGAGGAGAACGAGATACACACACACACACACACACACACACAGAGAGACATAATGAAATGCGAAGGAAAGGAAAAAAATGATGATATTTTTCGACCATAAAATGCAGATGAGCCGACTAAGCAGAAAATAGTTGGAGGAACCAAAGAGAAATGGGCCAGGCCGAAAAGTAGGCCTCGAAGATGGTACCATCAACCCTCGAATGGTGGCAACTACACATGTTGCAAGCCCACCTAAACCAACCCCCCCAGCACTCACCAACCCAGTTAATTTCTTTGCTCTTCCCCTGACTATGAATACGAAATGTAGCTATATATGTGTTTGGTCAAGCCAAAGCAAAGGAGGAGAGTGGAATGTATGACTGTTTGGTGATGGGGACGACAGGACGACAGAAAACGTTGGCGCTTTTAATGTGCAGAAATTTTGTATAAGCCATAAAAATGCAAGCGAATAAGTGAAATGGATTCTATGGTGGAGTCTGCTACTGCCTGGCCCATATAAGTATGCTATAAAAAAGTGAACAACTGCAAACTAAACGGGGAATCTCTTTCAACTGCGCGACTTCTGTTACAACCACCCACTCACATTCACACACACACACACACAGACATCAATATTCACACATACCAACACACAGAAACCCAGTTTGAACTTGGCTAGGATTTATGAGTGTTTATGTAGCTGTTGGTAACAAAAGAAAATCATTTTGGGAATTCTACTACTACTGCTGCTGCTGCCCCAAATGGAAAACTAAAACTATTTTCAAGTACCAGCAACGGCAACACCAGTATCAGACGGAAGAGAAGAAGAGTAAATTTGTAAAATGTCACAAAAGTCTTTAATATCAAATTAAAATATGACAATATACATATATTTCTTAGGGTATTCCTTAAATGTTTTTTTTTTTTTGTTTTGGTAGATTCCAGTCCTTATTGATTAACAAGGAATCAGATAGTTAAAATTAGTGAATATTTTGCAAGTCCATTTGAGGAATCATGTTTTCATACATCGAGATTTAGGGATGCACATCTTAAATGTGCAAAAAAAAACGTACTCTATTTTTTATTTGACTTCAACATTTATTAAACATTTTCATTATAAAGCTACTTATTATTAATGCCAAAAAAATTATAAAAAACGGTTAAATTAACAGAAAATAAAAACAGTTAATTTTCATTTTTATTATATTAATTTGTCATAGATTAAAATATAATATGGTGCCTAGAATTGCAATTAAATGCCTTGATTATAGAGTCTATTAGTTTATATATGTCGTTTCGGAAGATACTTTATGTGGAGAGTTGTTAGTATTTCACATACAATAATTGATAAAAATTAATTTAATTTAATTTATATAAATATATTCTAAAGATAAAATTTCATTATTTACATTTTATAACAAGTTTTATGACTACTAAAAAGATTTTCTTCAAAAGCTATTTCGTTTGACAAACCGGTTAACCGTTTCACTCAAATGACTCAGAAAGTGTTTTGTTGTTCTTAGCAAGAAGCAAAACCACTCATAGACATCGTATCGTATCAATTGACTCACATATGACAGGGAAACTTCATTCAATGACTGAATGTCTGGGAAGGTTTATAGCTTCATTTTCCATTAAATTAACACGCTCAACGCCCTGGGCTCCCCGCCCCGTGCGTTGTTTCCTGCTACCCCGACAGACACTTACACATTTTGCTGCTGCTGCTGCTGCTGCTGTTGGAGGAAAACTTTTCTAATTTAAACCGGCAGTTTCAGTCAATTGCCACAGCTTACCGCTTTTCGACATGAGTTTTACTTTTTTTTTTCCAGTTTTTTTTCTATGGAAGGTTTTTTTTTTTTTTTTACTACCTTTTTGGAGTATTTCAACACCGACACAAAGAAGAACAAAAATTTCCAATACATTAAAAGTTGTGTGAATACATACACTTTGGCAGAATCCATTACAACAGACAGACAGACGGGGCGGACGAACGGTCGGACGGTGGAGATATGTAGACAGACAGACAGACATGAAAGCCAAGCCATAAATCTAATAAATACGTGTAGTTCTCACTCTTATACTCTGCTTCCCCCTCCCCACCAACAATGCCCTTTTAGTTTTCACTGTGTGCAATAACTTGTAAAATATGTAATCAATCAAGATGAAACAGTCGTCGTAGGAAAACGGCAGCCAAACTATGTCGGAAGTATGCGTCTGACTGCAGTTGAGAAGAGAAGAAGATGGAAGAAGCCAGTGGGTGGGCGGTGGGCGTTGGGTGGGTCGATTAATTCAACTTTTCAACATTGCCAGACAATGGGACTTGAGCAATACAAAGAACGAATGACTGCGTCGACAGTGGCAGTGGCAGTGGCAGCGGCATCGGCATCGGCATTGGCATCGGCATGTGAAAAAAGTCAAAAGTTGAAAGTGCAATTTTGTCGTTATTATTTTACATTTACAACAAAAGGCAAAAGGAGAAGCAGTAGCAGGAGCAACCAAACCAAAAAAGTGAAAAGTTACTCAACTATTTCATGCGGCGGCGGCATGCTGCATGTGTGTGTGTGTGTGTGTGTGTGTGTGTGTGTCTCCTCTTACTCACTATCTCTTTGTCTTTCTCTCTTTCTCTTTCTGTAATTGTCAGTTAGTTGGCACTGTCAGTCCGAATGTTCAAATTAATTTATTTCAATTGAAGTTGAACTTTTGTGGCGTTATTACTTTGCAAAACTTGCCCCGGCTACGCATAATAAAACGTTAGGAGCAGCAGAAGCACCAGCGCCAACACCAGCAACCGTACAAAAGTCACCAGGTGCAGAGACCATCTCCCTTCATATTCTCGTTCCCCTGCCCTTTTTACTCTCCTCCCTTTATTGCCCATTTTTCATACATATTTATTTTAGCTTGGGCGAAAATAATCAAATTGCAAAATTGCAAGTGTTGCCAGCATCAGGAGAAAGCAACGAACGTCAACTAAGAGTAGTAGTAGTAGTAGTAGTGGTAGTCGGTCGTCATCATCATCATCGTCATCTTTGTTTCGATATTCCACCCCCCTCCCATTCAACCCACTTACTCTCCACCTCTTCACTCTTCACTGTGTGTTTTTATTTGATTCGTTTGCCAATATTCCATGTCTGTTTTCCCTATTTTAAAAGAGTCTCTAAGAGATGCGGGGCTGATGAGGGGGTTTTGGTGGCAGGTTCTCTGGCAGGTGTCGTTGACGGGCTACCCTGATAATTTGTTGTGCGAGATTTTCTTCATTTTTTTTTGCTCCACACACACACACACACACACACACACAGACAAACACTTTGTCGATGTTGGTGTTCAACATTTGCAAATGGCAGACGTGAACGCTTCATTGATAGTTATTTGATATGCATATATATATTGGGTATAGTGTATATAAATTCACGATATTGTATATTGAAATTGTTAAAAGGGAACATAAAAGGGAGAAAGGAGAACAGTAACTTTAGTGTTTTGTCATTATTTGCAACTGCAAAAATATGAAATGAAATCCGTAAATTTTATATTGTTTTTGACTAAACAAATGTTACTTTCATTAAATGTTTGGAATTTAGGACTAAATATAAGTTACAAGAATCGAATTTAAAGTTGTTGCAGTTGTTTCACTTTACGTCATATCAAGTTATTTTATGTTAACTACCATACTTTCTAATAAGCACAAAATAAAAAGTTAAGTACTTGTTAATAAATACATGTGCTTTAACCAACTTAAACAAGCAGTCCAAATAAAAGTTATCTTACTTACCAAGAAAATGAAAACCTTTTCAGTTTTGTTAAAAATTGGAATTTAGAAATGAATTCTTAGGATCTCAAATGTGGCTACTGCAAGAGTATCAATAGTCTATGTTATGCAAATAATAAGGATAAAGAATGTGGAACTTAGTTCCACAATGCTGAGACTTACACCCAATCAATACTTTACCTATAAGGGCAATCTTGGAAATTTCAATGTGCTTTGAAATTAAAATTCAATAGGTTTTTAGAACTGAACTTTAAATAATTCCATTCCAAAATTCTTTTACTCTCGAAACTAGTCTAAACAGCAAAGTAATCGGCATGTCATCATTTATTCAACCCATCAAAAGAATTCTTATTCTAAGATAGCAAAAGTCGTTTATCTCGACTAAGCAATCTCATTTATTGTTGTGGGCAAAAACAAAAGACTGCCCCGAATGTCGTTTGTGCTGACAGTGTTGGTCAACGAATTAAATGTAATTGGTATTAGTTAATCGACATTTTCGAGGTAAATTACTCAATTTACGGTTAGAAGAAGTTTTGCATAACAATTTTTTGATGTAGATGGAGAGAGGGACATACAAAGAAGAATCTGTTTAAATCGAATTTTGAAAATTTTCCATGCTCCCCTCATGGAGTGTTTTGTTTTTGTCTTTGTCATTTTCTAACCACAATTACTGCAGAAAATTCCTTTTAAGTAATAAACAGAAATTGTAATTACTTTTACGCCTTCTTCATTGCCCTTGCCTTTGCGTTTGTGTTTGCCTTTGCCTTTGCCTTTGCCTTTGCCTTTGCTTCATATCCTCAAGTATGTAGTAGAATGCAAATTGTAGTTTGATTTTCTGTTTTCTTTTTGTTCCAAGTGTTTGGTTCGTGTTCATGTTATTCTTGTTGTTGTTGTTGGTTGTTGGTTTTGCGTAAGCTTTTTAAACTGAAATCAAAAATCAAAATCCGTACACACAGAGCTACACAGAATGTTAAATCCGCAAATAATTGACAAAGTTTAGGCATAAACGTGGCTCTGTCTCTGTGAATTGTTGTGGAACACACATTGAAAGCGTGGTGGATGAGGAGAAGGCGTATGGTGTAGGAGGATATGTGTGTGCTGGGGCCAACTTCAAAATATGTTGGCCACAAATGGCAAAAGTTTGACAGGTAAACGGAATTTTCGGCAGAATATCTATGTGTGTGTGTGCATGATGATGGTATATAGCAAGGAAAGGGGAGAGAGAGGTGCGGCTAAGGCAATGGAAATCGAGTATTTTTGGGTGGCGATGGGAGGGGAAGGTAGCATATGTAGCTACTATAAATATATACATATATATATATATATGTATATATATGCACATAGATATATAGAAATTGGTAGGAGAAGTTGAAATAGCTTTAAAGTCAATACATTGTCTATGCTAGTTCACTATTTGCTTTCGGCTCAGTTCGGTTCGGTTCGGTTCGGTTGGGTTTTTTGACGGCCATTTATGTTTAATGAGATACTTTTTAACAGCCTCATAAATGGCTATGATAACCACTTAATGCCGGAGCCGGAGACCGGAGCTAGAGTACTGAGCCGAAGCCGAAGCCGTAGCCGTTGCTGGTTTGCTGGTTGCTGTCGTCGACGCTATCGCCTAAAAGCGTGAGACTGTTCCTGGGCCTGTGCCTGTGC
Source organism: Drosophila insularis (assembly GCA_018903935.1). Taxonomy (NCBI): domain Eukaryota; kingdom Metazoa; phylum Arthropoda; class Insecta; order Diptera; family Drosophilidae; genus Drosophila; species Drosophila insularis. The sequence goes on from JAEIFP010000517.1 coordinate 5,203,445, forward strand.
CTGTGCCTTTGCCAGAGACGACCGAGCCAGATCCAGAGCGAAAAAACAATTTACATATTAAACTTGCCCGCGACGATGAAAAAGCCATAGCCACAGAGTTGCCTCACAGCCTGTTATCCATGCACACATCCTCCCACACCAACGCACACACACACACACACACACTTTGGTTCTTCTCACCCAGCGCGTGCGAAATATGCTCGCCTGCGGCGCATTCACTTTAATTTGATTAAATTTTGAACATTTTCACGTAAAAAGTTGCTCCTTTGGCGAAAGCTTCGACTAGAGCTCCGGCTCCATCTCGCTGGCTTTAGTTCGAGTTCGAGTTTGAGGCTGTTGCTGTTGCTGTTGCACATCCAACTTGATGCTCATCTGCGCCTGGATGGATGGATGGATGGATAGATGGGCCATCAGTTCAGCTCAGCTGTTGTCTGTGTGTTAAATAGTTTAAAAAAATACCCTATAACAATTTTAATTTCAACAATCGAGTATGTCGAAACATTTCCACAGGTTCTTGCACGCAAAAAAGTATGCTACGATAAGTTGACACAAATAAATATAAATCCATTTAAATGCTTGCCTACTTGACTTTTGAATTGGCTTGACTAATTGGAAGTATTAAATCACAGAATGTATCTAGATAATCTATTAAGCATGCTAATTGTGATTTTAATTGCTAATAGCCCAACTACAATATTTTAATTTGAGAAAGAACTTGATTTAAAACCCAAATCAAGTCATTGGTCTTTTAAAACTAAAAAAATAAAACTTTAAAATTTAGCATTGCCTAGGTTCCAAATAAATTATAAATTCCCTTATGAAATTTGTATGGAAAAACGGCTTTATTCCTCAGTTTAATTCGATGGGAAAATGTATTTACATATAAAAAAGACTTGTAGTGTGCGGAGGGAAAAGAAAGTTTGCTTTTTAAAACAACAGTTTTGAGGTGTCTTTGAATTATGTATATTATTTTTTTTTTCGATTTTGCTTACTTTTTGAGGTTTGAGTTACTGTAATATCAATTTATCAAAAGAAGCCGAGGGGTATTAACGATTCGTTGATCTGACTTTAGCTTTTGCTGAGTCCTTTTTTTGCTTCTTGTTGTTGCTTTCGGTTTTAGTTTTTCTCTTTTATTTTTGCATAGCTGTTGTTGCAGTTGTTGTTGTATTTTATAATAAATAGTTGTTTAAACTTTTGCCCATTCGCCTGCCTTCGTTTGCCACCAATGTGGTTGGCTCTTGTTGCAGTTGCTCTGTTGCTCTGTCCGGCACTTCAAATATTTTTTATATGCAATCTGCTGTTGTTGCTGCTTTCTCTTTCTCTCAGTCTCTCTGACTTGGACTTTGCCCCTGCTTCAGATGTTGTATTGTTGTTGTTGTTGTTGTTGCTGTTGTTGGTTATTTTCACCATTTCCTTCTGTTCTTCTGCCGCACATAGTTATGGCCACGATTTTGGCTTTTTGGGTTATGTGCACACTGAGATTTAACTTGGCCTGATTCCTTGCCATCATTTCCTTTTATTTTTTGGCCATCTTTCTTGCTATCTCCATCACGCTATCTCTTTCTCTCTCTCTCTCTCTCTTTTTCTCTGGGTGCTTAGTAAAAAATTTCAAGCTAATTTACCATTAAATCAAAGATCCAACAAAATAAAGTGTAACCAACTAAGAATTATAGGGGCCATTATTTTCTGATATATATATATATATATATATATCTGGAATTCATCAGGATTTGGTGTTGTTGCTGCTGTTTATCGCAGGACAATAATTAGTAACGCAATATGAGGAAGGAAACGGGGCATGGCATTTGTAACTGGAAGCTTGTAAAATTGGTTAATTAGAGTTTGGAGTTAACCCATATTTCGAATGCCATGCCGTCAACAGTTGGCAAATCGAACTTGATCCCCTTACCCTTGTATATATTTAGCTCCCTCTTTCTCTTACTCTTTCTTTCTCTGTCTGCCTGCCCGTGTCATTCTCTCTTTTGCTGTGCCTGTAACCAAGTAAATTGCTTATGAAATTGACATAGAAGCCGCTGCTCCCCCCATCTCTCATTGCTGACTTTTGCCCTGCTGCTATTCCTGATGTCTGCCGGAAATGGAAACAGCGGTAATGATGAGGCAACAAACCCTCACACACACACACACACACACACAACAAGACAGTGGGATGAGAAGGGGGGGAGAGAGAGAGAGAGTGAGAGAGATGAAGACGCACCCACATAATTGGCAAATCACACACATTGATTTCAACGTGTGCTGCTGCTGCTGTTGCTGTCATTGCTGTCGCTGGGTTCAATCGTTCATTTCGCGACATCGCCCCATTTCCCTCTCTGTGTCGCCTCCAAAAACCTAAACCCCTCCCGCCCCCTCAGACCATTTCCATCACCCAGCAATAGCGCATACATACCACATCCGACATCCGCCTAAACAACCAGAGTCGATGACGCCGATGCCAACGTCGACGCCGACGACAACGACAACGGCAGCGACGAGAGTGAGACCCAAAATGCTGACAGAAAATATGGCGCATAATTTAAAAGGCAATGATACCCAAAGAGGCTCAACCCCGTGCCATCCGCTACCATCGTACCTTTCTATCAGCCGCTACTCATTCCGCACAAGAGGTGAATGTAAAAAGATGTAGAAGAAGATATACAACTGAATACACTCTAAGAAAAAACAACAATAAGAAAACTTTACCGAAATTACAATTACTATTGAAAAAAGAAGGGGAAACTTCTAAATGTCCTTTGGAGCATTTAAGGTCACTCTTACAGATCAATAGACCAAAAGTCTTTATTACAGATCATGTTTCTATTGATCAATTGCAGCTCTCATTCAAAAATCCCATTAAAGAAGAAACTCGTTCGGTTTGCTGGTAGAAAATAGATACAATATCAATGAAAAATCTATGATTAACTCTAATTATAGGCCATACTCAACTTTATCTCTCCTTTTATGTACATATATTAAACTAAGTTTGGGGAAATGTATACGAAATTGAGGCTAAATAAGTATTTAAGGCAATTATAGTTAAAGAATTTGCTTCTCTCTGTGTGGGTATGTAGGTGTATCAGAGAATTGTATGTGCGTGTGTATTTCTCGGCTTGGGGGTGTGGCTTGAGTGTGTGTGAGTGTCATATAGGGCATCATTAATAACATTGAAACATAGCAGGAGCATCAGTAGCAACAGCAGGCCCTTAGCAAAAGAGACAACATCATTTTCCTAACACTCTTCTATCCTTAGGTTCTTTTTCTTTCGCATCTTTCAATTTTCATTGTTTGGCATTTCCTCATTTTTACTTTTTTTTTTGTTTTCTTCTTTTTTTTTGTTTTTTTTTTTTTCTTTGCTTGCTTAACTTGAAATGGCAGCTGCAGAGGCTGGCGGCAGGCAGCGGCAGCCTTCATCTTAAATAATTAGGCAAACTTTGTGTCTGTCTCGTACATGTAGGAGAAAAAAAAAAAATAAAACAGAAAAGAAAACAGAAGGGAAAATCGCTTCATTGCTGTAATTTATATTATTCACTTGTCATTAACAGCAAAATTTAATCGCACAGCAGGCAAACAGCAGTAACAGCAGAAGCACGAGAACGAGGTGGCGAAACCCTAGGGGAAGAAGCAGCGGGAGAGTAACATTTAAAGCGTGAAAATATATTAATTTATGAGCTTTTGGGCAATGAAAATTAAATGGCAGATAATGAGATAATATGAAATTGATATGACAGTTTTTGCAGCCATCAACAGCACAGTTGAAGAAGAATGTGTGAGAGAGGGAGAGAGTGAGAGAGACAGACAGGCATTGGTTCATAAACGTTTCTGATTTTACTTTAACTCATTCATCAGGAAAAACATTTCTACCCCCGCCCCTGGCCAAAACTCGATATGCCAATCCTTCTCAAACTCAAGCTCCATAAACCACTGCCCAAAATCCAGTGGTCGTTGTCATTTAAGTGTATCTCAGATAAGTAAGGGTAATACTCCAACTGAGATGGGGAATGTAACGGTATGGTGGAGGAGGAAGGCACAAGCAAAGAGGTGGGAAAGACAAACGGGGAGGGAAAGGGCAAAAGCAAATCCGCTTGGCCGTAATCTGCACTTGCCTGGCGCGTATCTTAATAAACTATTAAATCAAACGCAAGCTTCAATGCACGCAAGCAGCAACTACACACACACACCCACACACACACACACACACACGCACCCAGTCAGACCCACATATGTATTGTAAATAAATAAATGAGTTATATATTCACATTTATACTATACATACATACATATACACACACCAAGGAATTGGGCCCTCATTCGTTGTTATTCCCGCCTTTCCTCCTCACATATACATACATACATACATATGTAACCACTTGAACACGAAGAAAAATCTATGATAGAACCCATAGATAGATTTATGAAAAGTACTAGGAAAGAGGCCATATGAATGGAAGCAAACTAATACAGAGTCATAGAGAGTAGTATATAGCAGGGCAGCTTATTAATATTAAAATGCAGAGCGAAAAAAATTCGCGTCGACCATTTGTTTCGAAATACTAACTTACCCAATTTAGCCCAACCCAAAGCCAAGGAATAGCTTAATTTTATTTAGGGCCAATCAAAAGAAGCGAATGGGGAAAATTTTTCATCTAATCGTATTAAACTCTGTACATGCAGAACTGCATTAGAGTATTGTTTTATGTTTCCCTCTAGTCTTTCGTTTTATCAGGATAATTTGAAACTATTTTCACTGTGACATGCAGTTGAATTATAATTGATTGAAATCAAATCAAATTTAACTTAATTATATCAATAAAATTTTGATGAGGTTTCGCATATGTGTAATTCAATGGTCGTGTATATGTATACCTAAAATGCCTTTTTTCATGTCCTCGATGAATGAATATCAAAAATAGCAATCATTTCCGAACAGAAAATCAATTTATATCCCCATCTGTGGACCCCTTTCCAGCTCAACTCAATCTCATGACGTTGCACCCATGAATATAATTTCTGCAAAGAGATTGAAACTGGGTATCCCTTGCGAACGGTTTGAGTTATCCCAAAAGAGTAAAGACATTTAGGTTATTTGGATGCGGGTTTTTAGTTTCTTTTCCCTTCTTTTGGTCCTTGTCTAGTTTTTCAAAGTTTCAACAAGTTTTTGTTAGTAAACAAAAGCAAAATCGAATGGAAAGTGCTCTCAAAATAAACATGTCACAATTACTAATTTGAATACGAAATTCTTTTACTGACATACCACACTTGATTAATTAATGATTGAAAAACTAATGTGTTTTGTTTTCTTAAGAGAATATATTCTCATTTTTTTAAGCGAATTTCTACAAATACTCTTTCTTCTTTTCGAGTGTTTTCTAATTAAATTGGTTTTGCTTTTGTACACTTTTATAAATCAATTAAAGTTGTTAGGTGTATACCCCTATATAAGTTAATACATATTTAAATAGATATATGTATGTATATATATATATATCATATTTTGGTTAGTTTAAGGTGCTACCTGATGCTTATTTTCTCACTATATGTCTTTTACCCTGTGGCATTTTACCCTAACAGCGGGAGTATAGGAATCTGTCTTCCTGTTTCTCCTCCCCTCTGCTCCTTTATACTGACTTGGCTCGACTCTGGGTTATTATTTATGTTTTTGTTATCCGTTGACCAGAGCGTTGCCACACATATACGAGCCACACACACACACACACACACATGCTGTGTTCACCTATTTTACGATAGAATGAATATCTTTTTGCCTTGTACCTCTGCTGCCTCTGGTACCTGCCGCTGCCACTGCCACCGATGCTGCTCCACTATGTAGTTTTTGCCACAGTATTTTTTGCACTCTAAGCTTCTGCTGCTGTTGCCGCTGCCGCTGCCATCGCCGCGTGTTTTCCCAGTTTCTAGTCTTGTTTTTTCTTTTACGTATTATTATTTCGTTTTCTTTTTTCTCTCACTATCGTTTGTTTTTTTTTTCTATTTTGGCTGGTTCTATGTACTTCCGTTTTGTAGTGAAAAGAGCTTTGCGTGTTGTGGCATCTCTCCGCCCCCTTCGAACCTCCGCTTCATGCTTCTTCCTTCAGCTCCTCTCACGAGATGTGCGTGTGTATGTTGGTTTTGTTTGTTGCTTAGAGAATTGATGGCAAAAGGATGTGTGTGATTTTGCTCCTGTGTGTGTGTGTGCGTGTGTGTGTGTGTGTGTGTGTGTGTGTGGCGCTATGTGTTCTTCCCTTCTCCCCTTGCTTTATCCTCTGCTCTATTCTGCTAGTCCTGCTGTTGGCCACAAATATCTGCTGAATGAAGTGGCATTTGTGTTGTGTGGTTTAAAGTAAAGTGCCGCGGCATAAGCTTTTAACAAGCAAAATTGCTTAAATGTTGCACCCGACTCTCTCTTTCTCTCTGCGTATGTGTTCGAGTTGAGTTTTGAGTGGCTTAAAGCAATTCCTATCCCCCCTTTTGTAGGTGCAGTGCAATGTTAAGTATTTTGTTTAGTGCATTGAAAATTACTTATTCATATGATAAGTTTTTGCATTGTTTAAAACGAACCAAGAAAAAAATTTATTATGTTTTTCCCAACTTGTCCTGTCAGTTTATATGAATCCTTTTGCTTATTTATAATTGAGCAATATTATTATTTTATTAAAAAATTAACTAGGTAACTTGAGTTAATTTCCCTAAATGCCTGGTTTGGCCTGAATTGATAGTTTACAAAAAACAAAAAAAAAAAAAAAAATCGAGAAAGTTGAATGAATCTATAATGTCCATAATCGATTATATTTTTTCGTACAATTTTCAATTAACACTCTCCTCTTTCTCCATCTCTCTCAATCTCTCTGCCCAGGCTATTAGGGCTTTTATTGTGCCTGACTAATTAATTTTATTCGTTTTAGTTAAAAGGTTTCGTTTGGTTACTTTTTCTTTGTAAGTTGAGAAACTTAAGTAAATTTTAAAGTTTGCCAAAAAAAAAACAAAAAAAAATAAATAAATTTGCCACATTTATTATTGCTTCTTCTCTTCTTGGTTTTCCTTTCTTGTTGTTTTTCTTTTTTTTTTATTTTTTTATTTGTTGTGTGTGGAATTATATCTTATGATTTTTTCTCATCAACTGAAACTCATCTAGTTCTCTCTCCCATAAGACGCAACGCTTTTCTAAGTGAATTTAGTTCTTCTATACATTTGTTGGCGGTTCTTTGTGCCCTTCCCCTTTGAACTACCCCTGCTACATGACTCCACTTACTCACACTCATACACATACATATATGTATATATATACACACAAACACACACGCTTGGCATAAAATAATCTTTTTATGTGCCTGTTTTGAGCTGCTCGATAGCGCAATTTGAGGCAGCTTTCCCTCACTTGCTGCTCAGCTTTGCCCCACATCCTCTGTTCGCTCCTCCAATCCATACACATACACATACACATGCACACACACACATGCACACGCATACACATATATATATTTAGATGTATATACATTCATTGTTTGATCTTGGCCAAGGCGAAAGCAAAGCAAAGCGTCCCAAAGGAGTCGTCAATAAATGCGATAAAGCCAAACATGTTTCATTTGCAATGGCCAATGGTTGAGCTAAGCTTCAGCTTCATCTCCCGCTCTCTCGCCAATTCCACAAGCTTCATCTTCAGTTGCCTTCATCTGTGTGCTGCTGCTGCTGTGTGCAACTCATAAAAATGTGCGTCAAGTGTTTGGCCAACTCCTGTGTGGATTTTGACCCATAATTGACTTGTACACATGGCCATATCCCCCAGTCGCCGCCTGCCAACTTCCTTCAACTGACTTCTTATTTTACTTCTTTCTCTTTCTCTTTGGTCCTTGCCATTGGGCTGCGTGTCTAAGTCAAGTTTACAGTTTTTCCCTTCACTCTCTTAAAGTTGCACACAAAACCAAAAAGAAAAGCAACGAAAAAACCAAAAAAAAAAAAAAAAAAACGTCACCGAGTTAAGTTAAGTAAAGTAAAGTAAAGTAAAGTAGAAGAGGAGACATTTTTAATGCCCCCATAGCTATCATTAGTTGGTTGCGGGTGCCCATTCTTGTTGCGATGGTTTAGGTGTGCGGGGGAGGGGTATGGTGTTGGTGGGGGTTTAGTGGAATTCACAACAAAGGCAATAGAAATAATCAATACAAATTTTATTCTCTTGCCTCCACCTCCATTTTTCCTCTTTCCCTTCTTCGTCATACAAACAAACAACACAATACAATGAAATACATTACAAATCAATTGCAATCGCTCGAAAATCGGCATACGAATTTCCATAGACGATGTCTGGGTGGCTATGCTGACTGGCAAGGGGCAACATTATTATCATCATCAAGCGTACAAAGTTAGTGCCGGCGGGCAGGCAAGTGACGGGGCTAGAGAGCAACGGATGGTCGCTTGATGGGTCGAAGGGTCGGTCGGGTATAGCGGCCCGACAGAGGATGGATGTGGAGCTCCAAATCGGCAAATGAAACAAACCAGGATTTACATGTACACAGTTATTGCTGCTGTAACACACACACACACACAAGCACATGTGAGTTGAAGTGTATATGTGTATGTGTGTGTGTGTGTGTTTGTGTATGCAGCATTTCCTTTGGGTTATTTTCCGGGAACAACATTTCATGGCACTGATAAAGCTGCCATGGCAGCAGCAGCACCAGCACCAGCACCAGCATCAGCATCAACGCCAGCAGCGACCGTCGCAGTCGACGTTCACGTTGACTTTAACCGAAAAGGGGAAGACTCTTAACATATGAGTCGGCGCAAAGAGCGTCGGTGGCCTCTCTTTAGAGCATTTGTATTGACTCTCTCTGAATGTAGTTTTCGGCTGCTGCGAGCAGCATTTGGCATGTCAGCAAACTGCCCTGGAGGCAGGCGAAACCACTAACAAAATCTATTTGACGCAAGCGAAATTCATTTTTTTTTTTGCCTCCAAGTATGTACATATGTGTGTGTGTGTGTGTATGTGTTTGAGCGTTGGCGCGTGCACTTCAGGCAATGTCAAGTTGACACTTTCACCAAACACACGACAATATGACAAAATGACAACGAAATGAGCGAACGCGACGTACACAACGAACGTCGGCTTAAAGTTGGCTTAACTCATTTAATTTGCTAGCCATCATAATCCATATCGTCATCATGATCATTATGACGAACATAACCGGCAGCAATTTGCATCACCGGCATACATCAATATGTACATCAAATCTGGTTAACCCTTACATATCATGCTACTAATTTTACATCGCAAATAGCATCGAGTTACATATGCATAGGTATATGAACATTAAAATCTGAACAACCCTTACATATCATGCTACAAATTGTACATCACTATTTACATTACGAATAGCATCAGTTTTTAGTGTCATAATCTACATCATCATTGGCTGCACCACTTCGATTGTGATCAATTGCATTACATTAAACCCCGTCATGCTAGTCGTGCAATAATAAAGTTACATCAACACTTACATCATCGCTAACATCATCATCGTGATTATCATCACCTTCGTTAGAGGTTACATTGCCGACTTTGCCATTGTTGTTTGTTTGCTTCCTTCAAATACGAAACACATACATCTTCCCATCTCTTTTTCCCACTCTTTCTCGTTTGCTCTCTCTCTTGCTCCGTGTGTCGATGTGTGCGGGCCACCCACGAAAACAAACATAAAGGTGCAACAATGACGCGCGTAAGCTCTGTGGCTCTCTCTCTTCCTTTCTCTTTCACTCATATGTTGCCACTCTCCCGCTTGCTCTCTCACTCGCTAGCTCGTTCTCTCTCTCTCACTCTCACCCTCTCACTCTCTCTCTCTCTCTCTCTCTCTCTCTCTGTCTGTTAAGATTACTCTCTTAGCTGAAGCTTACCGTTTCTCTCCATTTGACTGTTAAATTTGATTCCTATTCCTGCTGAAAGTGAAATGTTTCTTTTTCGATGGGAAAAAATCTCACCAAGTTTAAAGAAAGTAACGATCCAAAAATACCCCGTTATCATTTATTGAGAAAGGAAAAACTATTTACACCCTGGTGGAAAATGTCGAAAAAAGTTGAAGAGCAAAATACTTTAACTTAGGCAATTGATGGTGCGAATTGCTGCATTCCAGCTTTCTTTCTCTTCTCCCCAAAATTTCAAGTTACTTTTAATATTTTACCAATTGTAAACTATCCCGTTATTTGGTAGGAATCACTGGGTACAACAATGTAAACTGAGGGGAAAAATGAACAGGGTAGGCTACTGTAAATGGAACTGTTTTGAGTGTAGTCATAATGTGTTGAAAATTCAAACAATTAACTGATTTTTATAAGACATTGACGTTACTTCTCTTTCACTCGATTAATTTAGATATTTTTAGTGTAATTAGCCATGAGATATCATTTTAAACAAAATATAAAATATATATATGGCATTTGATATTTAGCAAAATCGATGTAATTTTCTTTATTTTACATATAATTTTAAAACAGTTAATTTTTTAATTTGAAATCAATTCAAAATATTTATATATACACATAGTATTTTTGCGAAAGAATTAAATATTTATTTTAACATAATTTATTTCAAAATCTAAAGGACAATTGAAAATTCTGTATTTGCTTGACAACCCTAAAGACTAATTGAAACTTTTTACTACATAGCCCGCATAACAGTTAACAGAGAGTGTTAGCTGGGGGTATGCCGCCCGCTCTCTTTCTCTCTCTCTTATTCACTCTCTCTCAGTTGGTTTGCTGTAGCTTCCGTTGTTGTAATGCTTCTGCGCTGCTGTTGACTGCTTCCTGCTGACGACGACGACGACGATGATGATGATGATGATGATGATGATGATGATGGTGGTGATGATGATGAGGACGATGACGATGAGAACGACGACAACAACGCCGACCGACGCCAACGACGCCGACAACGACGACGTCGACTGCGAACGTTTCTTGGTTCGGCATGTATTCTTCCTTCTGTTGTGTGTTGCTAAAAATCCTACGCAATTGGCGAGAGTCCTTCAGTCGTTATCAGACAAGCGAGTCCAACAGTCGTTTAGTCGCTCTGTTCCTTGTTAGCGGTGCAAAAAGTAGCCTAGTGAAAAACAACACAACCAAATCGAAAAAAAAATTCCAACTAGAGAGCATACCAACCAGAAAAAAAAAGAAAAAATATTTGTAAAAATATTAAGGAAATCAAAATCATCTTTCAATTTAGTCAGCTTTAGACAGTCGAGTTAGTGAGTCAGTCAGTCAGTCAGTTAGTCAGTCTCTCTGTAGTATTTGTCGTCGTCGTTGTCACAACGTAAAGCAACAACCGTAAGGAAATTTAGTTAATTTTGTTGATCACAAAAAGTATCCAAAAGGAAAAAGCGGCGCGGAACTATTTTTTTTTTGTACAAGTAAAAACAAAACACGCGTTCAAGTGCAATCAAATAACCGACAAACCAATCACAGCAACAACAACAACAACTCAAATAACAACAACAACAACCACATCCATAATAACAACAAAAGAAGACATAACAGGAGCAGGAAACTAACGTTGAGCTTTAGTAGTGTGTATTAAACATAACAAACAAAGAAAAAAATAAAAATAAATAAAACAAAAAAAAAAAAAAAATAGAAAAAAAATCTAAGAAAAAACACAATATAAAAAACAACAAAATCTACGAAGAGCTTCTTAGCAAAGTTGTGAAACACTTAAGAAACAACCGACAACCAACAACGAATATCATTGTCTAAGCAACAAAAACAACGCCAATCAACAGTAACAGCAACAACATCAACAACAACAACAACAACAAAAGCTAGAACAAGAACAGCTAAGAACAAGAACAACTAAGAACAATAATCAAAATCAGAAGAATAAACATCAGCAAATTGATATAGATTGATTAAGACAAGAAGCATCATTATTAACTTATCTCTGCCGCCGACATATCCAAGTCGTCGGCACTTTTCACATCAATTTCCTGTCGAAGGTGTTGCTATAAATTCAATCAAAATTTCACACTTTGGAGTAAATCTGTTTTACGTGAAGCAGCCAGCGGAGTTATTTCAGCAGCCGCCGCTTCCGCCGTTGCCGCCATTGCCGCCAGCTCAAGCGACAATTAAAGCGATTAGTCCGCCTGTAGGAGCAGTCGCCGCAGCAGCAGTAGCAGCGCCGCCAACAACACAGTTGACGTCGCTGTCAACGACAGCAGCAGCAGCAGCAGCCGCCACAATTCCAACAAAGAAGCTCGTTGTAAGTTTAACTTAATTCATCTCCTTCACCAACAATATAATATAAACAACAACAAACGAAATCAACACAACATCATCATCTCTCCTCCCTTACACGTTCGCTGTCGTTTTATCCCCTCAAAATCCCCCCCTGAAAACTATACACACACCTTTTCCTCCCACCACTCCAAATCCCTTTCACCATCATCATCATCAGCGAATCCAATTTTCCATCTCTTAATTATTAATGTTATTTAATGAAAGTTTTGTCCTTGTCTCGAGACTACTCCTTCCACCAGCACTCCTTCACTTACTCGCCATCATCAAAAACAAAAAAAAAAAAAAAGCCCAAAAAGTAGGCAATGAATTATTTTTTATTTTTATGCTGCGATTCCGCGAGTTTTTCTTTTACTTTTTACATTGAATTGAGTACGACGAGGTGGTGAAAGGGGAGTGAACTAAAGGGAGGGATTTTTATTCTCATTGTTGTATATATATGTGTGTGTGTGTGTTCCTTTTCCTTTGGCACGCAATAAATTAATTTATGTCCCACGTCCAAGGCACGTCCTTCCTGCAGGCACGTTTCTCACCTGGCTTGAAAGTGGCCGCCATTCATTACCAAACGTGTCGTTTCTTTTGCTTCTTTTTCGTTTTCGTTATTTTTTATAAGATTTGCCAGGAAAATCGCTTTAAGTAGAAATTAAAATTCCAGCTGCCAGCTCTCTAAAATTTAGTTTTTCTCTCCGCCATCGTCAGCGTCTTTACCGCCATTGCCGCCCTCTTCGTTGCCGTTGTGTTTCTTTTGTTATAATTTGCTTTTAATTTGTTTGGCTAACGCCAACACTTCAACACGCTGCCGCAAAGCAAAAAAAAAAAAAAAAAACAAAAAAACAAGAAAAATAAAATAAAGAAAAAAGAATGTCATAAAAATAATTACGCACCAGCAGCAAAAATAAACGGACTATAGCACGTTTCTGTGTGCCCGTGCTTCAAACCTCCGGCCGACCCTGCCGGGCTCCACAAACCCATCATAACGCACCGGGAAAGGGAAATTCGCGTGTCTGTCTTACTTTCTTGCCAGCGACCTCTGATGGCTGCTTGTGCTTGCTTTCTCATTGCTTCATAAATTTTATAACCCAGGCTGGTCGGCTGTAAATGCTTATATAAACCCTCATCGAAAAGTGGCCATAAATAAGTTGAAATATATATTTATAGTGCGGTTAACTCAAACACACACAGAGAACGAGCGAGAGGGGGAGGGAGAGATGAGAAGATATCATTAGATTTGCCCCTCTCTCCCGTTCGCTGTCTTTATGTTTGTCTAACTTAACAAAGGATCATGACTCTATTTTTGCTCAACCAAAAAACTTTGTGTATTAAAAAGAAATTAACTTTAGTTTTTACCGAAAAAGTTTCAAAATGCCATAAACCGGAAACGAAGCGCCAAAGCCTCGCCTTTGCCTTACATATATACAATACGTATATATAAAGCAAAGTTTAAAACCCATTGACAATAAAAATACGAAAATGGTTATTCACTTTTCATTTTCATTCTATTCTCTTTTTACTTTTCCTTAACCGTCTTCTCATTTTCTAACTTTTGATACCATAATCACAAGTATGTTCGATTGAAACAAAACGTTTGTCTCTCATAAATGTCGGTTTTCTTTATCTGGAGACAAAAAACTGTTCTCCATTTATAGAAATAAAATTAATTTTGAATGATTGACATTTCACTAAGGCTTATTACCCTATTCGGGACTTCTTTTCGTAAAACTATATATTTCTGATTTATAAATGAAGAAAAATCTATAAATTTCCAGGTCAGGTAAAAATCTGTAATTTGATATTAGAGAAGTTTCTTTCTCAGTTTAAAGAGTCTCAGATAAATATTTATTTTGTTTGTTTAAAAAAGAAGGAATCCAAATTGAATATATTGAAGAGCTAATTTTAATGTAAATGAGAAGGTATTTCTCTTTTTTTTTTTTGTTTGAAAGTCTTCACGCAATATTTTCACGTAGTTTGCTTTTATGGTAGGAAAATCCAATCAACATTGGTAATTTACAGTTTCTAAGAAACAAGTGTAGATATTGCTTTCGTATATTGTCATTTCAATCGAAAGACAGCAGCTTAACCTACGCTAACGATAAAGTGTTTTTCCATGAATAGATTTTGTATTGTAATAGATCCAAGTTGAACTGGGATGTACCTACTATATAGGCATCAAGAGTCGTTGTCGGTCGCACTTACATTTCATATTCTAAGCCCATAAAATTGTATAAGCCATCATTTCCATTGCAATTGTCAAGTGGTACAGCCGCTTAGCCATCTTTTATCTTTAGCCAATTTTCATTCTCAGTTACCTTACTCGATATCTATTTTATGCCTTCTGTTCCCTGCCCTGCCGTCCCCTCATCCTGATACACTGGTCTACTACTATTCCTGCTTCTTGTGGCGAGGCTCTAACTGCCATTTTAGATTTGTGTCTAAGGAGAATGAGCGATGGAGTGAGTGAGCTATGAGAAGAGAAGAGAAGTGGCGTGTGGAGTGGAGTGAATTGAAGTGACTTTGGGCTTGTGGTAAACACTTGAGTTTAATGGTTTGTTGACTGCCTAAGCCCAAAGACGTTTAGATAATAAAATTCTCGTCTATTTTTGCCAAATGTTTGGCCGTAAAAGCGCAACGGCAATGGCAACGAGCAGAAACCTAAGCGAGCAGTAAACTGGGGCCGGAGCCACTTCTCCTAGTTGTTGCCCTGCTCATCGTCGTCAACTGTTTTATTATTTACTAACTATTTTATTTGATTTAATTTAAGGCCAGACGCGCTTAAGGTTCTGTTTTATTTTCTACTCTCTTCGTCTCTCTTATACAGTGCTTTGTCACAAAGCCAGAGAAGCCACAGCCTAACACACACACACACACAGCAAGAAGAAGGATTACAAATGCTTGAGGTTTTAGTTAGTTTTCCTTTTTTCTTTTTCTTGTTGGTATTTGTTTTTGCATTTATATAGTTTTATTTCATTTTATGCTTTCGGTATTTGCCACTGGATCAATGAAAGTAATAACACAACTTAGTCAGGAGTTAAAAGCAAACAACAACAACAACAAGTAAAAATAGCGACACTTCTCTCTCACACACACTTCGTCCTTCTCTGTGCCACAAACAATTAGCTGTCAAATCGGGCAACAAGAACGGGAGCTGGTCCGGGGACTGGTACGGGGAGATGGCAAAGCGGAAAAGCAATTGTCAGGCAAATTGGCATTGGCATTGACTTTGTTGAGATTTGATTTATCAACATGTTACACAGAAGCAACAACAACAACAACAACATTAGCAACAGCAACAAAAATGAAAAAAACGTGTAAGAAAAGCAAAGAAAAACGAAATGGGGAGAAAAAAAAACATGACAGAAATCATTGCTGGCAGCCAGCTGGGACACAAACCAAACGCCCAGAGTGATTGGAAGAGGAATGATAAGAGGGAAGGGGACTGGAGCATTATGGCATTTTCGTTTTAGTCGCGTATGTGTGTGTGTGTGTGTTTGTGTGTGTGGGAAAACCAACTGGGGAAAAGCTCCCGCACACTCATACACCCAAACTGACGCGTTTCCGTCAAGTGCAACATGCTGAACAGCGAGGAGCGGGGAAAGAAGTGAGACGTGATGGGTTTTAGGAGAAAGTGGCAGGGAAATGGGAGGAGTTTGGGGTTTATTAAAATTTTAATATCAACGCGAATGTCGACAGTCAGCCAAGTAAAAAAATGTTGAGAGGAAACTCGCCAAAAGAATAAAAGGACGACGACAAGCCCGTGAGTGAGTGAGCGAGTAAGCAATCAGCAAGCAACCCCCTCGCTAGCTTTTACCCACCCAACCCCCTCGGTTAGTCAGTGAGTCAGTCAGTCAGTCAGTCAGTCAGTCAGTCAGCCAGTCAGCCAGACAGCCAGTCAGTTAGAATCTCCTTTTGCTTTGCTTTGCCTTGCCTCTTGAGGACTTCTTCCTTCTTGGCAATGTGTGCGTAAGCAAAATAAGTCATTTTGCCTTCTTGCCGCTGCAGAAATTCATCGATTGAATACAATACAAATATGTCAACGAGTCGCTTGAGATGTCGTCGATGTCGCCTGAAATCTCAGACAGCAGCAGCAGCAGCAACAACAGCAACAACAGCAGCAGGAGCAACAGCAAGGGAAAAACTTGAGAGTTGAGACTTTGGTTTAACTCATTTCAATGTGCCTTGGGGAGAGAGTATCGACAAGGCAAAAGCAATCAGTCAGTGGAGTGGCTGCCTGGTTCTCATCTTCATCTTCTCATCCAAGGGGTGTTGAATTACGGGTATTTTGTGTGAATTGAATTTGGCATAAGGGATGGAGGACGAGATGAAGATGAAGATGAAGATGGAGTAAGAAGTAGAGGTCTGGGGTGAAGGGAAAACTTGCCGATGTTGGTATCACATACCAGGCCCACACCTTGCCAAGCCAGCTATTTACAAAACGCATTCCACAGGCATGGTTATGAAGAGAATGAAATGGTCGGGATTGTCGTGCGGGCGGCAAGGCGGCAAGGCGACAACCACCGGCGGCAATCAGGGGCGCCAATAACAAGCATGAAAGATGCCAAGACCAAGACGATGACGACGACAACGACAACGACAACGAGGAAGGCGAATTGTTATTTTATGAAATTGCAAACACAATCAAGTTGAATTCCTTACCTCACTGTGCCCTTCGACCCACACTTTGCCAAGCAGCAAAAAAAACCCAACCTAAATTCAACCCACTCCTCATCAACCGAACGACCGTCCTTCTGTCCTATCAACAATCAACCCACCCACTTTTGTCTTTGGCAATGTCACCACTTGGCTTTTGTTTTTGGTCCCTTCTTCTATGCCATTCTCTCCCTTTCTCTCTATGTGTGTGTGAGGCAGACAAATAAATTGAACTAATAGAGCTGTTAACATTGGCCAAGGCGAAAGAAAACTTATAACTAGAGGAAAAATTTTAGCTCTAAAAAAAAAAAAAAAAAAAACCTGAAGAAGTGAAAAAAGTAAAATATTTGAATTGCTGAACGACGACAAGAACAATGAAGAAAAAAATAAAAGAAAAAGCCAAAGTAGAAGAAAATGATGAAGGAAAAACAAACCAAACCGCCAAAGCACTTGAACAACTTGCAAGACAAAATCCGCTTGGGTCAAAAGAAACCCACCAGCAAGAAAAAAAAAATCCAAATATATGTATATACATATATATACTAGTAACAACAATAACTAAAACAATCATGGGTTACAACCATCTGATACCCTATAGTGAATGAATCGAAACATTTATAATGCAATATTTATATATATATATATATATATTTGACAAGAGAGAGTGAGAGAGGGAGAGACGATCTTGATCGTTTGATTTAAACCTTCAAAAACTCAAATTAAGTATTAAATCTTTAAATTTGTTTATTGGGCATTTAGGTTTGGATGGCAAATAAATCCAACTATTGCTGTAATAGGTATTACAAGGATTCTTCATCCAGTTGTTGTTGACCATTGTTTTTACCAATCTCCCATTCTCTGTCTCTCCCTCTATCTCTCTCTTTCTATTGCTGTCTCTGGCTCTGGCTCCGCACCCAGTCTATGGCTATATGGCAAGTTATTAGATTCATTTCAAGTTGTGGGGAAAAGTGCACTCCAAACATTCAGAATGAGAGAAAGACATTGAGGCTGGAGGGGACACAAAGTCACTCAAAGTGGAATACAACAACAAAAAAGTTCACCAAAATGGGAAAAAACAGTGTGGAGAGAGAGAGAGCAAAATCAAGCAACAAAAAAAAAAAAAAAAACAAAAACAAGCAAAGAAAAAGAACGCCCACAAAACTTAGGCAATGCTCTGGCGTTGACAGAAAAGAAAAGCAGCAACAGCAATAGCATCACCGGCAGCAGCAGCATCAGAAAGTTGTTGTAGAAGGAAGATACCGAAACCCGCGCAGGGCAACATCTCCCTTCTTCGACCACAACACTATAAATGTGGATAGTTTTCAAAGGCGGCACAAAAGAAACCGCAACATCAGCAACAAACCGAGAGTGGATGGCCAGGAAGTAGATGGGAAAAGGAAAGGGTCGGGGGAAAATGGTTGCTGGGAAGGTTGTTGTTGGATGGGGCAACACTTATTTCAAACAATTAACTTGATATTGTAACGGGGCTTTTTTGAGAAACTGGGCAACCTTTTGCACTAGCCTCAACCTCGAAGAAAAAGGTCGCCAGCAACAGCAAAAAAAAAAAAAAAAAAAAAAAAGAAATGAAATTGAAGGAAGGCAGGCAGACTGACTGCCTCTCATGCCTTTTGGCAGCATGTGGCCGAATCTAAGTAGAGGCAAAGTAGAAAGTTGTAGGTGGGCGGAGGTGGAACGATGTTGGATGGTGGTGGGGGGCGTGCACCACTGTGGTCCCAAAGAAAAACATAATAAAATCAAACCAAAGTGAAGATGCCGATGCCGATGCCAGCGTCAGCTTCAGCGCCAAACGCCACACGAAAGTAAAATAAACTTAAAGAAAAACAAAAACTGGAAGGAAACTCAAGAGATTCTCACTGCTGCTGCTGCTGCTGCTGCTGCTTCTGTTGTTGTCTCTTGGAATTGCTATCAGTGTTACAGCTGGCGGCAGCCGCCTGCCTGCGTCTCCTCCCACTCCTCCTTCACAGTTTTAGTCTCTTAGCCAAGCCATCACTAGCAGCCGTTGCCGCCGTTTGGCTGCGAGGCGTCAACTCTTGTGCTACAACTTGAACACGAAGTTCATCAACTAACTGAGCAGTAGTGGCAACAGCACACGAGGGCAGGAGAAGGAGAAGGACGAAGAGTTGCTTGTATTGCCCACAAATGGCCAAGTCCAAAAGCGTTATTATTCGTGTTGTTGTTGTTTCTGTTGCTGTTGCTGTTGCTGCCTGTTTGTTTGCCACCAGAATGAATATTGCCCAGGACAGGAGAGACAAAGAGAGAGAGAGAGAGAGGGAGAGGGAGAGAATCCTCGCTTCGTTTTGCCCTGCAGATGTTTGGCTTGACTTGGCTGATGAGAGAGAATATACACACACACATAGTGAACAGTTTCTGACTGGCAGCAGCAGCAGCACCTGTCCACCTGCTAGCAACATCAACAACACCAGCAGTTTCTTATTTTTACTTTGTTTTTTTTTTTTAGTGTGTTGTATGTGTGTTTTTTTGGCTGCTTGTCCCCATGTTTGTTTGTCTTATAAATTTACTAACGCTTATTTGCGTTGACTGTGGCAACATCTCCCCGCCCATCCCCCATTTAAACCGTAAAGCGTCTCCATCATTCACCCAACTTCTCAACCATTGTGTGTAAGTGCAAACCCAGCAGTAGCAGGAGTCAGGGAACAGAAGATTTTTATTAAGAACACGCGGCGTATGCACAATAATTTTCCAAAAATAAAAAGTACTCTAAAAAAAAAAAAAAAAAAAAAGGAAACAAAATATTTGAGCAAGAGAATGCTTTTTATATGATTAGTTGACAAAAAAGCAACAGATAGGATGGGAACACACTGAAGTAAAAGACGGTAGCGAGGGGAAGAAGACAATTTTTGGTTGAGAGGTCATGCAATTTGTAGCTAACGAAATTGTAAATATTTGATTTGCCGGCGGCAAAAGTGAAACATAATGTGATTGTCTGTGTATAAAGTGAAAAGACATTAGATGAATCAGAGAATGTCAGAGAGACAAAACCATTAACTTATATAACTGGAAAACAATATCATTCAAATACAAAAGTTAATCAGTTACTTTCAGATTGTTTATATAGTGGGGATACAAGCTCAAGAATCGCTTCCCTATTCAAACTTTTTTAATAACATCTCCCAAAAGTTGAAATTTTCCAAGTGGTATAAGAGTGAATTCTATACTTTTAAATACAAATTGTGAAATTGTGGAAATAGTTGCGTGTAAAATGAAAACCATTGGGGGTAGGGGAAAGGGTCATGTTTGACATTTGGAACTATTTAATCTTTGTCTGCTCTGGACACAGGATGAGTGGGAAAGCTAATGTAATTGAAATGGAGTAAGCAGCAGGATAGTTATGTAATGATTGGGCATATTAGGTTTCCCTGTCATACACACACAAATACCCTGTTCGCCAATCAATTGCTGACCCCACACACACACACACACACACACACAGAGAGACACAGGTATTAAACTATTTAGCCAATGCATCGGCCTCTTTCTCCTCTTCTTATTCTGTTCTTTCATTTCCTGCCTGCACCTGCCTGCCTCTGGGATTGGCATTGGGATGCACACAGAGACACGCACAGGAAATGTTAAATGATAATGCGCGGCACGCATAAAATGCAGTTACTTCACTCTGTTCGTTTGTCCGCTCTCTTTCCGCTCTCCTGAATTGTTCATTCTTGTATGTGCGTCACACATTACGTATACGTAATTTTTATTGCGTATACGTAATGCATTTTGATTTCACATCACAGACACAACCCGACCGACAACGACCAGCCACAACAGCGTAACAATTTAAATTGTCGGCGGTCATTTACGTGCACGCCATGCAAAATGCAAAAATTCATTGCATGTTGTCGAACTGCAGCAACACCAACGCCAACACCAACAACAACAACAACAACAACGATACCAACAATAGCAAAACAACTGAAGAAGGGAGCGAAAATATAAAATACAGAATGCAAAATGTGTTGTCTACTTTTACGGCGCGTGGCGAGTTATTTCCGGTTGGCGCTTTTCCCCTTTTTTTCTCCACTAGCGCACAACCGCCCACTAATAAAATTCGTTTTAAAAAACCGCACCAGCAGCAGCAGCAGCAGCAGCAGACCAACAACAATGATAATAATAAAAGTTGTTACCACACAACAACAGTTAACACCTCTGAGGCAGCAGCGATACTAATAACAGCAACTAGAAGCTATATCAAAACCAGCTACAATCGGCTATACCGTTAGCTCAATAAAATCAACAACTGAAGCAATATTAGCAATCATTGTTGCAACATTGCCAACAAACTTAGCGGCAGCAACATCTGCAGCAAGCAAACTGCAACAGCAGCTTGAAAAATAATAAGAGTCATGGGTAAATTTGTTGCTGTTGTTGGTTTTGGTGCTGTTGCTGTTGCTGTCTGCCGCCAGCTTGATGGATTTATCTTTGGCAACAACACAGTTTAAACTGCATTGTCGAGAGCCATAAATCTCAGCGAAATCTTTAGCTCTCTGGCTAAGCTTATTTGTCTACTTTTGGCTCACGCTTGCTCTCTATCTCTTTCACTCTGGTTGGCTATGTGGGGTTTGCCTGTTCTTTGTCTTTCCATTACGAAAATTAAAACGCCTTTTGCTATTCTATTACCAAAAGTGACTCACACACACACACGCCGTTAAGGAGAGGAAGCAGAAAAAATAAAATCTTGCGACTGTTTCATCTTTTACTGCAGCAACAACGTATTTATGTGTGTGTTTGTGTGTGTACTGCTCCTTCATATTCTTTTCTTGCTCTACTTGACGGTTTTTACACTTTTTAAACGGGGGCGATGCGGAGCGTGTTATTTACGCTGCTTTTGAGACGACATTGAGATGGAGATGGAGACGGACACGGAGACGAAGACGAGTCTGGCAAAAGGAACGAGAGCTGGAGCTAAAGCAGGACTTCTGCTTTCCAATTCCAACAGAGCACAGCTGTTGTTTTTGTGTACCTTCTTTTCCTTTCTCTTCTGGCTGACTCTCTGTGATTTCTCGTCTTGTCGTTTGAAGAAGAGAGAAGTGAAGAAAAAAAAAAAAAAAGAAAATACGTTAAATTAAATTATGATTTCAGTTGTGGCCTCTTCACTTCATTCCGCCGTTCTCTCTGCCGCCTTGCAATTGAGTCTGTTTTCATATTCGTTAAATTCATTTTTTGGGTTTCAGGTTTGTCCTTGCAAAAGAGAGAAATTTATATATATACATATATAAATTTCACTGCCTGTGCACGTTCGTCACAAGCACCAACAAGGCAGGCAGCAGGCGGGCAGTCAGTCAGTCAGTCAACACAACAAAAACAACGACAACCGGGAAGCCAGCGAGGCGTGCGTGCTTCGGCAATCCTCCAGCTACACTTCCTCATGTCAGAACCCTCCGCCACCCACCAATGCTGAGGCGCAAGTTTAGTTGTGCGGGCCTGTCCTGGCCTGGCCTAGCCTGGGTTTAGGTTTGGGTTTCAGTTCGAGCTTGAGTCTGGCCCTGTGCCTGGTCTGGGCTGGCTGCAAATCTTCAACAATTGCCCTGATTTATAATTTCTGCTTAGCAATGCAAAATACTTGAGCCGCGTTGGGCGGGCTTTTGCTGCTTGTTTGTGGATAAAGGCGGACAGAGGCAGGGGCTTTGGGAGGCGTGGCATTGTCGAGCTTCGCATGTGTTTGGCTTAGCATACAAATATTTTGCTGTTTGTTTGCCTTTGCTTAAGCATAAATGGCAAAAGTGCGGTAAGGGCAACGGCAACGTCGGATGTAACATTAGGGGAGAAGAAGGCCGCATATATAATCCTGCTGCTGCTGCTGCATCAGACGTACATACGTCCTACCTCATCATAATGCGACGGTGCGAGGGGGCATCGAGTAGAACGTAGTGCGCTTATGCATAATTTACCCACTCAGCAAAGTTGGCAGCAGTCGGCAGACAACTGACGACTGCAGTGAAAAAAAAACCCCCTACCCTACCCATCCATTGCTCAGTCACAACATTCAAAGGGACAAGTCGTCCTACCAATTATCTTCTGATTTATGATTTCACTTGAATTTCACCAACAATTTTTTTTTGCTCCCAACTAAAGGGGGAAACATCTTTTGCATTCCGTTTGCCCCATGTCTCAACAGGCTTTTGACTGTTCCTCTCTCAAATAGGCTGGTTGCTTGGAAAAAAAAAATAAAAAGAAAGAGAAAAAGAAAACGAGACGAAACTGAGAGTCGTCAAAGCCAAGTTGTTTGTTGACTGACTGATTGCTTTGCCTTTCCTGCACCCAAAAAAAAACCAAAAACGAAGAAAACAGAAAGCCTACCAAAAAAGGAAGAGATAGAATGGCATATACATAGAAATGGCTTGAAGGGTGAACTGAACGGGGCTTGAGAAAGCCGAAAGAGAAATGCGTAAGCCATAAATTAAAGTAGTTTTAAGTTCTTTTTGCTTACCCTACATTCAGTCAATAGATCTGGGGAATATCAGTTAAGGCATGTGCAGGCAAAGGAGAGGCATGGCCTCATTTACTTTGGCCATTCTAGCCTTGGAATCAGTCCTTAGCTAAACCAATCCTTTTAAATTTGGCCATTTATTAAATACAAATACTACATATTATTATAGGGTATCTTTCAATCGGTTGGCCTGCAATATTTTACGTTTGCTTTCATTGTGTTGTGGCCGCCTCTTTATTTCTTGTTTCGCATTTGCCATCCGCGTACCGCCCGCTGTTCCGGGTTCCGAATTACCAAGAGTCTGAGTTTGAGCTGAGTTTTTGTTTCGACCTAAAAATAGATATACAAATGTGTTTTAATGGTCGCCTTTTCCCTTTTTTTTTTTTGTTTTTGTAGTGTGTGTGTGTGTGTCTCCCTTTATCTTTCCCATTCTTTTTTTTCACGAATCTGTGCGCTTTGTTATGCCGTTCGTTTCGTTCCTTGTCGTCTGTCGTTTTTCTATGTGACTGAATTTATTTGTTTGGTGGAAGCGCCGTATATCCCGCCCCGTAAAACTTCCCCATCTCCTCACTGCTCTATACATCTGCCACACACACACACTCACAAATATATCTCTCTCTTTAGGCTATGCTTTGGGTGCGTGTTTATATGCCATTCGCCAAAAGTTTCCTCTTCTTTTAGCCTCTTCCTTCCTACTTTGTCGGCTCGTTCGTTTTCTTTCTTTCATTTTTGGTTTTGTTTCCTTTTTTTTTTTTTTTTGGTTGGTTTTGTGGAAGGGGCGCCTCAGCGGGGTGGCAAATGGTTTTGATTTGATTAATGAATGTTCTAATTAAGCAAAACCGTCACCTAGCCTATGAACACATTTGACCTTGGCCAAAAACAATCTAGCTAACGAAAGGCAGGCCTAAACTGAGACCCCAGGCCCAGTTTTATGCCCAGGCCTATTGCCAGTTACAGAACCAGGCAAGAATTTTAGTTTGAGGGGGAAAAGTTGCCACAGGAAATAGAAAGACAAATTATTTGGCCAAATTCCTTGGCTTGCTTTCTGCTCACTGACTGACTAACTTAACTGAGTGTGTGTATGTGTGTGTGTGTGTTCGCTCTTTCTCTTACTGCTTCGCTGTGTTTGGGTTTCGGTTACGGTTTCGCTTTCTGTGTGACTGCAAGTGATTAGCGTTAAATGAAAGCCAAGCCGAGCCAAAAACTTTATCGAAATTGACTCCAAAGACGAAATGGACACAATTTCAATTACCTGGAAGTTTTCCTCCCACTCTCTCTCTGTCTCTCTCTCTCTTTTAGTCTTTCTGTGTATGTGTGTGTGTGTAATGATTGCGATAATTATGTAATGGCCCGTCTCCTAATGATGGTTTTTTGGTTGAGTAGGGCGGGTCGAAGAGTAGGGTAAGTTTATGAGACTGGTAATTATTATCAGAAGTTGAAGTAAAAGTGCCACCAGAAAACTGAGCTGACCCAACAACTTGACTTGCACGTCTCTTTCTCACTCTCCCTCGCCCCCATTCTCTCTGCCTCGCCGTATATGTGTATGTGTGTGAGTGTATGTTATGCAAATTTAAAAACTTTAAGCACAGTATGCGGCAAAGAGCGAGAGGCAGAGGGGGAATGG
Organism: Drosophila insularis; assembly: GCA_018903935.1. NCBI lineage: Eukaryota > Metazoa > Arthropoda > Insecta > Diptera > Drosophilidae > Drosophila > Drosophila insularis. Next base: position 5,228,446 of record JAEIFP010000517.1, read on the forward strand.
AACTGCTGCTGGTGTCCTGCCATAGAGTGTCTGCCATATAAATTTAAACAATGTTGAAAACATGCTGCGTTGGCACTTTTTAACCAAGCTGCCTTCGCACACACACACATCCATAAGCATGGCCATGTAAGCAAAGAGAGGCAAGCATTTATGCTAGACTGGCAAAAGTGTTGCATACATTGAGGGGCACACACGCACACACACACACACACACATCCATGCATAGCCATACAATATTTACATATAGAGAGGGCAGCTTTAGCTTTGCCTCTTCGCTTCTGTCTCATGTGTGTGTGTGTATTTAATGTCGAAATTATGGACGACAATTTTAATGACAATTCAACTTAACATTAGAACGACAACAACAACAACAACAACAACAGGCAACCAGAGCAGACTATGCTGGCTCGTTAGTCGCTTGCATATAACATGAATTCACATACATACATATATGTTGAAGTAAAACCAAATCGACTGACTTAATACCTTTTGTCTTTAAGCACACATACACACACACTCATACACAGCATGCAAATGACACAATGACCAGGCAAATGCAATCAATTAAAGCCAAAGTCAAAGCACCCACTTTTCTATACACTTTACATCAAATAGACAAAACAAGTGAAATGCATTTTTTAATATTACAAATCACAATTCCAAAACTAAAAGAAAACCATTTCAATTTGAAATGTATCCAAAATTCCTTATAAATACTTAAAATAGCCGTAAATACGTTAAGAAAATTAAAGAAATACATGAAATACATATATTTATTAGATATATGCTTATAGAAGGATTGTGTTAGTTATATATGTTTAGTTGCACCATATATAGACCTCTATTTATACATATTAAACTTCTATAATTTGTTAATAAATAACCATATATATATGTATATATTATAGAAATACAAAAAACTTAATTTTGTGTCTATGTGAAGCCCCAAAAGTCTGCTACATTAATTACAGCCCTTTTTAAAACCCTTGTTGAAAGGTTGGTAAAGTTTAATGATATGTAATTGATCTAAAGGTTGGTTGGGCTAGTGTTGATTTTGTCTAATATACCCCAAAACAAAAAAAATCAAATTGAAAGGGTGTTTATAACAATGAGTTTACTTTGGTCTCTGTGGCAGCAGCAGCATCAACGGCAGCAAAACAGTTTCCGCATCCGCCAGCCGAGCCATTGTGCCAGGATGCCGATGCCAAACATACATACAAACATATATACAAATACACATATAGATACATACACACACACATGCCCTGGGTTGGGCTGTGCTGGGGCCTGTCGACGACAATGCGTGTGAGTTAAATGTATGCGCATAAATTAATAATTAATTACAGAGAATTACATTTCGGGCTTGTTGTATAATATTCATTATTGTTATGCATAAATAAGGTGACTTGGCAGGATGCCCCATCCATCCAACCATCCAACGATCCAACCATCCATCCTCTCTTTCTCCAACACTCCCACATTTAACCGGCCCAACCAGTCAATTTGTGAATGATGCCAAAACGATTTTAGTTTTCATTTTACAGTTCTTAGCTCTCACGATTCACACATTCAAGTCTTGGTCTCATTTAAATGCTCAAACTGAACTCAACTCTTCGGCCATAAAGTAATATATTACATTTGATTTACAAGTAAAAGCCAAGCATTTGCATTCCTTTTGATGCTCCAGACCATGTCATGTCCGTCCCATCCCCTGGGCATATTCAAAATGCTTCTATGAACGACTGACTGAGAGGCTGAGAGTGAGACTGAGACTGAGACTGAGGCTGGCCCCATTATCCCTTGTCAGTGACAGTGGCAGGCAAACGTGTTTATTGGCTACGTTCAAAAAGGACATTTCGCCTTATAAATATCAACGAAATTAAGGAGCCGAAGTAGAGTAGAACCATGGCAATACACATACACATACAAACACACACACACATTGAGAGCATTGTCAGAGCCATAAATCAACAGGAAAGAAGAAATGCTTTTTGTCTGTCAAGGGGGCCAAGGGGCAGGCCAGGCCGGGCAGGCATTTTGCGTAGGAAATTGACCAAAAAGTATTAGTAACGGAAATTGCACAAAATTTTCGGTTTGGATCTCACAAGCAGCAGCTGGTCCTGGTCCCTTTGCTTGCCTATCTATCTACTATAGTTGTGTTTGTGTGTGTGTGTGTGTGTGTGCGTGTGTGGGTTTTTCGGTGGTCAAATTAATTGAAATCAAGACAACGAAAAAACCCTCAAACAATGCCGAATTGATGGAGCATATCGAATTATGCATATATATATATATAAATAAATGGGGAAAACTAAGAAAAGGAAACGAAATATAAGAAGCAATCATGTTGCCATCTTTCCCTTACTTATTTTCTCCTGCCCCCGTTTCATTTATTGCTCTCTCTCTCTCTCTCTCTCTCTCTGTCACTCTACGGACTTTGAATATTTGTCAAAAATTTGCTATCAATTTTCATATATCAAAAATTTTACTCCTGCTCTGCTTGTATGTGCTCTCATAAGTATGCAACACTTTTGCCATAGTATTTTCAGCTCTTTCTCTTTCTCTCTTTCTGTCTTTGCCATAAGTATGCAACACTTTTTCCCACGAGCCTTTTTGCCCCTTTTTTGCTTATTCTCATTTGCTCTGTGTGAAATTTGCATGGATAATTTGTCACTTTGAATGATGTTGAACCAAAAGCAAACCCTATACCCTTTTTTCACTCCCACTCCCACTCCCACCTTGGCTCCCCCCTCCTACCCATCTTCCATGACCAGCCGCTCCCCGACCCTGTCGTTTTTTGGAAAATGCTTGCGGGAAATGCGGCAAATGTTACAAATTGTTGTCGTTACCAGATCCCAAACTCCCCACCCCCTACACCCCTTGCCAGCCTCACAACTTCCTCCCAACCCTTTTTTATTTTTATTATACCATACACCCATAGGGTGAAATGGTATATTAAAGTCGCTAAAATGTATGTAACAGGCAGAAGGAAGCTTTTCCGACCCCATAAAGTATATATATTCTTGATCAGCATCAACAGCCGAGACGATCTAGCCATGTCCGTCTGTCCGTCCGTCCGTCCGTCCGTCCGTCCGTCCGTCCGTCTGTCCGTCCGTCCGTCCGTCCGTCCGTCCGTCCGTCCGTCTGTATGAACGCCTAGATCTCGGAGACTATAAGAGCTAGAGCCACCAAATTTGGTATGTAGACTCGTGTCATATGTACGCTTATTGAGTTTGTTTCAAATGTTTGCCACGCCCCCTACCGCCCCCGCAAATGATATAAAACCGATTTTCTTAAACACTATAGCAACTAGAGACACAAAATTTGGTATGTATATTTGCTTTGTAAATGCGCACATTTTGTATTTGTAAAAATTTTGCCACGCCCCCTACCGCCCCCGCAAATTAAATAAAACCGATTTTCTCAAAAACTATTTCAACTAGAGACACCATAGTTAGTATAAATATTTGCTTAGTAATTGCGCACATTTTTGATGTGTAAAGATTTTGCCACGCCCCCCTCCGCCCCCGTAATTTGAAAAAACTCGATTATCTCCCGTAATTTTCTACCGTGTGCAATCAAATTTAGCACACTTAAATTTGATACTAATGTTCAGCAAAATACCAAATTTGATCAAAATCGGACTAAAAATAGCCAAGTTATGCATATAAACGTTTTTCCATATGGCCGGAGTTGGCCGTTGGCTGGTGGGGGCGCTAGGGTGCTCGTATGCTTGAGTGAGCGAAATACTAAGATATGCTTGTGAAAAGCATGTGAACAGTTTTTTTTAAATACGAAAATGTATTGGTTATTATAAATTTAAAATATTTGTTTTACTGGTGTATGGTATATCCAAGTCGGCGAGACGACTTACTTACTTCATTTTTTTTTTTTTTTTGGTGTTAGGCAAGCATAAAGAATGTGTTGTGTTGCTGGTGAAATTGAAGTGGAGTGTTGCTAGTGGGAGGTGAGAACGAAAGAGTGTGAGCGGGAGAGTGTGTATCGGGGGGGAAGGTTGGATAAAAACTTTAATAAACCCGCTGTTTTGCCTACTAATTTCACAATAAAACCAAATGGCAAGCAAAAATTTTCAGGCCAAAAAAGGATAAAGAGAAAGAGAGAGAGAGAAAAAAAAACCCTTTTTAACGTTACATTTTATGACACACATGGCCTAACAGGTTTAAAAATTACATTTAATGACAATTGGCGCAGAGCCGAACCTGTCCCAGGCCGACGACACAGACAACACACACACACAACACATACACACAGAGGAATGGGAGGAACATGTGTCGCCATTCTCTCTGATTCTCCGTTCTCCGTTTTTCGTTCTCGGTTTTCCATTCATTCTCCGCGCAATTTCCAGCCAAGTTGCTCCCATTAGCCACATAATTTTAAGTGTACGCGCGCTCTAGATGAGTCAAATAATGGAGTAAGAGAAGGGGGAGGAAGGCAGGAGGAATGAACGCAGCAGCAGCAGCAGCAAATATTGTATGGGCTGAGGAAGGGCAAAATAAGGTTGGAGGGAGTTGGAAGGACAGCAAGCTCATTTAATATTAAAAGGATTTATGAGACATTTTCCTTTCATTTTGACAACGAAACGAACCATCCAACCAACAAGCGAAGCATAGCGATAGGTAGGTTGGATGGAGGACTAAAGTATGGAGGCTGAATCTGAAGCTGGAGCCTTCTCCTCAACTGAATGGCGAATGAGAAATTTTTGCGTTGTTGCCGTTGCCGTTGCCGTTGATGAAATTTTCGCTTAACAGAATTTGTGACGCTTCGCGGACAGCCGATGCCGTCGCCGCTGCCGCCTACGCACGGTTAAAGGGTTTTAGTCCCCTTAGTTTCCGTTTTACTCCGCATATTGTTCCATCTACCGATCCCTACGCCATCATCTTTTTTTTTGCCCTATTGTTGGCAACTTTGAGCTGGTTTAGCTTACGCCTGGGAATTATTTGAGTGCTTTTAGCCCCCGAACCCATCACCCGTGCGTCATTTTTCCTGTTTCTGTTCTGTTCTGTTTGGTTCATTCCGCAGCGTGTGAAAGTGCAGACGCCGACAGCCTGCGTGTGTGTATGTGTGTGTGTGTGAGCCTGAATTTTTGACAGATTTGAAAATTATTATGCAAAGTGAATAATTTAGTTGAAAGTGTTAAATTGATTTGGCCTTTCCACTAACAACATTGCAACACAAAAAAAAGAAAGAACATCAACTGAAAAAAATTGTGAATGAAAAGATGATGATGGAGGAGATGATGGGCGATGATGTTGATGATGACAATGTCGGTCAGCTTAAAATGGAAATTTCTTTCAATGTGTATGCCTGTGTGTATGTGCGTGTATAAGTAAAGCTGAATTTATTGATTATAATCTTAACTATAGAAACTCTATTATAATGGCTCACATATTTTATATACATAAAGTAAAGATATAATCCCAAACTCGATTTTAACTATATAAAAGCCATTAGGGATGTATGTATATTCTTTTGATATTTAGATTTCAATATAATGGAAATTGAAAAAGAATAATCTATAGAAAGTGCATCTAAAGTTGCATTACTACTTGGCAAAATCTAGGATATTAATTTGATAATGAATTGTAGATACAATAGATTCATGTTAAACTGAAATATTTTAAATATTCTTCTAAATACAGTGTACACTGTGTTGTCATTAGAGAAAGATTATGATAAGAAATCTCTTAGTAGAAAAGTGAAATTTTAAACTCATAGAGTAGTATAATCAAAACATAATAGTTTTAAACTAAACTAAGACTATGACGGCTTCTTCCTGGTCGGCTTTATTGTGTTGATGAAAGACTGAATCCCTAATACATAGTTTCAATTTACAAAGAGTATTCAATGTGATTTTCGAGGAGCAACCACAATATCAAGAATAAGGAGGTGACCCGTTTCTCTCTCCCGACAATGATTTGCTGTCATTACATGTCGCTCACGACCGAAAAGTGACTCCGTTGTCAACTGCATTGTAAGTGGTTACGCCTATAATTCACCGCAATGCTGGCACTCGATGCTGGCTCAATTCAGTCAGCTATTGGTATCTGGCGACCGCTTCTCTGACGTCATTTGTCAAATTTTCAGCATTACACATAGTCACACAGTTAGTCAGTCAGTCATGTCAGTCAGAGTTGAACCAGCATTGGTTAAAGCCCATTGTCTTTGCTGCTAACTGCCCCGCCTACTATTACCTATTCGGTTTTGGTTACGGTTTTCGGCCTTTTGGTCTCATTCTTCTTCTTGTGGCTAATATTGACATTCCTAATCTGTGCTACGCTACTGCGGTGGCCGTTAAAATGCCGTGTCACTTTGTTAGTATGCGTGTATGTTGCCATTTGTGATATGTATTTGTCTCTCGATGCGTGTGTGTGTGTGTGTGTGTGAGGATACACAGGGGTCAGGGTGTGTTTTTTGGCTTTTGATTCATGTCCTGCTATCAGCATTGGGCGTGGGTTTGGTTCATTTATATATTTTGATGATGACATTGCAAAAGCTATATTGCCACCAAGAAACAAACTAACTAACTGACAGACTTTCTTACTGACTAACTGACTGACTGACTGGCTGGCTGTGTGCCCGTTCAGTTTATTAGTTTAAGTAGCTGCCGGTGATTAGTGCCGCCGTCGCCGTCGCCGTCAGAAGCACCCACTAGGAGGTGGGTAAAACTGCTGGCTATTGCAGTTTGAATTGGTTTTTAACAACGCTGCAATTTCTGTTAACCATTTTTGTGGCTCGACGTGATGGCTGATGATGAGGCAGCCAAAACGGGGGCGAAGCGAGGCGGAGCTCCATGCTGGACGTCATGGTGTTACCCCTAACGCAGCGGTGTTACTTGGAGCAACTTGCAACTTGATTCTCTGTTTCTACTTCGCCTCTTATTTTTCTTCTATTTTTTTTTTCCTCTGTTGCAAATTGTTAGGCAGCCCTTCCTGAACCCTTCTGTGCATCCCTTTAGCCACACTTTTTGCCACTGTCTGACTAAAGTGCAGCACAGACAAAAGAAAAAAAAAACAAGAAAGGGAAGTAAGGAGCAAAAGCGATTTGCCTTGCCAAAAGCTGCACGACCAACTTTGTAGTTGTAGCATTCTCTATCTGTCTCACTCGCTCTCTATGAGTGTGTGTGTGTGTGTGTATATGAGTGTGTATGAGTGTGCGACAGCACAAGTGTTTTAATTTTACGACATTGTATGAATTTTACTGCTGGCACTGCAGAAACATCAGCACCGCTGTTACATATCGTTAGCTTCCTTAACGGACGTATCCCACATCTGCCTGACTGCCGTTCCTCTTCCTCCTTATCCACTCATCCCGCCACCCTCTAGGCGCTCTTCTCACAGTTAGTTGTCTGTGTAGTGCCTGTGCCTCATAAATTGCAGCTTGCAAGCGTCAGTGCAATCAGCGTCATCAGCTTCATCCGGTCTACGAAGAGAAGAAACCATGGGCAACATGCAGCAGTAGCAGTAGCAGTAGCAACAGCAACAGCAACAGCATCATGTTGCAGCTTGATAACTTTTGGGGCAAAATGCCTTTTGTGGCAAAATAATTTACATTCAAATAATTTGTAATTTTCATTGTTGCATGTTAACTGAAATGTTTCAGAGACGACACCACTTTTCTATAACAATTACATTTAGACGTATGCAATGTCGCCTCTCAATTCGAACAATCGAAAAGCACTAGAACTACTTTAGAAAGCCTCAAGAAAAAAACAAAAAAAAAAACCTTTATCGATTTTGAATGACTTTCAACATGTACTATATAAAAAACCGAAATGGAGGAGTTTCAGATTACTAACAATTTCGAAGTATCATTTGCCATATGCATTTGTAAAATATAAATCGAAATGAAACGGTTTTTTATATAGCCACAAAAGTCATGCAATTTGAACAAAGTAAAGAGCTCTTAAAGCCTTAAAGTTGTGTTCAAGTTTAAATATATTATTTGAAGGTAATGTTAAATGTAATGTTTAAGCTGAAAATGTTATCATTAAGACGATTGTAGTTTCGGTTAAACATTGTGCCAGGGCATAAAGAGAGTTTAATTATTAGCATTGACTAGTTTTATACCACTGTGCTTTGGCCTTAACTGCCGTCACTTAACGTTAACAGTTTACGCTTGCCTGCGGGCTAAAAAGGCTACACACAGACACGCACAGTCATATACTGGCACACACACACACACACACACACACATATATACACTCCTGCAGAGCCCAGCAGCAGTCTCTGGTTTTGCCTTCTCGTCGTCGTCCTTGTCTGGCCATCATTTTTCGGTGCTCGACTGCTGCTGCTGCTTTCTACGCTAACTGCGTAAAGTTGGCACTTGAAACTGTCAGCTTAAATATGCCAGCTGCACACACACACACACACACACACATGAGAATATGTGTGTGTGTAGTACATAAAATTTACAAAATGGTCGAACGACTCATAGCGAAAGTTGGTTGCATTTCGGTCGTAAGTTACAGCTCAGCCAGCTTCTTGCAACAGCAGCTATGTCTCTCTCCTTGCAGGCCATAACTTTTGCTATCCCTCTATACACCTCACCATCAGCAATCATAGCTACATGCATATATAGTATATAGAAATGCATATTTAAATGCCAACATTTCCACTTAACCTTTTGTAATCATTTTCATTTCTGATTTGTATTTTTTTTTTCTTTTCTTTTAGATGGTGACGAGAACGAAGAAAATTTTTGTGGGTGGCCTTTCGGCGCCCACCACATTGGAGGATGTTAAAAGTTATTTTGAACAATTTGGTCCGGTAAGTTGTCAAATTTGAACCTAACAATGAACACATAGCTACCAAAATACATATTTATATAAATGTATATTTATATATATTACCTTAATGGTAATAATCATAAAAAAAAGAAAAACGAAAATCAGATTGACAGTTGTGGAACAAATCATGCAATCTATTCGCATTGCGCGTGTTCTATACACTATAGGTATATACATATATATATATATATATATAAGTAGATATATTTATATATATATATATCTATATAGAAGGTAAGCAATGACACCTTCACTGGCTTTGCCACTTCTTGCTACGTTTTGTTTGATCAATAAAAACGCCAAAAAAAAAAAAAAAAAAATGGAAAGAAAAACCGAAAAAAAGGAAGAAAAAAAAACACCAAACGAGAAAATTTCGTACCAAATTCAATCTTGACAAGTACTACAAAGCACAGTGTTGTACCTCGGGTACCCTACGCTCTGCTGTTTTGCCTACCTTTAGGAACTCCACTTCAACACACACACATATGCATATTAAGTGTGCTGGTCTCGATTTGTGAATGTGTGTGTGTGTGTGTGTGTGTGTATTTGCGGCTGAGTGCTGTTCGAGTGCTCTTTAAGTTCTCCATTCAGCCATGTTAGGTGGGCTGTGGTAGGAAGATAGGGACAGGGACATTTAGAAAGAGCAGAAACGGAGCAGAGCGACTCCTTGCATGGAATGAGACGGAGACCAGACTTGTTATAGCTTACAAAACAAATTTTTAGCACGAGTAGAACAAAAAACAACGTATTTTCTCTGTTCTGTGCTTCTCTTTTTTGCTTTGTATTTTATTCTTGATTACGGGTATACTAAACGAAAATCGATTTATTCCTTTCTATTGATGATAATGATTTTGTTCGCTCGCAGATTTTAATGAGCAAGTGAATCCACTTTAAATTAACCATAACAGAAGACAAAAGATAGGCAAACTAAACATATTACTAAACATATATTACTAAATCTATTGGATAAGCCAAATGTAAACCTTTAAATTTTTCATCACAATTTGTTGAACAAAATCACAGATTTTAATCAAATTTATTTAAAAATAGTTCGATTCGTTTATTCAAGGGTTATTATTGCTATAGATTAAAATAAATCGTTTCTGATTATTTAATGGCACATATGTACATGGGTAAATGGGAATTTCAGTTAATTTCGGTTATTCCAGATTTTTTAGCTACAAACTGATGTATTTTAGCATCTAAACCAAATAAGAAAAGATTTTCTCTATCTGTTTAAAAATAATATTTTTCTTAAGGATTATTAGAAGGCGTGTTTTCTGTGTTTGTGGCTTCTATTTGAAATACTAACAGGATACCATCTGCAGCATTTTTTACAGAATAACAGATAACAAAATTTCTTTTTAAAATATTTTATTCTGTAAATATATCATTCTGTTTACGGTACTCTGTTTGTTGTCCTGAATAATGCAAATAGGTGTTGTTATTTGAAACTGAAACGTTGTTGGCTTATAAAAATCATAAGTAAATACCATTTGGATTGCATTATCATCAACTTCATCGCCATCATCGACATTTTCGTTGCGGTATCGTCTTACTGTTCGCAGAGATACAACAGTCTCTCACCTGAGGTGGCTGCTGCTGCTCTCTCAGTTTCGTCTTGATAATTGACACAAATTGGCATAACTTTTTGTCAGTGGATGTGGCAGTGGCAACCGCGGCTCATAAGACGCAAAGACGTCAACTGCCATTTGCAATGCTTCATTGCTTCAAACTTCCAACCTGCTTACACGATAATGCGAATATAATGACGACCACGAATATAGACGGTTGAAAGAACATGTTGATGGAGGAGTTAGGAGGGGGGTGGTAAGAGGAGTAGGCAGTAGGGTGGTGCGATTGGGTGCGAGCAAGCGAAACCCATAAATGCCCATCAATCAATCAAATCAGTGGCAACAAAAAATGCTTTTAAGTAATTTTCATCATCATAACTGAAAGAGAAGAAGAAGAGAGCGTTTCAAAGAAGAGAATGTGAGAAAATGTTTGACTGATAGAAAGAGAGAGAGAGAGAGAAGCGAAAACTGTCAGTAAGCATAACAATCAAATAGTTGAGACACCTTCATATAACCGCCATGCGATTTTCACACACAGTTTCTCTCTATTCTACCTTTTACTTGTTAAGGGCTACTTCAACCAAGCGAAAATTCTTAATAGAAAACTTTTCAATTAATCCCCAAGAAAATTATAATACAATAATAATAACTTTTCGCAGAAAAGAAAAGAACAAAAAGAAAAGGAAACCTTCAACTAGAACTTTTGGCTAAGGCAAACACATACAAAAAAGAGAAGCAAACCGGCGTTAGTAGAAGCCCAACAACAATAATAACAACAACAACAATAATAATAACAAACTGGCTATAGGTAGAAAGAAGAGGGGATGATAGCGGGAAAAACGTCCAAGTTATTGATTACAACTAATCCCCTTTTGGCTTTTGCCTGCCTGCCAGTATGCCTGGGCCAAGAGATTTGCGCTATGGCCATAAACAAAATAGCAAAATGGCAGCTACAGAGGCTTAGTCCAACCCAACACCATCCCCCACCATCCTACCACCATCTTTCCCCATACCCCAATTCGCTATTCTTGTCTTTACAGGCAGGTGGCCAGCGAGGCGTTAATGACTTTAACGTTCATTTTTCTTTTACCCAGAAAGAGATACAAACAACAATATCAACAATAAGAACAATCCACCCAACGACGAAGAATGAGATGAGAGATATATAGAGAAAAATTCAAAAGGAGGAGTAGCCTCGAGATGAGATTGCTGCTAGCAAAAAAAGATTGATTAGCTAGAGGATGGTTTAGGTTCAGTCACAGGCATTCAATATGATTAATAGTTTGTTGTTGCATGCGTAGCAGCAACAACAATGACATCCCGGCAGCTACATAGATGAAAATTTATAACCCAACCATACAGCCAATTTTATGTTACCATACATACATATACATACATACATTTATATATTTTTCCATTTTTATTTTTAATTTTTGGTTTGTTTCTTTTGTTACATGTATGTATGGTTGTTTCTTTTATTTTCATGCCATTTTTCTTTTTATAAATATTTCAAATGTTTTGTTGCATTCCCATTCATTAACAGTTTTCCCTATGCCCAAAAAATGCAATTTCCATGGATCGACCATGTTATTTCCCATTTAATGCAACTAATGGAAAAAAAAAATACTTATTTAACTTTAATTCTTGTATGTCTAATATAATTAACTGTCAAATCATTTTTTATGTTCGTCTACTTTTTTTTATAGCCTATAACTACTGTAGATCGATAAACTTGGCTTGCTTCATTGATTTTAAGAATTCTTTTGTTGAAAAAGAACTTGTTTAAGGCAAACTCACACACACACACACTTACGTAGACATTCCTTGAGCATTTTACATTAGCTGTAAAAATGCCTTTGATATTTGACCCGCCCACCCGTACGCCCTTAAAACTTCTTCAAAAAGAAAAGAAATGACTTTGTTGGTTGGTTGCTTGTTTTGGTATGAGAAAATGAAACTAAATTACATTTATGACCTAAGCAAAATCAACTCATTTGTATTTCAAAAAGTTACTAAGACTCTTGCAAATTCACAAATACCCTGGCTTGCCTCTACCCTACACAATCTGCCTCTCCCTCCCTCTCTCTCTGTCTGTCATAACCTCTCTTTCTCATTCTAAGCTCCAGTCATTTGCAAAACGATACATAGAAAAGGCCAACTCATATATTTAAGCCCACTCTCCCCATTTCCTGCTTCATCACGGTAATGCTCTGCTCTGTCGACACACCTTTTAAATGCAAATCAGAAAACTGTTTTTCACCCACTCCCATCCACACCACATACACACACACACACACACACACACACACCCACCTGCTCAATCTGCGCCCACTTCTTGCCAACTCTCACAAAAAGAAATAAAAAAACAAAACGAGGCAAAAATTTCAATTCAAATTTTCACTGCGCTAGTTTTGTAGTGCAAATGTTCTATTTACACACACACACACATACATATATATATATATTCACACTGGTGGATGAGGGCGGGGTTGGATGATGAGGTTGAGGTTAGCTGGACCCCAACTGACCTCAGCTGCTGCAACCTTTGGCCACTGATTTTTATTGCAGCTGTTGCAACTGCTGCAAGCTTTGCGATAACAGAAATTTCACATGCCGAGGGGCCACACAAGAGCAAAAGCAGGGTATGTGAACGGTGCGGGGGGTGGCCTGAGGGTAGAAAGAGGAAAAGAATCAAGCTCGTTGGCTAAAAAATTGCAAATAAACTACACACACACACACACACAAACATTACATTCCACCCACCCCATCTCCGCATGTTGCCTCATATCTTTCTCTCGCATGGAAATTGCAGTGCCAACTATCAGGTTTAGTTTAGACCAGGCCAAAAGAAAATGCAAAACATAGAGAGAGCGGGCGGAGAGTAGAGCGGAGGTACCATAGACCCCTGAAGCTGGAAATCTCTGTAGCTTTTAAAGGTGTTTACGGTGTTTGCATTTTGCATAGTGACCCACCCCTCTCAACCCCATCCGCCGCTGCACTCGTCTCTCTTTCCCTCTCCCTTGAGGTTAGTCAGTTAATTTAAGCATTTTGTGGGCCAAAAGTGCAACCGTAGAGATAAGTAACAGCAGGAACTATAGCACGAGCAGGATCAGCAGGAGGCCAAGGAGGTGGTTAGCCAACAGTCAAATGTCAGTTACCCATTTGGGTATTAATTCTGATTATGAGCAAATCAGACAACAATGCTGAATAATAAAAAAAAAACGCAATCTACAAAATAAAAAACTCTGCAAAAGACCAACTAACTAATTTCATTAAAAAACAATTTTTATTTTTATGATTTAATTATGGGCACACTGAAAAATAGATAGAGAGCGAGAAAAAGCCAGTAAAACTTTCCTATGAATGGGGGGGAAATTCGGTTTTAAAAAAAAAAGATTTTTTTTTTTGTTTTGCATAGATTTTTTTTGTGTTATTGTTGCTGGTGTTCACCTGGTCCAACTGTTCGTCTGTCTGTCTGTCTATCTACCTGGCTTGCCTGATATCCTTGTGTGACCTGTCATAACTGTGGGCAATTTTTGAGGCGTTGTGTATAAAGTGTTTCTCCTCCTTCTCCGCCTCCCGCCCACTACCCTCTTACACTTGCTCGCTCCCTCTCAGCCATTCTCTTTCGTTTGCTGTTGTTGTGGGTGGCATAAATTATGATGCGCAAATCTTCAGCTAGCTAGCTGAATGTAAATGTAAATGAAGGCATGCCAGGCACTCTTTCACCTCCTACCCCACCACAACCACCACCACCCCTGCATATCTATCATTGTGTATGTGTGTGTGTGTGTGTGTGTGTGTGTGTGTGTGTGCATGATGAGTGGCAGATTTGCATAATCCTTAGCAAAAGGTTTCATGACAACGCTCGAAATGTCAATGTGGGTTGATGATATTGTTGGAGTGTTGTTGCTGCTGCTGTTGCTGGCAAAACTCAACCTCAAACCGATTCAACCCAAACTGCCACCCACCACTCAAACATTTATCTATAAGCTGCGGCTGCCTATAGTCGTAATTAACAGACATACACACACATATACTGAGATATACACATACACACCTACAATCGAGCTGCCATTTACATAGCCAATTAGTTATACATAAACACAGACAACAACAACAACATAAACATGCATATTGAGAAGGATGTTGTTGTTGTTGTTGTTGTTGGTGGTGTTAGCAATTTCCACCTTAATCCCCTTGGCCGCAACTAATTTAATTGTGTTCAATTTGGCATAAAGGCGTTTAATGCAAAAGGCATTTTTGGACACGACACGACACGAACCAACCAACTAACATACAAAATCAAACGGTGACGGTGACGGTGTCGGTGTGGGAGGTAGAGGGAAAAAATAAATAAAAAATTCGAAAACAAACATTGCCAGCCCACATAAGTATGCCATGGAATATGGATTTTTCTTAAACATCTTAGAGGAATATACTTTCTGCGATCTAATTTTATCTGCTTGCAACTGCCTAGTAGATTATATAGTCACTGCAAATGGCTAAAATTGTCTATTCCGTTAGGGATTACGACTTACACACGAATTGTCACACCAAGAAAATAAACTCAAGACATTTTTTCGATAAGTACTTACAAATGTATAAAGATATAAGTGGATTATATAATTATATTACTGATTTCCCTTGGACTTTTTCGGAACGAAATCTTCATTGAATTACAATTTTTTGAAAACTTTACCTAAAAGTAAACAAAATCTAAGGAAGACCTTAAAATTGATGTTTCTTGTGAGATTTTCTTCTCTACTATCGTGGCTAAGGCAACTAATAACTTTATGTAAATTATAAGCAATGAAATCGCTTATCTAAATGATGGATGATGATGATACTCTTTTTTCTTTTCATTTTTTTTTTTTGGTTAGTGTATTCAAAAAAAAAAAAATGGTTGATTTGAGGAGAACGTAAATGTTGTTACCCTTCGATGCGCTCGCTCGTTCGTTAATGCTTTGATAGACACATTACTTCCGTCTCAGTGGTTAGGCTCGACTACTACTACTACTACAAATACTACAACAGCAAGAAGAAGGGCAATAACAGCCCTAGTATGGTATAGCGGATTGGGATGCGGATAGGGATAGCATGGAGTAGAGAAATCTAATACGCCTTGCAAAGAGGAAACGGCGGCGGGCGAACGAGCCAACCGAACCAACGAACGAATGAACGAATGAACGAATGAACGAATAAATGAACGACTCGTCGGTTTTAGGGATAACCGTTTGTTTACACAGCTCCAGACTATTTGCCTGGCCCTGGTCGGTTGGGTTTCCTTCTGTATTCCTTACTCATACCCCATTTTGTGCCTTCGTTGTCTGCTCTGCATATCTTTTGCTGGTGCTTCGTGCCTTGCATGGCTTTGGCAAATTGCGCAAAAAACATTGCAGCAGCAACACAAATAAAGCAAGAGTTGCAGGGCGGCAGCAATAGCAGTAACAGCAGCAGATTTCAGGCACAACAAATTGTCATGCGGACAGGCACACACACACACACACAAAGAGAGAGACATGGCTATACTCTGCGGTTGGTCCCGCTTCTTCTCCTACTCCTACACCTCTTCCTCAACCTTCTGTTTCTTGCTTCGTGTCGTCTATCTGCTGCTCAAGCACATGAAATCCTTACCCAGGCGCAAGTCAAGCAAACAAACAAACCGCAATGACATGCAGCCAGGCAGCAGGCAAGCAAGCCTGGGACTGAATCTGGGTATGGGGCATTTGGGCCTGGGGGAAGGACGCCGAAACGAGTGAATCTCCTGCTGCTGCTCTTCTTCTTCTGCTTCTTCTCCTGCTGCCATTGGCATTGCCACACAGTTGTAACCGGAAACTGTCGCACTTATTTGGCTACGCGCTAGTTTCGCATATTTCACTGTCAACTTGCGGTAAATAGACTTTAAACAAATATGAAAATAACTTCTAAGACTTTCACACACACACACACAAATATATATACAGAGACACACTCATATGCAGATCTATGCGGATATCCTAGTTGCAAAAAAAGAAAAAGAAAAAAAAAAACAGCGTCGAGGGAAAGAAACGAAATAGAAAGAAATCTGCCGAGCCAAAAGAAAATTTGCAAGTAAACGGTGGGTAAGCAAAATGGGCAAGTTGTAAAGTCTCATGCTCTTCTTTCTTTCTGCTGTCAGCATAGAACTCTCCGGGGAAGGCTTAGCGGCGGGTTACAGGAATCGAATGAAGATGCAGATGAAGATGAAGAAGAGAAGGCTAAGGAAGGGAAGTTAAGGGTTCATACTGCTGGCTCTCGGCCACGTAATGCAAATCAATTGTTTACTTTGTGTAAGAGTTTTTGTTTTTTTTTTTTCTTGCCCTGCCATCTTCTTGAAGTGCTTATTCAATATCATTAGATGACTAGATGATGCCCATATACATATATATGTATATATGTATGTACAATACAATATGTACTTAGTATGATGTGCCTTATTGGGAAAGTTAACGTAAAATCTCTAATTGTCGAGTATCTAAAAGAGAGCCTTAAGCTCTAAGCTTGTTTTGTCGTTTCGTTTCTCTGAAGTTCAGACTTCAACTTTTCTCATTTTCTCTCAAAAGTCTAAACTGAAGAGGAAGATGGAAAGAACAAAAAACAAAAAATCAAAAGAAGAAAAAAGAAAAGCGAAAATCTTAATTTAAAAGCCAGCTGTTGAATCAAAGGTTAACCTTATCCCTTTCATGCGGAGCAACAACAACAATACCAACAAGGACAACAGAAATAAGGAGAAACTGGAAAAACTGAAAAACTCATTTTGTCAGACGTCAGCTACCACCACCACGAATGAACGAACGAACCAACCAACCAACCAACCAACCAACCAACCAACCAACCAACCAACCAAGCAACCAACAACTCGAAGCCTCACATCAATCCCCATATGGCAAAAGCAGCTGAGGACTCACATATCTGCCACCTACGGGATGAAAATGAAACGGAGGCGAAGGAAAGAAACGAAACGAGTGAGAGAAACATGCAAATAAGCGAATATTCATTTGATGATACACGTGCGATGCGGTTCCAGTTGTGCCCTCCACCATCATCTCTTTTTTCCATCTCCCCTGCAATGCTGCGACAATTTAAAAAGTACATTTTATCACAGAGAATGGAGGTGGTTGGGGTGAGGGTGAGGGCAACGGTGTGGGTGAGGGAATCGACAGCTTGAGATAGTCACGTACGTACGTTGTGTCTCCTTTGCCTCAGTGTTTTACGCTTTTGTTTTTTTGTATTTTGTTTTTTATTTCGTGCCAATTGTGCGCCTAATTAGCGTCGAAATCGCGAAAACTGGCAGCATCTTGGCAATTAAAACGCACTTTTTGGTTGCTTTTTGGTTGCAGGCATGGGTATATGGGGGTATGCTGCAGCAGCAGTGTTGCTGCTTATGGGGTCTGGGGGGCGGCAGGGGTAAGAGATGAAAAAAGAGTGGGCTACCATGTTGTTGTCTACAAAAATTAATTTGATTTATGTATGTTGCTCTTGCGAATGTCTGAATGAATGTTGTTTCTGTTTTGTTTCGCTCACGGTCTCTCTCTCTCTCTCTCTCTCGCTCTTTCTCTCTCTTACTCTTTTGTTGTCTATGGGTTCTGTTTGTTGCCTTTTGCACCTGCCATTGGCTTGTTGTTTCGTGTTCATGTTCATCTGTCTGTTCGCTATGTTGTTGCTGCTGTTGGGTGCCCCATGGCAGGTAACGAATTTTTGCCTGCCAAACAAACAACGAAAATAAAAATAAAATATTGCCAGGGCAAATGTAAAGTGTCGAGTTTTAACGTGGCATATATGAGCTATGTATGTGTTTGCACGTCTTTGCTATAAAAACAACAACAAAAACACAACCGTGACTATGGCTTCTGCTGCTGTTGCTGATCTACTATGTTGGGTTTTAGTCTTAAAATGAAACGAAATATCCAGACTAAAGCAAAACACGAAAAAAAAAACAAAAAACATATGCGACAATGCAAATAAAAAGCCATAAACTTTCATTTAAGTTTAAAATGGCATTTAAATGAATGAGTAAATGCCACGAGTGGCTCCATTCCCCCCACAATCCCCTTTTTGTGCGCACAACACATATGAAATTGGAATCCATATATCTGTGTGTGTGCGTGAGAGTGTGCGTGTGTTGTTTCGTCTTATGGGTTGAAACACATGTATCATAATTCATTTTCATGTTGTATTTTCTTGTTTTAACTGCAGACGAGGCTGGCCCAGTCACCCCAATCCAAACCCGACCCAACCTCACCGCATTCCACCCCGCTGCCCGCTGTTTCTTAACTTTGCGAACATAAATATTAAAGACCAACAACAAGGAAAATGGCCCAAAGGCAAAACATTTGACTTGTAAGAAGGAAGCGTAACGCCATGGGATGGTAAAAAACATGTAGTATCTATAAAGCAATAATAATCGATTGCCCGATTGATAAAAGGCAAACAGGCCACTGTGCGTATACGTAATGGCAGCAGCAACAGCAAATAGCAGATGATAAAAAAGTATAGCATACTTTTTCGCATGTCACAAGGCAGCGAAACTTTTTGCTGATTCAAAAATTGGTTTTCCATAAGATAATTTCAATGGAAATTTAACCAAATAAAAGTTTTTTAACAGACAATAAAAAAATACAATACTTTAGATGAAATTTTAAATGCCAAAACATTTTGTTTCTAAGGTAATTGAAATTGAAAAATCTTAAGACAAACTTGCTAGATTTTGTTTAATAAACATTTTCTACATATCTATTTGAATTGTGGTTAAACAATTTTGAAGCTTTCAAATAAAATGATTCACTTGATTTTATTGCATTGTATTGTTTGATTTTCCATTAGAGTCAATACAAATTTGTTAAGTTTAGTTTTTCTTGATAAATTTTGTATTGGTGGGATAAATGATAGATGTCGATCACTGGAAATTGATGTGAATTCACTTTTTATTACATTTTGAATGGCTCTCTCTATCTCTCTTTCTCTCTCTCTCTCTCTCTGTCGTTTAGATATCTAATCGAATCGTATCAATTTTCACACATATCGGCAAATACAATTTTCGCGTTGATTGTTTGGCGTAACGTTTCTTATTTTCATTTTCGATCTATTTTAATGTGCGAGCATTAGCCACGTTATCATTTATTGGCAAAAAAAAAAAAAACAACAACAAAATGGAATAACAGAAACGAAAAAAGGGAGGAAAATTGAAAGTATTTATCAAGCTGCTAATAAATGGAATGCCTCGATGGATTCTCATTCGACTTAGCTGCTAGACAATTTTTCAAAGTTGAAATTAATAACGATTTTTTTTTTTGCTATTGCTTTTGCTCTTCCATTGCTGCCTCGACATTGACGTTGCCTTTAATTTTTCTTTTATCTGCCATTGAACAATGGAGCAGAAGAATAAGAATAAAGAAGACGATGAAAGGGGAAAGGGGAAAGGAAAACTGAAACTAAAGATAGAGATGAAGATGGGGGTGGTCATGAGGGAGAGACCAATAGAGACAGAGAGAGAGAGAGAGAGAGAGTAGAGAAAGGCTAGGAGAGAAGCATAATAAATTAAGCGCTGCTTGCCCGTTGGCTGCCACTTGGCCAAAATAAATTGCACTAAGCGAAAAATAACAACTCAATCCATGGCAGGACACAACGACAATGTCGACGACGACGACAACGACGACGACGACGACAAACGACAAAAACTGCCGGCCAGAAAATTGAAGCAGCATCAGGACAAACGACAAATGGAAAAAGTGCGCAACACAATGGCCCAAAAAGAGCAAAAAAGAGTGATAGGGCAGAGCAGAGTAGAAAAAGAAGAAGGCAGGGACTGTAAAGAGAAAGCCGAATGTGAAAGGAGGCGGCGAGGGAGGTAGAAAAAAAGGATATAAACAGATTACGTCGTTATTGGCGCTGCTGTTGCTGCTGTTTCTGCTGACCAGCACGTGCCCACACATGTCCCCAGGATGAATGGGGCAACTGAAACTTGGAGCTGGGAGCTGAGAGCTCCATTCTTGCTATCTATGCATGGCCATGGGTTTTCTCGATTGATTTTGCTTCGTTGTCCGCACTCGTATCACCTGCAGGCTACTAATCTGCCGCTTCTCCAGCTCCAGCTCCTGTTGGTTGGGTCGTTCTGTTTTTTTCTCATTCCTATTTTGTTGTTGTTGCTTTTTTTTTTTTGAATGGAAGGCAACGCAGTGAAGCGTTAACGTTTCATGTCGCCTTTGTCCTGTCCTAGACTGTCCTGTGTGCGCGCTATCCTTTGCTCTATCTCCATCACTATCTATCTACCCGTTGGCCTGACCATGCTGTTGCTGCTGCCTCCGTTCCAGCATTAATTTATTTCATGTCTCCTCTTCTCCCCTCTTTGGCATTCTTCATTCTGGCGGCGGCGTGCAACAATTCACTTTTCTTCTTCCTTTTCTAGTTTGTTCTTTTTTTTTTGTTTTTGTTAATTAATTTGCTCATTTATTGCAGGCGACACTAGCTGATTGAGTCTTTAAAGCAGTCTTTACAGTTATCTTAACATGGTAGTTGAGTCAACTTCCCTAACTTCTTTTTCATCATTTCCTAAATGGTGATTTTTTTTCTTCCTCCTGTATTTTTCAGTTTATGAAAAACAATAACAAAAACATAAATCATCAAAGACGGTGGCACAATATTTTCCGTTTAGCTTTTCCTTTATTCCGTTCCCTCGCTGTATCTCTCTTCCCCTTCTTTGCTCCATTCTGCCTTTATTTTTTAGCTGACCAAAGTGAAAAGAGAAGGAACCAACCAGCCGAAATTTGAACAGAATATAGCAAAAGAAAGCAAATTATTCGACAGCAGCTGCAATTTCGGGGTCTTTCTGTAAAATGGCCAGATTTTGTACTAGATATAATCCTTTAAGCTCATACAATACACCAAAAACAAAAGTATAGAATGACAAGCCTCATTGTTCGTGTTCCTAGTGCCCAAGCTCCAGCTCCTAGTTAGGCTTGGGAACTAAAGAAGATTGCAGGGATTGCATTTTACGGTAGAAAATTTTGATATTCAATCTATGCATTCTGTTGATTATTCTAGCATGCAGCATTCACACACAATTTCTGGAATCCAATCAATGCACAGATACATTTTCCCAAGCTAATTACATAAGTCATACACCCCCAAAAAAAGGAGAATCTCACCTGGTACCAAATTCTATGAAAAATGTTCACAAAAGTGCATATTGTTGAAAAATGAAATCGTTTGTAAAACTTTTTAACATTTTTAAATGGGCAAATTAAGCTGTCAAATTTGCTTTTATTAGATGAAGACTTTTAGTTGATATAATTTTTTTTGATTTCCAACTGAAATTTCAATGAAATCTCAATAGACAAGGTGCATAAAAAATGGTATTCTTAAATAGAAAGTACAAAAAAATTCAACTATAATTGCCCCTTTCTTTTGCGCTGCGTATACGTAATAATATTTGGAGGCAGTAAAAAAATATAGCATACTTTTCGGCATAACCAACAATCAAGTTTCTGCTTACCCTAAATTGAAGGTTTTGCAAATTATTAATTTAGCCTCTTAGCGAAAATTGCTGCGCTAAAAAATTGTGATAAATGATTGGGAGAAATGTTTGAGAAACTGTAAAACTTTTTTTTAAAAAAATCCTGCTGATTAGTTTATTAAATGTGAATATAAATTGTATATTCTTTGGCAAAAGTCACCGAATTGTGACCTCTAAATAGATTCGACTTAAGGTCGCTTAGATTTGTTTGCCTGATACCAAAGAAAATCATCTGCGACTGTTGCATACTTCAGATTTCTATTAAAAGTTACAACTTAAGCTTGGATTGCCAACGAATGCCAAAAGAGATGCCATCTGAAATTGCAGTTATGAATGATTTTGTGGCTTATTCATAATTTATACGAATATAATCTCTTCAAAACTCACTCTGTACTCTGGTATTTGCTGCGCATTCGCTCCCTCGTTCGCTTGCTGCTCATCGTGGGCAAAAGTTTCGTTTTCAAATTTAAGTTTCCTTTTGGATGATAGTAAATTTGCACAGATTTTCCACTTGCTTCCAATTCCCATACCAATTTCAACTTTAAGCCACTTTCATCTACTTCACTTTAACTGTTGCAGTGCCAGTTGGCTATGGCTATGGCAGTGGCATTTGTAGTTTAGCTCTAAATCATCTTACCTGCCATACAGCTTAAGTCAGCTTCTTCTAGTCGCCGTCGCCGTCCCCTTCCCCCTCCCATCACCACTCACACGACTCAGGAAACCTTTCACCGTCACCACATAGCACTTAACGCTACCAGGGGCCCACTAATTTACCATTATGCTAGTAGTTCAAGCTCTGCCTACTACTCAAGTTGTCGTTCATTATGCGTACCATTCTCTTCCTATCTCCCTCACCCTCGCCCTCTCTCTCTCTCGCTCTATCAGTGTTTGCTGGCTAAGGCGTTTGAGGTCTTCATCCTTCTCCTAGTGCCTCCTTTTCGTTCTAGTGCTGTTGGAATACTTATTATTTATTGCGCTTTAGCCTTAATGCCCAACATCTTGGGTTCCTGCTTGGCTGCTTTTCGCCTTTCACTCATTTTACATTTTTCATGCACGTTCATTATTATTATCATTGCCCCAATCCCCCTCTTTACCACCACTCATTCTGTCTCTCACCATGCCACTCTCTCTCCCTCTATCAAGTTGGCTGATAAGCGACGAAAATGTGCAGAAAGCTGAAAGTTTCGCACAATTTTTTATGCCCCAGTAGGAGGCAACCGGAAGTAGCATGAACGGGGGAAGGGGGGCATATATAGCCAGCTTAAAACGCAAAAATTTATCACTGCAGCAGGGAGAGATGCTGCTCCTTGGGCAAATAAAAAGCAAGGCAAAAAGAGAAAAAAAAACGCGAGAGGAAAAAAAAAGACGACGAGAAGAAACTGCAACGCGCCATTCAATTTGATTACTTGCGTCATAAATACCGGAAGCGTCAGAGTCAGAGCCAACCAAGAGAATGAGAGAGGATGCACACCCTCCCCCTGCACTACTCTGTGATGTGCACATGTGCGTGCTGCTATTCTGGGTACGAGAAGAATATGAATGCGCCTCGATGAATGACGGCGGTAATATCCTGTGCCGTCAGCAATTGCAGTGACGCAGCAGCTGGCTTGGACTGGCTCTTGGTTTGGCTGGGTTCCTCCTTTTATGCACTCAAAAGAATCTGCTGTTGGAGCGAAGAAAAGGCATTAAAATGTCGACAGTGAAAAGCATCGAAACCGAGAAAAAGAGAGAGATAGAGAGAGTGAAAAAAGAAAAAAAAACGTATTAGTAACAGACTATTGAGACGCGTTGAGAGAAGAGGACTGAAGGTCGGCGGAAAGGGAAAAGGAAGGGGAAGGGGAACGGGAAGTCGATGGAAAAAACGGATGGGCGATATAGTGTTGCCTGGTCCTGGTGCTCTCGTCCTGGTCGTGTGAATTCTTCCAAGTGCTGGGTTACTGGTACCAAATGACTTATGGTTCTCTCTGGCACTCAAGGATGAGGGAAAGTAAGGACACTATCCTATCACCAAATCAGCAGCAACTGCTGCAGCGGCAGCGGCAGCAGCAGAAGCAGCGTGCAGCTTGCATAAAAAATTTAAACCGTTGGCGATAAAAAAGGAAACTGCAGCTGAAAATGACTTTGGGGCATGTTCATATGTGTGTAGTGGGTGGCTGTGTATATATGTGTGTGTGTGTGTGTGTGCGTAATGACTGATCGTGTGATTTTTTTATGCCCGCAGTTGCGTTGAAAGACGATTTATCTTGGCTATACCCTTGTATATATTTCCTCGAACTTGACTCCCCCACCGCCTCCATTTTTAACCCACAAATCAAATCCTTGGCGAACAAAAAATAAAATAAAATAAACAAAACAAACGAGTTTTTTTTCTATCTCTTTCGATTCATCTTTCTCGCTTTCTCACTCTTGTTGTCTCTGTCTCTTTGTATATATATATATTTAAGTTGTGGTTGCAACAGCAAAATATCTAACCAGCTAGCTAACTGAATGCCAAGTGGGCGGTTTGGAGGGGGCGTGGGGAAATGGTATCCCAGCGGTTGGCAGAGATTAACTTTTGGTTCACTCAAAGCGACCACAGCAAGTGCTTTTGCATTTAAAAACTGCGCCAGGCTATGCCAATGTAAATGGGCGTTGGCAAGTGGGCGTGACTGAGCTTGTTAGTGGCCAACAGAACATACTCTATTCTTGTTGTTGTTGTTGTTGACAAAGCTCATGTATGTAAAAACAAAAACAGAAAAAAAAGAGAAAAGCAGGCCACAAGCCAGTCAGATTAACAATTAGCTGGCATTTTAATTTATTTTATATTTATAAGCCATACAATGTCACAAACTAAAAAAGACAGAAACAGTAAAAGGTGACAGAGAGAAACTATGTATATGTAGCTAGTTCTTGTTTCTGCCAAAGTAATTCTACACTATCCACAAACTCCCATTGAAGCAAATTATAAATATTTCCATCTATTTTTATTACTTAGAATAAATTGGATGAAATCTCAACTTAACACTTACTTGCGGTTTCCTTTCTTTCTGTTACTTTGCCTTAATCTTATTGTCTAATCTAATATGAGCAATTGTTTAATAAAATGTAAATTAATTCTATATTCAAAAAAACAGAAAACCCCAACTAAAGGTTCAATTCCTCTGACAGGTCATTTAAAATCCTTTCTTGCCAAATCGATTATCGTTTCATGTTCCTAATAGACAGTCACATCTTAATCCAATTGATATGCTTTACCTACAACCTTTAATTGTAGCCTAACAAACCTAAATTAGAGAGGTCATGCAAAAGCGTTGTGAAAAATGTGTTGAAAAGATTCAAAATTACTTCACTTGCAATATTTTATTGCATAATATAAACACAATATTATACTGAAAACATTATTATATTAACCTATTAATATATTAGGTTTGATTTAAAAGCAATTTACAAAATATCAACGAGGTATTTCTAAAATGAGTAAAATTTGCACCAAAAAGTATGCTATAAGAATTCAAAGATTTTGCTGCTTTTTAATTTTAAAGAATTAGAGAAATCCCATGCATCGAACATTAGTAATGTTTGCAAACAAGAGGTGGTTTTCTTTAAGAAAATATTCTAAAATTTGTTAAAAATGTAAAAAAAAAAATAAGAATTGTAACTTTCAATAGTATACTTTTGGGTGCCTATTTTCCAACCACAAAGCCCTTGATTTCACAAAGTCGTGATGGGCAAAACCCGAATATGCAGTCAGAGTCAGTGTGAATAAAAGTTATAAACAAAAAGGATACAAAGTGTAGTATCATTTTATTAAGCAAAGCAATGCAAGTGAAATGAACAACAATTTCCTAACCAAAGTGGACAAAGTGCAAAATATATTTTTTTCTATTTTTTTTTCAAGTTAATAACAAGTTAAATATAACACAAAAGTAAAAGTGAAAGCAAAAAAACAAAACAAAGATTCTAAGCAAGTGAATCAAAGTGAAAAGAAAAATAAAAGGAAATATATTAATTGAAGCAGTTTTTTTAAAGTGTTTGAAAGGGAAAAATTATATATACATATTTCATTCCAATAAAGAAGCATTCGACAATGTTTTTTTTTTCTTGGGTGAGTATCACAAATATTGTCCTTTAGCTGTCGCCCATCCCAAATAGTTTAGCTTAGAGTAGAAATAACACAAAAAATTCAAAACACTCTGGGTCTTGATTTAAAATAATATATATCTAATCCATTCCATTTATATAAATTGATATTGATCTGGTATATATGTTCTATGTTCAATGGGGAGGCAATTGCTTTAAATGACTTGTTTTTAACGACTTTTGATATACCCTATCGTCCATATAGTCATCATTTAAATACAATATTCCATACAAGTCGTATGAATATTTGATTGAGTTTTCATATCATTGAGTTTTGCATAGTTTGAAAAACTTGTCTAATTTATATCAAATTTATGGAAATTAAGAGCAAAAAACTTCACTGCCAAACTTTTTAACATTTTGCCCTTCACAATTGATGATGCCCCTTCACACATTCGATTATGGCGGCGGGAGAGGAAGGCGAAAAGTCAATCCCTCCCCAGCCAGCCCACTCCATGACAAATTCACATTCCCATTTCCATTAGTTTTGATTGTCTAACGAACTTCCATTTCTCGGCCTAGTCGTCGTCCTCCCAATACTCTCGGCCTCCCTTTCCGCTTGAAGCAATGACTGTCAAAGCTTTGAACACGCGTCAATTGTTTGTGATTAGCATGAAAATCATTACAAAAACACAGAAAATGAATGGCCAAATCCTAGTGGAATCGAACAGCAGCAGGAAAGGACACAAAAAGAAAAAAAAACAAAAAAAATGACAGGACTAAGGACGACCAAAAATAGAAAGAACAACAAGGAAAAAAAATTGTTACGCTGCTGAATGTTGTTGTAGCTTTGTCAAATGTGTTTTTGTGTGTCTCGTCTCAGATGTGTCAGTGACAGTCAAAAGAGAGAGAGAGAGAGAGGAGGAAAAGCGTAGTGGTGGGGGGAAGCAGCCAGTACCAGGAGGTGGGAGCTCTTCATCCAAGCAGACAAAAGCCAACCAGTGACAAAAAATCGAGTTAGGCAAAACAAATAGGAAAATAGTTTTGGACGGGATGTCGCCAGCGATGAGGCAGCCGAAGAAGAACAAGAAGCAGAAAAACCATCGACATAAACAACAAAAACACCAACAACAACTAAACGGAAAAAACATAAAATAAAAGTAGCTAACGGTAGAGTAGAGCAAAGCGGAATGAAATGCAGGAGGTGGATAAGGAGAAGGAGGAGGCGTAGTACGAGATGGAGGTCTTCTCGGCCTCTTTTGCCCGTTGTAAAAGTCAAGCGAAATAATATTTTCCGGGTGCCAAGCAAAGGCAATGCCAAAAACACAAGAGAGGAGAAAAGAGAAGGGGAGAGAGAAAAGAGGGGATAGACACAGCAGACAGAGAGGGAGGAGTTCAAAGAAGACTGAAGAGGTTCGCTCAGGACGCGAACTTGCGGCCATCATTGTAGGCAATTTGCAAAAATAGCAACGATTTCTCAGCCCCTGATGCTTCTCCTGCTTTCTCACCCACCATAAGGAAGTTAGTTTAAAGGAAATCAAAATAAAAATCATAAAAATGCAGAAAGCACCAGAAAGAAACGAAAGAAAGAAAAGTAAAGACAAAAAACAAAAAATACAACAAAAAAAAAAAGAAACAGCAACATTTTGTTGCTGCTGCTGCTTGGCACAAAAGATGAAAAGTTGTTGCTGTTGCTGTTTATGGCGGAAGTAGATAATGCCAAAGATGAACAAGGCTAAGGATGTCGTCGTGTCTGCGAGAAGAGGGAGAGACCAAGACCGAGAGTAAGAGACAGAGAGAGAAAGACTTGTGTGAGTGAAATGAAGCTTAAGGGTCCGGTTGGGGTCTATAATTTTGCCATTACAAAACAATAGTAAAAACAAAGCTGCAACAAAGTTTACCAGTCACTCTCTCTCTCTCTCTCACTTTCTTTCTCTGGCTCTTTCTCACTCGCATCTCTCAGTTAGAGAGAAATCTAGCAAGAGAGACAGAAAGTGATAGAAATGAAGAAAGCTTTGTCGCATTAGCTACAATTACTGTCGCAATTATGGCCAAAAAGAAACCTTCTTTGCCAAGTTGTTCATGTATATGTATATATGTATATACATATCTTTTTTTCTGTTTATTTTCGTTTATGCTATATATTTTTGGTGGACATACCGAATCATTAATAACCCAACCCCCGAGCTAATCAAGCGGAGTTCCTTGCCCAACCTACTCCTACCCTGTCGTTCAGTGAACTTTAGCTAATGGAACCCGAAAATAAAATAAAAACGCAGAAAACCCTTAAATACGTGCGATAACATAGTAGTAAAGAGAGAAGTCACCCTTCTTTCAATCAGTAAACGACGACGATAAAGTCAACAGAGAGATGGAATGGATGTACCACCAGTGGATGATAGTCGAGTTGGGGTTCGGGGGTTGGGTGGTATCCAAGGGCAAAGGAGCTACTAGGCCTACGCAAAGTTCAGCTGTTTTGTCACTTATTTACAGCACATTAAACAATTTGCTTTTTACGCCGGCCAACACACACACACTCACACACACACAACATCAATGACCCATCTACCCGTCTGGCTGCTCTTGCTTCCCTTCCTGTTCCGTTGTATTCCCCTCCTGGCATGGCCCAGCTATCATTCTCGATTGCTGCCTCGATTGCCCAGCCAACCGCACATTTTAATTGTTCTCGTCATGAACATGTCATAAAGCAAATCAGATTAAATGCGTCACTTATTATTGTGTGGGGCCCAGTGTGCCTGATGCCCGATGCCTGATGCCTGGTAGCTGATGTTCCGCCCTCTGACTGGGCACGTGTGGGTGTGTATTTCTAACATTCCCTTTCCCCATATCTGAGTGTTCTTTGTTAACTGCGGTCAAATGTGGTAACGCACCACGCGACATTTGATGGCAGCTCTGAGGAGGAGCTGAAGCAGGAGCAGCATTTCGCTTTTATTGCAAAAATACCTTGTCGAACATGATGAAGACAATAGAAGAAAAATAAGTTCAAAAAGAAGGGTGAACTGTGGGTTCACATTTAACAATAA
Organism: Drosophila insularis; assembly: GCA_018903935.1. Classification (NCBI taxonomy): domain Eukaryota; kingdom Metazoa; phylum Arthropoda; class Insecta; order Diptera; family Drosophilidae; genus Drosophila; species Drosophila insularis. The sequence continues at coordinate 5,257,459 of JAEIFP010000517.1, forward strand.
TAAGAAAGAAATTATTGAAAACATTTGAATAATGAAAAATTACTGTTTACACGTTCTTAAATTCATTTCTTGACAACAAAAACTGTTATACACACTGAGGTCTTCTTTTCTTTTGAGCTTTCTTTTTTGTTATAAGAACCACTGTAGGAGTCCTTTTGATGGAAATATTTTCTCTTCTCTTTTCATTGCTATTGGTTTGTACTTGTTCTTCCTGTTGTTGTTCTTGTTGGTGGTGTTAACTTGCATGTTAGATTGTGCGTGCAGCTTAATTAGTTGCAAACTGTTTTTCATCATCATCAACTAGTAACACACAAACACATACACACACACACACCCATATGAAAGGAGCAAGGACAAGGAAGTCTGGAGTGGTCAAGGGATGGCTGGATGGCAGGGAATAGATGGAGGTACCATCAACCAGTTGGTTGGATGACTGCATGTTAAGCACACGTTTAGTTCATTTTATGTGTAAGGTGTTGACTTGGCTTGCTTATGTTTCTGGGCGGAGAGGGGGTGAATGGGAAAAAACTTCTTCATCATCAAAAGGGAATTAAGTAAATTGACACTGAAAGCATTTAGTCAAGTTGAGGGCACTTTGTGTTTCGTTATCTTTTAATCGGTAACTTCGCTGTTGCCAGCTCACTCCCTCGCATTCATTCATTCCTTCAGTCATTCCCGATTCTCCCCTGCTTCTTTTGCTGTTTCTGTGAATGGCAACGAATTGAATATTGATTTCTAATATTTATGCAATTCCATTTTACAAATTTGCATACCAAATCCTGATTGCTAGGGGACTTTGAGACACACACACACACACAGAGAGAGAGAGAGAGAGACATACAAATATATAACTATGGGTAACAGGAACAAATAGAACAAAAAACGTTTTCTTGGTAAAAGTCACACAATGACAGTAGCAACAGCAGCAGTAGAAAAATAGAGTGGATAAAAGCGGAAGGTATGGAGAATGGCAAACTGAAGACTGGCACTTGACGCGCACCGGCAACAGTCGATTAGTTACACACAGACAGAGAGACAGACAGACGGACAGACAGACAGACAGTCGGATAGACAGTCGGACATTATAGACAGATAGTGCTTTTTGTTTCATGTGTGTAATCACAGCAGCTCTAGCAATGGCAATTTTCAAAATGAAAACATAAAATAATAAATACAATTTGACAGCGCTCGTTCCCTTCTCGTACGTTTGTTGGCTCGCTTGTAGCCAATAGATAGTTTCATCCAGCTCCCAGTCATCCCATTATCCATAGATTCCTGCACTCGGAGAAACGGTCAATCAGTTTTTCCAAAGTATATATTGGCAACAAATTTGTAACTATAGCAAGAAATCGGTTCGATAATCAATGACAAAAACTCAATATGATTGCCTATCTTTGGGAACGTCAATATTCAGCCAAACTACCATTGATAATTAATTAATTATTGTATTTGGCAGAAGTAAAAAAAATTAGGAGTGCACTCCTAAAAACTCTTTCCTAATTTAAATTGCCTACTTTTAATGGTGACAGAATGAATATAAAAAACTAGAACTTTATGCGATTGTAAGAGAATTTTTAACACTTACCATTGCCTACTTTAAGGGATCTCAAAGTGCATAATAGTGCTGATTTCCCTAGAACATAACCAACTACATATATGTGTATAATTTGGTTACACTCTTTCCTTTCATTTTGTTGTTTTTTCAAGTGTATATAGCTTTGTGTGTATGTGAGGGATCTGATGGAGCAGCAGCAGCATCTACATAATCATATTATGCTTGACTGACACAACAAACCAAGCGCACAAATGTGGGTCCAACTGCATTGAGTTGAATCAGATGAGCAGCAAGAGCCAGAACAAGAGGCATGGACGAAGAGGGGGGATAGAGAGGATGAGAGAAAAGGGAGAAGAGATTCAAGTAATTTGACAGGCGACATACATTTTCGGTTGCACACACACACACACACACTCACACACTGACACCAATACACTAAAAACAGCTGGGCAAATCTGTTAGCCAGTGAATTGATGAGGGGGCAAAAGCGATAAAAAGGCTTTGCCAATGGGCTTGGAGAACGTTGTGGATATATGTAAGCTTACTCCGACTGATGTTGCTGCTGTTGCTGCTGCTGCTGCTGCCATGATATGGGCGGCAGAGACAGACAGTTGGAGCGACAGCGCCACCTGGCAGCTGCCAAAATTGCAAAATTGAAATTGAAATGCGACTGCTGCTGTGTTGCTGCTTCTGATGCTGATTCCCTAACATATATACATACGAATACATATATATGACCATTCGCATGCATAATGCCCATACGCACTGTGTGCACTCGACAAAAAAATAAGGGGGCCAAAAGGTAACGCATTTAGAATGATTCTCGTTTTGAGAGTACAATCAAATTGCAATTCATTTTGCAACTTCAATCAAATAAAAGTGATCATCATTTTTGCTCTAACAAATGACAACTTGTTTAGACCAAATATGATTTCGTTTTCTCTATGCATTTATGCATTACTGACCCAAAAAAGATTTGCTTTTCATCTCTCAGCTCTGAACTGCTGTCTTTAGTGAGAAAACTGTATTAAAGGTATGTTTTCTGATTACATTTAGTATTAAAATATGTAGTTGAAAAAAGTACTTATTATATTCACCTTGATTACTTAGCCAGAGTATTTGTGTTTTTTTTTTTTTTTTTAAGTGTATAGGCTGTCTTTCCACCTTTTGCCCCTATAATCGGTTGCTGCTGTTGCTGCTGCTGTTGCCTGTCGCAGAGACAAGCCAAAGCAATTAATGTAATGAGCAGCAGCATGTCAGAGTAACAGTCGACGTCGACATTTTTGCACAAGAATTTTCAATCAGGCAGCTCTACCCATAGAGAGAGAGAGAGAGAGAGAGAGAGGTGGGAGGGAAGCAGATGCACAGGGGCTGGCAGGCAACATCCACAATTCGCATTCACAGCCAAAAGTAAGAGAAAGAGAGTGAGCATAATGTGTAAAGGCGTCCAATGTAATTGTTTAAAACCAAGCTACTTAAGTGCCAAGCGTAGATGGAGAGTGGTGGGTAGAGGGAAGGAGGGTTATGCGAGTGTGAGTGTGAGTGCACAAACAAAAAGTCCAATCAGGCCTGCATTAATGAGGTACAACATCATGATGGGAAACTCTGAGAGAGAGAGAGAGAGTAAGTAAGTAAGAGGAAAATGTTTCTGCATTCATTTGCATTTATGTTTTGTGCCAACTAATTTACAGCGGCTTCTCTCTAGGCTGTGAGTATGTCTGTGCATGTGTGTGTGTGTGTGTGTGTGTGTGTGTGTGTGTGTGGGGATATAACAAAACAAAATCAGCGTCAACAGCCACGACAAGCGGCAAACGCCCAACCTTCCATTCTTCTATCTTTTTGCTTGACAAGAAGAAAACATGCTATACCTGGTGGATCTCTCGCTCGCCAAGTGCATTTTGAGTTGCTTTGCCAACAAAGAAGCCACCCCACACACCTCTTGCCTCAGCACACCCCCCACACACCACCCGCATGGCACACACAACATGCATAGAATATGTGCATACTCATTAGTTTGGAGTGGTTCCGTCAACAGCAACAAGAAGATGATGAAGAAGAAAGAAGGCGTGCACCAACAACAACAAGAACTGAAAGAAAAGAAGAAGATGATGTGAAGCACAGACGGAACCAGCCGAACCGCTGGGCAAACATCAACCACCCAATCCATACCAACACCACCACCCACAAAGCAGACTGGGACTGAGGCTGAGACTGAGTTGTCAGTCATTCAGACAGTCAGTTGTCGTCATCTTCTCTTCTGGGCATAAACAAACCTTTTAAGTTGCACCTAATTGTTGTTGTTGTTGTTGTTGCAACGGGGAGTTTTATGCCTTTTCTTGTTTTTTTTTTCCAGCTCATAAATTTTTTTTTTTTTTATTTTTCATATTTTTGTCAATGTCAACCGACGGCGATGGCACAAAACGTACGGGGTTGGTGGCTTTTGTCTGTTCTGGTCGCTCGCCCAGTTGTCGGTCCTTCTAGATCCTACTCTTTCTCTCGGTCTCTCATGAATAACTGATTAAAACCATTTTTTTGCGTTTTGGATGGGGGAATGGGTTGAATGAATAGCGCTTGTTTGAGCTGACTGCGCTTTCATTTATAATGACTTTGCTGAAGCTGATGTAGCTGAGCTCTCTCTGACACTGGACAGCCGCACCAGCACCAGCACCGGCAACAGCAACAGCAGCAGAGAGTGCAATGTCACCAATGAGCAAATGCGCAAGGGGAAGGAAGCCAACAAGCATTGATGGGGCAACGGAGAGAGGTGGGACGAATGCATGATATGCTGGCATATGCCTGCCTTGCTGCGCTTCACTTTAGATGATAAATAGCTGTTATACGGCATTGTAAAGCAGCTGGCAAAGAAGAAGTTAGAGCAACACAACTGCCACTGACACCGCCCGCCAAACAGGATCAGGTTTAGTAAAGAAAAATGATGGTAACTGTCAATTAATGCAGCTGTAACAGAAAACTGTTTTATCATTTTGCCAGCAAGCTATATATTAAGCAGCTGTTATACAAACTGTTATATACGGTAAAATAAATGCATAAATATTAAAGGGAATGGTGTAAGAAAAAAACAAAAATTCGCATAATAAAAACCAAGATCCTTATTTGCCAGAGCATTTGTCCAGGAGTAAAAGCTACTAAAATCAACTGTTATACGACATTCTAGTCGAGAAAAAATAAAGAAAATGTGTGCAATTTAAAGCATTTTAAAATTATAAAAGCGCATTTACCAAGGAAGCCAAATTGCCAAATGACGACGAAGTGAACGCATCTCATCTCATCTCACCTCACCTCATTTCATCTCATCTCAGTCAGCAGTTAGACCAAAAACTCTTTGGCCAACTATTCTGAGCTCATAAATACAACATTATTTCGCAACGTAAATCGCAGCCTTGAAGCGTACGTTCGTTCGCTCACTTGCATCGTCGTCGCTTGTCTGGGCGCGTCTCAATTCACTGCACATTTTGCAAATAACAATCGCATTTTTTGAATAATTCAAATCCACTTTGTTGCCCCGTCTATCTGACTAACTGACTGTCTGTCTCAGTGTCTTTCTGTCTGTCTGCCTGTCTGTCTGTCTCTCTGCCATTCTGTGCGTCTTTGAATCGCAGCAAAACGACAACGTTGTGGCATAAGAAAAGCGAGCGGGATTCAGTTTAGTTCTCAGTCAGCTCTAGCTAGCTTGCCATCAACTGGCAAAAGCATTTTCCGTATGCTTCTTTTTATATATGTATGTACAATATATATAATTTTTTTTTTTTTTTTTTTTTTTTTTTTTTGCTATTTTGGTGTGTGTGTGTGTTGGTGCTTTTGTTAGAGGGCCGCATAAAAAATGTATAGCATAGTTTTGTGCGTTTGGTGCTGCTGCTGCTGCATCAACACACACAGACATTCAGAGTATTGCACAATTAGAGCTCACCCATTGGCTCTCTTTCTTTCTATCTTTCTATATCTCCCTTTCTCACTCTCCCTGCTCTCTGCCGCTCACTCGCTCTATTATCATCATCATCAGCTGGAGAGAAAAGCCAGAGAAACGAGAACTATTCAAATTTTTAAGCTCTGCATTATTTATGGTTCATTCTTTGCTGGGGTTTTTTTTTTTTTTTTTGTTTTTACACATTTTCGCTTGGTTTTTTGTGATTGCAAGATTTAAATTTATATTTAAATTTTTCGCATTTAAATTAAAAACCAAATTGCACATCGCAAAATGTTTGCTTTTTTTTTCTACCGTGCTACCGTGTCCAGTCGCTGCTCGCTGATTTCATTTAGTTGCTCGCCAGAGTGATAGGCGCAGCATAGCAGTTCCGGGCTGCCTGTTGGACTGAAGCGGGACATCAGAATCCAAAGTGAAGGAAAAGGAAAAGGAGGGGAAGGAACGAGTACTGGGTGGTAAAGATGAAATGACTGGGGAGGTGGAGGCAAACTGAAGCTGTGCGATTGCCACCCACAATTCAAAAATCAATTTTCATTTGCAAAACGATTACATTCACATTCATTCAATGTTCGTTGGTTCGCAGTTTTCCTTCATTTTTTTTTTCCTCTGTGCCATGTGTGTGTGTGTGTGTGTGTGTGTTGCTATCGGTTCTCTTACACTCGAATGAACTTTTATTCAATTTGCAAAGCAACCACAAGCTGCACAATAGCCGTTTTAAACACTCAACCAACCAGCGAACCAGCTAGCAGCGAGCTGCCAGCCATCCAGCCATCCAGCCAGCCAACAAGCCCCGTCCAACGGAGTGGACGTGAACGGGCATTTCGTCATTTCACAGCAGAGTCAGGAGAAGAGGCCCCACCATTGGGCTGAGGTAGCAAATGGAGGAGTTGTCCCTACCATCATTCTCTCTCTCTCTCTCCACCTCCCTTATACCATTTATGTACCGTTTCTACCCATTATTCGTCAATGCCATTTGCATGTCCTCCTCTCTGTCTCTCTTTGGCTATCCCCACACTTCGCCCCTCTATGTCTGCATTTCTTTCATTTAAATGCTGCTAAAAATTTGTTTGCCATTTCTTTGGCAATTTTTGCAGTCCGATACATTTTATGCATGCTTTCAAATATTGTTAAATATTATTCAAAAAAAAAAAAACTACAACAACAACAACAACTTTTCATCAATTATATTTCCTAATGAAACTTGGCAAATTGAAAATGTAAAGACGGTAAACTCAATTTATTTTTTAGACAATTTTAGACAACTCTTATTACTTGTTTTGGCCTTTAAGTATAGGCCAACATTCTAGTGCATTTGAAGTTGTGTTTTGTTGAAATTTTCGATTAAATTCGATTAAATCGTTAAAGTTACTAGCTACTAAGCTTATGAATACATAATATCTGTTATATCATCCAACTGTTATACGAACCAAAGAGGGCTATTTCAGAGGGCTCAACAGAAAACAAAAAAAAAAAAAAATATAAGGAAAATGCAGAACGAAAAGAAGAAGTATGTAAAAATAAAACAAATAATAAACAAAACAATGGACGAAGGGCAAAGGCAACAAACAAAAGACTAAAAGAATGCAGAGCTCGTAAAACTGAGATTTAGGCCGAGCCACATTTGTGACCAACAAAAAAAAAAAACACACACACACAAAAAGAGAAATACTACAATATATATCTATATATACAAGTATATGTATGTACAAACCAAGGAGAGATAGAGAGAGAAACAGGAGCTAAGAGATGGGACCTCAGGGTTGGCAGGCAGTTTTCTCTCTGCTCATTTTATGCGCTAACTGAATCAGCCCGACAGCCATTAACTGAGGCCATTTTATTCAATTTGGCTGCTGGCCCTGCTGCTGTCCGTCCAACCATCCTATCACCCCTACCCCGCCAACGCCAAAATACCCCCAAAAACCCTCTCCAAACAGCCGAAAAGAAAAGAAACAACAGTAAGAATGACAGGACAAGCAAAAAATAAAAAAAAAAAAAAGAATAACGGGGAGCACAAAAAAGAACGGGCAAAAGGCAACGACAAAAAAAAAAAGAAACGGAAGTATATACGCAGGTTATACAACAACTGATGAAGGAGACGATGGAGCTGGACCTGGACCTGGAGCTGGATCTTGAAGAGGAGCTGGCTGCTCCATGCTGCCGCCTGCCTACGTGTGACAACAATAAAAGTTTTTATTGCTGCCGCACACAGATGCTGCACACACACACACACACACACACACTCGCACACTCGTGCTGAAACATCAGAAATTAGCCTTCTCTTCTCTAAACTCTTATTTCGCACACTCAGTCTGCACTTGAAAAAAAACAAAAAAAACTTTCATTAAACAGAAAATATTTTTGGCTAGTCAAAAAAAAAAAAAATCAAATAAATCCATGTGGTTTGCATCCGATGATAATGAAAATCCCTTTCTTTAGCCTAAAAATATTTGCAATTGTAGTCCTGAAAATAAATTTACCACTGGTTGCTGAGGTAAAGACTTGGCAGCGACACATTCCAGAGACATAGTTGTTTTAGTTCGTTTAAAACATGGCTTATGGCGGGGGCTTAGAGGCTTTTTACCAGATTCTTTTGCCCCTGCAAAGACGTTGGGAATATTTTATTTGCCTGCTAAAGTCATCTTACACAGCTAGTATCTGAGAGAATGCAAGATACCCCACAACATTTTAATTTGTATTATGTTCGCGTAGATCAAGCATTCTTTTGTCCGTTTACCAAAATACATACATTCCATAATTGTGGCAAGTTCTTGTCGCAGTTGCTTACCACTTTAACGCAGGTTTTCATAAGCTTTATGGGTACTTAAAATCTCGAGAAAGTTATTCAAGGGAGAACCTCCTTCTACAGGTCCTAAAATATTATGTTTGCATAAAGTTGCAACAAAATAACACATATGATGTTGGTTCAGATATAGTCATGTTTTAATGCTGCCGCATTTAGGACGCATCTGTTGTTTATATGAATGACTCCTTCAATGTTTTTATATGACAATGATCCTTTAGGCCCCAAAACTGGCAGCAGCAGAGGAAGGCCTACCAGGAAGAACAATTTTGATTTAACAAGACATGTAACCGAAATAAATGTGGAGGGTTTCGTTTCCTTTTCTTTTTTTTTTTTTTTGTTTTGGAACTGTGCTTAAAAGGCGAGACAAAAGCCTGGCAGTCCTTCTTCTACTGCCGCTTCTGTTTCTCCTGCTGATGATGACGCGAACAAATGATGGAAATTTGAGTCCCTTCAAGTGGCCACCATTGGCGCTGGAACTAGTGCCGCCGCCTACGTGTGCCACATGCACAATGAATAACAGGGTAACCCCCACCTCCAGAGAAAGAAAAAATAAAGAAACTCTGACTTCCCTCAGTCCGTTTGCTGCTGGATGCTGCGTCTTTGTTTTTGAAAAATTGTCTACTTCATTTGGAGGGGAAAACGAAAATGGCCATGAAATATAACAGTACTCATTATGTTGGGATTACGATGCAATCAACGCAGAAAAAAAGTGTCAGTCAAATAAATCACTCGCCAAACATGAGGCATGGGGTAGCATGGGCGGCATGAGGCATGATGAAAGAACAAAAACAAAAAAAAACAAGAGAAACATTTCGGCAGTGTCAACATCATTCTACCCGAAAAAAAAAGAATTTCAGTGCGTATAAAAACCAAAGCGAGCATAGTTGAAGCTGACAGCCAGAATGGGAGGCTGAGAAATGGAACTGCCGACTGAAATTGGAGAAGGCATTGGTAAAGAGAGCAAGCGACAAATATAAAGAGAGAGAGAGAGTGACATACTAGGAGATGAATGGAGACTCCGAGGTTGGGGCCAGCAGCAGTTGAGGTTGTCACTTTTGGTGTGTGTGTGTGTGTGTGTGTGTGTGTGTGTGTATGAGTCGACTGAGTTTTAATTATTCAGTGGCTGACCGAATCTGAATTGGCATTTCACGATCGAAAATTGCATGATGGCAAGAGCAAAAGTGGAATTTAAGCGAACCACTTACTAAAATAGTTATCGCAATTAAACGATTAAAGAGACTTGCATCAAAAGGAATAGGTTTAAGCCTCTAAAAACTATGGACATCTAGAAATCTATTACGCCTTTACTTTTGGTTTTGGTATCGATTGCATTGAATGTTTTCTCAAGACTTTGCCCTATGTCACATATCCATTAAATTGTTGCAGTTTGTTTAGGCCAAAGAGATTAGCTCACTTATCATTAATTTTAAGCTGCAAAGACAAGCAAGTTTGCCTAGGTTGAGCAAACATTTGCCAAAAAGATGAAACTTGCTTGCATCTCCATTATGAGAGAGACCCAATCTAGGGCTCACATTCAACCCCCCCTCTCTCTCTCTCTCTCTCTCTCTCTCTCTCAGCATCTCTTTCCCTCTCTTTTATGAAACTTGTCATCACTTTTAATAAGCTGGCCGCAAAAACTTTGTCACTTTCTTTTAACTAGGCATCGGCTTGCTCTCGCTTACCCACTTCTTTTATACATTCTTGGTTTTATTTTTTTTTTTACAAAAAATTTAATTAATATCGATTTTGGATTTTCAAAAGGAAGATTCTAGCGACCCAAAACCCACACAGACAGACATGTAGGTGGAGAATTCGGGTAAGGGGATACATTTTGTGGCAAGCCCCAAACACAACTTGAGCGGGTTATACACACACAAACACACTAAAAGAGGCAAAGAAAAAATTGAATGAGAATGGAAAATGTGAATGGGCGCTTGGTTCAGCATGGATTCGGATGATATGGTAGTAGGCGGTAGGGGGGAAAGGAGGGTTGTCCCGCCCACCTACACATACATACAAAGATGTTACAGCTTAGGCAAGTAAAAACTTCTAGTGAAAAACTTTTAATCTTTGCCAGAGCATAAGTAAGATATATGTACTACTTTCTCTTTGAGGATATACATATAAGTGAGTGTGTATGTGTGTATGCGTGCGTGTGTGTGTGTGTGTAAGGCAAGCAGCTGCTCAATATTTTTGTGCTAAGACTTCTTGCCATGGCAGTGGGTTTTCTTCAAAAAGAGTAAGAGAGAATAAGAACGAGATTTCTAAATGGGATTGGTTTTTCCTATTGCTTCCCGGACTCTTGAGTCCAAGTCCAAGTCCGAGTCCGAGTCCGAGTCCATGTTCATGTTCATGTTCATGTCCGTTTCCATTTTTCGTTAGCTGCAGCGGTGTGTGGGGAGGCATTGGTTGGTGGCAGTTAAAGTTGGCTATGGCCATCTAAAAACAACTTCTAGAACAATTTTCGTTAATTAAAATATTTTCAATGTGTAGTTATATGCTTTTGGTCTTGGTCTTGGTCTTGGTCTTGGCCTCCTGCTGCTCCTGGGTCGCCATTGCTCTCTGCTAAGGATGCTCGAATTACAAAGCAAATTATAATTTCATGAAAGTTAAACGAGCAACTCTCTGCTGATGCTGTTCCAGCTGAGGGTCACAACTTGCCAGCCAGTCAGCCAGCCAGCCGGCAGAACATAGTAAAGTGGCAGTGAGACGATGGCCACGAATGAAGAGAACGGGGGGATTTCTGGTCGTGGGCGTTTTTGGCTCTGACTGCGCACTTGAGTGCAAAGGTGGCCCAGGCAGGTCGCCGTCGAGTTTTGCCTGAGATTGTGAATTAAACATGCTGCAGAAGAGCAGTGAGAGAGTGAGAGAGTGAGATAGCAAACGGGCGAGTCAGTGAACGGACAAAGGGGGAGGAAGGGGCGAGGGGCAAAATGAATGCAAAATATATAAGAATGAAAAGTGAATTGGGAAACGGAGGCAAGGGCCTTTACCGGATGCCATCGGGAGCCACCAAAAACGAAGAGCCAAGAGCCCAAGCCAAAGCCAAAGCGAAAGCCCTGGCAACAATATAATAATAAAAAAGGCACTTTTTGTGCAAGTGCGAATTTATGTCTTCAATTATTCAACGCCTCATTTGTATGCCACCTTCCACTGCCGCTTGCCGCTTGCCGCCTGCCATTCCCAATCCCACCCCATTGCCACTCCTACAAGCCAATCTTTCCTTATCCCCCTTCCCCTCAAACGTTTCTCTTTCTGCATGTGCTAAAATGGCAGCCTGCATTTCCGTTTCCGGCCAGCATTGCAATTCGCCAGATCTCTGCTCTCCTCTGCTTCTGCTGTTGCACATATGGGCTCTGGGCAATTGAAATTTCAACTGGCACAAAAATAATTCAATTCAACGCCAGGGACGACGAGTTCTCTTTCCTCTCACTCTTCTCTCTCTCTCTCTCTCTCTCTCTCTCTCTCTCTCTCTCTCTCTCTCTCTCTCTCTCTCTGTCTCTTTTCCTCTTAGATGGCATGTCCTTTTATTCTTATGTGTAACACAGACAGGAACAGCATTTAAGAAGTTATTGTCATAAATGTTGGAAGTTTGTTTGTTGTTGTTGGTGTTTGCCACCCAGCTTTAGCTTCACTTCATCTTCTTGTTCTTCTTTTTTTTTTGTGCTCATTCCGCTGCCATCTGCTCCTTCTCGTCCTTTGCCTCACTTAACTTTTATTTAGCCTGCCGAAAAAGCCGCCGTCGTCGCCACCGCCACCGCCGCCGCCCATTTGCAATTCTAATGTAATTTTTTCGCGAATCATAAGTTAGAAACGGTTCCGCCTCCTGCTCAGACTTGTGTCGCCTTCTTACTCCAGCAGCAGGATTTTATTTTCTTTAAAATAACTTTTGACCAATTGCTGCACCATGGGCACCATACGCTTTAAATGTTATACAACCATTTTGATAGTTAATTCTAAAACTTTCTTTTATTATCGGGTGTATCACTCGATCTTCTGATCGAAGCATAAATAAAGGAATATGGTCAAGAAGATTTGGTAGTCCTTTTTCAATTACCTTTCTGTGTTATTTGTCCCACAGTGCAATTGTAAAATCTTACCGAAATTCGATTCGATCAACCAAACAAAAGGAGGGGACAAAAAAAAAGGAGAAGAAGGAAAATATGTTAATTTTGCTCATGTTTATTGAGGAAAAGAAAAAATTAATACGAAAATGCAGAAGAAGAAAACAGAAGAAGGAAAAAAACCACAGAAGATTCAGTCAGTCGACTATGGGAATGCCCTTTAAATGATTTTGTAATCAGTGTTGGTGAGGTAGTGTGAGGAGATGGAGGGCAGCATGGAAAGGTTGGTGGAATGGCGGAGAGCAGGAGAAGAAGAAGCAGGAGCAGGAGGAGGAGGAGCCAAGGCAAAGGCAAAGGCAAATACTTGCTACAAGAACAACAAACTCAAACAATTTGCCCTGGCATTTACATTTGCATTATTTAGCATTTAAGCGTCACGCTTTGGGTAAACAAATTGTATAAACAGCAACAAAAGCAGCAACAACAATAACAACTAGAACGCGTAATTCATTAAACCATCTTTTTTTCATTTGCCTTTTTTGTCCTCTCCCTCTCTTTCTCTATCCGTGTGTGAGGGTGTGTGTGTGTGTGTGTGTGTGTTCTGAGCTGGTATTTGTTTTGTATGTTTTATTTGTGCCTGGGCCAAAATGGGAAAAAGGGGGACAAAATTCTGAAGCTAAAACTGAAAGCCCGAGAGCTGAAAACTGAGAGCTAAAGCTAAAGCTGAAGGATTTAGTTGGTCAGTTTTTAAAGCCACACAAACACATATACACATAAAGACACACGCATACATACACTGGCACACACACACACAGACACAAACATTGCACTTATTGGTTTACTTGTTTACATGGCAAGCTGCTCGTTTTCACACTCTTTTCTTATTTGCTTTAACATTTTCGCATGCATATGCAAGCAAGGACCCAAGAGAGCCCGAAGAGTCCTTTTTTCTCGTCCTCTGTGGTATGCACTTGTGTGTGTCTCTCTCTCTCTCTCTCTCTTTGATGTGTGTGTATGTGTGTCGCTTTAAGTGCGCTTGTATGCGTTTGCCAGTTGTTTGCGAATGTTTTTACATCGAATGTTGATTGTACAAAACCACTGAACAAGAAAAATTAATTATACAAAAACGTCACCGCCAAACTACGGTCTCCACTACTACGAACGACAACGACAACGACAACGAGGATGTTGGCTATGGTGGACCCAACGAAATGCACACAGAATGTGTTCCCCAATCCCCCAAACCTGCCTGACCAACCCACCCACACTCCCACACGCCCACACACTCTCTCAATAAAATTTTCCTGATGGAATTTTATGTTTTCGCATATATTTCATGAGACATACTTTCTCTCTTTCTCTCTCTCTCTCTTTCTCTCTGCACATACATACATACATTTGTATGCATTTATTTATTATTTAACATAGACTATAGGAACATTGTCAATGCCTAACCGCAAATTGTTTAAAACGAAACTAATAAATCACAAACCAAACCAAATGGCAGACAAACCAGACACCAGAAAAGAGGAGTGTATATCTACACACAGAGTGTGTGAGAGAGAGAAAGAGAGAGAATGAAATGAGAAAGAGATAGATCTTGCAGCAGCTGTGGCCATCTAATAGGAAAATCAATTTTGTGCTGAGAAAATAATCAAATAATCATGCCGATTCGAATTGCCGAAAAATGTAAGAAAAAACGCTTTTAAAAAAAAAAAGGGGAAAAAAATGCATAGAGAGCGAAGAACCTTTTAAGCAGCAATTGCAATTGCACACGCAGACATACACACTTACAGATAGTAAAAGAAAAGCAACGAAACTGTAGCATACTTTTAAGAGCTGGCTTAAGATGTAAAGGAAAATCGACAACAAGAACAGAAGGAGACTGATGCCGTAGGGGTGAGCAGGGAGAGGGGCCGGGGCTCCGGCGAAATAGAGTGAGCCTGCAGGCAGTGAACGTGTTCAAGTGTGAAGCTGGCATTACCACGCCCCCCAACTGCTGTTACCTCCTCCTTCTTCTCCGTCGCCGTCTTCTCATACTGTTTCTTCTTTTTACACAAATCGACGCTTACGCTTATATTATGTATTTTTCCTACCACGGAACTTGCATTTTTTGCATTTTTTTTTTTCTATGGCATTGCATTTAGATGTTGCCCGATTGTTGTTGTTCTTGTTGTGTACGTGTATGTGTGTGTGTGTGTGTGCGCGCTTTTGTTGCGTTTTTATTTCAAGCAGCGCGCAACGGAAGTGTTGCCCTTGCTAAGAAGTAGAAAAATGTATGTAAGTAGTCGTAGTCGTAGACGTAGTTGAAACAGCGGAGAAAAGAAAAAAAAAAAAAAGAAAATAGGAGAAGGCGGAGGAGAAACAGAAATCCAAGAAACATTGTGCCACATGGCAAACTGATGACAACAAGAATAACTGTAATGAAACTGAGATAAGCTGTGGCCACAGGGCACTGGCAAAAACGGATGAGCTGCTGCTACTCCCTCTCTCTCTCTGTCTCTCTCTTTTTCTCTTTCTCTACTACTGCTAGCAAGCAGAATTGCTGTCGACTAACTGTCCGGGGGAGATGATGACGACTACAACGACGACGACATTGCAAATCGCTTGCTCATTTGTTGTGCCATTGTTGCAACTGACTCGCTTCTCTTTGGCTCTGCTCCTGCTACGAGACAAATTGTTAGAAATGGAGTTGAAATGATGATTATTAAGTGGGGTAAAAGTTGAAGAGGTTTAACTACAGTTACCACCAGCACCGCCATAACCAAAAGACACCACATCATTACCTTGCATAGACGAAATTTGATGTGGATTTGATTAGATTTCAATTCAAGTGAAGCAAATAATATTTTTGATTGGATTGCATATACGTATGTATGTACATATTTATTACAAATTATTAAGTGTCCAAATGCTTACTTTATCTCTATCCATTATCTCAATTGATGAGACAAAACATTTGCATTTATCTTTACATTGGCTTGAACAAAACACATTTCTCTATTATTGCTTTATTGTGCATTGATTCTTTATAGGTCAATTCATTTGAAATTGATTTAAATTTAACCTCAAATACTTAGTCATTGTTTTAAGTGGGGATTAAAGAATGTTTAACTATTCAACAGGAATACAACATATTCTGATCAGTCTGCTGTTGCCAAAACTCATATAGAAGAAGTATATATGTATTTATAGCCTTTAGGATTTTAAGCCACAGTAATCTGATAACGTATATTTTTCTATATGCAAATGTGTCTCTGTTTCTGTCTCTTTCAAATCTTTGGCAAATGTGACCTTTTGAGGGACTACATCTGACTGGTAAAGGACAACTTTTTGTGCCTCTTCTCTATTCTTCATTTCCATCAGATTCAGCTTCAGCTTCAGCTCCATCTGCTACTGCTGTGTTGTCTCTCCTACTACTAACTATCTATCAAATTTCACTCGTTTTGTATGTTGGTTTCTTTTTCTATTGCTTATGGTTGTTGTTTGGTTCTTACTTTCATTCGTTGGTTAGTTTTTGCGCCCTTTTTTTCCCATTAATAGTTGATCTAGCACTAAGCCAAGGGCATGGACCATGAAGTATGCAAAAGCTTTTTCGTTTTCTTTTTTCTTTTTCCTTTTTTTCCTAGTCACTCTACATATGCTGCCACCTTTCTTTCATCCTCTCTCTCTGTCTCTCATTCTCACTCTTGCTGTGTGTCTCTCTCTTTCTCTGTTTTGGTACACTTAATTGCTCAACTCTCCATACACAATTTAATATTCATACTTGCGTTTCAGTCGTCGTCGACGTCGCTGCCGTTGCCGTCGTTTGCGTTTGCGTTTGCGTTGGGGCTAATGTTGTGGGTTTCTGATTCCGGTTGGTTGCCTCTCGTTTGGCATAACAAATCAAGTTGCTGGGATTATAAATGGAATCCTTTTTTAATTGAAATATATAACCACTGCTGCTGTTGCTGCTGCCGATGTGTGTATGTCTGTGTGTGCCTCATTAATGTGCATATGCATGTGTGTGGGGGTCCCTCTCCCGCCCTCTGGCATCGTCTGTCAACCATTCTATCAATTGATGCTTTTTTGATTGCAAATTTGTCACAAACATTTCGCTTGACTGCAGCTCTTGCTCTCTGCCACTAATGCCGCCTCCATTGCGTTCTCCCTCCCCTCTATCCAGTTTCTGGCTAGCTTGCAAAAAAGCAAAGTTAAATTCTACTTACAGCCAAATATATGTAATAAATACCAGCTTAAAAAAAAAAAAGTATCAAAAAAAACTTTATCTATATTTCAACCGCACGCAGTCATGTGCTTACACACGCACACACTCTCACACACATCTTGCCACCAACATCCGATATACATGCCATATAAAAGAACTGTTAGTTCGAGGCTCTTTTTTTTCTCTCTACTTTTTCTTGCTTGTGCTGTCTCGCCCAGCCAAAAGTTTTTTTGAAAGATATTCCTTTTACTACTACTCCACCGTCTAACCTAAAGTCTAACACCCCCCACGGCCTTTCAAACGCCCACCCGGACATCGCTCTTACCGCTCTGGCTTACACGTCCAGCAAAAACTTTGAGGGCAAAAAAAAAAATAATTTATATATATGTATATATAGAATAGAATAAAATAAGTAAGTGAAGTTGTCGAGGCAAAGTCTCTGGCAAGACATCATTAGATTTATAACTATTTCGAGTTGAAAGCTTTAAAACAAAAATATTCAATTTTTACAACCAGAGATAGAGATAGAGACAGAGACGGAGAGAAAAACCCAAACCAAATCCTAACAAGCCCTGACGCCGTATAAATTGTCGCAATCAAGTTGAAACTGAGACTGAGACTGAGACAGAGACAGAGAAGCAGGCAGAAGTGTGAGAATAAACCGCCAGTAAGATAAATTACTGCAAATTATCCATTTAGAAGTTCGGAGAGTTAACCCCTCCCCTCCTTCCCTTAACCCAGTCACAACAACAGACTAAAGTCTTTTAAAAAGTTATGAGCTTTACACTGGTCAATCCAGACAATTTAACAATTCCTAAAATGATTTAACAATTCCATTAACATATGTATTTATATGTAAACTCATCTTTATCTGCAAATACACACACAATTAAAAATTGGGAAAAGTTTCAAAAATAGGAATATTTTAATGTGATTCATGCTGAGTTATTCAAATATACTCATATGTATATCAATTAAACAATTTATAAACCAAAAATTGCAAATTAAGCAATATACTTTTTTACTTTAACTCTAGAGAAAACTAAAGTTTTTAACTTTTTCACTATTTTATTTAATCTTTTCGTTTCCAATTGTTAGTAAATCAATGCAATTTAATTAACTTTTCTATTTAAAATGTTAATAGTTTTGCTTTCAAACCGTTTTTTAATCTTCTGATTTGGATTAATAATTGCTGGTGAGATTTATTAATGATAATACATTTACTCAGAAACTCCTAAGAAATTAATAAGTTCATAAAATTGATCAATAAGTAATTATACAAATTTACCTAACCTAAAGGATTACAAAAAAAAATGAAGTAAGTAAGTCGTCTCGCCGACTTGGATATACCATACACCAGTAAAACAAATATTTAAAATTTATAATAACCAATGCATTTTCGTATTTTTAAAAAAATCTGTTTGCATGCTTTTTAGAAGCATATCTTAGTATTTCGCTCACTCAAGCATTCGAGCACCCTAGCGCCCCCACCAGCCAACGGCCAACTCCGGCCATATGGAAAAACGTTCATATGCATAACTTGGCTATTTTTAATCCGATTTTGATCAAATTTGGTATTTTGCTTGATATTAGTATCAAATTTAAGTGTGCTAAATTTGATTGCACAAGGTTGAAAAGTACGGGAGATAATCGAGTTTTTTCAAATTACGGGGGCGGAAAGAGGCGTGGCAAAATCTTTACACATCAAAAATGTGCGCAATTACTAAGCAAATATTCATACCAAATTTTGTGTCTCTAGCTAGAATAGTTTTTGAGAAAATCGATTTTATTTAATTTGCGGGGGCGGTAGGGGGCGTGGCAAAATTTTTATACATACAAAACGTGCGCATTTACTTAGCAAATATACATACCAAATTTTGTGTCTCTAGTTGCTATAGTGTTTGAGAAAATCGGTTTTATTTAATTTGCGGGGGCGGTAGGGGGCGTGGCAAAAATTTTACAAATACAAAATGTGCGCGTTTACTAAGCAAATATACATACCAAATTTTGTGTCTCTAGTTGCTATGGTGTTTGAGAAAATCGGTTTTATATCATTTGCGGGGGCGGTAGGGGGCGTGGCAAACATTTGAAACAAACTCGATAAGCGTACATATGACACGAGTCTACATACCAAATTTGGTGGCTCTAGCTCTTATAGTCTCCGAGATCTAGGTGTTCATACAGACGGACGGACGGACGGACGGACAGACGGACATGGCTAGATCGTCTCGGCTGTTGATGCTGATCAAGAATATATATACTTTATGGGGTCGGAAAAGCTTCCTTCTGCCTGTTACATACATTTTAGCGACTTTAATATACCATTTTCACCCTATGGGTGTATGGTATAAAAATTCAATACCACTTCCAAATACGAAAACATGACTTATATGAATATATTATATTCCACTTTGCTGAATTAATTAAAGAAATTAAACAACATGAATTGGACAATTTCTTTAGATTTATTCGTTTTCAGTTGGGCGAAATTTCAAATGTATTGTAAAGAAACTGTTGCAAGTTCCACAACATTCACTCTGGCGGTAAGGGGGGGGGGTCAAAGTAATTAATGCCTCCATTAAGAGGGGTCTAACCAGCAAAACAAGGGAATGACAAATTTTAGATACAAATAGACAAATGTGGGTAAGAGAAAGTGTTGTGTTTGTGTGTGTGTTCCTTTTGCCTCTTATGAGATGACCCTGACCAATGTCTGGCTATATATGCCTGCTTTTAAGTTCTTTCACTCGATGGCCGGCGGGGCAGGGTGGAGTGGGGGCGGGGCCGCTGTGCTAGCGGGGCTTGTTTGAGTGTTGAGCATAAATAAAAATCACCCGCAGCACTTTTTGTCGGTTACTTACATTCATTAATGTCAAAAGCAGAGCCAGTTGCTGCCTTCCTCGCAGTCTCTTTTTGGGTCTAGGACAGTTGCTCTGAGCACATTATGTGCCACAAAACGCATAAAAATACACACACACACACACAGACACACAGCCAAAATGTCTGTCATTGTAGTAGTCGCTCGGTCGGTCGTCTGTATTATAGTCTGAAGTCTGCCCGCTGTTTTATATAACGATTACGATAATGAAGCGTCGCCGTTTCCAACGACAAGAGGAAGTGCGCGCGCGGGTAACATTTTTATACACAAAATGAGCCAAATGAATGGCATGGCTTTTGCTGCTGCTGCTGCTTCTGCTGGGAAAGAAGCTGGAGGAGGAGAAACTTTTTGGGTATCTGGTTAGGGATGGTAAGGAGGAAGGGAGAGAGACGACAGATTGGGCAACGTCTGTCGTTGATGGCTTTTTGAAGTTCTGTTTTCTGTGCTCTTACTTGTACTCGTAGTCGGCAATGGCAGGCGGCGCAATGATTGGGGATTATGACGAATTAATGAATTCAGATTTAAATAAAATTACCCAGCACGCCTGCTTGTTAGTGGCAGCAACAGCAGCAGCAGCAGTAGCAGCAGTTGTCACCCTCTCCCATCGTCACTCCTCACATCTCCCTCTGTCACTCTGACTGTGGTATACATTTAACGTTTCCTAATAGAATTAAAGTTTGCGGTTGCCCGACGAGCATAATGAGCAAGCCCATGCCGAGGCCAAACATTCAGTCAGACAGGCAGACAGGCAGACCGACAGACGGACTGAAAGAGAGAGAGACAGAGAGAGAAGCATAATTATGACAGTCAGCCTGCAGGAAGGAGGTCTTCAAAGTGGGCGTGGCTGGTGCAGCAGTTGCAGCAGTGCTTAATTAACAACAACAATTGCAATTGCAATCGTAACGCCCCGCAATTGTCTCCTCTTATGTAACTGCTGTTACTGCTGCTGCACCTGAGCTGGCAATTTTTGTGTCATTTGTGCGCGTGTAACCTTCATTCCTTTTATTCCCAGTTTGCACCCTGTTTGCCACACCCCTCCGCCCCCTTTTAACATCGGCACTGCCACCAACTCATCTGTGTTGAACTGTGTTCAGTTTGCATTGTGTTGTGGCATTGTTGTTGATTGTTAATTGAAAAACAATGTTGTAGTTGGTTTCATCGACGGCTGCACTTGAAGAGCTGCGAAATGCGAAATGCGAGGCGTGAACAACAGCAGTAGCAGCAACAACAACAACAAAAACAACAGCAACAACACCAGCAACCCAGTAAGAGGAGCTGAAACGGTGGGCAGGAGAATTTGCGGTGCAAGCTTAATTAATTTTTATAAGGCCGCCTCCGTTCGTTTCTTCTCAGCTCATCTCATCTCATCTCAGTTCAGTTCAGTTCGGTTCGGTTCGGTTCGGTTCGGTTCAGTTTTAATTACAATGCACAGGAGTTGCCAGTTGCCCTTAAGCGCATTGATTAAATTTAATCAATGGCCCATAAGCAGCAGCAGCAACAGAAGCATCGGGTCAGCCTCAGCCTCAGCCTCAGCTTTCAGCTTGGAGCTCATTAAATGCCGCAAAAGAAAACTTTGACAAGAAAAGTGCAATTAGCACAGTTCTGTGTCCAAAGAGACGGGGTAAAATGATGTAGGCGAAAGAAAAAACACCCAACCCCGGCCATAACTGTCGCATTATAATATTGAATGGCAGACAAGCAAGATTGAAAGCTAATAATATAAACGTTAAGTAAATTAAGAATAATTGCTCAAGAAAAAACTACTTAAATTAATGAAAGAAACTCGAGCCCAGAGAATGTCAATTAGGTACTAAAATTAACAACAAATATCAAATTGTTTTAACTTTTAATAAACAAATCAACTTCTTGGAATTCTTGATGATTAAGTTTATTACATTTTTTATTCACAATAAGCCATAACTACAACAAATGTCATTTTTATAATACCAAACTTTTCATTTCAAATAATCTTTCTAGACCTTTGCATAGAATTGTAAAAAGGAAATTGGGAATCTATTGAACTATACCTACTTATAATGTAAAGATAAATTGGCAATACTCCCAAACCAGAGCTAATGACAATTTAAAGAAAATATTGAACCTTTTAGTACTCAGAAACTAAATTTTGAACGGACTTTTGTTTTTATAGGATATTGAAAAACGAAAGTTTTTATTTTGAAATGCAGAAAACTTGTTTTCATGTTATAATTAATAATATTACTACACCATTTGAATCTACTTATATTTTGATGAATTCCCTCAAACTTAATCATAAAATTGGTTGCAATTTAATAATTCCATTGCTGCTTACATCAAATTAACAACATTGACGCACTTAACTCTCTTTCTCCTCGACTCTTTGTCATTTAAGGTCTCAATTATAAATGAAAACAAAAAAAAATATAAAAAAAAAACGATATCAAATGACCAAGATGAAAAAAAGTAATAGTAACAGCATCATTTTAATTCCATGGCATGGCTGGCATTCCATTCCATTCCATTCAAGTCAATGCGGCAATCAGTCAGCTAGTCAACTAGTCAGTTCATCATGGCCCAGCGTGGCCAACTGGATGGCCATTCCCTCAGTTGCATGGCATCAGAGTCCCAGACCAGTTAGCGGCAACATAATGAGCCAGTAGTCCCGAAGTCAGCTCAGTTCAGTTAGTTAGTTAGTTAGTTAGTTCGCTGCTGCTGCTGACTCGCTGGTTAGTTTGACAGTCAACTATCATTATAAGTTCTTTTGCGCCATAATGGGCAAAAGTTTTTTCCCACCAACCAACGAAACCGACCCAACCCAACTCTTTTAGTTGTCTCTGTCTCTTTCTATGTGTGTGCAATTAGTAGCAGTTTTGTCTCTGTGCTGCTGTCCAACATTTCTTCAGGCCATTAATTGAGTTTGTCTTTTACACAAATCAAAAAAAAAAAAAAAAAAAAAAAAAATGAAGCTAACTATGCCGAAGTTTATATACCCTTGCAGTCCTTGGCCATAATATTCTTACATGTCTTAACTATTTTCCTGTAACTCAATTCATTAACCCACAGACAAAACCTTTCAAGTATCACTCTGTCCCTTTTTTTCCCTCGGATCGGCACGCACACACATATAGTTTATGTAACGTTGTGTCTGTGTGTGTGCTCTACTGTTTTGAGCAATGGCGCAGAAGGGTGTAATTTATGTTCTATTTATCCGTTCCTATGTGATATAATGTTTTACTATCTGCAAAACTATCTCTTTAATAATTATGGTGAAGATACTCCCACTGCTTTACCGATTTTTTGTATATCACTGATCCGATCCTAACGATTTTCAAACTTCGTTTTACCCGGATTGTAAGTAGCTTAAATATCAAGTTTCATTCCAATAGCTCTTAAGATGGCGTCGTGACAGACAAGGAAACGGACAGCCGGACATTGCTATATCGACTTAGTTTTTCATGCTGATCAAGAATATATATACTTTATGGAAACGTCTTTTTCTGTGCGTTAAAACATCTGACTAACTGTATAATAGGGTTTAAAAAAGTAAAACAAAAAAAAAAACACGAAAAATAATTTCTTTTATATTTTTAACAAAAATTTTAATTTTTCCATTTTATTTTTTCTATTTACAGATCGAGGATGCAATGTTGATGTTTGACAAGCAAACCAATCGGCACAGAGGTGAGTTCATCAAGAAAAGAAACAGATATGTTCAGATTTAAGCTTCAAAGGTTTCATAACATACTTTTGGGTACTAGAAAATAAAATGATCAAACCAGATCTCAATTTCGTTCAAATCAATACAAGTTCAGTTTCAGTTTCGATTCCTTCACCTAAATATACATCAAATTTTTAAAGTTTAAGAAACTCCAAACATTAAATTTCAATTGATTTAACTTTCTGTTGTTTCTGTCTGTTTTGGTAACAAGAAATTCAGTCAAATTTAGCATTAGAGAAATGATTTATTGGTCTGAGAATCAATTTAGATAGTTTTCATAGAATCTAATTAATCAGATAAGAGAAGGGTATTCCAGATTGACTAGAAGTGGTCGTGAATTTTCTCATATCGCGCATTTGTTTTCATATGAAACATACTTGTATCAGTCTGTGAGTGATTCGACTTATATATAAATATAAATATTTGTTAGTATATTATGTAAGATATTATAGCAAGCCGTATCCGGACTTTAACGATGCAGAAAAAGAAATAGAAGAAGACGACGACGACAATGCTGAGGCCGGAAGTGCGAAAAGCTTAGCATTTGAACAATGTCAAATGTACAATATGTGATAGAGACAGATAGAGCTACAAATACTTATGTCCGTGCGACTGCCGGAATGTCCAACTGTCTTTACGTGTGTGCAACGGCATAAAGAGCTAATACAGTTTTAAAAACGTTTGCCCTCTCATGTTAAGGCATTAAAATGGCCAGGCAACAGGATGTAGGATGTTGTATAGAGACGAGAGACCCCCGAAAAGATTACCTGCCAATGCAACCGGATATAAGGGCACACACACACACACATATATATATATAAGAGGATGGAATGTTCGCTGTGGCTGTGTGTGTGTGTGTGAGTGTGTTGGTGGAGATGCTCCCAAGGGAAGCATACTGGCATGACGCGGAGAGGTTTGGGGGGAGGGGTTCGAGCGTAAGGACGTTCTATGGGCTGGTTAACTGGGTCCGGCCAAAAGGCTTAAATCTCCAGTGTACATCCGCTACACGAACTTGTGAGCGCACGAATGAGTTCACATTTCCATTGCGTTGTCGTCCTCTGTCCATGTAACTGACTGCCTGAATGCCTGACTGCCCGGCCCATGTCCTGATGTTCCTGCCCTCATCCACAGTCACCTCCTCGTACTGATGTCATTGTCAATTTTGCTTATTAAAGTTTTAAATGACGCGCCGAATTTCGCATTGCGACCAGGTTCCGACTCCTATTTGACATGTGACATGTATCCGAGCATGTACGGAGGAGGAGAAAGAGCGCACAACCTGAGATCTCCCTCTTTCTCGCTCTCTTTCTCTATCAGGTTCCCTTAGTCTAGGAACATTAAGATTGATGTGAACATTTCCAATGACCCACCCACCGACAATGTTTCTGACCAAAAGTAATTAGCTTTGTCTCACACACACACACACACACACACACAGACAAACGCAAGAGGAGAAACATGCATCAATAGTTACCACCATCTACAGCCTGCGCTTCTCTCAACCACTGACATTGTTAACTTTTGTTGGCCGCGGCTGACAACTGCCCCACCGCCCTCCTTCAAATTACGCACACGGGAATAAGGAAACATGATTTTTGCTTGTGCGCCATAAAAAAATTGTAGCATACTTCTGTGCACCAGGCCGCATCGAGATAAGCAAGAACGAACAGAGATGAAAGAAAAAGTGAGGGGAGCATAGTGTATATAGATACATATATGTGTGTGTGTGTGTGTAAAGTGAGGGAAAACCCACAGAACATTTCGCTTAATTGGACGCTGGAGTATGCTGAAAACTGAAAACTGCATGATGATGCAGTCATACTCATACATACATAAAAAACGAAGGCTTCAAACGACCAAAACGGCCAGCAGAGGAAGCAACAAAAAACCAGACAAAAAAAAACACACACACACACACATGAAATTGGAAGAGATCTGAGAACCAAAGGCAGTTAATAAAAATAAACAGACATTTCAAAATGATGATGTGGGCAACAGACACCCACACACACACACACACACACAGAATATTAGCTACACAATTTGAAGGAGAAAAAGCTAATTACATAAAACTGTTACAAGTTATCTAAGATTTGCACATTAACACACAAATCGATACCTAAATATGTGTAAAGTTTGACAATTCTCTAAGCGTGAGCAAAATACAAAATGTTAGCTTTAATTAGTTAAGACATTTTAGTATGATTTATTTAAATATTAATCTATTTCAAGTGAACCAGTTCGATCAATCGACTTAAATATGCACGAAGCGGCGCGCCTTGGATATTATAGAGTTCTAGACAATTTAAATTAGCCAAGTCCTTCATCAGCTAATAACTCTTTGTGCTTGTCTGTTATTTGCACCAAGCCGATTGTTAGCTTTAGGCATAGTTTAGTAGATGAATCAGCTCTATATACACAATGTATGTATGTATGTATGTAGATACATATATAAATGAATGACTATTCCATATGTATATACTTACCATCTGCCATTAAGTCTATAATTGCTTTGCATTATTGTAAGGACAAGCAATTTGTTTCCACAGTTAAGGTTTAATTTCATTTCAAACTTCTGGTTGGCCTCATTTTATGTGATTTCCGTATGAAAAATGCATGAACAAATCGTTTTACTTATTGACAAGACTCATTGCCTCAATTTCGCTCCTCACCCCGACCCAGCCCGAAGTCGTGGTCCCCTTTAAGCAGAAGGCCCGCTCATTCGCTTTTCTTTCCAATTTTTTTTTCTCCCATTCTTTTCTTTTCTTTTTTTTTTTTTTTTTGCCAGGGACATGTCAATTTTTTGCGCAAATTACAATTGCGTGGGTCGATCGGAACACATTTACACTCACACACACACGCAGAGAGAAAAACACACACAACCAATATATAATGAAATATGCAGACATTGTTAGTTAGCCCAACCAACAACTGGCCAACTTCACAGGAGAGACCCCGCATCATTCTCATGCTCCTTTCATTTCTACCATCCTTTTGCCATCCTCCCAAGTCAATAGCAAAATGTGTGTCGTTAATCAAAGGGTATTAGTTGTAGTAGCCATAGCCTTCATTGCCACGACGACGACGACGACGACGACGAGGATGACTTTTTGTACATTGGACGACCTTTTTTTTTTCCTTCTTCTTCTGCTGCCCAGGTCCCGCCTGATGCCTGCCGACTTCTGCTGCTACTGCTACTGCTGCCTACTGGCACTTGCGATATGCCTGTAATTGCATTTTATCGATCCAAGAGCGGACCTTCTCCTCCGTCCGATTCTATATATATACATACGTATGTATGTATGTATGTATGTATGTAGGTTCCATACTACGTGGCAATTGCCAGCGTGTTGTGCTCACACACAAACAAGGCCCAAACTATAATAAAGAAGAAATGTTGGGCAAAAGACGTCGTTCGGTTGCTCTGGTTGCTACACGGCAGCAACTTTGTTACTCATTCATAAATCATGTGTGCAGCGACAGACAGACATAAGGACAGACGGACAAACAGACAGACAGACAGACGGACGAACCGAAAGACAGAACGACCAACAGTTAGTCAGACATTGGAAGCACACATGTATGTTACATAGTATGCCTGGTCACTGAAAATTGCAGCAGTAACACACAGTAGTTGGCAGAGCAAGTGGCCTCCACCACTACCACCACCAAAAAAATAAAACTAAGAAACAAAAAAAAAATGGAAAAGAAAAATGAAGAAGAGAATATACTACATATAGTTATATATGTATATATACATACATATGAATATGCCATAAAACAATATAGGCAGGCGGCACTAACAGCTGCAACAACAACAACAACAACAACAAAAACAACGACAATTGCCATTACAGTGGAAATTGCTTAACGTAAACTTGGCCTTTTCCACTTATTTTCATTATTTTGAAATCCTTTTTTTTAACCTCCTATTCATTTCATATGTTCACTTTGTTCCGAGTCTGCTCCTTGACAAATCGGTTGACTATATTTATGAGATATATATTAAAATTTAAGATGAAATATAAATTAAAAGACATCGACCATCAAACGGTTTTTTTTTTTTTTGTAAATTTTTGTTAAGAGTAAAAGATTTTTAGATTACAGTCAATGCAAAAAGGAGTACAGGACTAGAGGTAAAATTTCTAAAAACACCAAATAAGAGGAGTGTACAATCAAAATTACCTGGGATTAGAAACAATGATTAATTAATAGGTACTGCTGATAGAGCCCTGTAAAAATAGGCTTCAAAAAATCGGGGCAAACTTTTTTTATTTGAAATAATTTTAGAATCTAAAGTATTAAAGATGATTCTCAATCTTTTTGAAGTCTTGAGTTTTTTTGTTCACTCGTCTCATTTGATATGGAATTTGAAATAAATAAGAAAAAATAACATTTAAGTGAACTCTACTGTATATTACCCAAAAGTATGCTATGAATTTCATTTGGCAAGCCAAGGACATAGACAACGTGAGCCTAAACAGTCAGATGCGGGTGTAGGAAACCCACCCAAAAAAAAAAAAAAAAAACAAAATGATGGGCGTGGGAAGGAAGTGCTATGCAGTGCCGTGCAGTCAGTGGTTTGGTTGAGCGTTTGGACGTATGGGAGTTGGGCCTTAGGTTATTTGGCAGTTGGCGCTGCCAGCCGCCACTAATATTAAAATTGAAAATTTTGTAATTTTTCTTTTTGGCAAGCAGCGACGCGGCGCAGTCATAACAGCTGGCAGTAGCAGTCCAATCGCTCTCTCTTTCTCGTTCAGTGCTTTCCCCTCGTATACCTAGCTCAGTATACTACCTAGCTGTAGAGGATAAGACCATGCCATGCTATGGCATAGATGTGTCTATATATCTCTGTCCGCTTCTTGGCAATAACATGCATGAGTGTGCAATTTTTTTTGCAGTTGCCAAAAAAAGAAAAACCCATAGTCCATAGCCCATGGCCGTTGTCGACGTCGTCTTCGTCCTGCGGGAAATTTTCGACACGTAAAAATGGCGACCGCAGCAACAGTAGTAGCAGCAGCAGCAGCAGCAGCAGCAAGAGTAGCAGCTCCAACAGAATTAACTAGACATTCTGCTAACTTGGCTAGAGGCATTTGTTACTAGCTAGATACATTTTTGATTGAGTTGCATGTGTGTTGGGTGAGGCTAAAAATTGCTTCAGCTTCATTTGTTTCTACAACTTGATTTATGAGTGGAGGAGGTCTCCCAAAAGGCAGTAGAAGCTCTACGTGCAACACTTGCAACGTGCGCTAATTTTATATAATTAAAACAAACACACACACACAATGGGTGTGAGAGAGAAAGCAATGTAAAGAATACGAGATGGGGAAACAGCACCAGAAATTGGAGGTTTCGTTAGAAAGAGGAAGGAAGCCCGCACGTTTGTGCTCCTCCTAGAGAAGTTGCTGTTTCTTGGCACATGTCGCTCCAACTCTGTCTCTATCTGACTCTCCATCTATCTCGCTCGCTCTTTGTCTCTCTCACTAATAAGCCTGCGTGTTTACTGTTACTTGTTTCAACTAATTTGTCAGTTACGCCCAACAAGCGCCCGTTTGCCCGCATGGCATGGCAAACATTAAGCAAAGAGCATGCCACAAAAGTAGAGGAGCAGAGAGAAGAGGATCCATGGTAGGGAAAAAGAGAAGGTAGTGGAAAGGCATCAGGTGTCTGCACTTGGCCTTGCTAATTGCATAGAGGCACTCTAAACGCCGCCCTTTACTCCCAATCTCTCTCTCTCGCCCTTTTCAAGCTCTCTCACCCCCGCAATCTGCCGAGTTTTTTCCTCCTTTGCCTCTTTTTCGACCATGTGAAATCTCAGACAATTGCGCTAATTGAAAAGCCTCGATAAGACCAAAAGTGGTGGAACATCGTCTTAGCTGGTAACCTCTCTCAACTTCACCAACCTCTTCTCCACGAAATTTGTGTGTGTGTGTGTGTGTGTGTGTGTGTGATTGGGTGGATAAAAGGAAGTCAAATGGAAATTGCTTGAGCGAAAAGTGTGTGGAAAGGAAATCTGATATTTGAATTGTATAATTTAATTAAATAGCAAGAAGAGAGAAAATACCAATTGCACTTTCCTTAGTCATATTTGTGAAAAGTAAAATTGCAAGGAAGAGAAACTGAGTACTATATGGAAGAGGAAGTATGTCTCGTATTTTCAAGCATAATCTTTTCTAATTAAATGAAACCACAACAAAAAAAAAAGGAACCCAGAAATGCTTGAAATCTACTTGAGAAAATTTACAAACTAATAGATTGCGGCATTTTTAAAATAAAACTCATTACTTTTTTATTCCATTAAAAAAGTATCTACATTTA
Organism: Drosophila insularis; assembly: GCA_018903935.1. Taxonomy (NCBI): domain Eukaryota; kingdom Metazoa; phylum Arthropoda; class Insecta; order Diptera; family Drosophilidae; genus Drosophila; species Drosophila insularis. Next base: position 5,286,921 of record JAEIFP010000517.1, read on the forward strand.
ATGATTTCCGATTTTTAATTTTTAATCTATAATAGTAAACATTGTAATTAATTATCCGATTGTAAAGGCTGTATCCTTAATGCATTACCAATGTCATAAGATCGTGTTTTTTGGTATCAAATTTTCTCTAATTCATTCGTTTGCGTTGCCCAAAAAAGTAGGCTATAGATATTTGTTCACCCAACAGATCAACGAATATATGTATTTTTGTGGAAAAACTTTTGCGTAGACTTTCCGTGTCCTTCTTCTGTTCCTTTTTCACTTGCCCACTCCCCCTTCCCGAGCTGCTACTACTTCTGTGCAAGCAAAGAAATAAAGTTTATTATGTAAACTCGGAGCCGTCGTCCAGTGTTTGAATTACTCATCCAGGCGGCACTTGAAGAGTCCCTGCAGGAGTGCTGTGTGTTGGCTGCATCAGATTGAGGTCAGAGCAAAAAGGGGGAATACAGAAGGAAGAGTTGGGTGGGTCGAGTCCGCCTCTGTCTCGACACTTGAGTAAATTATTTAGCTGGTCTCGCAGAGCTCGACACAAAAGCATATTTCGTTCAATTTTTGCAGCTCTTAAACTTGTTTGCCCGCTCGCAAGAGTCTCTGCCAGGACTCTGACGCCATCCTCTTCTTCTCACTCTTGTCTGACGATTCTTTTTCTTCATTTTTTTTGTTTTTTTTTTTTACAGGTTTTGGCTTTGTTACATTTCAAAGCGAAGATGTGGTAGACAAAGTTTGTGAAATTCATTTCCATGAGATAAACAACAAAATGGTAAGTCAAGCGTAGCGAAATGAAACGCAGCACCAACACGGAGATTTAACTGTTTTTTTCATCTCTCTCTCTCTCTCTCGTTTTTTCTCAATATCGCTGTCTCTATCCGTCTGCAGGTCGAGTGCAAGAAGGCTCAACCCAAGGAGGTAATGCTGCCGGCAAATTTGGCCAAGACCCGTGCGGCCGGTCGTTCTGCTTACGGTGAGTTGTTAGTCTGGGGCAGCCACGCAAATCAAGCGGCGGCGGCTGCTGCAACATCCGCTGCTGCTGGCCTTTTGCCAAGTAGTTTAGCGGCCGCAGCAACAGTGCTGCAACAACAGCAGCAGCAGCAGCAGCACCACCACCACCACCACCACAACCAACACCATCACCAACAACAACAACAACAGCAACACTCACAACAACAACAACAACAACAACTGCAACAACCACAACATACACCTCATCATCATCACCATCATCAACATCATCAGCAGTTGTTGGGGGCAGCGGCTGCAGCAGCATCATTACGTTATACTCCCTATCCCTTGCCATCGCATATTTCGGCTGCAATTTCAGCTGCAAATCAGCAGCAGCAGCAGCAGCAACAGCAGCAACACCAACAACAACAGCAGCAACAGGCTGCCGTTGTCGTTGCCGCTGCTGCCCACCATCAACAGCAGCAACAGCAGCAGCAGCAACAACAGAGTTTAGCTCTGGCCGCTGCCGCCCCCTCACTTCTGCCCCTCTCGAGCCCAGCGCCTGGTGCTGCCGGCCCATCATTGCTGCAATATGCAGCCGCTGCCAATGTTAGCCATAGCAATGCCGCTTTGGCCAATTCGCTTTATGCCGATGCCGCAGCCGTTGTTGGCTATAAACGTCTCTTGGCGGCCGCTGCCGTTAGCCAAGGCCTGAGAGCAGGACCAAATGCTGCCACTGCTGCCAGCACATTGGGCGCCCTTACGGCAGCTGCCGCAGCAACGGCGCCGGCAGCAGCCGCTGCTGTTGTCCAACAGCAGGCGCAATTGCGTCAGAATGCTGCACTGGCAGCCGCTCATTATCCTCTTAGCGAGCTGTTGGCCATGCCCGCGGCACTTGAAATGCCGGGAGCAGCAGCGGCAGCAGCAGCAGCAACACTTTATCAATTGCCTGGCATCTGACCACCTACAAGGCATCAATAATGAATTTTAAAAATGAATTTGATTGCCAAATTGATTTCTCAGATCACGTACATACATCGAAAGACACACAGACAAACTGTCTGACAGATACACTGACTGACACAACAACCAAACACACACACACCCACACGCACACACACACACACCGAATAACACTCATTCCGTCTCAATGTCCAAAAAAAAAAACAAAAATTATCAAGCAAGAACTCTCTTAAATACATTTAACTCCTAGGCCTAGGATTACGTGCTTTAGCCATATAAAAATAATCTATATACTACATACATACATATTGAAAAATTAATGTAATCCGTATACACACTATTACTTACTTACTTCATGTACTTGTACTTAATTATACATACATACATACATACATATATATATATATACCCAGATATATGTATATATACATATTTGCATATATCTGTATGTGTCTGTCTGTGAAAACAAATATCTGAAAAATCGTCAGCAATATTGCGTTATAATCCCAACTTAGCGGCGCATTCATATATTTTCTTTCCACATATTTTAGGAACTTAAGTGAAACTTTTGTTTAAGAAACTAACTTAACTAAACTTACATATTACATATATATATCTAGGCTAAGAGCAGATCCTATAGAGTGAGCTGCTTAGGCAACAACTTAACTAACTATATCAACTTTTAGATTTCTTTAGCGGCGATTTCCATGTAAAAAAAAAAAAAAAACAAAACAAAAAACAGAAAAATCAAGGTCTAAGTACAAACAAAAAGTCTTAGCGAAAACCTTTTTTTTTAATTTTTTTTTCGCATATTTTTTTTGAAAAACAATTTTTTTTTTTGTACGTTTTAGAACTTAAGAGATCTTTGGAATTTGAAATACCAATATATATATTATATGTATTTACTTATATGTGTGTAAAATGAATCGAATAATATATTGAATTGAAGAAATTGTAATTAATATTAATCGTCGACATCAAAAAAAAAAAGCTATCGAAAATCTTGTACATCTAACATTATTAAAATCATATCAACAAATAGCTCTTCAAAAAAAAAAAAAAGAAAAAAAAGGAAAACAACTAGCAAAATGTATTGAATTAGCTTGTAAGTGAATCTGAAGAAGACAAACAAAAACAACTTAGAAAGTAACTACAACCAAAAACACAGACACACACACAGACACATGTACATATATGTGTATACATAGCTTTGTATGGTACTTTATGGCTGAAGGAAGTTGCCATTGTAGTTGGCTTTGCCGGACAGCTGTCAGTTTTGTAATTTGCCAAAAATGGATAATGGATAAGTTATGCCAATTATAAAAGCCTTTATCCAAATTACAGCCTCAAATGGACAGCTCGAATGTCCCAAATGCCCATCCCTGCTACCCCCTTTGAGCAACTAACTTGTAATATGTAATGACAAGGCAACTTACTTACATTTCACACACATACATATATGTACATACATATCTATGAGATGTGTGCGTGTGTGTGTTTGCATATAGCGATTACAAATTTGTCTTTAACATGAGAAACTAGCTACATATTTATTATAATTACATAAAAACACACACCCTCATACATATATTAACTTAAGGCGCATTAAGCGCTAATAACAAAAAACAAAACAAAATATTCCTAGTTATATACATATACATATATAATATCCAAATGGAAAAGTAAACCCAACCGTCTCTACACACAATTGATTTGATGCCAAAGATGAACGAATAATTCCGAACGATCTAACTAACAAACAAACTGAAATGTGGTGGAGGAGAGTGGAAAAGATGATAACAGATGAAATGAGAATAAAATCAACGTAGTTACAATATTAACAAAACGAGAGGAATCGATGCCAAAAAATAATAAATAAAAAATTTGATTTGTAAAACTAACTTATTAATTAATTAGCTAAATCAATATTAATTCCAATGTTTGTTGGTCGTTTTCATTTCGTTTTTTTTTTTTTTTTTTTTTTTAATTTGCCAAACCACAATTTGTTAATTTGTAGTGGAATTTCTATTTGAATTATATTTAGATCATCTTAGTTTCTCTAAATATTTTTGTCATTTGTGTAACATTAAATTTTCGTCTTAACTAGTTGGTTTCCCATGCCAATGAAGGAAGTGGTGCTTGAGGTAGAGAGAGCTCCATTCCTATAGTAGAGGGGAGTGCGTACTCTCTCTCTCTCTCTGGCTGTCTGCTCCTCCTCTGAGAGAAACCTACACACACACACACACACACAGAAATATTTTTAGCTTAGTAAAACAATTAAATGTCTTAGTCTATTGATATATTCTACGTATATTTATTATATTATATAACTAATAAGTGTTTAGAATTGTGTCTCAAGACGTTTGCTGTAAGCGTCGATATAAAAATACAAAAAAAAAAAAAAAAACACACATATAGCTCAGATCAAGGCTGTTACAAGTGAAATGCCAAATACAAAACAATGAATTATTAAAGCAGAAAAAATTTAGCATTAACGATTTTAGATGATATAGTATATAAACATATATTACACACATATATATCCATATATAGATATATAGTAAAACAAACGACTGTTTCTTAGTTGGCTCACACACACACACACACATATATAAATATTTAGTTATCTAAGAGTACACACACTTACCCAGATGAATACTGAATAACGAATCTCTCTATAGTCAAAAACTCTTTCATACATATTACAAAACATATAATACTTCTTTATATATACATATATATATATATATATATCAATTATATATCGACTTTTATAACATTTAGTCTCTTCAATCTTATATCTAACACAAATTTACTTGATTTCTCTAACATTAAATTAGTTGAAACCAAAAAAAAAAAAAAAAAAAAAACAAACCATTTTTATTATATTAATTTATTAATATTTTCTTTATACTCTCTCTTTCTCTCCCATTCTATCTCTCTCTGTCTCTCTCACACACACTATATATATCCCCAACGCCAACATCTTTAGATAACATCATGTGGGGTCTGGGGACATTGCCAGAAGGTAAGCATAGTAGCAATTTTTGGTTACTTATATTTAAAAAAAAAACAGAAAAACTAAAACTTCAAATCCAGTTTGAAGAGAAATACATATATAATACTGGTAATATCTAAGAGATATGTCAAAATGTTCTTCTCAGAACAAAGTAAAGCCTCGGAAACTTCAGATTTCCAGCTGAATTTCAATTTCACCCTAGAAGTATGCAACAATAATTAATATTTAAACAAAAATTCTGCACATGTTTTATTTAATGTTAATTGCAACTGTCTTATTATGAAAATTAATTATGGTTTTCCATTTTCATTTTATCATTCTCTTTAGGCTTTCCAGCAGCTGCCTATGCTGCCTATGCCGCTGGTCGCGGATATTCCGGCTATCCTAGCTTCGGTCTACCCTATCCAACTGGTAAGTTCTACTCTTTTACTACTTACACACACACAAACACAGCGAATACATTCAGACATACAAACATACATACTGATATATGTGGAACTCAGAGCCCTTTCAAAATTTGAATTGCAAGTGAAAACTGCGAGAAGAAGAAAACAAATGTGTAAAAGATAAAAATTTAAAGCAAATATTAATTATTTCTGTGACTAATTTTTGTGTTATTTGATATGACGAAATGCCCCATTCACACAGACATACACAAAAACAGACACATACCTACACATAGTTTGATATACTATGGCAAATAAAGAAATACATATTTTAGTCTCACTAACTTTGTCTTTAGATCAGCCCACTGTTGGTTCCCCCCACTTCCTCTTTCACTCGTAACTTGTCATTTGAAAAATTTGATGCCTTCTTCACCTTTCCTTTTAATGTCAATTGCATTATTCGTGTTTTATTTCTTCTTTTCGTTTCGTTTTATTGGTTGTTTTCTTTTGCTTTCTAGCCAATATAATGGGCGTAATGCCGGAGAATCGCATAATGATCGGTGGTGATTATCTGGTTAATCCAACGACAAGCTCAGCCTAGGATTGAGCAAATATATATATATATATATATATATAGATATATATATGTACATATAAGTGACGTCTACAATTTACTTATAAGTAACACACACTCACTCACGTGTCGCTATCTAACTTTAATCTATATTTAGTATATTTTGAGTATTATGATAAACATGAAGATTTTTGGTTAATTTTTTTTTTTCACCCAAATAGTAAGAAATTATAAAAATTTTTTTGTTCTGTTTTTTTTTTGTTTGTCGAATAAAGTGAAACCGAACAAAAATATAACCTTGCGTTCGTCATATCAATATACACACACTTCAACACACGCACACACACACATAAAGAAAATACAATTCAATAAGAAGGAAATAATTTCTCAAAGCGGAATATTTCCCTAATAAATAGGCTATATATGTATGTATGCATTCCCTAAATGGCAGAAATATGTATGAAAATTTACATACATACATACAGCATTACATATTTGATACGCTAATGGGGCTTGTGTTTATCATTTGCAATACTAACCCACACACATACATACACATAAAACGCAAACACTACAATAAATTTTGGGAATTGCAATCAATTAAGCAACACTGGGTACTAAGGCTTTTATCTTATGATATACATATACCTTTACACATATATTTTAACCTTCTTTATGTTCCCTCCACACACACACACACAAGCACTCATTTCCCATTGAATATTAGGAACTACTTCTGTTAAAGCTGAGAAACAATCGATAAATCTATCGAATTTCCAAAAAAAAAAACTTCGCGGCCTTTTAGGCGAAAAAAAGTTATCAAACAATTTCCAATTCGAATTGCTAAAACTAATGATTAGAATTCGATACTATCGAAAAGAAATAATTATTCAGGTGAACTCTTAAAAAGAAATGTATTTAAATTGAAAGGTCTTAGTAAGAGAATTTGTATTACAAGTATAAGAATTATATTGCAAATGAAAATGGTGAACTATGTTCATGGGATTTTCGTTTAAATTTGACGAATATTTGTGTTCTTTTTTTAGTTGTTAGCATGTCCGGGGCAATAAATGAATGAATGAATGAATGATGGTTGTAGCTGGTTGCAATTGCAGCTACAGTCCCACTATTCCAGCTAACGGCTGGTTGGGTGAAATTCTTTCAGTCATAAATCAATTGTTTTTCAGCTACCAGCAGCTTGTAGTTAGTATATAGAACGATATAACTTGACGTCCTGTCCAGCTTCCCTTCTTGTATAACTGCTGTCTGTTTCACTCTCTCACTTGCTCTCTTTCTCTCTCTCTCTCTCTCTCTCTCTCTCTCCTCTTTCTCTATTTTTCTTTCCCCATTTATGTTTCTGTGTGTATGTTTCTTTACACACACATTTATATATAACTGCATATGTATATATATATATTTATATACATATGTATATACAAATATATATATCTTGTATCTCGTATGATTTTGTAGGCTTGACAATTTGTGGCATCGGTAGAAGTTATGGTACCACATGTAGCACGACTCCAGGCCGCAGCAGAGGTCCACCGACTGGTCATGTTGGTGGTGTCTCTGCTGCTGCTGCAGTTGGTCCGAATGCGGCAGGTGGCCAAACGGCAGGGTACCATCAACAGGCGTTGACATTGCCCTTGGCCACGGCATTGACGGCACGCTCGGCGGCAATTAAATCGCAATTTCTGGGCAATATCAATTTTTGAAACTACTAAATAAAAAAAATATATATATATATGTATATATACAAAACGAATATTGTATGTATATCTATATTGACAAACTGAATCAAAGTCTGACAATGAGAGGACAAATAAGAAGAAGAAAGACCGTGCGTAAATTATTAAGTTTCATTTAATTATTTCTTCGGTTTCTGTTCATTTTACGTTCAACGGTCTCAACATGAACAACAACCCAAACTAAAAACTCATTTGTACTGGGACAAGTAGGTACAACAACAACAATAATAATAAAAACAACAGCAACATCAACTACAGCCAAAAGAGAAAAATAAAGAATTCAATGTTAAATGGTAACAATAACTAAATAAAAAAAAACAAAAAAAGGAAAAAATCAAAATGAAATCTTATATATACATACATACGTTAGTTGAAGAGAAATCGATACATGTAATCCACATTTAGATCTGCAATCAATATAGAACAATTAATCACAATATATTAGAGTTATCCCTCCCTCTGTCTCTCTCTATCTCTAGTTAAGCCCAACTACATCGTATATCGTATAGCGATTCCACCCTATATAGCATATATAATCGTGTTCGTATAATGACATTCGTTGAACTCGTTAAAACTCAATTTTTAGCTAGTTAGATTTATCCTAGAGATCATAGAGAGATCGTCTAGTTAGCTAACAACTAAAAACATACATATATATCTGTGTGTGTGTAGTAGCATCCTGTATTACATATAGACATGTCTTTGTAATCGTAGACTTTAGGATTAGATACCACTACATAATCAATTAAAAAACAAACAAAACAACAACAAGCGCATATAACATACATTTTGCTGACACTTTTGTGTGCGTGTGCGAGTGTGTGTGTGTGTGTGTTGCAACTTAACTGGGGAAAAATTTAATTTTCATGTTGGTTATCAGTACCCTTGCAGAATAGAATCATTTGGAACGGTTAAAAGTATATCCAAACTTCTAAAAATATAATGAACAGAACCAATCAGCATTTTATGATATTTCTGATCGGATACGAACATTTTCGAATTCCTTTTCTGAATGAGCTCGATAACTGATTCCTTTTTCTAAAGAAAATGGTATCTTAGCCGCAATTCCTTTTGATAAGTTGCAGTTTTCAATCAATTTATACTTCATTTGTTGTTTACTTATATTCCAATGAACTGAGCAAATATTTTCAATCAACAAGAGGGCTCGTCCTTTTGATTTCTTTCAGTTCACATCTTTTTGCAATTTCTCTTGGAACTATTTTTTATTAACAAAAATACTGATCATTTATTATTGTTTCATTTGTTTAGTTTTATAAATATTTGACTCTATTTCTATTAATTTTTATTAAAGTCGACGAGAATAACTTTCGATCTAAATTTATAGAAAATCAGTTATAATATGTGATTTTGCAAGGGTATATTAAATTGATTTACTTTTGGCTTAGCCAGAGCAAATGAATCTGTGCCATTTTCCCATTTTCCTTTCAATCTTCATCAAGCTCATTAAAATACAAACACACACACATACACACTGAGATATATTTCACCAAATATTCCCATTTGGTTGGAAAATGTTTCTTTCTTTTTTGTTATTTTTCTTTTTTTTTTTTCTTTTTTGGTTTTTGTTTCAGGGACATATAACATTTATCTATTATTTATAAAACTATTTTGCCATAGCATTTAAATGAACGAAAATTTAATTTTTGTTTTGTAGTTTGGCCATTTGTGCATAAATTAGTTTGTTTCGCTTACCCACAAAACAACAAAAACAACAACAAGAGCGGCCAAAACAAAAATGCACACAGTGGAAAAACATTTAGATAACACGCAGACACACACACCACACAAACCTGTCATACGTATAATATATACATACATACATATATATATATACATATATACATAGGTCTAGTGTCCCATTATTATCCTTTAATTAATTTGCTGCATATTATTATTGCTACCCCTAGAGTTTTCTAGATAATTAGCGAATAAACTAAACTAAACTAAAAAAGCCAGAGCAAAAATGGAAATCATTTTTATTATTTAGTAGATTTGTATAGATTTATATTATATACCTACTAATGATGAGTTGTCAGTTTTCATCATCATCATTACCATCCACATCATCATCAGCATTATAATCATCATCCTGAGCATCATTATTAAGCATTTGGCTTATATTTAACAAATCTGTTTCACAACACAAAGAAATTAAAAATGTCCTTCATCAAAAAGCATCAAATGAAAAAATACATACATACATACATAAAATTATGTATAAACCAAAAGTAAAAACTATGCAATAACTGAATTTTACAAAACAAAAAACCTACTTATAATACATATAATATACATAGAAAATATGTATACACATAAACTTATTTCTCTATTTACTATATTTTATAAAAAAAAAAAACCCAAAAAAAAAAAAAAAAAAAAAAAAAAACAAGGAAAAGGAAAACCAAATTACAATACTTAAAAAATATGTCCATCCATTTTTGAAGAGCAAAAGCCAAATAATAATAACAACAGTAATAACTTGAAACTAAAATTTAAAAAAAAAATAAATAAAACAAAAAATGAAGATGAAAACATTTTTCAAGTTGCAAATGAAAAATCAAATTTTTCTATATATACAAATATATCCCATAATCTTTTATTTATTTTTTTTTTTATTTGAATAATTTTATTACACTCACACTTAAACAATATTGATGCCATACACAAATACTTATATATATTATATACACATACATACTATACCTATACTATACGGATACATATATATACATACATACATACATATATAATATTTATATATAATCAAAAGAAAAAGAAAACGCATCTTTAAGCTGTTACTTAGTTAATTGTCCAGAAAGCGGGACAAAAAGGCAACTGCTCTTCGTGGCATAAAAATATCTTATCAAAATGCTTGCAAGTTGTTTATAAATATATATATGAACCACACACACACACACTACACACACATGCATATGTATTTTACACATATATACTGTGATTTATAAGAGACAAAACAAAAAAACCAAGAGAGAAAAACGCTTCAAAAATTATTATGCAGCATTGATAAACAGAAAAATCATTTTTTTTTTTTTTGCTTGAGCAAAAATCTCGAAAAGTTATTAACTAATAACAAAATGCACAAAATAATACAAAAAAAAAAAAAAACAATTAAATAAATATAAACGGATACAAAAGCCGAAACCAAAAACAAAGCAAAAGTCTCTGCGTTTTTCTTCTGCCGCGAGGCTTTTTGGCTTTAGCTGGATTTCATTTAAATTAATACAACTACATATATAAACGCAAATCCAAAAATGGAATTGACAGCAACAAAACACACAAAACAGAGCCAGGAAGAATGCCAGAATGGGAGAAAGGCAGAGCGACAGTTTGAGTGACAAAGTGGCTATCGAGGCGTATGCCTAAACAAACTTGACAGCAACTTGGCAAACGACGGCAACAGCAACATCCCAGCAAGAACAGAGGCAGCAGCAGCAACATCATCATTGTTATTATCATCATGTTGGTCAGCTTTCAACAAGGTCAGCTTATGGTCGTCTTATAATACAAATTTTGTATGAAATGCTTTATGTGCAACTCTTTCGTTTTGTTTTTTGTTTTTCTTCTTTCTGTTACTCTTATTTCTGTGGCTCTACATAAAGATATATACATAATATATAGATTTATATCTATATCTTTATATAATTGCAAAAGTCGCTGATTACTAAAATTTTGTTTTAACAATTTCTAATCAATGTTAGTTTAGACAACATTAAAAAAAAACAACAATAATAACAAATTTGTAAACTGTTCATAGGAACAGTCCATTACCATATTAATCCATATAGAAACACAAACACACACACACACACACATATATACATATATATTTATATATACATATATTAACTGTGTAGTTTTCTTTCTTTACTTATATATTACATTTTACTTATATATCTATAGAATAGAACAACAACAAAAAACAGCAAATAATAATAATAATAATAATAATTAATTATTCAAATGAATTTTACAAATTGTGTCATATAATCTCATTAGTAGTAGCTACTTATATACATACATACATGTGAAACCGTTATGAAAAAGCCAAAAATCGAAATCAAGAAACTGTGTAGTAACTAAATCAAGACAAACAACAAAAACATGTCGGAAAACTAATTGTAATTGTATTTCTGTTTAACTTAGCTTAAGTATATTTAATTATATATTTTTGTAGTTTGTTGCCAATACAAGAAACAAAAAACAAGCCAAATTGTGTGAGTGTGACCAAACCACCCCCCTCCAACCCTTTTACAACGTTCAGGGTTACCAACTTCATAAATGAAACTCGCACACACTCGCTCACTTATACAGATACTCCATTTCGGATATGATGCATAATAAAGGTGCTGCTGAAATCTGTGTGTGTGTGTGTGTGTGTGTGTGTGTGTTGGGTGAATGTGGGGAAGACTTAAATCCTTTACTCTGTAGATTTTTCAAAAATTTGTCTGCCTTTACTCGCGTTATCTAATGAAAACAACATGGCGCAAAATGTAAACGTGAACGTAAGTCAAAGTTGATTGGCGCCACAAGCCCACAGAAGAAACGCACCACACACACACACACATATAAAATCAGAAATGTGAATGAGATCACTTTAATCAAGAACGACCCAGTCATTACACTTTCTAAAGCCAATGAGAAAGTTTACACTTTTATTCATGGTGGTTTCTAAAGAGATCTTTTGTTGGTTTATTCTTTTTTTTTTTTAATATTTATTTTACTGATTAATTTTCATAGCCAACCATGCTGTCCATGGTCGTTTGTTTGGGTAGAGTATCACTGGCAATGACTGGGCCATGGCTCGTTACGTTACGTCACGTTACGTTACATCAATTTTTGTGTTTCCGCAGGAAATGCAACTGCGCTACGTTCCCATTGACCATAACCCGTTGCCTTTACTCCTTGTTTTGGTGTTTTTTTTTTTGTCGTTTTGGATTCGCTTCCCTTTTTCCGTTTTCCCATTCTATTTCTTGCTTTCATTCATTTTCATTTCATTCGTTTTTTTTTTTTTTTTTGGGTTGTGTGCGTTTTTAGATTGTTTATTTTTTTTTTTTTTTTTTTTTGTTTTTCTCTGTTTGTTTGTCTCGTTCATTTTACATTCTGTGTTGTCATTTCAATATTGGTGCTAGCGTATTTTTACTTGCTGCAGCAGCTGCGACCTACGAACAGCAACAACAACAACAACATAAAAGGCCCACCAAAGGAAAGTGCAAACCTTCGCCATTGCCCGCCAAGCCTTTCCTTCCACCCATTTAGTGGGTGGTGGTGGCAAGCCAAGCGTAGTAACTGAGTTTGGGGTTTTGGTTTTTGGTTTTGGATTTGTTAGAAAGGGACAACCACAACAACAACAACTACAGCAAGCAGTGTCAACCCTATGGCCGTTTCTGCTCTAACACTGGTCCTAGCCCTTATCCCAGGCGTAACCCATTCTGTCTCAATGTTGCTCGTTTAATAACCGAGCACTTTGTGTTTTCATAACCTGCGTTCTAGTTAGCTTTCCCCCCCTCCCACCTTAGTTTCGTTTGCTTTTGGCCCGTTTTTCTTTTTTTGTTTCTTTGATCGTAGTTAACGTACCGGTATATTGTTAGCTCTTTCAGTCTTACAATTAGTCACTGAACTTCACATACATATAAGCCACACCACAAAATTATTTAAAACTCTATACTTGATCTATATATATATATATCCATATATGTATATATATGTTCATTTATATACTTGTACTTCAAACTCGTATACTCACTTGTACTTCGTTTCAAATATGTTTTTCACTTAGTTTTGAGCATCTATATATCTTCTATATATATATATACGAACATATACTTATATATCTCTTAGGTACTACATACATATATATACATATTCTGCCCAAAACCAAATTTTTAACCACTTAGTAGTTGTCTACTATTCCATTAACCAATACTATTATACCTATAACTATATATATACATACTTTTTGATACCTTTTACCCACACACTTATCTCTATTAATGTCTATTCGTTTTGTAATCTTTTCTGCCACTTACAGTTGATCTAACCAATGGGCAACTCACTCCCAATAACAATACGCCACTGCTAACACAGGCGCTATCAGGTAAGTGTCCAAGTCCATATCCATATCGTCCTCAACTCAACAACTCCAAGCCTTGACCATTGGGTTTCTAATTTCTGAAATATGTGTGTGTTTTACATCTGAATTTGCAAATTATATGCAATTCACTAGATTAGATTAGATTTTAAAAAGAATTAATTTTGCAAGAGAGCAATTCAATTCTCACGCTCTCAAATGTATTTCGTGTTGACTTCGTCACACAGATGGCACAACGAACAACTGCCGAACCACTGCTCTAGTATCGAAAACTTTGCCTATCTCAATGTAATTCTCAACTTGTTCAACCATTGGTGTTGTGGTATGACCGATTTGTAGGGAATGTAAAATATAATACAAGAAGATCGAAAGTAGGAGGCAGATTAAGAAGAAAAATTGAATTTTACAGTAGATTTCACTTGCATTGTTGAGGTTATCCATCGTTTAATTTGCTACTCGATGATCGAAGAATTGGAGAGATTCAAGTACATTAAACCGCTTTCTCTATTTATCTCCCTCTTATTCCTCACCCATAACTAATTACTTGAACTTTGTCCTTCAACTGGTTATCCCTTTCACAGTGATGAACAATTACCAGGCAGCTGCTGCGGCTCATAGCTTTGGTCCATCGGCATCGCCGCATGCTGCGGCAGCGGCTGCTGCTGCCAGCACTGCCAGCAGGCAAGGATTCCCGTCAACCAATTCGCCGGGGCCGACCATTGATATGTATAGCTCGGCTACCGCTGACAATGTGGGCTATGTGCAGGCCACCAGTCCGCAGCCATCCGGCTTTCCCATTGCCGTGAGCCGTGCTCCGTTGAACTATAGCCCGGTAAGTTATACCCTTCGTCACACTCCAACACCAACACGCACACACACACACACCTATACAGACGCTTTCACACACACACAGACAGACAAAAGACAGTTGGTTGAAATGCCTAGCGAGAGCGAGAAAGTGAGAAGAAATCAAATGATAACAAAATAATGAGAATCTCTTTAGTTAAACATTTTGTTGGTATCTCTCTCCTAGTTTTTAGTTTCTCTCACACACTCTCCAAACAGACAGACAAAATATAATCATTATTATTGACAAAAAAAAAAAAAAAATAACAAACAAGATTTTAGTGCAAATTAATAATCAACAAAATCAAAGTAGAAATAAATACTAAATGATTGCGTTATCCCTTCAAAAAGAAAACATATATATATATATCGTATCGTATTTCTCTTTCATTTCGTACAGATTTATTCGTTGAACTTTGCGATGGCTAATATATAAAAAGACTGATAATCCCAAGAATAAAAAAAAAACAAAAAAAAACAAAAAGAAAACCAAAAGTATATACAATTATATATTTAAATTGAAAATATATATATAAAACAAAACAAAAAAACAAAATAAAGTAAAAACAAAGAAAGAAAATAAGAGTATATAACAAAACGCAGTTGCACAAAGGTAGGCACACCAACAAAACTACAGAAGTGTTTCAATTTTTTTTCTTTCTCTCTGCTATCTTTTTTTGTTTATGTTTTTTGTCTCTCTTCCTTTTTCTTTCTTTGATTTTTGATCTCTCTCTTGTTCAAAAACCTTCTTCTACTCTCAACTAAAACAATTTTCAATTACACTGGCCTACAAATTTATTATTAATTGGTTATTTACATTTAATAAATGTCCTGTAGATAAATGCGGTAAAGTGATTAAAAATCGAACGTAGAAAAAGTGTCAAATATATTGAACTGATGACATTTGAAGACACAAAACTTCAAATGAAAAAAAAGTGTTGCCAGATTCGAAAATGAAACAGCATTAGCAGAGATCAAAATGATCTAGCTTTAAATTTACACCCAAAAGTATGCAAGTTCTTTTTACAAAATGTTTGTATGAATGCATTTGGAATTATGTCTCAATTAAACTTTGGGTCCAATCGGTCTGTCAAGAATATCATTTGAACACTGTAGCTGCTGGTCATCCAGTGTGAAGCTTACCAAATCGGGATCTGCTCTTTTGACCAATTTACCACATTTCTGACTGTTTATTTTAAATGGGGTCCGAAAGATAGACTAAGGCAGGGAATTATATTCATTTGAAGGCTGAGTTAATGATATATAGTATATATCGACGTCGTATGAAGCAAGGATGTCCTTCCTGGCAAGGTAGATGCTCTGTATGAATAGAGTAGAGAGAATACTATCCTCTTGGAGCCGAATAAGTGTTCCTGTCCCTGGGCATAAACTGTCGTAAAAACTTTCAGGTATGATCGTAGCATATTCAAAATCAGCCTATTCTGTATTAGCTAAGGACACTTTTCAAATTCAAAATACACATAATAATTATGTCGGCCAGTGTTATCAATTAATCAACAACTAAATTTTGTTTTTCTTCTTCTATTCGTCTAACTACAACTAGTGAAATGAAAAATCAAGCATAAATCTAATATATATATATATACAAAAAAAAAATAATAATAATGTTCGTATGCACGTCACAAAAGCACAGTTTTTTTTTTTTGTTTTCTAGGCCGTTTCCAATTAAAATGTTTATGATTTATTTAAATTTGTTTTTCCATACAATATAAATATATGTATTATATATATACACAATATATGTATATACATATGTGTATTTCAAATATTCAACATAAAAAAAATATATAATACTAAGCGCAGCCACAAATAACAATTCCATAAATCATATCCATGACAGCGAGGTTTGATAAACTAAAATGTGTGCGCGAAATGTGCGAAGAGCCAGGAGAAGGAAAGGGAAGAGGAGGTGTAGGTGGAGGATGAGCAGGTTGAGCAGGAGCAGGAACAGGAGCTGAATAATCCATGCACTAAAACGATTTCCTAGAATGGGGAATGCGAAATCTACGCGACAATAGAACAGTCATACCTGTCATTTTGTCAGTTTGTCAGAAACGTCATTTTGCCAAGGTTAGACATCCGACACTACGAACATTGTGTCGATATAACGGAGTGGAAGAGAGAGAGAGAGAGAGAGACAGAAACAGAGAGAGAGAGATAGAGAGAGAGAGAGGCAGACTTTAGATGAAGAAAAGCTTACCACAAAAACGTGACCTTTGCTGTCGCAGATGTCAGTAAGGTTAGACATTCGACATTAACACATTTTCAAACACAAATAAGTTGAATTTAAAAATCAAATAAAATGAGATAATGAATACTTGATCGCTTGGATAAGATCTTTAGTCTTAGCTTTTGTAGTAACAGAACTTTGCTTTATCAAGCCTCGTCAATGTCAATGGAATATTTCTTAGCACATTTTCATTATTCTTTCCATTTTACTTAAACGTTTTCCTTTTTTTCTAATCAATTTTCAAATTAAATTTTCACTTGTACCTATTATTGTTATAGTCTCTAAATACATGTGTGTATATATACATATATATTTATATCTGTCTACTTATTAATGTTTTAAATATAGATAATCTTTCCCTCTCTATATATGTATGTACATATGTATGTATATACATATACATATTTAAATGTGTGCGTAGATGTGATCCGATATTAAAAAAATATATATATATATAAAAATTAACGCAAAATTACACACAACAAAAAAAAAAAATTGAACAGCAAATAATGGTATGGTATTTAAATAATTTTCTTTTCTTCTCTTTCTTTTTTGTTTTCTTTTTGTTTCTGTTGCATTTTCTTGCCGTTTTCTTCCTCTTTCAATTGCAACAAAACGTTTATTTACAGGGACCACTAATTCCTGCGGCATTTACAAATGGATACCATTAAAAAAGGTGGCGCCGACAACCGCAATGACAACAACAACAATTACAACAAGCAGCAACAGCAGCAACAACAGCAACAGCTCGACAGCAGCAACATTAGCAACAGCAACAACTGCAAAGCTGCAACACACACACACACACACACACACATAAAGACGCAGAACCTACATACAAATAGCGCAACAACAACAAGAACAACAAGAATAATAATATTATATAAAAAATATTCTTCAAAAAAAAAAAATATATATATATATATATATATAAATCTATATATATTTATATGCATATATGATGTATATACACACATATATAAGCATATGAGCAATGGAAACAACAACCAAAACACACATACACACACCCAAACATATTATAATTAATTAATTACTATATATATATATATATATATATAACTATATATGTATATATATGTATATATATATAACAAAATTATATAGAAAGCAAAAGGAAAAACCACAAAAAGAAACGAAAAAAAAACTATGAGCAAACACAAAATGAAACAGCAACAAAATTAATTTTAATTTAATGACAACAACAACAAAAGAAGCAGCAACAGAAACTACAGGCAACGCCAGCAACATGAACAACAAGCAACCTGCAACCAGCAACCTGCAACCAGCAACCTGCAACCAGCAACCTGCAACTAGCAAGCAACGCACATTTGTCCTTCGTTGCAACAACACACCACAAAAAAAAAATATATATATATATAAATATATATATTTATAACAAAAAAAAAGACAAAAAGATGCAGCGTGTGCAACAAAAATCGTTTAAAATGCAAATTAAACTCGTTGCCGCAACCAAAAACAAAAAAAAATTACACACACACATACAATGGCTGAAAAGTAGGCGTCAACAGAGGCATGGTCATGGGCGTAGGCGTAAGCGTAGGCGTGGTCAGCAAATTTCTTGTTGTTGAATTTTTTCCGATTTGATTTCTTTCTTCTTCTTTTTTGTGTGTAAATTTTTACTTGATGTGTGGTTGTCGTCATGCCATCGTCAGTTTTATGTAATAAGAATTAAACATTAAATCAAAGAGTATAAAGGAAAACAGGATTCAAGAATCCATAAGGGACGATCGTTATTTTGGAATACTGTGAAGAATTAGAAGAGTTTTCTATTTTGGTACTTCAGTCTGATTTTCCGGTTTATTGTCAACCAACTATTGATAATCCACAAAGAAGATTCTTATAGAGTTTGAGTAGGGTAAACGAAATAGGTCGAAAAAAACGCGAAAAGATCTTTACCGAGGGGCATAGGCTGAATCTAGACACTCTTTCTGATACAAATTTTAATCTGTCTGTCTCGATATTCAATACTCTTTGATACTAAAAAAAAAAAACAAAATCCAAACCGAAAAAACACAACAAAGAAAAGAAAAAAGAAACCAAAATACGAAAAGATATGCAAATGTTGCAGAAATAAAGTAAAAAAAAAAATAATAACAATAATAAACATACCAAAAAAAAAAAAGAGACGAAAAAACCAAACAAACAAAACCAAAAGAGAAAATGTTGCAATAATAGCGAAAATGAAAAATGTTATTATTTATATTGCTTATTATTATAAATACAATTTATTATTATTATTATTATTATTATTATTATTATTATTATTATAAACTATTCTTAACAATAAAAAGAAAGAAAAAAAGAAAAGATAATGCATATAAAAGTTGTAAACTTTAAAAGTTAAAGTCGATATATACCATGCATATATATCATTTTATATATTTATATATACATATATATATAAATATATAAAAAACAAACAAAACAAAATCCATCTGCAATATACACATACAAGTAAGAAAGCAAAAGTAAATTACATAAATCAAAAACAAAAAAGCAAAAAAATGCAAACAGAACTCAATCCCAGAATAATTGAGTTTGGGAAAATTTTTGTTTTGTAAGTAAAATTTTGCGAAATGTTATAAATATTATTTTTCTCGATCAGCTAAGAACAAACGAGTTTATTTTTGTTTTATGGATCTTTTTCTCATGTTGTTTTCAATCAAATCGAAATCAAAATTGTGCAATTTCGTATTTTATGAATTTATTTTAAAAGTACAACAAACAAAACAAAAACAAAATAAAAAACAAATTTATTCCTTAAAACCATTTTGATTGATAAATGTGGGAAGGAAACTCAAAAAAAAAAATGTTAAAACTCGTTTGAAAAATATAAAAACAGAAAAAAAGAAACAAATAAAACAAAAACCAAAATGAAAGCAAGGGAATAAGGGAAAATAAAGTAATAACTACAACTTTTTGTGTTCAGATGGGAAAGCAAAAAATATAAAACAAATAAAAATGTATTAAAAAAAAAAGAAGAAAAACCCAAAAACCTATGGCTAGTTAGACAAATATGTTAAAGCATTAATTAATGACAATGAAAGCAAAAACAAAAAGTAAACGGAGAACTTTGATGAATTTGAAGATGATGAAGCATAAATCAATTTATTTGCTAAAGGAAAAAAAAAAAAAAAAAAAACAAAAAGGGCAGAAAAGTCACAAAATATCTAATGACAAATACACACAAGACACTAATACACACATACACAAACACACACACACACACACACATAAAACTGATGAATCAAAAAAAAACCCAAAAAAAAACCCAAAGGAAAAAAACAAAAGATGAAAACTTAAACAAATTACAATCTAAGCTCGTAAGCAAATATAACAATGAACTATTATTATATACATACAAACAATACAAATACAAAATACAACAACATATATAAGTTAGTAAATTTAAGTAAATAAAATATTTATAACAACCGAAAACAAAAAATATTGACAAACTTTCACAATATCGTGTTTGTCACAAAAAACAAAAAAAAAAAAAAAAAAAAAAAAAAAGACAAAAACAACACAACAAAAAATGATGAGAAAGAAAAAATTCGGAAAGCTGTTGAACATAATGTTCAAGGGAATGTTCTATGAAAAATGTTGAGGGAGAAATGACACAAAAACAAAACAAAAAAGCAAATTAAGAAAAATGCAGGCCACATTATGTGCAATTAAATTTTTTTTCTAGTCGCAACTTTTCGTTGACGACCATGATGAATAATGAATATATATATAAAGAATAATTGGGAGATGGATAAAAGGATGTTTGGAAGGATGGATAATTCAAGTAATAGAACAAATATATTTATATACAAAAACAAAAACAAAAACAAAAAAAAACAAAAAATTACTATATATAAAAAGTATCAAACAAATTATTGGAACCTATCAAATAGTTAAGTCAAATCACATTTAAATACACAAAACGAAAAACAAACAAAACAAATCCCCAAAAAAAAAAAAAATTGGGATAATAAATAAATGAGAATGAGAGAAAACCTAAATAAATAATTAATAATAATATATATATACTTTTTTTTTTTTTTGTGTGTATGTATGTAAAAGAAGAAGCAATGAGAGAAGATGAAAAAAAAAATGTTCCTTTTTCACATGACGAGAAAAAAAGAAACCGAAACCCAGATAATTGTATAGATGAAGACAACATTTAACTTTTTTGCCAAATTGTCAAACCAACGCGCTAATCCATACGACATTTGGCCAAAAGTCAAGAAATGGCAAATGTCTTTGGACCAGAATAAAAACAAAACAACCAAACGACAGACGACAGACGACGAGACCCAAAACCCGAAACCCCAAACCTCCACCCGGATAAAAACCCCAAACCAAACATAATTATACGATATAACTAGTTATACATATATATTGAGGAAAACGAAACAAGAGCAAATAGTTACCATATACATATAGCGTTTATAATGTTGATAATACTGCATAGAAAGTATTTAATTTTATTTTGAATACCTTGAACTTCAATTCTCGTGGCAAATGTGGAGGATGTAAAATAAATGTAAAATTTGTCCCCTCAAAGTAGGCAACATTTGTTCGTTCTATGGATAATTATCGATGCAACAACTGAACCCTCCAAATGTTCTTTACTTTAAACAATGAATACTTCTTTGCATATTTTTGGCTCACATCTTTAGAAGAAGTTACATTCTAGAAGCTTTTGCAGTCACGAATCAGTTCGCTAGATGACGCCACTATGCAGCACAAAAGTGAGCGAGATAGCAGCATGCACAATTGGCTCTGTATGTACGTCCACCTTTTGAAGAGTGCAGGGTATTCAACCAGGTCGGCTTTCCGACTTAATATACGTAAATATTTGTTTTCAAATTTTGTTATTTTTTGAGTTCTACACACACACACACACACACACACTAACACATTGCATATGTATAATCAAAAAAAACAAAAAACAAAAGCTAAGAAAATAAGCATAAAAGACAGCTAAAAGAAAAGTTAAAAAGGTTTAAGGGAAAATTGAATTTTTTTTAGATAGGCAAAAGATCAAGACATGATTTCTGTCCACACATCATTAGAAAACGACAAAAAAAAAAAACCAAAAACGAATTAAAAACAAAAAATGAAGAGAGCAAACAATTTTACTTAAAACACAAATGGGCAACAAAAAGGAAATAAAAGCTAAAAAACAATGTGAAAACGGATTTCGAGAGCAAATCATTTTTTGCATTGTATTGCAATATGTTATATTTGCGTAAAACAAAAATATTATACATAAGGCATATACATACATATATATAAATAAATATATATATATATATAATGAAAAAAACAAAAAAAAAACAAAAATATATTTTTAAGACATGTTCTAAAAGCAATAATTCAAAACAACAACAACAAGATGAAGACGAGATATAAGTTTAACCTTAACAAAAAAGAACAACAACATCAACAAGAAGAAGAAAAACAACAAAAATTTAAAACATAAAATATACACCAATATATAAAAATATACATATATATATATGTATATATATATACAAAATATTATTAATTATAGAGAGCATTAACAAGAACTGGTAATTGTCTAATGTGTGACAAAGCAAAAATAAAGAAAAACACTCACACACACACACACTCACACACTCACACACACACACATACATACATACATAAAAAATCATATAAAACTACATTTTGGACTGTCCTAGTAACAAGAACATACAAAAAATGATACAAAAACTTCTTTAACCATTTTCGAAACTTGAATATTTCGAAATCTATTGGCTCTAAAAAAAAGACAAGACACTTAATGTAAGGCTTCATTTTTCTACTATTCAATTGGCGCCAAATACTTTTGCCTTTCAAAAACTTTTCACCGTTTGCCGTTGAGAATTTCAAAAGCCAAAGGGCAAACGACTACGGCAAATCGTTACAATTCGATAAAAAAATGTTTCAGTTTATAGTAAAATATAGCAAAACAGTTCGAACTGAAGATTAGCAAACAGATAAGAATCGATTGGAGACAATTTCGATTTCTACAGCTTTAACTTGTATTTTGTTTACACAGTTTTCCTTCATCTACTTGAAGAAAAATTCTTAATATTGTTTACAATATTTAGAGAGAATTTTTTTTTTTGTTTTGTCATAAAAAAAAAAAGAACAAAACGACACATTTTCAGTTAACGCATATTTTCATCTATAAGGTAGAATCTACCAGATTATAAGATCGTTCTCTATATACATACATATAATGAAACAAATTGGTAAACCGGATCAATAAGAACAACAGCAAAAACAACAAATAATAACAAGCAATGCGTCCTTGTCAACAAAATCAATTTCAGTCAATTAGAAAATTAGAAGAAAAACAAAAACGAAATATAAAAAACAAAACAAAACAAACAGCAAACACAGAGCGACAACAACAAGAACAACCAGCAACAACAAAACTATAAGAGAAAATACAGTTTTTTCATTATTTTTTTACTCAAAGCGCCGTCAAAATGAGAAATTAGCAGAAAGAAATTGCCACGTCAGACGGCGCAGGCGCAAAAGCTTTAACCAAAAAAACAAAAAAACACAAAAAAAATACAACAAAATGTTGCCCTAAAAAATATATATTTCTCTTTTAATGTATAAAACGCAAAGAACAAAACAAAAGAGGAAAGTAAATAATATATATGCATACATATTTATATATACATATATATATATATAAATAAATATATATAAATATAATATAAATAAAAAGTTAAGCAAAGATTTTTTAAACAAAACTTTAAACAGCAAATTCAGAAGAAAGAAAAATTTCCAGTCAATTTTTGTGAGGCATAAAAACCCAAAAAAAAAAAACAAAAAAAACGAAGCAAGACGAACAAAGGACGAAAGGACAAAGCAAAAAAAAAAAAAAAAACAAATAAGTAAAATGAAAATATATAAGCTAACAATAAATGAAATTGTAGTCTACACATAAATGAACTAAACGAATTACTTTGCCTTTTTTCACTCTGTCTCTCTCTCTATCTATCTATCTCTTTCTTAATTATAATTATGTATTATTGACTTAAAAAACATATCAGTTCTTATTATGCGTATGAGTATATATTTACAAAACAAACAAATGGATACGATAATGTTAAACAAATACAATATAAACCGATAAAAGCGAACCAAAGTCTTTGCAAAATGCCAACTGAATGATATACACAGAAGAAGAATAAAGCCCATTTGATATAATATTCCAATAGAAATATAATAGAAAGACCTTTTAGACATTATCTGAAAGAGACAGAGAGAGAGAGAAAATAATCCAGAAATTTAACAAATTAAAAAAGGACTTATTCAGGTTCAATGATTTTGCATAGATTTCAAAAGATTATCCAAAGTTGAAGCTCTCTCATCTTGGTCTAATTGTCAATATTCTCGAATCAATTTTCAATGAGTTCTTCTTTTGTGGAGTTCAGTTGGTTTTTTTTTTTTTTTTTTTTAGATGAATGTAGAAACAAAAGGAAAAGAAAAATTTCAATTTAACAATGATTTTGTTTCAGATTTTTATACATACACAATGTGTACATACACCAATACCAAAACATACAAACACACACACACACACACACACACACACAATACATTCATAAACAGAAACGAACCGATCACTTGACTATTTTTGCTATAATTAAGATGAATAAAAAACAAAACCAAGACAAAATACCAAAAAGGAAGATGTAATGAAAAAAAAATTCCCCCCCAGGAATAACACCTTTACTATATTGACAATATCTCTTATATATTTTACACTATACTATATATATATATACATATATATATATATGGAAAATTATATATTAATATATACAAGAAACCAAAAAAAAAAAAAAAAAAAAAAAACAAAAAAAACAAAAAAAACGAATGAAAAACAAAGAAAGCGAGAGCAGTAAAAATGAATGCAAATGCAAAGAGCAAACAGGTTATAGAAAAAGAAAGGAGACAGACAGTTAAAGCGATACAGATACAGAATAAGCTGAAAAAAAAAAGAAAAATGGCGTTAAAAAATAATGACAAAAAAAACAACAAAATTGTATTTACAAATGATGACAACAACAAAAAGAAAAAACTAAAACAAATGGAAAAACAAAATCATTTTAATACTTTATACACATGAGAAGCAACTTAGACAAACAAAACAAAGAACAACAAAGACAAGGCAACAAACAAGAACAGCAAAAACAACAACAAAACGGAAAATGAAAGTGCAGAAGAATACGAGAAGTAGGAAGAAGCTAAAGAAACAAAAATAAAAAAGGAAAACCAAAACGCGCCCAGTTTGTAAGTATTCTAACTAAGTAAGTTGAAACAAAACAAAAGTAATTACAGTAATTAAGAAACCGAAAGGCAGAAAGTGGAATCAATTATACATAAAATATACAGATCGGCGGAATATATACGGTATACACACACAAACACACAACATACACAAAGAACTTTCAATGCGAAATACTTTAAAACAAAAAAAAATAAACAAACAACAAAAAAAAAACATAAAATGTGAAGGAATATGGAAAAAATCGAAATAAAATAGTAGGAACTAAGTAATCTCCTCACCTTATCCTTATCCTTACCGTCTACCTAATCCTTATCCTGTTCCTTCTCCCTACCAAGAAAAGCAAAACCACATTGGCTAAAAAGGAAGGAAAGTAGCAGCTAAAGCGTCAGGCTAACTAAAGTAGTTTGACACTTAAAAGCCAATGTGTGTACATAAGGTGGTCGATATATATATATATATATATATATATCAAATACGTATATATACATTAATATATATATATGTATATATATGTATACATACATATATACATACATAAACTGAAACAGTACTACACTTACAGCAAACTATACAAGGTAAAAAAAGAAGAAAAAAAAAACAATACAAGAAAAATGAAATAAATAAATAAAAAACATAAATTTTGAAAAGAAAAATCGTAAGAAAAAAAGAAAAACACAAAATAGAAGCATGACAAGAATTTAATAAAAAAAAAAAAAATAAATAAATAATTTTTTTTTTCATCTATATAGAAAGAAAGAAGAACAAAACAAAAATCCGGTAACGAATTTGTATATTTACTATGAGAAGAATTTTTGAAAATCGAAAAGGCTCAGTCCCCAAGTTCATTCCGAAAATAAACGACAGACCGATTATGACAACCCCAAATACGGATACAACAACAAGATATGCATATATGTATATATACAGATATACATATAGTTATATAACCAAATGATGAAACAAGCATATAGTTAAATTCAGATAATATTAAGCAGCTGATATTAAAAGCATCAAACAGACAGAAAGGTAGACAAACTGACAGACAGACAGACAGAACGATAAATAGTTTGAATGGAGAGAAAAGTATATGATAAAAAGGCATAATGAAAGTAATTCAATTATTTAATAAGGACCCTCGATTAACGGTACAGTTAAAATGAATCGAAAGGACAAACAGAGACAGAGACAGAGACAAACAGATAGTATATAGAAAGCAAGGACACATGCGATTATATTCAATATAAAGAGAGGGCTCAATTGCTCTTTTCATTTCAAACACAAACACACACACAGTTTTTAACAAACACACAAGCAATATACAATATATATATATATATATATGTATACATATATATATATATAGTGTGTGAACAGCATTAACAAACCAAAATTGATTAAATGGAAAATCATTCACTTTTGTTCACAATGTGCCACACGTCAAAAGAAATACAAAGAAATAATTTGAGAGAAAAAGTGCAACACACACTCACACATACAAAAAAAAGCTAAAAAAATAAAGAGAATGAAGGTTTAAGATCGGTAAAGCATATACGATATATATTTATGTATGTATAATGGCATTAAGCATCATCATCAACAACAACAACAACAAGAGCAACAGCAATATGCAAGTAACTACAAGAAAACCAAAAAAAAACAAAAAAAACAAAAATTACATGATTTTAAACAATATAAAAACAAAAAACAAATACATGGTCAAAAATGGCTAAGAACATGACAAAAACAATTTAAATAATGGCATAATAAGTTTAAGCTAATGGTATATAAGTTTAAAAAACAACAACAACAAATGGCATAAAAAGGATATGCTCTAGAGCAGCCAAAAAAAAAAACAAAAACAACAAAAAAGTATCAAAAACCAAAAAAAAAATCAACAAAAAACAAGAAACAAAATTAAAAAAAAAACACAACAGTAAAAAGCATTATATATATAAATATATATAATAAAAACAAAAAAAAAACAAAAATTATAATGAAATAACTGAAAAATAAATAAATTAAATTCATAAATGATAAATAAACAAATATGAACATTGTTCAAAAACATAAAAACACAAACTGGCTTGTTTTTGTTTTCTTTTGGGAAGAATTACAGCAATAACCACTCCGACATACAAAGGGAAATTCTAATTCAGGTACGATTAAATCCATTCAACTTAGCTATCCGAAGGACATTCCAGGACCTGCTTATGTTAATCGATGCACATGGACAAGGACTTGCATCAGGCCAAAGGACATCCAAATCGTCCTTAAAATGGACGAGTTATGACCACTTTTCCGTTTCTTCTACTAGTAATTTTTTCCAAGTCCCAAATTGAACCAAGGAGCAAAAAAAAAGGGGGAAAATCACAAAATACTTGATATCTCAGCTCTTCGGAGGATTATCGAGATGTCCTCTGCACCGAAGATGGTCCTTGATGATTGGAGTTTTTTGACACAACTTTCGTCCTGATCCTTTAAAGGACTCACGAGATATTTTCCATTTTTACTTAAACAGAAAAGTCCTTTTATTTCAGCTTTACGAAGGACATTCCAGGATCTGACAGTGTCAGTCGATGCGGGTCACCAAGGACTACAATCTGACAAAAGGATATCCCGTATGTCCTTAAAATGGCCAAGTTATAAGGACATTTATGGTTTTTTTGCGATTTTTTTACATTTTTCCGACTGACCCCCTTACAAAAATTCGAGCAATATTTTTGAAAGGATATTAAAAATCCTTGAATGCAGATCGATAGTTTTTATCATGGAGGATCGAAAAAAGTACGTCCTTTTGATGTCGGCCAATGTCCTGCGAAGATATGGCAAGGAGAAAATTATCCTTTTTTCGTTTCTCAGCTCTAAAATCCACAAATCCTGCCGCAGGACGAAATGAGTTGGGCTCCTAGGATGTCCTTGACGAACTCTACCAATTTGCATCAAAAAAAGGTGGGGTCATCTAAGAATGCAGGACATGGCTTTTTCTGAAAAGGGCTAGATGAAGTGAATTTTTAATATTTTATTGAAGACAAAATTTTACTGGTACTGAAATTGAATAAAAAAAAATCTAGACATATATTTCGGTTTGACAAAAAAATTGCATTTATTTTTTTACTTTTAACTAAAATTAAATGTCATAATAATAGTAAAGTAAGGATATGGATAAAAATAATTTTTACATAGAACTCCGGCAGTTAATAGCGATCTCGATGTCCTTTGGTCTATGCATTTAAGTCCGTACCGTCTTCGAAGATCTAGGAAAAGCGAGCCTTTATTTAAAATTTATTTACTTCAGATGATCCACAAGGCAATCTAGAGAACCTAAAGCAGGATTTGTGTATTTTATATCTCAAGAGAATAAACCATAGAACTATTGAAAATATACATACTTGCGATCAAATTCAGTTATAACTAGCATTTGGGCCAACTCGGCTAAAGTTGGAATTCCAAAACGTCTACTAGGAAATTCGTTAGGAATAATATTTTGTTAATTCTTAGTATCATCCTTTACTCACCTCAAGGGCAATCAAAAATCTGAGAACGGATAGACTTATGTTATGTAGTTTGAACGTTGAATAGATAACCGAAAGTGCCTATTCATATGCGGTATCTTAACTTTTCTATAAGAAAAAAAAAAACAGACGCAGATCAATTTAGAATTTCGCTGGTATTGTGATAAGAAAGCGTGCGACTTACAAGAGCAACCCTAGACCACTTGAACAGGTGCCTCAATCGTAGATCAGATAGCCCATGTGTATATCTATTTGGACGTCAGCACTGTAGATTGGAGGAGAATGTCTATATAAAAGGCCAACCAGTGTCCAAGTAGTTTATTCGCTTCTTTGTAGATTCAACATGAAAGTGCTTATTGTTTTCGCCTTGGCTTTGGCCTATGCCTCCGGATCGGCTCTGCGTAGCCAGATTGAACCCCGTGAGGTGTTGGTTCCTGTGCAGGAAGGTCCCAGTGGACGCATCACCCATGGCGAGGATGCTCACACCGATCAATTCCCCTACCAAGTGGGTCTATCCCTAAAGATCGGCTCCTCATCTGCCTGGTGCGGCGGCTCTCTGATCGGTCACGAATGGGTTTTGACTGCTGCTCACTGCACTGATGGGTAAGCACCGAATAGATCACAGCCTAGAATGCAGATAAATACCACTTTTTAATTGTTCTTTCTGTAGCGTTGACTCCGTCGAGGTTTCTCTAGGCAGCACTGTCCGCTCCAGCCCCAAAGTTAAGCACCATGTCACCAAGGATGACATCATCATCCACTCCGACTGGGACAGCAAGAACCTGAAAAATGATATCTCTCTGATCCGCATTCCCCATGTGGAGTACAATAGCGCCATTCACTCTGTCGAGCTGCCCAAGCTGGAGTCTCACTATTCTACCTACACCGGTGATGAGGTCATTGCCTCCGGCTGGGGCCGCACTTCGGATTCTTCAAGCTCGGTGGCCGCTCATCTGCAGTACGCCCACATGCACATTATCTCGAACACCGCCTGCAAACGCACCTTTTTGACCCTCATCCGCGACTCCAACATCTGTGTCTCGACTTCCGCTGGCGTGTCCACCTGCAACGGTGACTCCGGTGGCCCATTGGTCCTCGAAAGCGACAAGATCCAAATTGGTCTGACCTCATTTGGCTCATCTGCTGGCTGCGAGAAGGAATACCCAGCTGTGTTCACCCGTGTTACCAGCTACTTGGACTGGATCAAGGACCACACTGGCATCTACTATTAAATGAATCAATAATTGAAATAAAAAATGAAATATTAAATGACTAAAACATAAATAAAATGTATTTACAAAATGAACAGTAAAAGAGTTGGGTAAAAAGTGAAAACAAAAATATTTACTAAATGTTTTCACAATTGGTTTTTAATTAAGTACATTTCTTGCTCTTTTTTAGTTTTCCTCTTTATTTTTTATAGTTTTTATTGTTGTTTTCTTTGTTTTCTTATTCAATTTAAAGTTGTTGTTTGAAACATTTAGTTTTAGCTCTTTGCATGCCGTAATTTGATTTAAAAATTAAATGTTTTTATTTATTTATTTTTTTTTTTGATAAACATAACTCTGTTTTAGATGAATCAATCATATAATAGTTTTAGTCGTAAACATTTGGAATGCATGTATGTGTATATAATTAACATTTATACAATTACACATTTATAAATTTTATTTGCAAAATTTGTATTTTGCTTCATATATATATATATATCCTCTCATATCAATTTCAAGATTTGTTTATTTAATAGTAAATCGACTTATACACATTAACATTATCATCATCATCGTTTTTTCTTTTGTTTTTAAATACACACACACATATATATATATATATATAATACAAAAAAAAATATTTCTCGTTTCTTTTTTTTTGTTGAACTTACTTTAAAAAATGTTAGGCATAACTTGTTTGTTTCATGGTTCTTTATAGAGGGATAATAAGGAGAGGGTAAGGGGGAAAAGCACATAAAAATAACATTTATAAAAATTTGAATTTGCTTGTGTTTAAAGATATATAATATATTGTTAAGCAGTTAAGCATATATATATATATATGTATATGTATATGGTAGGCATTTATGTATATATGGTAATATTCTTTTGCTTTGTTTCTCTTTTTATATATGTAGGTATGTAGTTTGCAAAACGTTTACAACTTTTTACAATTGTCGGCAAATATAATAGATAGGTAATCATTTATGGACTCTTTAGGTTTGCTGTTGCAGTTGCTGCCCACAGAATTGAATTAACGCCTGCCATGACCATGCAGAACTGCAGAATTGCGGAACTGTGTGTGGCGCGTCTAGTTAAAAATACATACGAAATAACACTATACTAGCAAAAATGATTATAATACAAAAGCAAACTAACAAATAAGTACACGATTTGGTGGCGGTGGACCTCCAACTAGATGAGATGCGGTTTCTTTGTTGCCATTGATATTGATATTGATGTTGTTGTTGTTGTTGTTGCTGATGTTGCGGATGTTGCTGCTGCTGCTGCTGTGATGTTGCTTGTTGCTGTAGTCGCTGCTGCTGCTCCACTTGCTCTTGCTGAAATTGCTGCTGCAACTCCAGAAATAACCATTCACCGTCACCCACGTTGCCCTCGTCCAAGTTGCCAGTGTTATTAATCCACTCCAGCGAACCCCTGGCTGCCCTCAATGGCTTTGATCAGTTTGTCCTTGAGCTGCAGATAGCCCTCATAGGGAGGTAGATCTAAACGATTGAAGCTGTCCAAAAGAAAAAAAATAAATATATATATATATATATATAGAATTGTCTTGCAGTTGAGTTATTCAAAACTCATTAACGAGTGCTTACCAGGTGTGTGCTCTAGGATAGTTATTGGGTGTACCCCATTTCTCAATGGTAAACATTTGTGGCCCATTGGAACCGTATAGCTCTTTGAAACCATTCATCGGCACTCGCGATGTGCCCGTTACAAATTGCAATAGACGGGAACGCATTTCATTGGAGAAGGAGAGAACGGCTCTCCAGAACCACTGGATAATGATGTGATTCATGTGATAGTCACCTTTGTACAGAGTATTCTCACGCCAATCCTTCACATCGATATTCTGTATGCCGCACATAAGCAGCTCCAGTTCATGCTCATCAAAGATCTTAATCAAATTCAAGGGTATTATTGAACCGAAGCCATCCAAAAATGCTGACATTTGTTCCTTAACACGCGCCACAAAGCGCCATTCGATAACGAGCCTATATCAAAACAAAGAATTGTATTAAAAAGCAATGTTTAGCCGGGGTTTCCCCCACCCATTTGGAGGGAACCATAACCAAAGCCTTATCTAACACGTCCTCCCTACTCAATTTCAATTAATCTCCTATTCTTTTATATATTAATGTTTGATTCTATCTCACTTGCGTTATCACAAGACATTTTCTATATATGTATGTATGTATATTTCACATACAGATTAACAAAGCTTGTCGAAGATCTGTGAGGTAAAATTACGTGCCAATGTTTGAGTAACTTTTATAAGGCAAACATGAAATAGTTCCTATACCCTAACCCTTTAGTTTTTAACTTACTTGATGTATTCATCTTTGTTCTCATTTGTCACCTCAATGTTGGCGCCACCTGTTTTCAGTTCGTGCTGACTTTTCTGTCCAAAGACATCCTCATCCAGGCAGAATGTTAGCTCCAAAATGCGGGGATCATTCTCCTTGATCCACATCAATGAATTGTAATATTCTGTATCGACAGATTCCATATCTTTTAGATCGATGGGCTTTTGAAGCATCATCTTATAGAATGGACGTATAAAGAAGGCATCCAACAATTTGCCATGATAAACAGCCATGCCAGCAATGCGACCAATGAATCTATAAGCAAATGAAAATTAGTATTTAAAATAAAACCATTTAAATGCCAATTAAATTATGCAGTACTCACTTGAAATAACTTAAGTGCTCCTCGTTACATAAACCACTTCCATTATTTATTTGCAATGTGTAGTTATCCATAGCCGAGTACTCAAAGAGACCATAATATGGATTAAACATTTCTTTGGATAGTAAATAGAACCATTCTCTAGCAAGGCCACCGTAATCTAAAGAAATTCAAATTTAACATGGATAGTATGATAATTCGAGGCAATGGAAAGCTTACCTAAACCAGTCTCTCCTTCAAACTCTACCCATAATTTAGTCTTTAGCAAATCGGTTTTGGTTACCGAACTAATAATTCTGTATGAATCCTCCAATATCGATGTACGACGAATGCGTATTTCAAATTTATTTGGTACATTTGTCTGTCAATAAGATCGCACATAAAAGAGAAGAGTTATTGATAGTTGAAGTAAAGGAATCCCAAATTACTTACAGGCTTTCTAATATGACTCTTGAAATACTCGTACTTCTGTTTGTAATCTCTCGAATACGGTACAGCTTGACCAGCGATATTTGGATTGGACAAACGTGGATCCTCCCACTGTGTGGTGCGCGTATCTGCGATTGAATAACAGTTTCGATCAGCAATAGAAAGTCGGAAGATTATTTTGGAATAACTCACTATGATCTATATAGAAGACACGTCCATCTGTGTGCACACGCTCTTCCCAGCCCTCTGGCAATGGGCCAAGATCATCTTCAACGCGACGTGTTTGATTTGGCATTGGACTAGCGCGTCCATTACGTGGATCGATCCATGTTGTACGCCTTGCAGCATGATCGATAAAAAAGGTCCGTCCGTTTGGTGCCACCTGCATGGACCAACGGGGTGGTAGAGCCTCCTCTTCGCTGCCAGCATTCTGTAACGAAACCAAGAGAAAGTAGGCAAATTGACAAATGATTGTAATACTCGGCATATACGGACAATGAGCAAAAAAAAAAAAAACTGCAAATAGTTTTAGTTTAGAGAGAGAGAAAGAAGCTCGGCTGAAGCTTAGTTGCATGGATAGATGGAATGGTGAAGGGATTGGGCATGCAATATATAGAGCATATATATATATATCTATCTTGATAGGTAAAAAAAATGAATCTTTACTTGTTCCATTGGCGCAACTGCACTGTTGTCTTCCTCGGAATTGCGTCGTGTGGACGGAGCTGAGATCTCTGAGGGATTGTGGCTGTCTGTGTGATCGGTGTCTTCATTCTAATCATAATATTTATTTGATATATGATGAATATGCATTGCATAAATGTTTATTTATTTTTATGGTTGATTTTTTTTTTTTGGAAGAAACAGAAAAGAAAGTGTTGATAAAAATAATAAGTAAATTTGTCAAATTACAAAAATATTTGTTTATGTTTTTTCGGGTTTTTTGTTCGTTGGGTATTTTTTTTCTTTGTTTTTTCTTTTTAAACACATAAAGCAGAAATTATAGTTAACATATTTTGTGTGGAAAAAAGCGTAATACAAATTCATAATAATAATAATAATGATTATGATAATATTATTAATAATAATAATACTAATAATAATAGTATATAGGCATATATAGACATTAACAAAATACGAAATAGCTGCAAAAAACAAAAATGTTTGTTATGGTGTTATGAGAGAGAAAGAAAAACACAATCGAATACAGTGCAAGAACAATACTATATACATATAGATACATATATTATGCGTATTAACAACACAACTAAATTTAATTAATCGATCGAAATATCGTTTGATTGATGATGATGATATGTCAATGATTATAGAAATTGTGATGACGATATTGTTGTTTTTTAGAATTTCTTTATATAATTTTCTTCATTTTAATGGATTGTGTGTTCGTTGAGTGTGTTCTGAGTGTTCTCGTGTGTACATATACGTATAGCTTACCCTCTGCACATTTATACGACGACCCCATACTAAGCCCATGTATTTTCTGTATTTTCTATCTTTCGTTCAATGTTTCAACAAATGTGACAAATTTTGCAATGCCAAAATAGTTGACTTTCAGCAGGATAAAGTCAGGTAAGGTAACGCAAGGGGTGTGGTAGTCGGGGGAGGGGGAAATTATGGACGACAGATGACAATCACAGAACAAGAAATCGACCAAAAAACTACAAATGACTGTTTATAACAAGAATACTTATATGTGTGTTTGTGTGTGTGTGTTTGTGTGTGTGTGTTTGTGTGTGTGTGTTTGTGTGTGTGTGTGTGTGTGTGTATGTGCTGGAGTGCGTGTGTATGTGTGTGGAACTCATGCTAACCGATTGCCTATGTTGATGTTGTTGTTGCTGCTGCAATTGCAATTGCATTTGCTGTCGTCTTCGCTGCTGCTGCTGACGGTTATCCAATTGCTGGCGTCCCAAATTGTTGGACATATTATCGATGGCACGACGCGTCATTAGATTGGTCATGGCTATGGCTGGCAACTCCGGTGCCTGCCGCACGGGACGCAAATCGTTTTGCAAACTGGTCACTGAGATTTCTGGCTGCCTATGTGCGACGGGGTGTCGCAGTGAATTGTAAACAAAACTGAATTTATAAAAATTAAGAAGAAGAAGAAGAAATTGGTTGTTTTTCAGGGCCGGGGAGATAAATAGAACATTGCTAAACAGACGTTGTATGTGTCTGACAGTGAGCGAAGACAGAAAGTGACAGAGTGAGAGAACTAGAGAGAGAGACAGAGAGAGAGAGATAGGAGATAGAAATTGAATATGGGGGTGGGGAGCAAGGTAATAGACGGCATCAAAACGGACAAATACACTAACAACAGAATTTGACTAGTTTTTGATTTAAGATCTTGCGATTCTTAGAAAAAAATGACAAAAGGGGTACTGATAGATGGGACATTGAGAGAGAAGGAAGAAGGTGAGGAGGAAATGGAGAGGGAGGGGAAGAAGGTGTGTGACTTAAAATGGTTTAAGGTGGAAATGGTACTAGCATTAAGGTGCGGCTTTTTTCTTCAATATTAACCTGGCATGATCCATTGGGGGGAGAGGTGAAGGTGGGTTCGTTTGTATATCCATTTGAACATTGTTGTTATTGTTGTTGCTGTTGTTGCTGCTGCTGTTCGTTGGTGTTGTGGCCAGAGATGCTTGTGACTGTGTGCGTGAGATTGTTGTTGGTGTTGTTGTTGGTGTTGCTGGCGTTGTATTGTTATTATCCTCTATACTAAATTGACTGATGGCATCCTACATATATATACACATATATATATATACATATACATACATATTTTGGTAGTATATTATAGTTAGAGAATGGATCGAATTGGCAATTGGCAAATGGCATATGTAAAAAATTGAATTTGAAATGCTTCTACTACAACACTATCCATAAGCTAGCCTATATACAAATACGAATACATACATATCGTGGAATGGTGCTATGTCATCACAAATTAGATTCATAAGTTTCTGTCAACTCAACTGGATCTCAAGCGTAGAAATGTATAACAATAGATTTAACCCGCAACCGTGACACATTTCACATGTCACTACGAATCGGCATCGTGAAAGCACTCGAGACCCAGTTGAGAGAGAGAGAGACTTAGAGAGAGAGAAAAAGAGAGCACCATTTCGATCTCTAGCTTAAGTAAGGCAATAAATAAGGGAAGAAATATTTATATAATTGGGCATTACAAATATGCGTCTCAGGTACAGATTCCTATCGAGTATATCACAAATTTGAGCGTTTTGAGAGGATGTTGCTGAGGCTGCGGCTGCTGCTGCAATGGGCAGTTGATCGTCATCTACTGAATTTGTGGTCACCAGGGGCTGCTGGCCGTCCACATTGACATTCTGTGACAATTCCTCGGTCTGTTCCTCATTGTGGATTTGACCACAATTCAGACAATTTGCATCCAGCTCATCCTCATCCTCATCCCCACTGCTATAGCTGACACTTTGGTCATCCTGATCACTTGCAGTGGTAATCTCTTCCAAAGCAGCGTTCCTTGGTCTCTATTATTATTTTTTTTTTTTTTAATTGTATTTTTTAAGATATTTTTTCAGATTTTTGGTTTTTTTTTTTTTAATTTAGACGATAAATTTTATATAAAGAAAAACTCGCATTGAATTTGATTTTAGTAGGATGAGAGGAGAATTTTGTGTGTTTGTGTGCAGAGTGTGATGTTTTTGTACACATGTTTGTTTGTGTGAGTGTGTGTTTGTTTGTTGTTAAAGTTAAAAAATAAAATAAAAAATCATGCATCATCACACATGCAATATATATGTAAACTTATATACCGATAAATAGATAGAAAGTTAAAGATAGTTTGGTATATATAAAATAAATTGTTTTTTTTTGTTTTTTTTTGTTTTGGTGATTAAAACAATTTAAATATATTTTCTAAAAAGTTGTAGTCGTAGTGTGTTGTCAATTAAACTTACCACCAATCGTCCCGACTCCGCTTCATCCACGCTAATGTGAAAACGTCTTTGGAAATCAGAGGCCAATTGATCAGCGGCATGGCTGTTGTTGGTGGTCAAGCTAATTGGATGAGGAGAGACACACAAATAATGTTTAGTAAAAGTAAAAGAAAGGAATCATTTTAAAAAGAGATGGCTATTGATTAAAAGATCCATGCTTCAGCAAAAACTATTCAAATACTCATAAATCAATATGATAAATAAGCAATAGCGATAGGGCTTCATTTGAGACGGCCTCTTGGGATTTGCAACATTCCCAATGAGAGACTGAGTCAGGAATTGATCTTAATAAACGATTTCCCTCATTCTTACATAGTCGGTCTCTCCCATTGTGTAGTGCGTGCAGTGTGGTTTACATAGTAAGTGCGTCCATTGGCGTCTTGTCGTTCCTCCCAGCCAGCTGGCAATGCATCATGGCCCCCAGTAGGAAAAGGATGCTATTAATAAAAAAAACATATGCCAGGTTAAAGATTTAATCTCTGATCTCTCACAATAAGAATTTTACCGGCTGTGCTGATGTCTCTGTCGAATTGGTGGCCTCCACATGCTCCCATTCGCCATCGCTGTTGTTGCTTGAGGGTTCGCTGCTCTGTTCGCGTGTTTCGCTTATAAAAGCGTGATAGATCCTCAGAGTGCCTTTGATGCGTGATTTGGCGCTATATAATTGTATATACATATATATACGTACATATATGCGTTGGGTTTTAAGTTAGGGGAGTAGGATATAATATTGTAAACATTAATGAGTGAAAAACAGAAGCAAAAAAAAAGAAAAAACAGGCAACCTTCCCCACTCGCACACACAAAGATAAATACACACACACACACACACAAAGGTTAAAAACAAGAACAATTATACAAAGCGTCAACTAAAAATAAACCCAAAGCAAATACAAAAAAAAAAGTAAAGAAAGAAACAAAAAATTGTTAATATACTCGGTACAATTCAGAAGCGTCTAGTCTAAAAGGTGTTCATTGCGGCGCACATCTCCTAGCCACGCCCGCACCCTAGGAGGGGGTGGTAGGAGATATAAACGATTTACAAAAAGCAAAAATTACTACAAATGATTCTTTCTCTAGATAAATATATATCTATATTTATATATATATATATATATATGTGTTTACATATATAAGAGGAATGTGCAACAAGAAACTGGAATGATTTATTGAATTTTCCATTAGTCTGAAGTGTGAATACACAACGACTCACATAAATATCCATACTATTACCAGATATATGTACATATATGAAAAGTTTATTGGATCAAAGTCCATGCTCGAAAGACAGACAGAAAGAGAGTGAGTGAGGGAGGGAAAGAGGGGAAGCAACAGGTCTGCCAAAACTAAGAGTTAAAGTTCTGTTCATCATTTTTTTTGAATTCCTCAGGATCCGAAGAAATCACTTTAAAATAGAATTGAAAGCATATCCAGAATCAGATTCCTTTTATATGTATATATATATATATATATACTGATGTATGCATGAACGTAAGTATTGGTGTGTGTGGGTGTGTGTGTAGACATGTACAACTTAAAAAGCAATTTAATTTACATAATGCCATAATTTCTAATATCTAATACTTTCTTCATTTATATATATATCTCTGATTTTTTTTTTTCTCTCTCTTTCTATTATTTGTTTTATATGTATATAGAGAGAGTTGTGTAAATCAACTGAAATTAAATAAACAAAATCAAACTGCAAATCATATAAACATACCCTACTGACCTGCGCGGACGCAGCGTATAGCTCTGATCTCCAATGGTTCGTCCCTCTTGCTCTGTGGGTAAATTCACCAATGTCAGCTCAACCATGCCCAGAAAGTCATCTCGTGTCAGACGATTCTCGTCAAATACTTGAAACACAAGTTTATGTTCAGACGGCTTAACCTGCATAAGATGCAATGAAAATTAGTTCAATCCATGAAAGAGAATCAGGCATAGAACTTACTCTGAATATGAATTCTTCATTCCAGGATGGGTTCAGTGTCTGAAAAAATTCCAAAAAATCAAATTTAATAAAACAATATCGATACGGCATTGTTTGCATCTTTTTGACTTCAAACTTTTCATTCACGAATATCAATAAAACCCTTGAAAAAGAAAATGTTGATTAAAGAATTTGTTAATTCTAAAAAATTAACAATTTTTTATACATATTTGTTTTTCGGGCTTGAGTCATTATGGCGGACACACAAACCGCCAAAACGTTTTGATAAAAATTGTTCTTTACATTTTATAATCGAACAATCAAAGCGTTCTTTAGTCGCTTGCTTGGTTAGCAGTTAGTAAATAAAAATACTAATGCTAAGAATAATAATAATAGGAAGTGCATGGCGAAATAAAAGATTAGATAAGCATTTAGTGATTATTTCTCTTGAACCGGGCAAATGGGTGGATGGGCGAATTGATGGATGTGGATTCACGTGTGTATTTACCTTCTTTTTTGTTTTAGTTAAGACCGAGTCAATATTTATATCACCATTAATTGTATTCAAATCGATTCTGACATATGGATCACTGCATGGAGAAAGAGAGAGATATTAAGGACTTGATTTTATGTTAAAGGACCATTTCTTACCTGGCGCCAAATATATCCTTTTTAGCCAATGAGTGACCACTGAACACAACAATCCGCAAATGACACGAGTCTCCAGAATCGTTCTGTAGGAAAAAAAAACATAAAACAGTAAGAAAAATGTTGGCAAATGAGAGAAAAGGAAACAAGCATAAAAGAAAATTAGCAAAAAAAAATTTAAAAAAAAAGACAAGATAGTTTGTTTCATCAGCTGTTTTAAGTAGAGCCACTTGTGCACGCATCGTTGGGGAAACCACAGTCTCACACACCCCCACACAAACGGGTAGAGCGAGTGAAAGAGAAAGAAAGATAGAAGGGGAAAGACCAAATTCAATGCCAAGAACCTACTGTTTGTTCTATTTCTATGGAATGCTACAGTGGCCCAAAAAAGGCCAACATCGAATCAGAAAATATGACTTGCAGAAAATATGACTTGCAATTTTTTTATATGAAAGACTTTAGACCAAACAATTCAAATAAATATGTACATATATGTTGATTTGACTGTAACTCTTTGCGAGTTAATTTTGACAACTTTGCCCCACTGTAGATGGGTGGGTCATTGAGATTGGGGCGTTATTTTCTTTTCGTTTTTGGTGTGGTGGTTAAATTGTAAGTAAATAAGCCCCACTGGCTGGCCAGGCACACAGCCACACACACACAACACACAGAGAGAGAGACACATGCCCTTACACACACACTGTGGCCGTTTATGCTTAATGCCAGTGATTACGCATACGCCGCGTGTGCCTGTGACTAATTTATGCATTTTTATGCTGACATTTTTAAGATTTTTTTTGCTTTTCTTGTTGTTTTTGTTTCTTGCGTGTGTATTATAATTGTTGTTGGCTAGATAATTTCCTCTAGACTGACCTTGACCTTCCTGCATATGTTTTAAATTACAATTCATTTAGATTTCTTTTTGTGGCTGTGATTCATTCTCTCATTATGTGAATATTTTAATTTTATCTCGCTCCCTTGTTGTTAGATAGCTGTTCATCGCTTTTATTTACATAAGTATATGACAAAATTATATTAATTACATGGTTCTATATTCACAAACCGACAACATCATAATTATATAGTCCAATTAGTGGCGGAAAAGTTACGTACATATATACAAGAGAGAAAGAGATAGGCATAGATAGAGAGAAACAGAGAAAGAGAGCCCTTACCGGACATCTCCTCTTAGATTAGGTTTACAGGCTGTGTTTACAGTTCGTAACTAAATACCCCTTTTGGAGCCTCTCCTCATTTTACTGCTGCTGACCACTGGTCAGATGGATAGATGTATAGATGGACAAACGAATGGATGGACATGTGAGTGTGTCTGAGTGTGTATGAACGGCGTCGTTAGGCGGCAAGAGAACTAAATTTTCATATCAAATATCAAGAGAATCAACAAAACAAACGCGCATGTTGTGTGGTAGAGACCACATACTGACCCTGACTGGCTTTATTTTCAGATTTGTTGTTGTTGCTTTACATGTGCCATTTTGTCGTCCACGTCGTTCTGGGTAACTTGGAGGGGGGGAAACTTTTTCCATTTTCCATGAACTTGTACTTTCGTATTTATATTGATTTTCAACAAGAAAAAAATAAAAGTAAAAAAAAACCCAACAACTACATATATAAGAGCAATGCGGCGACGACAAGCTCTTTAAGGCGGCTTTCCCAACCCGACGCCCATACCCCACACCACGAACCCAACCCCGATACCTAACCCAGTGTATTTTCTAGCGTAACTGAATGCATTTAGATATCTTGATTGGGAATAGCCGGGTAGAATGACGCCGTTTCTCGCATATCTAATGATTATTTATAATTGTCGAACAAAGAGAAACACGAGGCGATAAACAACAGACAGCCACCAGGAGAGGAGCAGGCTGATAGTGGAGAGGCGATGAGCAAAGCAATGTCCAATCAATCAGCAAAAAAGCTTGCCAGATAAAGTAATCCCAAACAGACATTGACAGTGAGCTGAGATTGTTGTTAGTTGGCATTCAATTCATTTTTAGCCATTAAATCTCCACTGTAAACTGACAGGGTGAGCCATATCAGCCAGCAACCAACAGCAATTGGAGAAATTAGCAAAGTTAAAAATTAAATTCTACAACAAGCTTAACATTTCATTCAATTTATTAAAATGCAATATTAATCACACCTCGCACTTAACTTGAGGGAGAGAGAAAGAGTGAGTTAATAACTTGATTGATTTATCCCTTTTCCGCTAAGTCGAAAAGTTTTACTGATCTTTAAATTACCCTAGCTTATTATCTCTTTTAACTAACTAACTTTTTCTTACGCACTCTCTATAAACACCCCCTAAAACCTTGATCTTATATTGATTTCAAATGCGTTTTAATTCAAAGAAGAAAAAGTAACGCACTAAATTGAATTAGTGCAATATTTTTATAATTATTTTTATAATTATTCTAACATACAATGTCATCTGCTCATTTAAATGGGCTTAAGCTAAAGCAATGACCAGCCATGTGTACTCATCCCTCTTATTGGCTTGCTTCTTGTTCATAGTAATCCTTTCCGAGAATTGATTTACGTAGATAGCTACCTGGTGGATGGGTAAATCATTACATTATAATTAGGCTCATTTCGAAAATCATAATTCCATTCCCTTTGACGATATTCGACAATGACGCCCGCCCACTGAAAAGGCAGGCGCTCTCTGTCTCTCTCTTTCACATTAAATGTGATTATCAATTTTAAATTTCTATTATCAACACCAAATTGGCATAGGAAACAACAAAAAATAGTTCACATTTAACATTTCAAATGCCATGTGACATTGAAATGCACCACCAAGTCCACCGCCCCTCACCGCCCACGCCCCATTTTATTTATTTATTTTTTTTTTTTTTTTGTTTTGTGGTACTTTATTCTCTCACCCACAAAACCGAATCCGAAAAAAACTGAATGATGATGAATAATAAAATACAGAAATATATATATGAGTAATCATCATTCTCTTGCCTGATAAGGCATAGGCCAGGCTAAAAGCAAAAACAAATGGCTCTAAATGAAGTCAAGGCACTGCTGGTACTTGCCGGTAGCCCGTTGTCTACTATTTAAATAGAATTCTTAAACCCCGAAAATCGTAACGGAACGGACAAGAAACGAAGCAACAGAAACGAAGAGAATTAAAGCTGATAAGAAAATGTTAAAACATTGAACAGAATTCCCATTTCACGTTTTCGTTTGTACAAATATTATTTTAGTTGTAATTTATAGATTGTAATTTTAAAGATGATGGGCTGTAACATTGACATACATACTTCAGATCCTTAGCATTACTTAATGGAAATGGAAATCTTCTTTGCTCCCAACCTTTTATTTTTGTTGGCTACCATTAACCTAATTGATTTGTTGACGCTTATTTGCTACATTGTCAAGGGGACCCCATCCACTCCTTCCCCTCAAAAAAGGTCAATGCAAATTCATTACACAAATTGACCTATAGACCATCCCCCTTCTCCATTTCTACCCTAATTCACGCATACTATCCGAATGCCCTTTCAGCAAATGTTCTTTGATAGATTAACCACAGACAAATACGGTAAATAGATTCCACACACACATAAACCTAATAGATCTAGCTTAATTCAACTTTCTTTCCCTTAAATAGAATGTGACACAAAAAAAAA
Organism: Drosophila insularis; assembly: GCA_018903935.1. Lineage (NCBI taxonomy): Eukaryota > Metazoa > Arthropoda > Insecta > Diptera > Drosophilidae > Drosophila > Drosophila insularis. The sequence continues at coordinate 5,330,229 of JAEIFP010000517.1, forward strand.
TAAAGAAAAAATTTGAGACAAAAATAAATTTTAAGAGACTCTTTTATTTTATAAATTGTTTTTTTTTTTTTTAATTTATTGAAGAATTCAAATTGGGCGAAAATAAAAATTGAGCAATTGCTTCAAGGTCAATATAAAAAAGTATCCATATACTTAGACCAAGAGTTAACGAAACAGAGAGCACATTGAGTGAAATATAAATTAAAATTCTAATTCATATTTTAATCTCTCTATGTGTCAACTAAGTCTCGAAATTAGTCTTTTAGTTTGCAACTAGGAATCATAGCAATAATTGGGGGTTTAAGACTTTTCATAGAAGTCCCACCAAATCACAAACCACATCAGATACCTCAATTGAGCAAGAATCTATAAACGTTTCTCCAAAAAAGAAGACCACAATATTGTTGTTCAAATTTGTTGATACCTTGGAAAATTGTATATTTGTTTGCAAATGGAGGTGTTTATTCTCTTCCAACTTTTCAGCTAGGTTGCTAATTAATGCGATTATTGAAAAAGAAGATTCAAGATAAACACATTTTTGAATACATTTATTGCCTAATAATAAACTCTTGACCTTCGCTTGATAGAGCCTCTTAATCTTAACCGAAATATCATTCCATTAACGTGTGTGCAAATAGATAAATATATGACGTAGAAAGCAGACAGCATCTTGTCAAGTTAATGCGTCACACTTTCGAGAGTTAATAAGAGTTTAATGACATTTTTGATTAGATTCTTTAATGCGAATATTTCGATGATTTAGAAATTTAAGATTTAGGTTTCTTCGAAAGTTTATTGCACTTATAGGCCGGGAAAACTATGCAAAATGCTAACAACAGATGACGACTGTTTGTCCATCAGGGGGAGGTAAGGGCAGGTGTAGGAGATGGATACATGAGCTAGATCTACACATCAAAGTCGGCTTAATTAGCGACTTATGTGTATTTACGAGCAGAGAGGGAGAGAGAGAGACAAATCGACACCGACACCGACCCTGAGAAGATGTAGAGACCTTACTTATACGGATAGGGTATTCGAAATTCAGAGAGAGAGAGACATACATATATAGAGAGAAACTTACATCTGTATTATTGTAGCCATGGATTTGACCATCTTCACTCGTCACCGATGGCGAAGTGGTTGTTGATTCAGCCATTTTTGATTTTGATTATGATTTACTTTAATATCTTTACTCTTTTTTTATTTTTTGATTTGTTATTTCTCCCCCTTTTCGGACGAAGATTTTGGTTATGTGTGTTAATTTATTTGCACGCCTCCTCTATATGAGCACTAAATTGAACAGTAAAAAAAAAACAACAAAAAAAAATAACAATCATTATATTATTTCTGATGGTTGGGTTCTTTTTTTCTCCTTATTTTTGTTTCTGTTGCGTTTATTGGTTTTTTAGGTTGACATTTTTCACATTTGATGTTTTTTTTTTTTTTTTTTTTTTTTTAACTGCACAAAACGAGTTAGTGCCAAAGTAATTCAAAGAATTTTTCGATTCGGTCACGGCGATGCGAAGCGAGGCGACAGTCAGTTGGGTTTTTATGCGTTGCTGCAGTTAATGGACGACCGACGACAACGATGAGGAGGAACAGGTTCCACAACAATTGCCGTTTTGTTTTTTATTATTATTGTATATAGGGAAATATACCCTTGCATTGAGTAATATGATTTTGTTAACCTGTCTGCTAAGTAACGCACCGAAAGATATGTCTCCGATTTCTTTAAGCCATTGTGAATTGAAAATAGAGTTGTCATAATATAGATAGGGCCGCCCTACCAAATAAAAGCTACACAAACAAATGAAAATTCTTTGGAAAATAGATAATGGTTTATAAAAGTTTACTTTCAGATCAGTTACCAATGTTGCTTTATTATCTATCAAAAGAGGGAAATAGAAAGACCCAGCCTGTTGCGTGGACTTGAGCCGAGAATACAGACACAAACAGAGAAAGAGAGGGAGAGAGACAGAGGTTTTGAAAAGATTGTTTTGGTTTCAATCCCTCCAAGCGTATTCAAAATTTCATCAGATTTAAAGCTGGCTTCCTTCCGGCATGCTTTTATTTTGTTATTGTACACATACATATATTGCGTATACGTAACGTAAACTAAACGTTACGTTAAAGAGAAGCCGCAGCTGTCGAAAGAATTAAGTAGGTTTCCCACCAACACATACTACCGGCCAACCCATTGGTTTTTTTGTTTTTCTGTTCTTATTTGTATTTTTCTTTCACTTGGCGTTTTTGGCTTTTTGTTTTTTTTTGCCTGCTGACTAATAATAAAAAGGCCCAGAGAAAGAAATGAAGAATTTGATTGCGATTCAACGATTCTCAACCCAAATCCGAGCAATGGCGAATCTCTTTGTTGTTGCTCATCGCCGTCTGGTCTGGATGGAGAGGATGGATTTGGCTACGTTGATTATTAGCTCACGATGTTGATGAATTTCTGGGCTGTTGCTTTTTTTTCTACGACCAGAAATTTATTTATTTTCATTATTTATTTTGTTGCTTTTTCTATTTTTCTTTTAGCTTTATATAATTAACACATTTGCTTGGAATGGATGCATTAAACATTAACCACGTTTATTTTTCTCTCTTGTATTATTTTCTTCCGATGTTATTAGTGTTGTTATTATTGTTGTTGTTGTTATTTTGCGCGGCAATAAATAATTTTTTGTGTAATTCAATTATTCACTTTATATTTATCTTTTATTAACAGTTCTCAACCAAAAAAAAAAAATAAATAAATAAATAAAAGAAAGGAAAAAACGCAAAAAGCAGCGATAGAAATTATTAAACAACACACACCAAGACTATTGCAAAAACATGTTCTCTCAGCAAGTGTGTGGTGTGGTGTGTTATATGTGTGTGTGTTGTGTTTGTGAGCTTGAGTGCAAACACGACAACAACAAAACAAGTCTCCCCACTTGGCGACTGCCGTTGTACGTAACGGTCTCTCTCACGTTCTAAGCTAAACTAAAGCGAAAAGCTATGCGCGTCGAAATTAATGTGACCAAGGGTGTGTAGATGTTGAAAATAGGTTGTGGGACTAGCGCGCGGCAAGGATAGGGGTGCTCCAATACACCAGACACAAAAGCTTTTTATTTTGGAAGTGGAGATATTTCAGTATCAATTTAATGATTTCTTTTTCGAACAATATTATATATCTAATTTGATAATTAAAATTGATTAATCAAGTTACAAAATAATATATTTTGAATTGCTCGCCCACAGAACTTTTGCAACACTAAAAAATCAACTCAAAAGCTTTACGTATTTTTGGCGCCAAAGCTTAAAACGTTGCTCCAAGTGTTCCCCACTCAATGTTTTGTCTCTTGTACGCTCTTTCTCTCTCACACAATGATGAAAACGTGAGCGAACAAGTGTCCAAAGCAAAGCAAAACAAAAACAGCTGATCACCCAAAACATTCTTGTGGGTGTGTGTGTGGTTATGTGAATTGGTTGCTTCTGATTCGATGTGTGTGTCTGTGCAAATATACACATGTCTGCTGACACCGGCACCGCTGACTGCATTACATGTCTCCTTTTTGGGGGTGGGAAAGAGAAACTAACGAAACTCTTGTAAACTCCTCTCTGCCCTTCCTCCCTCAGCATCACGCAGAGCTCATCAATTATAATTGACATTTGACTTGTTGCCCAGAGTGAGTGAGTGGAAGAGTGATTGACGCAATGCACATACATATACATATACATACGAACATACATATGTACATACATTTATGCATTAACCGTTAACTGATAATGAAGTCCATTACCAACAAAAGGATGACGTAGGAAATAAAGCTTTTGACGTATTTAGTTGTATCCAATGTGCAACATTGGATATGAGATTGCTTTTCCTCTGGGGTACGTGAAAGTCGTCACTACTCTGCCTATTTACCCCATATTAAATACATATTCGAATCTTATTAGCGAGTAAAAGAGACAACACGTTCAGAATTGTGTCTCAATTTAACACATGGGCCCTAATGAAGATGAAATAGCTTGCCCCCCCCCCCTTTTTTTTTTCTCCCGTCGACCATCGTTATCGGGCGGCGCCCTCACAGCTAGACCCCCTTCCTAATCGTCAGAGTCTGGACAGGCGACTTGTTAAATAAGTTAAGCAAACAGAGTAACTTTTTTCCCCCATTGAAGCACAAATTACGCCTTGTTGATAAATTCAATTATGTATCACAGATGAAGACGGTATGGGGATGCCTGAAGTGCTATTTGGCTGATGCTAAATTAGGACAAATAAATAAAAGAATTTTCTGTATTAATTGCTTGTTTGCAGTACTCCATTTGTTTATATACAAACGGAACTGAACACTAGACATTAGATGCCCCTAATTACACTGTCCATCATGGTCACGAAAACGTAACGAATGTTTCACTTTGACGTGTGTTGCATACTTTTTGGGGGCTTTAGTCTATCCTTTAACGAAATGGTTGACTATATTTGAAAAATTTCACAGATTTAATTTGTAGTTAGGTTTTCCATTTTGAAAATACACATGCATACAAAAATAGATGTATATGTGGATATCTTATCAGATGAAGGTAACTATATTTTTGTCGTAATTCTTACACAAAAGTGCAAGTAAGATATGGCAAGAATTTAAGAAAAAAAAGAAAAAAAGGAAAACAATATTATAAATGTCGCTTGTCTCGAGAATTTAGGCAGCAACAAATCGCCCTAGCCTCGCCCTCCTCTAATGCCCCACAGCTGTTTCACAGGCTCCCGACGACCCCTTCTCGTCTATCCTTCGTCAGCGACCGACTCTAGATTAGATTAACAATGAAAATACCATAAAAATAAAAATGATAAGGCAGATTTGCTCTCTGCCCTCTGCGGACCTCCCCCCAAAGAAACTCTGAAACCCCCAAGTATTAAAAGAGAGAGAGAGAGTTTCACTTACCACTGCAGCCAGGGAACGACGTGGCGTATGTCCATTTCCATAATCTGAACGCGGCTGCTGTTGTCCTGCAACAGAAGCGGCACGACGACGGGGCGGTGGGCGTGGCACATCGCCACCTGTCGATGTCGATGGAATGGGAGAGCCGGCTACAGTGCCGCTAGAACGGGTCGACATGGTGTTACCCCGCCGACTGCGACGATGACGACGGCACAAAAGAAACAAACAAAATGAAAAGAAGGAAAACGCGCTTGGCTGCAAAAAAGAAGAGAGAGAAAAGAGGAAGACGATAAAAAGACTGTTACTGAGACAGAGACCGAGACGGAAGTGCAAATTAAAGTGAAAAAGAGACGAATGACACGAACGACTAAGACTAACAATGGCTTTTTTATTCTTTTCATTTCTGTTGTTTTCTTTTTTGGAAGCTGCTGCAATGCATCCATATTATCTTCCTCGCCCATCGGACGCCGCTGCCGCCGCCCTAGGTTCGTTCTCTTGGCAAGGCCAAATTGAGTGCACATGCAGAACAGAGGCAGAGACAGACAACAAAGAGACACACAAATAAAAAGAACGTTACTTGAAATATGCATATGCTATCTCTGTCTAACTAGCTTTGTGTGGGCGGCACACACACATAGCCACAGACATGCTTCCAGTAGTCGAGCATAATTAACCAAGCTTGAAAGGTTTTCGACCTGGTCATCATTTTTTTTTCCAGAGAAAATCATCAAATGTATGTATATGTATGTACATATGTATATATGTACATACATACATATGTATATCTTGAAAGTACTTACATTTTCCTTTTGTTTTCTTTGCTCTGCCGCCTTTACCTAGTATTATTTTGACGTCTCGCGCACTATAGTATATACATATGTACACAATCTTCTTATTTTAATTTCACTTGATTTATGTATAAATATGCGCATGTGTGCTTGTGTGTGTTCGTGTTAGCGTTTGCTTTTAGTTTTCGATCTACTTTATAGTATATGTATGTATGTATTCAAATGCGGAAAATCATCACGTCTGTAGAAGATATAGATGTATATATGTATGTATGTATGTATGTATGTTAGTTATCTATGGGAGGATATAGTCTTTGTTTTTCACATAATTATGTATGTATGTATGTATATTCCTTTGTCGCCTGCCTTGACACTTCAATTAATTTTTTTATATTTAATTGTGGCAAGCTCTTTTTGCTTACAATTTATAAACAACAAAAAAAATGAACACTCCCGAGCAGCAGCGGCAGCAGCCTGCAAACTAGCCACGCCATCAATACCTCTTGTCCGGCAACTCCTCCACAACCTTGTCGCTTGATGTGGGGACGTTTTTAATTAGTTTAAAGCGTAAAATTTATAAGAAACATTCACAATTTCATTGTTAATAACTTTTCAAATCGCGAACTAACACTAAAGCTGTTGTCTCTTTTGCGCACACACAACACTTAAACAGGCGCGAATTCGCCTTGCTATTATGAATTCGCTCAGCCAGTCGACTTTTTGGAGTAAAATTCGCTATCAATTGTATGTTTACACTGAACTGCGTTTCCTATCGAATTTGGCTTTTGTAATAAAAAAGATCTAGGAATAAAATGCAGTATGTGAATTGATAGTTTTTTGCTTTTAATAATAATCGATAAGCGACTAAATTCTTTTTGTACAAAATAAACTTTTGATTGGAATTTTGACCTGACGCAAGAGTAGTGTAAACACAATATATGCAGTGTGACCAAAGTGTATACATGTGGCTTTTTACCAGTATTTGTTCCATATTTTATTTGGTGTGCAATAGGGTTGTGAAAATCTGTAAAAAATATCGTATCGATGATTATCATTGTTTAAAAATATCATCAGGTCTTTTGCGATATTTATCACCAATATATATCGATATATCGGATATTTCTGATTTTTTTCTATTTCTCTATAAAAATCGTAAACCCGCCAAAATAACATTAACTTTAAATGCATTCTAATTTTTGTTTATTAATTAAAAATAAAACAATACACTTTTTCCAATTAAAGAGATCTTAAGGTTGAAGTAAGGATACAATAAAATAATAAAACTTAAAAGACTTCATTTCATTTGTATTTGGCGAAACATACACATACACGTATACACACATACATAAGAATATAGAGGCCTAGTGACGCGCGCACACACACACTGTCAAAAAATTGCGCGGCAAAATTCCTGAGACTTTTCTGGCATTACATATTTCTTACCTTAACACATGTTGAATGCGCTTCCGGGTGCTTGTTCCTCAAGTGTGACAGGAGATTACTAGTGTTACCACTTGATTTGATAACTTTTGAACAAAGGCTGCAGGTGGCATTTTGTGCGTTTATTTTTGTATAAAAGTTTTTTGCCGAGCTCATCTTTCTTTAAGATTTTTAAGTGAAGTGTGACCAGCCATAATATCAAAAAATATATTTCCAAATAATATCGATATGCGATATATCAGGGAAAAAAATATTTCGATATAAATATTTATTTTTTTTGTAAAAATATCGATATATTTGATATTTGATATATTATCAACAACCCTAGTGTGCAACTAAACTAAAATTCACTTCTTTTTGCATCGTCTGAAGTGAACAGACATCATGAGTTTAAATTAATCAAAAGTTACCTCGAAATTTAATACAAATCGTGGCCATCCAAAAACGCAATCAACTCAGCAGATTTCCCGGCAGTAAGATTAATAACAACAACGCGCAACTCTCTATATTGCAAAATTTCTCGTCTCACCAAAAAAAAAAGCGAGCAACCAACCAACGGCTAGGCTGGCAAAAAGTTGTCGAGGGGTCGGCTTGGTGCGCAGTAGATAAAAGAAGAGTGTGTGTGCCCAGTGGCAAAACAAGCAAGAGAGCAAGGTGGGGGCGAGTGAAATTGCGTGTTAAAAAGAAACCAAACAACAACAAACTGTGCACAACGCAGGCAAACATTATATCAAAACGAACAAAAAAAATAATTGAAATTGTGGAGAGGAGACACGGAGAAGGAGAGTGAAAGGGAGAGAAAGAGAGAGAGCGGTGTCTACTACGGATAACGGAGGAGAAAAACGAAACGAAAGCAAAACGACATTTTCATGGGTCTAACAGATCAACAGGATTGGATTGGTTGTGCGGTGTCCATCACATGCGACGAGTTCCTCGGCGTTTTCCAGGGTCTGATCAAGCAGATCTCCGCCGACGAAATAACCATAGTGCGTGCCTTTCGCAATGGCGTTCCATTGCGCAAGCAGAACGCCGAAGTGGTCCTCAAGTGTTCGGACATTCAAGCCATCAATCTGATTGAGCCCGTTAAACAGGATGTGGAGTCTCACGCGACGCCAGCGGTGATTAATAAGCCTACGCCAGTTAAATTGCCACAGTTTTCCAATATTCTTGGTAAGCAGCAACAATTGCAATTGCAACAACAACAACAACAACAGCAGCAGCAACAGCTGCATCAACAGGATGAGCCGCACTCCCAGTTCCAGACATCAAAAACTGGTAAAGTGAATGGACATGGCAGGGCAACGGGCGGAGGAGCAGGAGGAGTAGCGGGGGCCAAGTCTGCATTGAGCGATCAAATGCAGCAACTAAAACTCAATGGCTCAATCCTAAACGGCGCCAATGGCGTGAAAAGGTAAATATGATTTACAAAAGATCATATTAATCATTGCTTTCATTTTGATTTCCATCATCTGAGCACTTTGTCATATATTATACTTACATATGTATGTATATGTATATTTTTGTTTGCAATCACAATTCCCACCACAACTATCAATTCCCAGTGTGTGGGGTTGCCTAATATACCCGAGGTTAACCACTATAATAACTACAAGTAGTCCCAGGCCATTAAACGGGAGATAAGACTAGTTGTTATTGCGCAAGCCTTATCACCATCATAACATGGTTTGCACGACTCCTCTACAACAAATTCATTGTGTCTTGTTGGTTCTTCTTTTGTCATTTTTGGTTCTAGGACGCCGCAAACGTCGCGGGCCTCCAGTGCTCAGCAACAACAACAAATAGCTACAACTCCAAACAGTGTAGCTGCATTTTTTGGCAATATGATACCATCCAAGGTGGAGGTGAAGCTGGGCACTAGTGCTTATAGCTATCGCAGTAGCAGTGCCGATGGCAGTAGCGGTAGCGGTGAGGCTGGAGGAAGCGTTGGTGTCGCCATGAGTAAGCCCATCGACATTATAGGTAATGGAGGGGCCAGTGGAGGAGGAGGTGGTGGTGGAGGAGGACCTGGAACTTATTATCAACAAATACAGGCAGCTTCTAGCTATGGCAATGGCAGGCGTAACAATGGAAATGGCTCATATACCAATGGGAACGGGAATGGTAATAATAATGGTAATGGAAATGGAAATGGCCTAGGAAATGGCAATGGTAATGGTAATGGAAATAATAATGGCAAGAATAAACGAAATCGAATACGCCGGGAAAGTAGTATCAGGCAACAGCAAGTGCATCAGACATTCGGCAGTGAGGCAGATGATCCCTTGCTTCAGGAGGATTTCGATTTTGAGGGTAATCTGGCTCTATTCGACAAGCAGGCCATTTGGGATGACATTGAGTCTACCCACCAAAAGCCCGATGTAGTGCGTCATTTGGAGCAGAAAAATCAACACCATCACCACCACCATCATCATCAGCCGGAGCAAAAGTATAGGCACGATGAAAATATATTGGCCAGCAAGCCGCTTCAATTGCGCCAAATCGAGAGCATGTTCGAGGGCAGTAATGATTTTGTGACCGACGATGGTCTGATCATACCAACGATTCCGGCCTATGTGCGCAACAAGATCGAGCTAAGCGCCGAGAGAGCAGGCCTATCTCTGCAACGGCAAATCGATATATTGGCACGTGGAGCTAGCGATCTAGCCATTACCCTCCTCGGCGGTGCAAGACGCTTGACACCGGCCAACAATCATCAATGGCCCAAGATAGTCGTCATTTGCGATGGCGTTAAGAATATGAGGTAAGCCGAATTCATTTAAATCCATTGACTAAATATAGATAAATCTTTTGTGTGTGTGTGTGTGTGTGTGTAGAACAATCAACATTGGAGCCGCTACGGGTCGTCAGTTGGCTTCCCATGGCCTTACCGTAATGCTTTATGTAGAGCAGGCCGAATTAATTGAGAAGAATAACAGCAGCATTGAGATTTCCCTATTTAAGGCCACAGATAATATCATAGTTCACTCAGTGGATGGTAAGTGCTTAAAAATGCCTTTCTTTCTGTTTTCTACCCTATCTAAGTTCGTCAATCTGATCGCGATCTTTCTGTCGGTTATGTATTTCTAGCCTTGCCCACACCAGATCTTGTGATATTATCAACAAACGTGGCTAATCTTTCCGATGCAATTAACAAATGGCTTAGCGTTAATCGGTAAGTGCAGAGACAATGTGATAACTAAACCAACAATTCTTCACAATCTCCATATTCAATTGTTCGATTGCAGTGCTTCGGTGCTGGCCGTGGATCCGCCACCGTGCGGTATTAATGAGGTTGCTATTAAGTACTCAATACTACCCATTTTACCCTTGAATGGCATATCAACAGTAACAAAGACAACATCAGGAGCAGCAGCAGCAGCCGCACTATCATCATCGTCGACAGCAGCCACTCCCACACCAGGGACATCATCGTCATCCAGCACGGCAGCTGCGGCAGCAATGCAACAACAACAAACATCAACGAACAATTGTGGCAAATTGTATTTATGTAATTTAGGTATACCGGATAAATTCTATCGTGATTGTGGCATTAAGTACAAAAGTCCATATGGACATAAATATGTGATACCGATTCACTCAAAGGACTGAAACAACGACAAAAACAACAACAACAACAACAGTAACAGCAACATACAATTGCATTAGTAACATTAACACCAACAGCAACATCAGTAATATAGCAACAGCTGCAACAACAACAACACACCCCCAAACACCCAAAACCTACAACCTCATCCCTACATCAATAAACCAATAATAATAATAATAATACGATTACTACTAACACTACTACATACTACATAATACATACCCACCCGACCCCTCCCCCCGCGCATATTTGTGATGATCATCAAGTCCAGTTTCCTGTGAATCTAGCTCTTAGCACTCGATTTATAATTTGATCTAGATGCATAAATTTTAGTTTCGTAAATTATAGTTGATTATGCCTCAAATCTACATTTACAATTATTATTATAATTATGTACTATTATTATTATTATACATATATATATATAACGACAACTTTACATACATACATTTTTTTTTCCATTTCTTTTAAATTTCGTTCAGAAAAAGTAAAATAGCAAAAGAAAGCTGCCAAAATCTACATTTAATTTTTCAAATTGTAAATCTCCTTACTCGTTTTGTTGCTCCACATATAAATTTGATTATTAATTTTGTTTGCTACTCCAGCATTTAAAACAAAAGAAAGCGAACAACAAAATTAGCAAAAGCAATTCCTAAATAAATGAATTATAATATTTTGCCTATACATAATTCTCATCATGTAAAATGAGAAAAAAAAAGAAATAACATTCTTAAATGATTAATTCCAAGTATATTTTAACTAGAAAAGGGAATGCAAAAGTGTATAGCTTTAATTTTTTTTTATATTATTTTCTTTTACCATTATACTCTCCAAATACATTTCCCTTTTCTTTTTTCTTTTTTTTTTTTATTTGTTTGTTTTGTGTTCTTTGTTTAAAATATTTCTTTTAATTCTCTTGATAAACTCACACTCGCAAGAATTCTAGAAACACTTTCTTTAAGCAAAATCAAAAGAAAACCATACAAAAAGAGAAAGAAAAAGAGAAACAACAAGAACAAAAACAAAAAAAAAAAATGTTTGAAAGTTGAAAAATGTTTGTATATAGATTAAATGAAATCATCTAAAGTAAATTGGAAAATCATGTTAATTAATTTAGTGAAGAATGAATGCGCAATAAATGCCAAATTAAATGTCTATTTTTTAAGCAAAAAAAAAAAAAAAAAAAAACGAAACATCAACTATTATATGATATAGAGCAAAAAACCTAAAAAGGAAAATCTATTATTATATATATTATATTATTAAAAACAAAACAACAAAATTGAGATATATCTTAGGCTAGTTCTATAAGCATAACACACACTTTATCTATTATGTAGATTTGTATTAACTTAAGTGTCTAAACAAACTAAACAAAATCAAGAACCTAATTTTTGTACCCATCGAATACAACCAACAACAACATCATAAAAGAGAGAGAACACTTAAAAAAACAAAATACTTAAAAATCAATTGTAGATCGATGAGAATTTTATAAACATTATAAATCTAAATAGTGCAAAATTTTTAGCATGTTGCAAACTCAAACTTAAAAAGGCAACAAAAAAAAATCATATATGTATGTAACTCAAAATTATTTGTTGTAAAGGCAAACAAAAAACCAGACAAATGGAAAGAATTATGTATAAATCAACATTAAGATACTAAAAATTCCAATAATATTGATGATCATCCATCTTAAAAAAAAAAAAACAAAGCAACAACCAGATAAATTATATACATATAATAGAAAAACTATTCATCAACAACAAAAACATATTGTAACAGAGAGTTAAATGCGATTTCATTTAATCCAAAATCGAAATCGCAGAGACTGTTTTGAGTTAGGAGTAGGAGAGTTCACAAGACGTTTAATGGATGAAAAAGTTAAGAGTGAGGAGCAGGTGAGAAGGTTTTCCCATTACCACACAACTACAAAAAACAGCAAACAAAACACACACACACCAAATACTTTTTAAACAACCAGAGAGATTTTCCTTTATTTTTGTTTTATTTTTTTTTTTTTTTGTTTTTGGTAATGCTTTAAGAAATTGTGACAAGGAAACAAACACAAACAAAAAAAAAATACTATTTCGGGCCAATTGAAAATGTAAACGTAAAAACCAAAAAGAAACATAATTTTAAATACAAATGTAAAAAAAACCCTCTCTTTTGGAAACACAAAAATTGTAAATTGCAAAAAAAAAAAACAAAACAACAAAAAAATCGTAAAGAAATCAACACAAGTTAACAAAAAAAAAAAAAAGAGAAAAAAACAAACAAACAATCCTTAAAAAGAATCAACGGAACAGCAATAATAAAAAAAAAACAATACCGAGAAGCCTTCTCAAAACAAAAAAACAAAACTCTGTTTAACTTATTTTAATTTTTTTAATCTGGGGTAAGTATTAAGTGTTGGATCTCAATATTTAGAATGCCTTAACTATATCTTCTCTATTTAATCGTTCACTTTAAAGATCGGGCCATTAATAGAAAAGACAGTCTACTCTGAGAAGTACCACCCGTAAATATTCGTTCAAGCTTTTTTTGGCTTCAATGCTTCAACGACAACGTTTTATACTTACATACTGCCGTATGTAAACATATTGTTTAGCTAAATATAGAAACAGAATATATAAGCTTAAGTATCCAGGACTTTTCGTATTACGTTTTCTTACCAATATTTGATTAACCAAATCCGTTTCGGAACCAAACGGATGTTCCCATAAAAAAAAATTACAACTCCTTTTCGATTTTTATAATTTAAGTGCAATTTTATTACAATCGTCTTAAGTAATTTAAAGTTTATTTATTTAAATTGTTTAATTTGTATAACAACATAAAAATTTGTGTATAGATTTTTGTTTTACTTATAGAAAAATAATTATTTAGTAAGATGTAGTTGCATTTTATTGATTTCAAAAATTGCTGGTAATTGATAATATTGGTATATAAGTAAGTATGTATGTGTGTATTAATTAATTGATTTTGAAAGATATTCTTACCCACTGTAAACTCTCTCTCTTTATTATATTCATCCACTCAAAATTCTCATTCTATATTTATCCTTTTGCCATTTTTTTCAATTTTTTTTTTCGTTTAAATGCTGTCAAAAGAAACGAATATTAGACAGAGAAGGAGAATGCTGAAAGGATGTTAAGGAAGTGACCAGGAAGGAAGGAAGTAAGGAAGGAAAACAGCAGCCCAAAACAAAATAAACACATGTGGCTTAAGAAAAATAATTCTTATACATAGGATGTAGTTTTATATAGTATATAGGTCTATATATATATATGTATATATATGCATATATATATATACATATATGATATATATATATTTATATTGATTGTGCATGTATATTATATATTGGTTGTATTTAGTAGTAGTAGTACCCGAATACTCACTCTCTCGTATCGTATCGTATAATGATTGATTGATTGGACTCATTGGGCTACATATTGGATCTGTGTGTGCATCGTATTCTGTGGCTCACATTAAAACTTTTCGCATGAGAAAGAGATGGAAGTTAAAAATGCTTTGTTGTTTTATTGCTGGTTAAAAAAAAACTACTGACAAATTGTAGGTTGATTGAACTTTGATATTTTGTATTTAAAAAAAAAAAACAATACATAGGTGATTGATTGAATTGATTGAGGAAATACGTACGGTTAAGTTAAACTCCAAAAAACTGTGGAAGAAACCGTGGAAGATAGAAGAGGAGAACCCTACACATAACGCCATATTGAGCCATATCCTTTCTGTATATCTCACTCTCTATCTCTCTCCCTCTCTCTCTATTAAATGATACGTACCCAAGTGTGATCTAACGGTTATCGGTTAACGTTTAACACTATACGTACCCAAAAACAAACACACATACACATACAACACACCGGCCGGAAGAAAATACGTACCCAAACTCTATATTGCATACTATGTATATATCTGGTTGGTCTATGGAACTAATGAACTGCCAAAGAACTAATGCTAGATCAAGAGAGATGCAGAGATAGAGAGAAAGAGTTGAGAGAGAGTGTTGTTTCAATACTCAATACGTACCCACCACAAACACACCAACCAAGCTGTGTGTGTAAGCATGTTAAATTGGCTGCAAAATTTAATTAGAGCAGTGATACATTGAGTTAGAGAGTAGAGAGAGAGAAGGCTTACCCTAAACGGGCCAAAAATCGGTCAATTCACATACACACACACACGCGTAGACTCACGCCTCTCGACTCACGACACACGACTCTCGGGTCACGGGTGGGGTAGAAGAGTTGGGCAGGCGCGCGGCGATAGCTGAGAAAGTATATAGTCGAATTGTTTTTTTTTTTTTTTTTTTTTTTTTTTGACATATGCATGTATGATTTTTTTTAAAATTGTTATTCATATATATGTATATAGGAGAAGAAGGAGAAGGACATCCAGTATTGCCCATAAAGGTTAAGCAGAAGAGAGTAAAATTTTCTATTTAAACTACATTTATTTTGAGTTCCAAAAAATCATTAAACCAATGGGTTTAATAGTGATAAATAATATCCGAAACTGACTACACATTAGTTTTAACACCATTAATTCCCTGTGTTTCTTGTTACAGTATTTTAGAATACTCGGCCACTTAACTTGGCGATTTAGCCAAGAAAATCATAATCTTCCTAAAAAAAAAAAAAAAAAGACACTAATCAATTTGTTAATCAATTCTATACACAATATCATCTTAGCAAAAAATATATATATATATATGTATAAATCACAAAGGTTTACTCCATTAAATATTTAGTATTTAGATTTGACAAATGGCGATCCCCACATGCAACATCCTTATATACTGGAAATTTAAAGGGATAACAAAACCAAAAAATCTTGCGATTCAAAAAATCTCTCCTAAATATATATACATATGTATACTGAATACACTTTATGGGCAACACTGAATTATTTTTTTTTCTACTACAACAAAATAGAATTTGTTTTTGGGTCTCTACTACATATCGAAATATTATTATATTGGATTCAGGGGGAGGGCGGTATGTTATACCACAAACTCTATATGTATTGAACATTGTAAAATTCTTTACAGCATTTTCGATTTTGTTTCGTTTTTCTTTTTCTTGGTTTTTGATTTCTATTTCAGTTATATCATTTACATAAGATTTAGCTTTATTTTTTTGTGATTTATCGTTTTTTTTTGTAGGGGGAGTGTAAAGAGGAGAAGAGTCAAATCAAATGGAAAAATTATTAACATTTTACAATGAATATCAATGAATGTGTATAGATTTATAGGATATATATATATATGTATATATATTAAAATAAATATATACATATACTATATATGCTGTTAGGGTCTAATGTTAATTTCATATTTAGTTTTAAGTTTTGCTGTAGTTTTCTTATGTTTTGTTTTTTGCTCAATTGTTCTTGGTGGTTGGTATTCAATTAATTCTACGTACGTGCGCTGACCCAAAATTCTGCTCTCTAATTGCGTCTCTCTCTATGTCTCGCCAGGAACTGGAACGGCAAATCCATATCCATATACACATCAAAATTCTAGCGACGATAACGTTCACGGGAATAGGAACGTCTCCGGCTGTTGCTGTTGTTGTTGTTACCGCCGGCAAAGTGATTGTAGTTACGTCTATCGTGTCGAGGCGAACGCTCCCTAGACCGGGGAGATCGTCGACGTTCATCAGCACCACCACGTCTGTCGCCTCCACCTCCAAATCGTCCTCTGTCATTGCGCTGATGTCTCTCGCGATCGTTCCTGCGAACTTCACGATCGCGATGGTCACGTCCGCCGTCTCTGTCACGACCAGGACGATCACCACGCTCGCTGACATCACCGCCGCCACCGCTACCGCCATCACCCTTGGAACGGTCTTCAGTCGTTGTACGCCCATTGTTGCGTTCACTTCGTTCGCTTCGATCCCGATCACCATCGCGCTGGCCACCACCGCCTCCACCACCCCGCTGACGCTCCCGGGACCTCGAACGATGCACCCGCGAGCGTCGATCCAACTCACGCCCACCTACAAAGTAGCGATTTCGGCTTCTGCCCTCATCGTCGCGATCTGGTATCTTACCCGTTCGCTTTAGTTCGGCCTTCCTCGGCGCTGCGGTCTTCTCCAGCTCGATCAGCTTCTCCCGTATGGTTAGGAATCCCAGATGCAACTTACCACCAAAGTGGTCCGCCAGCCGTATGTCATTGTCGTGGATGCCCAAGTATGCGGAGCAGACTTCGCAGACCCTCAACTTCTGCTGCTGGTATGTGGAGGCTGGCATTGAGGTGCGATATTCATGTTCGGCTTTGGTCTTCTTGCCTCGCAACTCGTCGATCTCCTTCATCAGCTCCATGCTGTCCTCCACTTCACCAGCCTCGCCCAGGGCCTCGGCCTTAGCCAGTTTTTTGCCAATTTCCTCGGCCAGAGCGTGCACTGCATTTGCCTTCTCCGCCACCTCTGCGGTCAACTCTTCTTGTGTCTCCTTCAGCCGCTGCTTCGCTGCATCTGTGCGGCGGTCGCAATCTGCAATAAAGGCCTGCAGATGCTCCATGGCCTCAATGTCGTAGTAGTAGTCTCGAGATTTGGCCGCACTCTCGTAATCTGCACGGAAAGCCAGGTCATGCACTTTGGGACACTCACCCAGATCCATACGTGTGGACGCCAATATGTCGTGGGGGCAGCAATCCAGCAGGAACGACTTGCAGACGCGAGTGTCCGAGAATTTTAGTTGTCTCTCATCTCCGTTACGAGCGGTGCCCATTAGCTGGTCCAGCATAGCGCGCATCTGGTCTGTGGCCGACATTTTGTTGTTTGTGGCGCTCATCGTCACAATGTTCGAATTGTTTTTTTTTTTTTTTTTTTTTCGCACAGGAAAAAAATATTTTTACTTTGACTTCACTCTCAATTGCTATGAAAATTTATGCTTGAGTGTGTGTGTGTCTATTAAAACGTTGCAGTGTTGCCAAGTGCTCGCTATTGAGTTCAGTGTTATTTGAAAAATTTCTCAAGGCAACTCTGCCTCTGCCGATTTAGCGGGAAAAAGGCTAAAAAACAATCGGACCGTTTGGCGGCCGGCATGTGTGTGCGTTTTTCAACACTAATTAGTAAAACGTTTTCAGCGGCAAAGTGTTTTTGTTGATTATTTCGTTTTGGCGGAATTTTAGTTTAAAATTAATTATTTTCGATTAACATTTAACAAATAGAATGTCAGATGACGACGACATACAGTACGTTAAGCGGCAGCGTACTCTCCACTATGGCTCGCTGGAGGAGGCGGAGCGAAAGCGTCAAGCAGCCGGCTCTGCAGCGTCCCCAACAACCGGAGGAGGAGCAGCGGCAACAGCAGCAGTATCAGCTACCACAACAGCAGCATCATCAACCGCTGCGGCAGCGACGGCGACGGGAGCTATACAGACGACGACGCAGACGACGGGGTCAGGTTCAGCAATATCCACGACCACGGGAGGGCAGCTGGAGGATATAGACTCCGATGAAGACTATGAGGAGTCAGCTAAGAAATCTGCAGGTGCTACAAAAGTTGGACAACAGACGCCACCAACAGCAGCTGTCTTGGCCCACAGGATTGATGATGATTACTTCGATTTGGAGGCGGAAATGGAACGCGATACGGTAGCCCTGCTCGAAGAATTCGAACGCAAGAAGCGAGCGCGTCAGATTAACGTTTCCACCGACGATTCAGAGATTAAAAACAATCTGCGCCAGCTGAATGAACCCATCTGCTACTTTGGCGAGGGTCCGGCCGAGCGGCGACGCCGTTTGAAAGAACTTTTGGCCAGCCTGGGCGAGAATGCCATCAAGCAGAAGCAGGGTGAGGAAGAAGATCGCAAGCTGCAACAGCGTGAGCAGGAGCAGACAACCTGGTATCACGAGGGACCCGATACGTTGCGTGTGGCTCGGCTCTGGATGGCGGATTACTCTTTGCCACGTGCTCGCGACCGCCTGGAGCGAGCTAAAGAGGCTCTCGAAGTACCTAGTGCCACACGAGCTGGCCGCATGGTGGAGATGCAAAAGAAATTGCAATCTCTGGCCCCACTCTGCTCCCAAGTGGGCGACACACGGCCGGTGAGTAGTGCCGCTTTCAATGAGGATTCCACCTTGCTGCTTACCTCCTCATGGTCGGGACTATGTAAGCTCTGGAGCGTGCCCGACTGTGGTTTGAAGCAGACACTGCGTGGTCATGCCAGTTATGTGGGAGGCGTAGCTTTGCGGCCCGGCGTCAAGGCGGACGAAGAAAATGTTGTGGCCATGGCATCGGGCGGCCATGATGGTGCCGTCAAGCTGTGGGGATTCAATAATGAGGAATCTATTGCCGATATCACCGGTCATATGCCGCATCGGGTATCCAAGGTGTCATTCCATCCATCCGGACGCTTTCTGGCCACAGCCTGTTATGACTCCAGTTGGCGTCTCTGGGATCTTGAGCAAAAGACCGAGGTGCTGCATCAAGAGGGGCACGCGAAGCCCGTTCATTGCCTCAGCTATCAGTCCGATGGCAGTGTTCTAGTGACTGGTGGTCTGGATGCTTTCGGTCGGGTCTGGGATCTGCGCACTGGACGCTGCATAATGTTTCTCGAAGGCCATTTGGGTGCCATCTTTGGTGTGGATTTCTCCCCTAATGGCTTTCACATTGCCACCGGGTCCCAGGACAACACATGCAAGATCTGGGATCTCCGACGACGCCAGCCTGTCTACACCATTCCCGCGCATACCAATCTCATTTCGGATGTAAAGTACCAGCAGGACTGCGGCAGTTTTCTGGTCACCTGCTCCTACGATTCGACAACCAAGATCTGGTCGAACAAGACCTGGCAGCCGTTAAAGACGCTTCAAGGCCATGACAACAAGGTCATCTCAGTGGACATCTCGCCCAATTCTCAGTATATAGCGACAACGTCATTCGATCGCACATTCAAACTGTGGGCACCCGATAGTTGATTATTTTGTTTGATTTTTTATTTTGATTTCGATATTTTGATATTTTTTATTCTGATTCCGTTTTCGTTTCTCGTTAAATCAGACAATAGCCCAAGATAAAAAGTTTCCAAATAAAAAGACAGGAAACTTGTCATGTTTTCGTTTCGTTTTTATAACATTGAATTTTGTTATTTTAGTTAAGCGAAAAAAAAAAAAACGGCAAGTGTGAGTAGCAATGTTGGGTATAACAGATGGGGAAAGCATTTGCATTTCGTAAATTTAAGAATTTTTGTATAGAAATTGTTAATAAATAAACTACAACATTTTTTTTGGTACAAAACAAAGTTTTCTCAGTAAAACTCACAAGATCGGGGCCTAGACAAAGCTTAAAATTTGTCACCTTATGAAATGGGTCTATTTGGTGTAATTCGGATTAAAAACATTGCTGAAAATAAAACGAAATTCTTTTAAAAATATGTGTAATTAAATATTTTGTAATACCCTAAAAGCCATTTCGTCAATATTGGCAATAAACGTTATTAAAAGGAAGGATACATATGTATTTACACCTATAATATCCAAAAAAAAATCTTAAAAGTGTCTCAAAGCAACATCGAAAACTTTTAACTCATTTTTCTCATCGTTTGGTTTCTCAAATTTATTAAAAATAATTGACCACGTTTTATGGCCAATTTCTTCTTATTTCTTGGCTAATAAAACTAAACACATTATAAAATACGTAAATGTATTGATCAATCCTTTAAAACAATCTCTTAAATTTGGTTTTGTTTTTGAGCCTTTAGGTGTATGTAAGCCGAGTATAACGATACTCAACGAGATCAGCTACACTGAAGGATATCAATGCTTTAAATGAAAACGAATCTAACTTTTGGTAAGACTTTATGGAAGGTGTCAACTAGATACTGTATATACTTACGGTTCAAATCGGAAGACATATTTACATTGGTTATTGAACATATTTACACTTAATGGCTCAAGTTAGTTTGTCATAACTATTGATTTTGAAATAATCTTTAGACAATATACATATGTATTTATATATATATATATATATATTTTACCATTAATTTCTTTGCGTATATTTTTATTGTTGTTATATGACAAACTTAGACATTTATTATAGAATTTTAACTAAAATTTAACTACCACAGATAGGTTGCAATTACATAAACATATACATATATATATATATATATATATATATATACATATATATATAAAGACATACATACATTATTTTTTATCGCTGATATATAGTAATCATTATTACGCACACACAAAGGGAATATATGTATGTGTGCATATATGAACATATATAAATAGAAAAGTTTTTGTAAATGTTTTTGATTATTAATTAAGAATGCCAAATAAAAAATGTACATATATTTTTGTTGCGTTATCATTATTTTTTTGAGATTTGCACAGAATCTATATATTTGTATATACGATTACGTATGCATGTATCTATGTAGATATATATATATATATATATATATATATATACATTTATTTTTATATATAAATATATCCATACATATATACTATATGTATATATAGTTATATAAATTTTAATGAGGTTTTCTAAAATGCCACTTAACTAAATACATAATAATAACTCTTGCATTAGGCTAAAAAACTAGACAAAATGATAACTAATTAACAATTAAGGTAAACATTTATTGGAAATCTGTTTTCTTGTTTTTTTGCTTCTTTTTCGGAGTAGTAGTTGTTGTTGTTGTTGTTGATGATGATGTCGATTGGATTTCATTTCCCTTGTTGTTCTTTTGTTTTCACTTAGACTGTTGTGTCTGGAGCTGGTGCTATGGGCTGCTTGGATTCAGATACATCCAGCGAGCGTGATGCTTGCACTGGCCCAGCAGCATCCAAATGATCTTCGGGCGCAATATCAATACGATGAGCCTTTCTCCAGACAACCAAATCCATGAGAAATGCCAAAAACATAATGCCAGCCGTTATGCCTGTGAAAATGATCGAAGTTTAGCAGATCCTTATGTGGAAATCGAGATGGGGGTGGGGATGCAGTTGACTTACCAAGAAAGTACTGCCTAAATGTATCCGCATCGTAGAGTGAACAGGCGCCATGCTTGCCACACACCGATTTCCATATGAGGCAGGCTGAGTCCACGACAGCTCCATAGATAATGGGGCAAGGAACATTTCCAAATAGGCCAATGGCCGACTGTATGACACCCATGGCCATGGCTTTATCTGTTTTGGCATTATGTTTTTTTTTTTTGAGTATTAGATATCAATGGATTGGAATGGATTGGATATAAATATAATAACAATTACCCTTGGGATGTGTACAGCGCATGACAAGCAGCATGCTACCCACCTCGGAGGTGGAGTGCATAAATACGCAAATGGCAAAAATCAATATAAAGTAGATGAAGTTCTTGCAGTTATTATCACAGTAACCATTGACCGCCTCAGCAACTAGAAAGAATACAAAATAGAACACAAATAATAGTTGAATTCACATGAATTAGGAGGAATGGCTCCCATAAGTATGCTTTGCTTTCATAACAGAACTGTTGTGAATTTTCATATGTTATTCATTTTGTTTTGGCTTACCATCTGGAATGCAAGCACAATCCGAATAGAGTGTGCGATTATCGCTGGACCTCAGCGAGGAGCTGCTGCAGCCGGCATGGCAGGCCGAGATGTACATCTTGCCATCGGCGCAAATTGGGGCGAAATTCTCCTTATCACAGGTACAGTTGAGTGCAGCATTGCAAACGGGCTCAATAATGGCAGGACTACAAATTGAATACGACAAAGAGTGAGAGAGATATAGAGGGTGTCGCCTATTCACTCACCTGTTGCCATCGCTGGCCTTGTAGCCGGCAAAATCATTCATGCTGCAGCCAATGAACATTAATATGACCATGCCAGCCGAGTAGACCAAAGCCGTAAAGGCTATCCATGCAGCGACACCCTTGGCTGTGGGTTTGCGCTTCAGGATAAACAGACCGGAGATAACAATGCCAATGCCCATGACAAGGATGCCACAGAAGGCGGCTATCAAATTGGCATCGTAGGTGGCCAAACGGAATTGCGTTTCCAAATATTTGGGCAGGAACGTATACAATCCGGCAATGGGTAGCAGATGAAAGACGCAGGAGGCAGTGCGGAACATGAGTATATCATTGCTAAGCTGTCGGCGCACAGTCTTTGGAAAGTCTGAGAGAGAGGATAGGATTAATATTAGCTAGATACACATCAAAATCGAAATGCATTCCGTTGCTCACCCTTCAGTTTGGGTTTCTCCTCCAACTCGATGGGAGCAACTGCTGCTGCCTGAGCCTGGGTCGACTGGCTGGACTTTTTGCCGCTTAGCTGCTTGGGAAACGAGAACATGGCAATGGAGGCCATCAGCATGAGACTGCCAATGGCGACGGGACCCACCCACCAGGCGCCAATCCAACGCGGATCGCTGGCATCGAAGCCGGGATTGCTGAAATTCACATACCAGCGAGTGCAAAAGCTGCCGAAAATGAACCCAGAAGCCGGGCCCAGGATCCGCATGCCAATGGTGACGGCCATATACATGGGCGACTGCTTGCTGCCCACATTGTCGTCTATATAGGGAATACCCAAGGTGGCCACTGCCGTTTGGCCAATGCCCGAGCTGAGAAGACTGCCAAAAAATATGCAAAGGACAATCACTGTGATCTTCGAGTGGGAGGCCTGCTCCTGTTGACGCTGTTCGTTACACTCGCTGCCGGCCAAAGTGCCATTGCCGCCCAGCAGGCAGAGATTCGGATTTGGTTGCGTCAAGGCCATCAGGCTGCTGCTGCTGATGCTGACACTGATCTCCTCCAGCTGTGGCATCATTGAGGGTTGCTGCTGTTGCTGTTGCTGCTGTTGAAGGATTACACTGGAGTGCATTAGCTGCTCGCCAAAGATGAAATGCGGCAGGGCACAGGCGAAAGCCGCTATGGAGAAGAGAACCATGCCACAGGCTATCCATCTGGGTCGATGGCCACGACCAGCGAAATAGGTCAACAGCATGGCCGTACAGATTTGACCCATCTCGCTGGCACTCAACAGAAAGCCGGTGGTCTTGGACTTGATCTGAAAGAGCTTCTCTATGGTTGTGATCACGGACACAAAGTATGTCATATACATGCCCTGGAGGATGTAGGCCAACAGAAAGACCACCATGAATACGTGTGTCGAGGCGAATCTTCTGGCCCAGCGCGGCCGGCAACCAAATAGTCCACAATTGGATCCGTCATTCGCTCCGCCATTTAGATCCGAATCGAAATCGGATTCATCCGACTCACTGGAACGTGGCGGTGGCAATTTATAACCACCTGTCAGTGGTGCCTGCTCGTGATTATATTTCTCACGGAGATTGTGACCATGTCCATGCCCATGACCATGTCCATTGCCATTGTTGTTGCTCAGCAGGCCATTCTTCAGATTGTTAATATCCTCGGAGGCCTTCCATTCGTTGTTATTGCTCGGCGCACTCTCGTACAGCATTGTGTTGCCTGTGGGCGTGGCTGTCGCCGGACTGGCCAATGAGTCGCCATTTGTGTTGTTGTGCTGGGCCAGCAATGGTGTGAAAGCCTGACTGGAGTCACGTCGTCCGCCAGCTCCATTCTGATGATAGGCATTGCCCATCCCATTGCCATTTCCATTGCCATTCGCATTGCCATGGCCATGGCCATTGCTGTGACCATTACTGGGTTTAGTTGTTTGTCCACCGACAGAAGCAACAGATGCTCCGCCAGCAGTAATGGGCAATTGATGGCCCTCAATATCGCCGTTGCTCTTCATCATTGTGAGTGTGTGTGTGTTTCTCTTTCGTTTTTCAAAGATGAATGGAAAATGCAGGTGAAGTTGCAGATGAGGAGACTTAGAGGGATGGGGGAAAAAAATCTCAATCAGTTGTCTGTATGAGTATACAAAAAAAAAAAAAAAAAAAAAATGCTGCAAGAGACACTCCTCTTAATGATCTAAGGATCGTTCGTTTCGCCTTTCTTAAAACCTTTTGGTTGGTTATCTAGTTTTAGGTTGTCTGGATTATAATAATAGTTTGTTCCATCATCTTTTTCTCGCCGACACTTGGTCTACATATGGGACGAATCTGGGATGAATCTTTCACTTTAGAGTTTGTTCCTTCAAGATGATAATTTCTTAGCTATCACTTGAGTGCGCCTAGCAACGAGGTAGATCGGTTGTTTGTTTGTTTTTTTTTTAGTCAGTTTTGAATCTTTGTTGCAATATGGCAGTGTTATCTGAAATTATATTGACAATTAGAAATAGAATATTGTTAGAAATAAGTTAAAAATTAATGTAATTAAAGAAAGCTTTATTAAAACGTGTGTAATACTTTTTATGAGCAAATAATTAAAAACAATCTACATATATGAGATTGCTTCAAGATAAAGAAATTAAAGTGAGAGAATGAATGTCTAGTATTGTTTATTGAAAGAATTGTATAAAGGCAAAAACATTCAGGCATAATATTTCACATGCGCCTTTAGGATAGGCAACACAATTTATGCGTTAGCTAAATATATATACTTTCTCTGAACTGAACAACAATGTGATGAGGTAATTGGCAAATGTTTTAAAACTCGCTTGATTGTTATTTTTTGTTTTTTTTGTTCCGGTGGTTATTCTCCGCAAAAACAAACTAAAACACAAGAAATGGCAACGCAGACTGCAATACAAAATCGCGTAGAGTGCGAAACAAGAAAAAAAACACTCAATTAAAAAGAGTATATATAAATGTATACTATATGTATGTCTATATAGAAGGAAGAGGGAGAATCTAAAGCTTATCAGTAACTCACACACAGACACATGCGCGCGTGTGTGTGTGTTTGGGTATGTGCACTCCGAACCGCTTTGCGGCATTAAAACGCAGTCTACACTCAATCTGTATATACTTATATATATTTAAGTATACAAGTATAACATATGTATATGTATAACAGTAAACATATATACGAGACATGCATGTCTGTGTGTACCAACCAAAAATAAAATCATCAAGTTGTTGTAGTGAAATAATGGAGTGCGATCTGATACATACTTATATGTTTAGAGAATATGAACAATAGCCGAATTTCCCTACCTATGAATAATTATATATCTATATAGAATGATTAAATTTGGGTCAAGGATTAACCTATCCCCATTTAACGTAAGGTTGCCCTTTAAAAAATCAATGCATATTTCGCTTATTTGACTGCTTAATAACCAATATACAAAATGACACATTTCCTTACTTTTTGAAATTTATCATCTGACAAAAATCATTACCGATCGCTTTTTCAATACTTCAGTAATGATTTCTGTACGATTATTTCACAATTTAATAATACAAGTGAAATGGAAAAAATACTAATTTATTTTGTGTTTTTTTTTCTCTATATGCTTATGTACTTAATATTCTGTATATATGAATATGTGTGTATGTATATAAAGAGCAAATATTAAAACAGTTTGTCAAAATCCCAATTCTACCTACTCGTATCTCGTATTTTTTTTTTGCCAAAAAAAAAAAAAGTTTCAATGTCAACCGAAATATAAGCGAATTCTTTTCGTTACCCTTGTTATTTTGGGGTATATGAGTTTTCTTTGGCATTTTGCATATCTCGATAAGAATGACCTCATATACACATATGCAGTACCGGATCGCCGGGGGGGAAATGTTCACCCTCTTGCTCAAAAAACAAAAATTTAACTTTCAAAGGGTTCAAAAACTAGAAACTAAAATTTTGCCACTGCTATATATATCATAATAGATTTACAACATATTTATATACTAGAAATATATATAAACATACATACATATATACATAGGTATATGATTTAGCAGAATCGATTTGTCTGTTTGTTGCATAAAGCTTAAACAATGTCTTGTTTAAAGATATTTAAAATATAATGAAACTTTGAACTCCATTTAGTTTTAAATATTCAATATTAAGAGTATAAAGGATTCGGTTTGGGGGGGTAAGTTTGGTATGAAGTCTAAATTTTGTTTTTATTGCTTTACCCACCATTTGACTTGGCATTTTGATATACCCAAAGTTTATACATACATATACGAAAAAAATAATAATAATAAGACTATGACACAATATAATTTCACTTTCATTTCACTCCACTACCTCGCCACCCCTCTCACCTTCCTCAGTCCCCCCTTTCACATAGCTAATTCATAATTCAATTGCAATCGCAGCAAATGGCTCTTGCAGTCGGAAATCTTATCGCAATTTTTTCTGTGTGTGGCCGACCTCGCTGATAAGGAAAGTGAAATTGCTTAGATATTCTCGCCATGCCCATGTCCATGTCCATATTGTGAATGTCTCTGTGTGTGTTGCAATGCCAAATAAAAGAAGTGGGGAGATGAAGAGTGGGAGGAGATGATAGGGAATATCTGCCCCCGTCCCAGGCGTCATAAACTTTGGCCTTGAAATTGTTGTTGTTGTTATTATTGTTGCTGTTTGCTGCTTGATTTATTTATTGCGCATTTTGGTGCAAATTGATTTGGTGCTTGCCTTTCCTTCTATCCATCTTCCACTCATCCCACCCCCCGTCGCCCACACACACCCCTACTTGGCGTCCTCTCCTTTTTTATTTGAAATTGAAAATTAAATACTTTGTTTGTTGAAACACAAAAATTCTCTCAAATTTATTTATGCACAAACCAAACCATAGCAATTGGGGCAAAATGGCAGCAAGAACGTGCCCACTTTAGATTTATAATCTGAGGTCACTTTGTGAAATTCTAGAATCGTTTTGGTAGCAGTTTCGAAAAATTTACTTAAAATATTTACAGCCTCAAAGAAAAAAAATGCATAAAATGGGAATCAAAGAGTTTAGGATCGAACCAAGTAACGAATTAAGAAGTTACAAGGGACGTGTACAAAAACAATTTGCCTTAAGATAAAGTGTTTAACGAATGAAGAGAAAAACAATAACAAGAGACTAGTCATGAAAATGATCAACTGAAATGATTTTCCTTCCATCTTTTCATTCATCTAGATAATCATCTGCTAATCAAGTGTGTGAATTATATGCATTTTGAGTAATATATCTTGATCATCTAACTGCGGGTTTTCCTTGTACCCTGCCTCCTATTCTCCTTCTCTCTTTATCTCTCTTTTCCTGCTAACTGTGGTTTCTTCCTTTTTTTCTGGTTTGTTGTCGGTTTTTTTTTTTTTTTTTAATTTGTAACGTGGTTGTTAACTAACCCTAACAAAGCAAGTACTTTAGTACCCAGTCCTGCTTGAACTTATCTTATCTTCTTGCCATTTCTTCTGCTTGTTTTTGTTGTTGTTGTTGTGCCTACACACGTTTCAAATGCTTGACCAAAGAGTCAAATATGCAAAAGAGGCATTAGGTTCTTTTTTTTTATTTTTATTTTTTGTTGTGTTGCCACTACCAAATGCACTTGGACCTGGTCCAGGTTCCAGGTCCCAGGTACAGGTCCCGGGCTCCCGGGCTCCCTGGTTTCTACTTCTAACTACCAGTTTAGTGTATGCAGGCTTTTGTATTTGAAGAACACTTCTTTCAAAGGTAGGCATATAGTAAAGCACATTGAACCCAAAGTGGAAATTGGAATGGCCACCCCACCACTAAATACTAACCACCACCACCACCACCATCAGCACCACCAGCACCATTACTAGCCACTAACCACTGACCACCAGTGCTGTCGGTCTGTCTGTCGGTCTGTCAGTCAGTCAGTCAGTTTGTTTATACATACATACGATACAAGTCATAGGCCATATATTGGTTTCAATTTGAGCCAATAGATGCTTAAATTGTTCAATTTGTTGCCTGCTTACATAAAACACAAGAGTGACAATAGCCCCAACGATAGACTGACTGACTGACTGACTGACTGACAGACAGACGGACAGAATGTTAGATATGCCTGATTTATCAGTGTCAATCATAATAAATGCAATTAAAAGTGTTTACGAAACTCTCAATGGGATAGTTTGAAGACTGGAAAGAGGATTGCCATGGAGAGGGCGGAGAGGGGTAAGAGAACCAAAAAGAGGTTTCCATTTCAATTGAGGCAAGAGCCAAACGAACCCGCGGAGCCCGCAGCTATGCCAATAAATTCAACAATGTGAGAAAAATCAAGTCTTGCATTTAAACACTATTCAACAAATTCTTAAAAAAAAAAACAAAGAATTCCATAATATTCTTCTTTTTCCAGGTTTTGTTGTACACATTTCTTAACTCAGCCTACAAACTCAGGTCCTTTTCATGTCCTTGTACCGTTTTCCTTAGGCTAGGCATTCCTTAGATCATTTTGTCTCCCTCATATTTTCAACATCAATCTTTCTGCTAAAGTTTTCCTTTTTTTGTTTTTAGTGATTCGAATTTTGATTAAGTCGCTTGATTTAAAGTTATCAAAGATTAGTTTAATCGTTTGTATGTTGTCTAGTGTTTAGAATGAAAATGGCTAGCAGAGTTTCCACTTTGGCTCACTGCGTGTTGTTTTTCCGGTTTTCTTTGCCAAGTTGGTTTTTTTTTTGTAGTATTTTTTTTTTTGCGCTTAGTTTTTTTTTTTTTGTTGTTTTGCAATGTTGCAACATCTTCCGTCTTCCGTCTTGGACTGTTGTTGCTGCCGCTGCTGCTGCTGCTTGGCTGACTAAGTTATTACGCTATCTTGTTTAAGCCATGTGTGTGTGTGTGTGTGTGTGTGTATGGGAGAGTATCTAAGTGTGCATTTGAATTGCGCAAGCGCAACTATTGCAAATTGCATACCAAACAGCATGCCAACATGCAACAAAAAACCAGACAGACACACAGGCAACAAAAGTGTTGACTAGACGCTGACAGCAACAGCAATAGCAATATTAACAGCAACAGCAGCAACAACAAGTGCCAAAGAAAGCCACAGAGGAGCAACAATGCCACATCTTAAAAGTGGCATTGAAAGTAAATTGCAGACTAGTACAGAAGATGGCAAGATGCCAGATGATCATGATAATAATGATGATTTTGCTGTTGCTGCTGCTGTTGCTAGTCCAAGCTCCAAGCCCAAGTTCAGGCATTGAGAGACGACGACGACTTCGACTCTGCCACAGACTCCGATTCCAACTTCAACACCGACACCGACGACTCTTGGAAAAAGTGGTTTGGCCACATTTCACTTTTAGCATAGAAATAATTTAGAACTTGTCTGCCTGCTGAACTTGTGGAAGACTTTTTTTTTTTTTTTCGTTGAGAGTACATGTGTGTGTGTGTGTGTGTGTGTTTGTTCCCCTCAATTGTTGTGTGGTTAGAAGCAAACGATTTTTTTGTTGCACAGTTCTTTTGCAATGAACTCAACTCTTAGGCAAATAATTCCCAAAAATCTTTTAAATACAAATGGGGCGATTGAGTCATTCGATTTACAAATTATAACATATATATACGTACATACACATATATAAACATATATGCAGTAGTCCAATTAATTCCTAATGGAATCAAATTTACAGCTGGCCAATAAAATCAGCGAAATGAATGAAAATTTGTTTATCACCCTGGAAGATAATGAAAGGGTATGTTGGTTTCCTGTTAAAAGATTGCTTTTCCAAAATGAAGAGTCTACAATTTCCTTGGATCGTCATAATCTTAAAGGGATAAACCATGTGATTTATAGGGTATTAAAGTGTCTCAGCATTGGATAAGCCTCAAATGTTGACCTTCACATTGAAAAATTAAATTTCAACTAAACGTTTATTAAATGTTAGGCGAACAACAACAATCACAAAAACAAAAACAACGAAGCAAAAAGGGGGGAAACGAAAACAAAACACAGTGGAAATGTCGCAAATGAAATACTCTTTTTGATGAGATTTCGATGGATATAGAGTGTAGATGGGAACTTTTGAAACAGTTTGTGGAAACCATTGAGAAAACAATTTCAGTCTGAGAGAGAGTCTATAACTTCATTATAGAATTAGTTCCATTTGGGATTAAAGTATATATACTTCAGATAGGAAATCAATTACGGATGTTGGCAATAATAATCCATCTGTTTGGAGTTTTATTTGTCGCAATGAATCAGATGTACTTTCGAGTACAACAAGTTTTTTTTTTGTCATTAATTTTTTGCATGTAAGTTTTTCGTCAATCCAATCGTTTTATGGCCAAAGCAAGACATCAAAAAGAAGCGATAAAACATATGACCAAAAAACAGAAAATGCGGATTATAAAAATTATATTTCAATATATGTACATATCTGTTACACATATATACATATGTACATATATAACATACATATATATCGGGACACACACAGGCATTGAATTTAACTTGTATATGAGATATGTATATTTGTTGGGATTTTAAGTGGAACACACATGTAAATGGCTTTGTGTATTGTATATTGTATATTTACATATGTATACATGATTCATGGCACGACAAAAGGTGTGGCTCCAAAATAACAATAACAACAACAACAACAAACCCAACTTTAAACAGCAAATTTAAGAAATTCAGAACTTATTGAGTCGAAAGTGTAATGCTCTTAATTTTAATTAAATTAAATATTTGCAAGAAAAAATTAAATAATGAAAAGATTTAACAAAACCCACAAAGTGTATAATAAATAATTTAATAATCAATGAATAATGAAAACAAGATTGCTTTGTGGGTTCAACAATTTTTTTTCTTTCTCAGACCACTGTGAAAATTATTGTAATTACCCTTAGCAGATAAATGATATATGTAGTTAGAGGATTCTGCTGAAAGCTTAACAATAGAAAAAGGATATAACAACTGTAAAGGAACTAACTAAAGTGCATTTTGTTGGCATTTTGGATTTAATATTATATTATTTTTGCTGTACAAACTTCCTTTTGACTGGCGCTTGTTAAAAATGTCAAAAAATAAAATCCAAAGAAGGCAATCCAAATAAGAAAGAAAAAAATTTAACCGAAGCGAATGAAAGGCCAAAATTAACAAGCTCGAAATGGCAATCGAGTGTGCATAAATTTTTGAAATGCCCCGTAACAAAACCAAAAGCAAACCAAAAAGTAAGGAAAAAAAAAACAAAAAGTAAAAACAAAACCTTAATGAAATGCAATCAAAAAAAAAAAAACAAAAACCGAAGCCTTTTTTCCAGAGGCAACTGCATTAAGTTAGGAGCTGCAGTCAGGAGGAGCATCAGCTACCTGGTGGAGATTGCCAATACCCACCACCACCCTCCCTCTGCCATCTCTGCCTCGCAAATATCTGGCGCAGAGATCAGAACATGGCGCTGACGTGCAGCCAGAAGAGAAAAAGAAAAAGATGTTCAAATTTTAATTTTTTCTTCGCAAGAAATACAAAATAAATGCGAGCGATTGCTTTTTGAGAGAATAACTCCCTTGGCCTCTTTCCCTCCCCCCACACACCACACAATCAGCCACAAAAAACCAAGTCAAGCCAACAGTTTACATTTGTCATTTTGTGATTACAGTGGGACAAAAGTGCCCCCAAATTGTTTCGAAATCTTTTGAATCTTCTATCATTACTCTAGCAGATTTTCAGCGTAAACTTTTGTAGGAATAATCAACTTAGATCCATTTAAATAGGCTCAAGATATTTAAGTACAAAATTCTTAATCTTCCTGGCACTTAATATGAGTGCCTAAACCATTTTCCCATGCATCCCAAACCACTGTGTGCCCAAGGGGGGTTAAGAAGGAGGAGAAGGATGTAGAACCCTTTTTGGGTAAAGAAAGTTGGCATTGCCAACGAAAAATAAAAATATTCTTAATTTAAACAGAACCTTACTTCTGATTGATTGAGCCGCTGATTTAAGCGGCTTTTCAGTTGCCCGGTTTTTTTTTCCTGTTTTTTTTTTTTGGTCTGCCGCATAAGAATAAAAAAATACATATAAAAACAAAATATATCAAGGTGTTAACTTGCCTTAAATGTTCGCAGAGATTTTGGTCTGAGATCGGCTTCAGTCCCAAGTACCGTTATAGGGCTAATTGGAGTTTTATAAATTGTTTGCTGTCATTTGGCCAACAGAACTGAACTGAATTGAATTGAACTGAACAGAACAGAGCATAACAGAAAGGGGAAGAAAGGATGGCAGTAATAAAAGGGGTGAAGAATGAGTTTCGTTTTGGTGGCTCCAACTAACGCCTCGCCTCATTGATATTTTCAATTAACGCCTAATTATACGCATACACATATCTTGTCTATGTTTGAATATTTACATATATATACACATACATACATATAAATGAGCCCTTAGTCATGCGCAAAATAAAAAAGTAAAGAAAATATGATGGCAAAAGTTTTGCTCATTTGTATTTGAAGTGGGTTTGGCTGGCTTTACTTTGATCGGCAGTTCATTCACTTAAAGTGTCAAGTGGTTGCATAGACATAGACATGGCCACAGTTACGGACGGACATTGCCAATAGACGGATGGATAGATACATATATAGACAAAATGTGTATAGTAGACAGAAAGAGAGATAGACAGTCTTTGGAGCTGTACGATTCTCATTACTCATGATTATTTGTTTATGAAAGTACTTAGCAACTTCTCGAAAAGTTCCCTACGTTCTACTCTTCCTTCCCCTCCTTCTCGTCCATCTTATCGTTGTCATTATCGTCATTCTCATTCTTTTGCTTCACAATTGTTTAAAAAATAATGTTTTTTGCATAAATTTTAGTATTTATTGTCTTGCCACTTATTATATTTCGTTTTTTTTTTTTTTTTTTTTGGAGTTGTTGGGTGAATTTTTTTTTGGCGCCCCAAAACCATTTTTGGCGTTACATTTTAAATCAAGTGTTTTGTTTTGTTTCTACGAAAAAAAAATTCTGCCGCAAAAAAAAAGAGATTCTTATTTAGTATATTTTACTCACGTTTGTTTTTGAATTTCTGGAGTTTGCCTTAGGCCAGTTAGTGAGTTGGCAACTGCAAAAAAAAAATAAGACACAGAATATAAGTTTAAAGTGTAAAGTTTTCCAAAATGTCGATCTCCCCTTTTTATTTTTATTTACATAACTTGAAACCGAGTAATTAGTACAATTAATTTGACTTATTGTAAGATTACATCATCTTTAATTTAATCGTCATAAAATTATTTTTCCGACAGCCCTCGCATTATTGCTGCAAATATAGTTTTGCTTGAAATTTTGTATTAATTTATGACTTCAATTAAATGTGCAGCATGTTTTAACTGCAAGAGTCGTAAAATAACAGCAATTGCGTTTATTAAGCCAACCGTTTAGTTGGCTCATATAATAGCAATTACAGCAATAACAATTAACAGGAACAACAACAACAACAACAACAAAAACAAAATTGTTCCTTTTTGTCATGCGTGTGAACGTCAAGTAGAAGAGGAAGAGGGCAAAAAATGATGAGAAATATGTGTAATAAAAAATTGCACAGCCAGAGAAAAATGTTAAATCAAGATGACGGGGGCAAAGTATAAACTGAATGTAAAATGCAAATGTTGTCTACAGAGCCAACATTGGTGGGAGGGGGGCCGGAGAGGAGTTGTTGGGTGGTTTCGGGGGTCAGATGCCGTCGGCATCGGCATCGCTGTAGTAGTTGCTGACGCCTCCAAAAGCAAATTGTACAAAACTAAAAGATAAATGAGCACACAACTGTCTCACCCTCTCTCTCCCTCTTACACACACACACACACACACACTCAGGCAGCGTGTGTCTGTGTGTTAGTGTGCGTGTAAAGAGTAAATGTCCAAGCAGAATTGCATTGAGATAGGTCAGTCACACACACGCATACAACTGCAGCGACAAGCTTTAATAGTTGCTGCAGCGCTGCAACTGCGACGTTGACGTTAAACTGCTCTAATTACTCTTGGCTATGAGGTGAGAGAGAGAGACAGAGAGAGAGAGAGTCGCGGTCGTTAGGGGTCTCGGTCTCATCTCGGAGGATATTGGCATCAATCTCCTCTGTCTGTTTGTATGTCTCTCTCTCTCTCTCTCTCTCTCTCTTTTCATCTAAAGGCTTTATCGGTTAACCAAGAATGCAATAAACTAAAACATAAAACAAGTTTCCTTTTTATTTTTTCTTTTTTTAATTTTTATTACTTTTCATCTCAGTTTGTTTGTGTGTGAGTGTATGCATCTGACTTGTAAAACTTACACAATCGCAGTTGCAGTTTCCCTCTCTTTCTCTTTCTCACACACATACTCACTCTCTCGCTTTGTCGATTCACTTTTCTTTGTGCAATTCCAATAATTTTGCGTTCTCAGAGAAGAGTAAAAAAACAAAAATAAAAAAAAACTCTTGCAACGTTGCAACGGGCAAAGTTGCAGCGACGCCAACAGAGACAGAGACCGAGAGAGCGAAAACAAACGGAGAGTAAATGCATTTTACAAAACAGAGAGAGATAGAGAGAGAGAGAGAGAGAGATTGCAAGATGTTTAATTTACTTGCACTTTCTGCTGTGCTTTTTTGGCCAAGCAAATAGTAGTAGATTTTATACCCTTGCTAGATAAAAGAAAAAAATAATGTTTAGCTAGAAATTCTTTACATACATAAATATGTATTCTTATTTAGGTGATTTAGCATGCTGATTCTTGGCTAAGAGCTCTAAGCGAAAGCAGAATCCATGTCCCACCATCCCCCATGACCTACGACAATAAAATAAATACTGTCTGTGTACACACACAACAAAAAAAAAGAAGGAAAAAAGCTCTTTAATTTTGCTACCCTCAAAGACAGCCCTCTGCAAAAAGCTTTCTTTTACTTTTTACTTTTCTCTCCCGCTGTTGTTGTTGGTCTTTAACATCTGATCTGATGACTAGCCATAAATAGAAAACTTTAGGGTGGGTCTGGTCTGGCGTCTTGGAATTGCAGACAATAAAAAAACAATAACAAAAAAAAATATTGCGCAATTTATCGGAAATATTGTCTAGACAGGCAATTAGACGAAACTTGAATCAATGTTGAAGCAAAAAAGCAGGACACAATGAGGATAGCAGGATACTCCACACACATACAAATGCAAATTGTACAAAGAGTATGTATGTGCATATATATTCACATGTTGGTCAGCAGGGAGAGCGGGGCGTGTAAAGAGGAAGCGCAGTTTTTGTTTTTGGTGTTGATTGTGACATAATTAGTGAAAGTGAAATTGATCAAACTGCACTCGCTCTTCATCTATCTCATTCACTCTCTGGGTATCTCTCTCTCTCTCTGACTGTCGGTTACTGTATTTTTAGATGTCAGCTGTCTCTGTCAATAGACCCCCAAAGGCAGCGCAGCGTGACAACGTTGCGACGCTGACGTCGCTGTAGCTGTTAAAAGATACAGAGAGACAGACAGACAGAAAGAGAGAGATAGAGAGAGAGAGAGAGAGCGAGCTGAAGCTGAAGAAAAGAGTGAGAGCGCGCAAAAGAGACTGTTAAATAGAGTTTCCAATGCTGAAATGAAAATGAAATGAAAATTCAAAATGAAAATGAAATTATTGCAAAATCTAAACACGCACACACACATGACCAGATATACATACATACATACCTACATGTGTGTATGTGTATGAATTGCAAAAAGTGCATTGACTTGTCGCGGTCTACCTGGGTGTGATTGGCTATAAGTATAAGTGTCCATGCGTGTGTACTTGTATCTGTGTAAGGCATGCGACCAACCCACATTCACATTGCTACATATGACCAATTTCAATTCCACTTCCAATTGTCTCTGATGCATTTCATTGCAAAATGCAAATATCACAGATTTAAATTCACAATCATATTTATGTATGTATATATGTACATACATACATATGTATATGTTCAATATTATTTGGGGTATATGTACATGTGTGAGTGTGTGTGTGGCGTCTGTTTTATATCTTATTTACGATGGCATATATAATTTTCAATATGATTTAAGTGGCAGCTGGCTGGATGAATGGAATAGCCATAGTTGTTGACTACGGAATATTTATTTAAAATGCAAATTATGAGAAATGATTCACGAAAAATGCTAAAAATAACTTCTCTGCAGATTTTTAAACAAATTAAATCTATCTTGTGCTTAGATCTTATCATTATATGAACGACATCCTTAATTGCATACTTTCAGGCGTAAAATCTCAATATTTTAGACATTGCGATGAACTAAACAAAAAGCTTAAACTGAAATCTATTCCTTAGATTTACATGGACGTTGATTTTATCAAAGTTTTTAAACCGTTTACAAATAACATGCCTATTAATAAAAATCAATAAAGCCTTCCAATCGTTTTACCAAAAAGTTTATATATTTTAGTTATAAGTCTGAAGAATAATAATTGATCAAAAATGATCGTAAAATCGAATGCACTGTAAATTTTAGATATAAACTATTCCTGTATAACTGATTTGATATAAAAATAATAAATAAAATAATTTTTAAACTTTAGGTAGTAGTCGTTTGTAGTATTTCTGCCCACACTGTAGATATTTGAATATATTTTTGAATATACATAGGTATATCAACTTTTTCCCAGTGCTGAAAATATGATTAAAACATTTAAATAATTAAGTCTTCATTGTTAGAAAACTAATTCAGCAAGCGGCAGATCAGATTTTCATTATTTAAAATATTGCTTTAGAAATTACGTATACGCTACGTTGAACTTGAAATTAAATTTCCCTAACAACTTTTGTTAAAAAAACAAAAAAAACGTGTCAGCAAGAACTATAATTATATAGATTTAAGTAATCATTTTTACCCAGTTTATGTGTCATCCAGAAGACCTTAGACAATCCACTTGACGTAGCCTCCCATCTCCTTCCCTCCATTTTAAAACGCCTACACGCCTTATAATGTATGTAGATATAATCAACATTGATGCACTTTACTGCACTTTGACGTTGCATGCGCAAAACATTATTGTATTACTAATTTGTGGTCGGGCAACAATGTATGTTGCAAATTGCCGCAGGCAGGGGGACAGAAGAATGTATGGATAGATAAAGATGTACATAAATGGGCGAAACTAGTTTAGTAGGAATACTAACTAAGTTACGTGGCATGATAAATTGAATAAGTGGATGGTTAAAGAAAAAAATGTGTGCTAAATTGATTGAGCATTCTCTCAAAGAAAAAAATGATCCACTCAGATGTCAGTGAGATGCAACAGAGAGGATAGCCGGGTGAGCTGTAGTGGGGTGTGGTGGGTGGTAGATGCCATAAATTAAAGCACAAACATTAAAACAAGTCAACTTTAAGTTGCATATCGTATAATTTTCACAAAATAAAACAAGACAGTGGAGGAGACAGAAAGCGAAAACTGGGTCACCTGATGCGGACCAGCCTACGCAGAGACATGTCGCCGTCGCCGTCCTCGTCGTAGTCGTCTCCGTTGTCGTTTCTGTTGCTGTCTCCGTTGCTGTCTATCTGGCCTCAGTCGTTACAAATATGTAACTCAAAAAGATATGCACAAGCCAGCTGTATCTATCTATAAGATGCATGCCGAAAAAAACGCGACTACACACACACACACACACACAAAAAAAAACTGCGAAAATCACAAAAATAACCCACGTTTCGCTTCATTTACTCGCACGCTGGAAAAGTAGAAACGGCAGCAGCTACAACACGACGACGCCAAAATTTATGTCTGCTAAATTTCACCCACGCCGCCACCAACAACATGCCCCCTCCACACCATTGCTGCTGCAGCTGCTGCATTGCAACTGCAACCAAAAGGCACCAAAATCATTACAATCAACTCTTGCCTTGGCTTGGTTTGGGTTGTCTTGGCTTGACTTGGGTCAAGTTACATACATACAACTTGTTGTTTTACTTACTTTTGCTTTTTGTGTTGGCTGTTTTTTTTTTCTTTTTTTTTGGCATTCTTATCAGACACGCGCAGGGCATGCCATGTTCGACCACAAAACTGCATTGTGATAACAACAAATCACAATATTAACTGCAAGCAACCACGACAGTAAGCACACTACAACCATTTATCTAACCATCCATTGTCTGACATGCTAATAACCAACCCGAAAGCCCATAGGAAACAGCCAGCCATCTGCAGGTACAGTGAACAGACTGCGGATGACATTGACATTGAACCGTCATGAAATGAACATGAAAGATTAAATATTAATCAATGTAAAGTCAAAAGGATTCTGTAATATGTAGATTGAAAAAGTTTAAACTAACTAACTGGAACCCATGGCAAAACATATCTATAGCCCTTTGATCCCTTCAAATATCAATGGAAATTAGAGAGGATTCGTAGACTTGGCTCGTCCCTTTTACAGTTTCTTTACTGTATATGATGCAGAGACTTTTCGGCTCCTCCGAATGGAGTTTATGCCTTCGACATAAAATCGTGATTCCGCTGCGCAAACGTTCACTTTCAAAATCAGTGAAATGTAACCAAAAAAGAAAAAAAAAATGAATTGATGTTGCATTGTATTGTGTGTGTATGTGTGTGTCTCTATTTGTTAGTTATTCACATTATTCATTTTGCTTACAAATAGAGGTTAATTTATTGCGACTTGATTGAGTGCTGCTTATATTAATGACTCTTTGGTTAAAGGGAAACTTGACTAAGAAAGGAAAGGTGGTAAAGTAAAAAGGAGTATGAATGTGGGGCGTGGCAGGGAATAGGAACTATCTCTATCTTTATCTCTTAACTCTCTGGCCCTACCACAATGCAAAAAGCTACAGCTGTCATTTCTCAATGTCAAGTTGATCATGTTATTGAACCAATTTATTAAACGACTCCACAGAGAATGCTGAGAAGAAAAGCAAAGAGAAGATGATAAAGTTACAAATACAAGAGAAGAACAGAGGACGGTGGCCTTCATTGAATTCAACACTGACATTGAACAGTGGCCATATATGATAGTGGGCCGGGAAACACAATTGCCTGTTGCAAGTTGACATAATTTATGGAAATTTCAGTCTCTTGTTTTTTTTTTTCTTTCTGTTTCCCAATTAATTGACCAAATATGTCAGTCAGTTAGTCAATTAGATGAGGATCAGCAATGGTATCAGGATGTGGAGGAGTAGATGGTTTTCGATGACACGCGCTGGCATTCCAACCAAAGAGATGAGATGATATGAAAGAAGAGGCGAGGCAAGGAGAGAAAAGGCAGAGCTTGCACAGTTTATGTGTGTTGCAACAACTGCACTTGACTTACTTGCTCTATCTCCCCACCAGTCGCCACTCCGCACCACACCATACCATTTTACTCTTTCTCCCTCTCTCTCTCTCTCTGTCTGTCTCTCTGTGGCTATCTAGAGTCGCTGATGATGCTGGTGGTGTTGGTATCTGGTAACTGCCATCGCCATCTGCGCAATGCATTTCACTTTCATTATGATGCAGTCAGTTTTTGCCACTAAAAATGGCAACGGGGCAATGCCAATGTGTGGTTTTTCCAAGCCGAAATTGAAAAACCAGTTGGAGGCTACACCATTGCCACCACCACCACCATGAGCAGCACTCTCTGTCTCTCTCGAACAGCTGACAGCTGGGCTCACCTGGTGTTAGCCTGGTGTAGGCGGCATCTTTCACTCCCCACCCATCTCCTCTGCCCCTCTTTACACCACAAGACCTCAAGTCTTGGCTGTTTCTGGTGTATATCTTTTGTTTCATCTGCTTCGTTTCGTTTCGTTTCGTTTGGTTGTTGTTTTTACTTTCTTCTAATAGATCGTTAGTTGTGTGCCATGAACTTGCAATTGATTGCTTATTGTTAAATGAAAATGGAAAGTCATTTTCTTTGTTGCATTTTCGCCTTTTTCGCATATATACATATGTATATATATACATATATATATTTTTTTTTTTGGACTTTCCCATGGAGATTTTTCGTCTTAACCTCCCAAAAATAGGGGTCAAGCATTCTTGAATTAAAATTCACTATTTACAAAAATATATATAAAAATACGTACATATACATATATAATATTGATTTTCCAGCTGAGCAAACGTTGAAAGCGAAAGTAATTACACTTAGTCATGCAAGCACACACATCCACACCAACACACGCACCCGCACACACACACACACACACACACACACAGTTAATTCTATATAGAGATAGGTTAAGCATTAAAGCTATAAAGAAAATGCTGTCTAAAAATGCAACCCCAAAGCGCATAAAGGGTCAGCGAATGGAAATGGGAACTCGGTTCCCTTTAATGACTTTCTGCCTTCCCTTCCCTTCCCTTCCTTTCCTCATCTCCACCCCATTCCTGTTCTGGCAACAGAATCAATTTTTATTGGTTACACAACAACGTCATCAGCAGCAGCAGAAAGACAAAGAGAGAAAGAGAGAGAGAGAGAGAGAGAAAGAGCAAAGACGATGAGGGAAACGAAAGTACATTGAACTTTCCGACTTACAACTTTTTATACTTTTGTTGTTGTTTTAGTTGTTATGCTCCCCTTTTTGTTCTCCTTCTTCTTAGTCGTTGGGGGTGAATCCAATAGAACCTTCAGGCAAAAGGATCGCCTTGTAAACAAAGATCAAGGGGAACGATCATAACAAAGTGACACCAAACGATAATGATAAAGGGTTTTTTTTTAAACCGGAAACGGAAATGGCACACCAAAAAAAGATCAATAAATTTAGAATTCATCAATGCAAAGGTCTTAGATGTCTTTTATGGGGGAGAGTAAGAAAAAGTTACTGAAAGAACCAAAAGACATGCCCAGTTAATTCTGACTGTTTAAAACTAAGTTTATAGCAATTTAATTAAAATTTTTTTATTTATTAATAATTTAAATATTCATCAATTCCAAAATGGGAAAAAAAAAACAAAATCCAAAATACTTTATAAATTCAGCGAATTTGTGATACATTTAAAAAGACCATCTCCCTTGGATGCCGCCGCCATAATTATTTCGATTATAATCAAAATTACGACTAGCTTGGGCATAGGCATCGATGGTGCCACGCCCATCGCGACTGGTATATAGATTATGATTATACTGCACATTCGCTTCACGTCCAGCCTGATCCTTGCTGGCGGTGACAACAACCGAACCACCGTCTGGAGAACGCACCAAACGAACTAGAGGATAATTGGAGTCATCCCATGCCGTTTCAGGATCAAGATAGGCTTCCGCTTCCTGTGGATGTGGATAGGCCGATACCAAAGCAACAAGCAGTGAGCAGGACAAAATTAACTTTACTGAGAACATCTTTGCTGGGTGGCTATAGACAATCGAACTGATGCCGATTCTCGAAAAGATCTTCACTTTTATAGGCTGAAAAACGAACAATGGGACTTTACCTCGCTGGGTAAGTCACATTCGGACGGGGACTTTTAGCTTATCTGTCTGAGGTTAGGGACTTTTGTGATCTGTACATCCCCTGAGATGCTCTTATCACTATATATTTACATATATATACACATACATATATGTTTATATACAGCAAGTGTTTGGAATCAGTTTGTCTTTAGAGCGAGATTCGAAAAGATGTTTCCAAAGATTTTCTGCCTGTTGTTGCTTTTCATCACATATTTGGCACTTGGTGCTCATTGCATCGATTTTAAGGCCTCTCAAAGCCATCGACCAGTTATAATTAGACGAATCAGCAAACAGAATCAGATCTTATATGCAGAGACCAGTTAAGAATGGGTAAAATTATTGAAAGTAATTTGGATTATTTCTGGCTAACATTTTTTTTAAATTTTTCAGTTTAAAGAACATGGCAATTAAATGGAATATTTTAGGGACTATAATTTAATATCAACAATCATATATACATATGTATGAATAAATTATTAATACTTAATAAAGTGAATGAAATTAATAATGAAAAAATTGACCAACAGGATGAAATATTTAACTGGAATTTTTCACATAGAAATTCCCAAGGGTATACACAATTCATTTTGAATAGACTTTAGATTTCTCTGTTTAATATACATATAATGAGACAACTTTGTTAGTTAATTTGTTAACTACCCATGTATTCCAAGAAGAAAATTGTTTAGATTTATATCTTAATGTTTTGATTAAATATTCATACTCGTTTTGCATATCATCAGTTGAAAAGATGCGGAGTTGGAGTTGGATTTCTATCTCTCTATTTAACCTCTTGACCCATATATTTGGCCATTAGAAACATGTAATCCCCATTCATTCACATACAATTCGTAAAGTTTCAAATCTCATTATAACTTAAATTCTCTCTAATCTCTTGAGGGCCAAAGAGAAGAGGGTGTCTGTTCGATCTTTAGCTGCCCATAACTTTTCTTTTCTAAACGCATTTTAAATCGGCCTACGCAACAAATTTCGAGATAACGCACCGGCACAAACCCAAAACCAAATCAGACAAATAGTGGAAGAAAAAAAAAACATAAAGGCCTCAATAAAAAAAAAAACCTAGAATCGTAAAAAAAAAAAACGAATTTAGTTCATACGAGTTCATTGACACACAAACGAAAGAAATCAAAATATTGTGGGCTGTGGGTTGTTCTTTTTGGTTTTCGTTTTAGTTTTTCCCCACGCACAAAATATAAAAAAAACCAACAACAAAATTTGTTGGCTGATTTTATTTTAGTTTCACCTCTTATCGATATTTGGAAGTGTGGCTAGTGATAGCAACGTCATCACGGTTAGAATAAGTGCCCACCCATCGATTGGTCTGGGTTGAGGGTCTCCGGGGTCTGGGTCGTGGTCTTAGTCTGTGGTTGGTGTGCGTGTGTGTGTGTGTGTGTGTGGTTAGAATAAATGAATTTCTAATCGCGTTTCTGCAAAATGCTTTTCGCTTTGCCATGAACTTGAATTTTTGATTTTTGTGAAAGTAAATTGTATGTATATACATAGAGACCATGCCGGACCCCAATTTTGTTGGACAAGAACGGATTTCTAATCAGTTGGCAAGTTTTATTTTCAGCTAAAAATGTGGAGGGGGATGAAAGAGGGAGAGGGCAGAGTTGAAGTGCTGTAATTAGATGTGCGTAGACCGCTCAATTTGAATTGCGAAAGTCTAGTGTGTGTGTGTGTGTGTGTGTGTGTTCATAGATCATTTGCGGGTGAAAGTTTTACTTTTAGGTTGTCTGTGTTTGTGTGTTATTTTCTTTCTTACTTTTAAATTTCATTTACTTTTATTATAGATGGCTCTAGAGCAGCTTATCTATTGAATATCAAGTTATGTTGCCTTTTTTTTTCTCATGGGTTTGTCACCTGTGGCTATATACATACATACATATATCTCCATTTTGCCCACAGGGCGTATGAAATAGAAAACCAAAACTAAAGAAAACAAAAAAAGACAAAAAAGACAAAAAAACAAAAAAAAACCAAACACAACACAACGAACAATAAAAAGTTATAGACACGTGTGTATGCCAATGAACGAATGCTGGCAAGTCATAATTGAGTTTTGGTTCGATTCGAAATTGAAGTTTTATGATTGCCGGCAAACTGGGCAAGAGATCTTATGGCCGATACATTCTGTGTCTGTTATGTACTGTATAATTAATACACACATACATACATACAAATTTACTAGTAGATGATGATATATTTCATTGAGACTCTTGTACTGAATGAAAGATCATCAGAGCTCACAGTAAAATACATACATATGTATGTATGTATATAGATATAACAAATACATACATAGAAATGTGCGTGGCGTACGCACGCTTTCAAAATAAATTATATAGTATGCCGCGATGACATGACGATATAATATTTTTCTATATATGTATATGTATAAGTATCTCTATGTATATCTTGACTTTT
The DNA here is from genome assembly GCA_018903935.1 of Drosophila insularis. Lineage (NCBI taxonomy): Eukaryota > Metazoa > Arthropoda > Insecta > Diptera > Drosophilidae > Drosophila > Drosophila insularis. Next base: position 5,374,638 of record JAEIFP010000517.1, read on the forward strand.
CTCTTTTTTCTATTTCTCGTTTCCTCTCGTAAGATTTATTTGCCAAAAAACAAACAAAGATTTGACAAGAAAAATACCAATAAAATGTTTCAGTCTGTATGTGTGTGTGTGTGCAAATATATTTACATATAGATTTCTATATTGTGGTTTTGACTTTTCGCAATTGTCAAAATATGTATATGTACATACATATGTATATAGTAAAGAATATATTTGAAAAATAACAAAAACTCTGGAATTTGAATATAAAACAAAAGTTTCTCTCTTTTAGACTAATTTTTTGTTAAACAAAAAAGTTAAATCATTTAAAATTGTTAATTAACATTATACTAATTAAGTCAAATTTTTATGGTTTATATAATTTTGTTTAATTTTTGGAGGCTTTTAAACAGTAAAATATAAACAAATTTAAGTTCTATATGTAGTTTAAAAATAGAATCTTTAAGGTTTATTTATTTATTTTTTTTCATCTTATTTTGTAAATTAAAAGATATTGCTAATGCAAATGAACGCCCAAAGGTATGCAATACATAGAAGAAGTTTCATAATTTTTTAGAATTAGATGCTTCTTTTGAAATCTTATAATATATATATTTCTTTTAATAATTTTCTAAAGCATTTTAAAAGATTTATATTAGTAATATACTAAATAGACGTTTTTGATCTCATTTAAGTACTTAGGCTTTTTATCAAAATGGCAGTAGTTTTAGATTTTCATGCTATAGCCTTTCTGAATTGCTTGATCTGCAGTGTGTTATTTAATTAAGGCTGATTAAGATTATATAATGCATAGAGAAAGAGAGTGACTAATATGGTAATGAAATGATATCGGTTTAGTGCTCTATTTTAGAAGAGAGTGAAACGTTAAACTTGCTGTTGCTGTTGCTATTGCTGGGTATTGGTGTTGCTGTTGTTGTTGTTGTTGTTATTGTTGTTGTTTGTGGTTGCGTTTAAGTCAAGTTCAAGGACTGTCAATTAAATTGAAATCACTTGCTTAAAGAAAACGACGTCGGCGTGGCGAGCAGAGCAAAGCAGCAGCAGCAAAAGCAAAACAAGCTACAACAGCTTCCAGATGAGTGGGAATCAGTTGGTCTGTCGGTCTGTCGGTCGGTTGGTCGGTTTCTTGGTTGGTTGGTTGCTTGGTCTGATCTGGTCTGGTCTGGTCTTGTGTGATGTGAGACTGAAGGGAAGCCAATGCTAAAGATGTGTATCTGTATCTATGTGGCATACTATATACACATTTATATATCTCTATATATATATATATATATATATAGACATATGTATAGTGTGGTCTGTTTTCGATTTTGCACGCATCTCGTTGCTGTTGCTGTTTCTGTTGCCGGATGCTGCGTAGTTATAATGCCGTAATTGTATGGATGATTTCAATTCGTTTTTCAACCTCTTCACTCCCTCCCTAACTGTTCCCTGTGCGCTCTTCCTATCTTCCCCCTCTCAGTCATGACTACCTCACTCTCAGTCATTCACTCACTCGCACTTTAAGTAAACAAGTCAAGTGCGACTTCTGGTTCTTAAGCGGTAGGAAATCTTCAAGTTCTCAGTGTGTGTGTGTGTGTGTGTGTGTGTGTGTGTGTGTGTGCGTGTATAGAGATCCCATGGAATATTCCCTTTCTCTCTCTCTCCCCCTCTATGTGTTGTGGTTTCAAGTGGATAGGCGTGTCTGCAGGCAATTTAAGAATATTTAGACATGATTAGCATTGAAAATGATTGGCTATGGGAAAGAAGAATTGCTATACAACATTTATATGAATATAATATATATATAGAGGTAAGTTTTTTTTGGCGGGGAGGAGTTTTATATTTTGACCATAACTAAAAGCCACACAGCACGATCAAAGCCCAACCCCAGAAACTCATACAGAGTCAATATGCATGGCCACTAGCCAACAAATTTTAAATCCTAACTGTGTTTTTAGGCCAACTTTCAGTTTTCAAAAAGTAAATCGAGGTTTTCAAACAGCTATGTATATATCTTTATGCAAGTATCTAAATCGTTGAAATTTGGTCATAGCCCGAAGCATGATACGCTTTAAATAAATGCATAATTAATGCCCATATTTCGATTATTGTCTCTTTTTGTTGTTGCTTTATTTTTAAAATTAACATATGATCGTCGAGCAGCAGCAGATACGATGGAAAACACATTATCAGGTTTACACGTGCTAGATTTTCATTTTATTGATGATTTGTTTTGTTCTTGTTTTTGCATTTTGAACTTATTGTGCCTGTGCCTGCTTCAAATGGTTTTTTTTTTTTTTTTTTGCGTCTTTTAGTCAAACCAAATGTCAATTTATCAGACAAAGAAACAAAAACACACACAAAACAAAAGACATTTTGAAGAAGAAACTATAACCAATGCCGATAATTATCAAGCCGATAATTCTATACGCTATTTACCATCTATTGACTTTACGCCTATAATATTAACAAATAGTTGCTGATTCTTAAATTACAAAATTAAAAAATTAGATAATTTAGTAAGAAATGTCTTCTATACTAAACATTTAAAATCCTTTTTGTTTTTTGTTTGTATTTTGGCTTCTTTAAAGTTTTCCCTAAGAGTTTTTTTTTTAATTTGTTAAGTTTCTTTTTTAAACTTAATATAAATATTATAAATGTATATGGTTTTGACTGTCTATGAGCTTAAAATTTTATTTTCGTTTCGCTAGATTTGAATGTAATAAGAAAACACACAGAATGAAATGTAGATCTTTAATATTTATATGGTAAAAGGTTAGTGAAAAAACTAAGAATAGTTAATTGCACTAAATGTTAGTTGCCCTGTGGATATGAAAGGGTATCCAACAGAAAGGAAGCGCCCGTTGCCACCGAAAATAAAACGGAAATTCACCAAAGATTGAGACTTGGCCACAATTGCATGGGAGAGACGGAGATGGCCACAATTTTGACTGTGCCTCTGCTTGGATCTCTGTCGGTCTGCCAATATTTTGCCAATAAAACCATCTCGTTTCGTTTCGATACTCAATTTAATATTTGTTGTTTTATTTTTGTTGCTGTGGTTGTTTTCCTTTTTTTTTTTTTTTTTTTTGTTTTGTTTTTTGTTTTTGTTTTTTAGAATTTTTGTATGCCAAGAATTTAAATTAGTAGTAAATCTGGTTTTTTAATTTCGGGTTCTTCTCCTCAACTCAACCTCTCTTCCCTTTTTTCATCTTACCTCACCTCACATCTCACAACTCATCTCACCTCACTCTCTTTTACTGTCCATCTGTCTGTCTGTCTGTTTGTTGTCTACTAAAATTCTTGTTTTTTTTTTTTCTGCGAAGCGACTCTTTCTGTTGCTCTTCATTTCTGCGACGTTATTACAGGTGAATTTGTTGTTGTTAACTTGGCTTAGAAGGCATGGCGCTTTTTTTGTTAAGAAAATATTATATACACACATACATACATAGATATAGAAATTTATTCCAGTTGGCATGAAAACGAAATGCTTGGTCATTGGTATCATAAAAACAGGTAAAAAATACAATAATACAGTGGGAATCTTTGCTAGCAAAAAGCCACAATTGAACAAATCGATTAAAAATTCAAATAATCAAAATATAACTCAAATTCTATATTCATAAGGATCAATTAAATGAAAATTTCTATGATGATGGGAAAAACTCATTTCATTAACATTAGCATTTGAAACAGATTTATCTAATTTTAAATAGAATCATTTTTAATTAAATTTCATTATAATAAAATCTGCAAATATTAGGTATGTATACTTTATAGATTTATTTGTCATTTTTATTAATTTTAAAGTTTTTATTTTTCAATTCAGAGTTTCGTTTTCAATGTACTTTGATTTATTTTATTTCTTTAATCAAGTCACTTACACTCAAATCTACTATATCAATTGGGAATATTTTTGACTCCAGTTGGCTTTAAACAAATGTTATTATATCTCAACATTTAAACTTCATTTTTGTTAAATTTAGCACATTTTGTATATGTATGTTTGTACTTTAGGTTTCTATATGTCTCTGTTTGTGTGTGTGTGTGTGTGTGTTTGTACGTTAAGCAAAATTAACAAGATAAATGCGTAATAAAAATCCATAAGCATGATAATGTCCTCAATGTAGGTCAAATTTAATTGAAATTTAAAACTCTCTTTTAACAGAACAAACATTTCTGTTTCTGTTTAGCCTCTTCACTTACTTCACTTCACTTCACACTCCTTTAATATTTACCATATATTTTTTCTTTTAGGCCAAAAAGTGAAATTCTGCAAAGGATGCAGCAGCAGAGAGTAAGAGACCACGAGAGAGAATGGCAGGCGGGGGAGGGTGCGGTGACAATATAAACATTTACATTAATTAAACAATGTTTATTGATTGTTGTTTTAAATGCCGCACTTTAGCATTTATTTATGCATTTTCGGCTTTTGGTCGACCATTTCGCAGAGGTTCATTTCGCTTTTGTCTTGTCCCAATGCAAAAAAAAAAAACAACTCTTTATGCCTGTAGAGACCTACATACAGTCTCCCTCTCCCTCTCTCTACCTCTTCCTCTTTCTTTCCCTCTTTATGTACATACATATATACACACGTGTATATATACTTTTATATACATATGTATCTGCATGGTATGTATCTGTATCTGCATCTTTATCTGTGCGTATTTATTTTGGTTTTTACATGCAATTACAAAACAAGCAACACAAGAAAAAAAAAACAGCGAGACAACAAAAATAAAAACATACACAGAAAAAAAGGCAAGTAATTCAAGTTCTTTTCTGCATTTCATATACCCTTTGACACACACATACGGGTATATAGACTATAATCACAAGAAAAGTACAAATCTATTTTGAATTTATCTTTTTCATATTCTACTGATATTGAATTAATGAACAAAAATCGTTTTAATACATACATATGTACTTCTAGGGTATAGCAAGTTCGGCTAGAATTCTATAAATTTTGTGTTAATTCTCTTATCATTATTTTGTGTGTGTGAAGTGCGTGTGCCCCTCTTCTTAAGACCCTTTTTGAGTTCAGTTTTAAGAAATTTTTGAACTCATTACGATTTCACTCAATACAGGGTGTAATTTTTGTAGGCCGTTCGTTACTTCTTCTTCTGCTGCCTGCCAGCTATCCAAAAAAATTACATGTTTCACTTTCTCTGGCGCCTCTGAAAAGCCCCCACCAAAAATATCGACCAAAGAAGAACTCACACAATATAAATGCTTAGACAACTTCTTTTTCATCGCGGGGGGATTTCGAAATACTTTTTCTGTTCATCTGTCTCCCTCTCTCTCTTTCTCTCTCTCTGTATTTATCTGTGTTTTCTCAGCTTCTTTCAGAATATTTTGTTTCCATTTCTTTTGGCATCATTAAAAAGGGAAATTTGTTTTTTTTTTTTTTTTTTTTTTTTTTTGTTTTTGGGTTGAGCACATGAAAAGCAGGTTATAAAAAGAAGTCTTTAATGTTGAATGAATTTTGTGATAACTAGGCAAGGTATTTTTTTTTTTGAAAATTTTAAACGATTATTCTATATCTGAATCAAAAATTATGCATGGTCAGAATAAAATCAAAGTTAAAAGTATAAAATCGAATGTTACATATATGTAGATTAGCACTTAAAGTAAAAAAATATGAACTATTTATTTTAAAAATATTTAGCCAATTAATTTCTAAATTCATAAAATTTGGAAAAATCAATTTAGTTTATTATTTCTGATCTCTATATTGTTTAAAGTAATTTTAAAGATCCTGAATATGTGAACGATTTATACGTCTGGATCTACGTTTTAGGGATTCACTAATACATATGTCGATAAATACATATGTATATGTATATTTTTTATGGGGGACTTAAGAACTTTAGTTTTGCTTGATTTCGGTAAATTTTCCATCAACAGATATTTGTTAAATTGTTTATCACGCGACCAAACTTTACATTTTTTTTTTTTTTGAATTAACATTAATTTCTCTTACTGTTTGATTGATATATGTATGTACATATGTACATATATATACATACATACATACATATATATAATATATAATGCCCATCTTGATGTAATTTCATTTAATACTTACGTTTATCGTTTCTATAATTTCCAGTTGCCAACTTATTTAGTTAGTTATTTTTTTTATTTGATTCATTCAGAATTTTGCTACGCAATTTACGCGTGTAATTTGTTGCTGCTCTCTCGCTTCCTTGCTCTTTCTTCCCCCCTCTCTCTCTCTCTCTCTCTCTTTTGTTGGCCGATCTCTAGACGCTCTTGTTCTCTCTAACGAATTATATTGTATAAAACTTTTGTCGTTGTTGTTGTTTTTTCACACAATTTTGTTATTTTTACTTGCTTTTGATATTTTGGTAATTTTTGTTGTATTTTGATTTTTTTTTTTTTTAATAATTGCACAAATAATAGACAAATTTAAATGCTGCTGTTGGATCAAACAGACGAAAAAAAAAACACGCACAGAAAACAAATTTAATTATTAATTTTTCCTTCCTCTCGCTCTCTTTCTCTCTCTCTCTTTTGCACTGTCTCCTCTCGTGGGTTAAATGAGTTTTCCAGCAGCACACATGAAAATTTAGTTTTACACTTGTTTCAGGCGCAAAAAAACAAACAAAAAAAAAAGAGTCGAAAATTAAAAATTAAAACCTGAAGCCCGAGTCGACGAGAACAACTAAAATTAAAATTTAATTTTTGTGTTTTTTTTTTTTTTGTTTAGTATTTTTGTAGTTCAGTTAAAAATAGAATAATTATATTATTTTTTTTTTTTTGGGCTGTGTGTGTGTTTTATGTTTTTTTTTCCTTTTTTTTGTTTGTAAAAAAAATCAAACCGCAAAACGCGTTCGCCGGCGTGTGGCACTTACAACGACGACGTCTGAGCGGCAAAAACTCGAGAATAAGCAAAGTGCGGCTCAATTTATACGACAAAACAGACAAGAAGATACACAGACATGCACACACACATTCGCAAAGGCACCGCACACATACACACACGGATATGCGCAGACAGAGTGTATTGGTGTATCTTCAAGATACACACGATCGGCATCGGGGCAGATAACAGTGCTGCGTCGCTGCTCAGTCGCTCTGTTGCCGTCTCAGTCAGCGTCGACGTTAGCGGCAACATGCACGCAATGTTAGAACGCCGCCAGCAGCGAGAGTGAATTTTTCCTCTCTTTCGTGTGGCGCTCACGCTTTCGCTCTCTTTTTCTCTCTCTCCCTCTCTTTGTATTGGAGTCTCACTGTTGAGGGGGTGGCGCTCTTATCGGCAGTGCGTCGGTGTTTGTTATTAAATAAAAGAAAAGAAACGAAAAAAAAAACCTAACACTCTGAATAGCCAAACAATGATGTGTTTTTCATTTCTTCGCAGTGGGTGGGGGTTGGGGGGTCTTTCGTTTAGTTTCTGTTAAATTTTATCTGTTTTAATTCATTGTTTTATTTGCATAAATTAAATATGCACGACCCACATACATAGATAGAAAACAAAAAGGCGACGACGACGTCAACAACGACAACAACAACAACATCGACAGTAACGCACAAACAAAAACGAAATGAAAAATATTAAGATACAGATATTTTTGTACATATGTATGAACGCACTGGGAGCAACGGGCACAGGCACCGACCACAGAGCACTACCAACAGCAGCAGCAGCAGCAGCCCCAGCAGACGTAGCCGCGTCACATATAAATAAAAACACACATATTATCCGCCGCTTGCCACCGCCTATCTGGCCGTCGACTTCGTATGTAGTATGTTGTATGTAGTAGTAGTAGTAGTAGTAGTCGCCTCAATATTCCCCCCACACCCCAAACACCATTCGCTCACACACACACACACACCCATGTGCTTAAAACCACACTGTGTAGCGTAGCGTTCCGTAGTCGCCGCAGTCGTCGTCAGCTTTGTCGGCGTCGTCGTCGTCGTTGTCGGCGTCGTCGTTGTTGTCGTAGTCGTAGTCTCAGTCGTCCGTACGCGGTCACACATCGAATACGAATACGAAAAACGGACTGAAAACAGCCGAAACTTTTTTGTTTTAACATGACCAGCGACGCTGAGCTTCGGTCGCAGTCAACGTTGACGCCAACAGCGACGTTGGGGAGCCTCTCCACTAGCATTAGGCTTGCACAGTGGTGCCTAACACCACAACAGCATTCAAGAAGTAATAATGGTAAATTGCAAAAAGAGAAAAAACAAATATAAATTTAATGAAATATCAGTTTATCACCCAAGAAGAATATATTCAAGCGTCTTATATTCATGAGCACTTTAAGGATGTCTGTCTGTTTCATTGTTGTGTATTAACTCACGCCCTGAATTAGAAAGCTACTGTATTTTAGCTAATTATTACCTATTACTTCATTGAGAAATATCTAAAAAGTGTAAAATATTTGGAAAACGAAACTTATTCAAGGAATATACAACATACTTAGCTTCCTTCTCGTGTTACAATAATTTTGACCAGCTCTTATCCCAGTGTGGCATTTGCGTGGCTTTTGCGCTCACTGAAAAGCTTAACAGTGGCACTCTGTTAGGGCTCTGTTAATGTGCTCAATATTTAGTGTGCATGAGTGTGAGTGTGTGGGTGTGTGCATAAAGATACTATGTTAATTTGATTGACATTTTTATTGTTATCTATTATTGACAGCTGTTGCACTTCACACGAGCTTGTTAATAAAATATCCCAATGGCTAATCAGAAATTTTGAAAAAATCTTCAAAATGAAAAATTCTCTAAAACCATTTCCCTTGCAAGATGGACTAGAGTTTTCATAAATGAAAAGTGCCTTTGGTGTCCTTTCTGCTTCCTATGATGATTTCAATCTGTTTTGGACGGGCAGCAACTTTGGCAATATCGAATACTCCCGTCTACAATCAATATAATCGAACCTCTTGGTTTGCTTAGTTTTGGTGTAGTTCCCCCTACCAGCCAATATGTATGTCGATGCATTTATTAAGTAAGATTCAGACCATCCACCCGTATGTACATTGAACATATGAATATATCAATTACTTACATTGAGCACAAGGCCGTCCAGCACTCAGCACTCCGCATTCGATGCATTCGGCAGTCAGTCAGTCAAAATCGAAAGCGAATTGAATGCAATTTCTATATGTATTTGGCGTATATGATATATCATTAATTTTCGTTACTCGTTTGCTCAATATTGTTTCAACTAGCCAAATTAATTACGTGACATGATGTTAGACACGCAAAAAACGAGTTTGAAATTGTTAACAAATTCACCTCGAAATGTGCATTGAACTCTTTGAATAACAAATTCTATATATTTACATAAATCTATATGTATATAGTTTAAAATGGATGGCGTAGAGATGGAAGAATTAAACAAATGGAATTATTATTGCATTGCCAATGCAGAGATAACCTGCAAGATGAACTCCAATAAAATTTTATGAAAATATTTAATACTATAACCAAGCCAGCTGAGATGAGTTGCAGATGTATTTGTGTAGCGACTGTTGTTTAAATAATAATAATAAAAAAGAAGAAAAAAAAAACGCATCGAAAACCAACATTTTCCAACAAAAATTTGTTGCATTCTTCATATTTTTTTCGACTTATCGGCTTATCGTTGACTGCTCGTTGTCTGATCAAATATATATACATATATATAAATATATATGCATTTGTTTATGCTTTCATGTTACGTGTCTTCCGAATTGGTTCCAAGTCTCACGTACACTTACACACACCCGCACCCTAACTTTTCCCCTTCCTATTCTTACCATTGACAGTTTAATCATCTTCCATTTGACAAGTGCAAGCAGGAAGCACGCTGATGAATTGCAAGAGCATGAACAGAGCCCTCCATAATCTCTCTAGTCCAGACCAGGCCCCAGACCCCAGACCCCAGAATGTCCGCCCTAATCTCTAATGTGTGTCAATTGTGATAAGCTGCCATGCACATTTCTCTCTATAATATACACAGATGAGATTGCCAACAGAATCTATATAATTAGTATATACATAACAACAACAACAATAACATATCATCCATTTGCCCCGAATATGAGAATCAGTTTCAATTTAAAGGGACTGCTGCGCCTGCCATGACTAATTAAGTAACCAAAACTCAAGTTCTCAGTATTAAAACACGCCGACAACTTTGTAAAGGTTGGTCAAAAAAAAAAAAAAAAAAAAACATACAAACTTTTACGTGTCGTTTGCTTAATGGGGCATATGATACATTTTCATAGTATTTGAAACTGTTAGATTGATTTTACATTTGTCTAATAAAAATAATTTAAGAATTTCTTTTTAGCAAATTTTTCAATGGCATTTATTTATTTATCGCAAGGATCGTATAAAATTATCCTTAGATTCATAAACACTGCCATGTGCAGTCAACACATTGTCTAATGTTCCATAGAGAACTAAGTATGTAAATACTTTTTATAGCATACTTTTTGGGATACCCAAAAAGTTGAACAAGTAGAAAATATTCATAATTCTGAAACGATTTGAAATGAATTTGATATTATCAGAATTGACAGTGGCAAGAGCATTCATTTGTCTATATGAAAATTTTAAAATTTTGTTGTTTTGGTTTGTTCTTTTGGATTTGTTTTTGGTTGTGGGCTTTTTCGTTGTTTTTTTTTTTTTTGTTTTGGTTTGTTCTTTTTTGCCATATGCATTTTCGATTTTTGTGCTTTGCGCGTGTGAATCATGAGCATTAAGCATAAAACCGACATTTAGCTGATTGATCTTAATAAGAATTCCCGGCATTGGCCAGACCAGAAGAGAGGGAGGTAGATGGATTGGGGGTTGGGAACGGAACCAAAAGGCGGAGAAGCTCCACAAACACACATGCACATGCACACGCACACGCACACACACACTGCTAACGGATCGCTGAACGGGTCAATAACATTTTGGGATGTGGCCTGTCCACCAATATTCACGTCCTCCTGCCATTTGAGGGCGTTGCAGTTGGGCTGCGCCTGCGCAACATAACAAACTTTGTGTGTGCACTGTGGTGCACAGTGCAGAATGTATATATGTATATACATACACGTGTGTGTGTGTGTGTGTGTGTGTGCAGAGTGTGTGTTTGTTCATTTCTTTTGTGAACAGTTTTTAATAACTCAGCGTCAGCGTCATCGTCCCCTGTCGGAAATTAAAGTTTGCATTTTCTTTTCTTTTCTGCTTTCTGCCTTATGCCTTATGCTTGGCCTGCTCCTTCTCCTTCTATCTGAGTTATGTTTCTTCTTCAAGCGGCAGCAAATTCCATTGCTTTTTATCATGGCTGTTGTTTTTTTTTTTTTGTGTTTTGTGTTTTTGTCGAGATTGAAGTTGAATTTATGTGCCTTTTGCACTGATCACAAAAGTTTGAATTTAAGTTCGAGATGAAATGGAGAACGGATGTGTGTACTCAATTTGTTAAATGAAAATTGTCGCCAAAAACGTTGGGAAAATTTGCAAAGCAAATTTTTTCTCTGACGCTGAACTGAACTGAACGCTTTTCGGTTGGTTGGTCGGTCTTTCTGTCTGTCAGTCGGTCGGTCGATTGGCCTGTTGCATATTTCATATGTTTACCTTTTAAAATCGTTTTTATGTTGATTTTGTTCACACAGATTTATGCGCAAGTGTTCAGTTTCAGTGTGCCAATATATACATATCATACGAGTTATATATGTATATATATACATATCTATCTATATATACGTTTAGACTTTATACATATATTGTATTTGAACAATCAAATCTAATCAAATTTTTGTGCGTTGCACTGAAATTGGCAAGAATTGCCTTATGTCTAGCTGACAAATTATACAAAGCAAGAAAAAAAAAACAAATCTTTCGATTCGATTCTGTCTGCACTTTAAATTGAATGCAATTAAACTGAAATTGATAGAATCGAAAGGCAAAAAAAGAAAAGGTTTTTATTCTTTATATAAGTATTTTTTTTTTTCTGGCTTCGACACTTGACAGCTTCCATTCAATCCAATCCTCTATCCCATCCATCTATGCTTCTCTATCCTTCTTAGTTCCTTAAATAACAAAAGAGCGTCTAGATTACGTCTACGGCTTCAGTCTCAATTTTTTTTTTTTTTTTGTCTGGGCAATTGTTGTTGTTGTTTGCCTTGAAGTTGCCTTAGTTGTCTGCGCTTTGTCTGCCTGTTGTCCTTGCACCTTTCTTGTGTCTGTTTCTGCTGCTTCTCTTCGTCCACCTTCTCCTTCTACTGCTGTTGATTTTGGGTTAGATGTTACTCAAGTTTTGCCTTAGCCAAGTGGTGGTTTCTTCTCATTTTGTTTTTTTTTTTTGGGTTTATTGTTTTGATTTTGCGTTTGATATCATTTTTCGGCCTACACACACACACACACAAATAAAGCCTGGAAAACAGGATGCCTCATTTGGTGGTTCCTAGCCATTTATCTTAAAGTTTACTCACAATTTTCTAAAATATGTTAAATAAATTTGGATTTTAGTATAAAATCTCATAAAGTAAAAACTTTTATCCATTTTTTCCTTTTTAGAGCATCACTGTCAATGTCAATATAAGAGTCTCTTTGGCCCTTTTTTTTTTTTGTTTTGCTCTCATCATCATCTTGATTTATTTGCCGAAAAAAAGTAGTCAGACATATAAATCTATAGATGTGTGTGTGTATGTTTATGTGTGAATCTGATGTCTGGACTTTTATTGTATGACTGACCTTGAATTTATGGAAATTGCATAAGTGAGAACAACTTTGTCATATTAAGAGATCGAAAGAAGCAAAAGAAGAGGAAGAAAAAAAAAACAAAAACAAACACACACCAGAATATAAAGGAAATAATCAAATTCAACTGAACTAAAAAACCATGACAGACCTTGACAATGACAAAAGTTAACACCTTTCGCCTCCAGCCCCCCTTACTCTTTATTTATTTGCCAGTCTAGACAAAAAGAAAAAATCGTTTAAAATTTTAAACTTCTTGCCTAATCAAGGACTAATCATTTAACCCTATTAGGACCCATGGAAACTGGGGAAACTAAGAAAATATTTATTGGCATATTACTAAATATTGAACCAAACTTATTAATTATCACAATCTAAGGAATCCTGGTTTGACATTCATAAATGTTAAAAAAAAAAACTGCGTTTGGGCAACACTGTTCCTGAAAGTGTTAAATCAGATATCCTTATTTTTACAGTTTGCTCTCAAAATAAAATGGTTTCTACAAGCAGATGGGGCAGGTGACGGCAGGTCTGTCCGGGACCAGATTATCCCAAATGTTACCCTGTTATATATAGAATTTAGGACCGTGCAACTATCTATTATTTTTCTATTCATTTTGGAAAGAATACATAACGTATTCCATTTCCTGAAATTTGCTGTTTCATTTGTTGTTAAGGCTAAGTAATGCTCCATTAATCCAAGGACTTTCATTTAGTCTATAATCTATATCGTGAACGGATTTGAAATCATAAACCTCGATTTTCATTAAATTAAGAATATGTTGTTCAGTACTTATATACAAGTGAACAAGTATATATGTAGTTACATATAATATACATAGGTTTAGTAGAAGGATTTTGAAATTCAAGCATTATTTTTACCTACAAGATCTCTATCTCTCTTCGCAGTCAGTATACCCTTAATTAGAGGGTATAATAACTCCAAACTTTTTTCATATCGATAACCCTTATCAAGTCGGAGGGATCGCCATGCAAAAAATACAAATTATGTTACAAAAAAAAAAAAAAAAACAACAAAAAAAAAAGCGAAAAGGAAGAAATGTTTTTGTGTGTTTTTCTTTTTTGGACTTTTTGTTTTTTTTTTCTCTCTCTCTCTTTTACTTTGACCACCAGCAAAGCAAGTGGGCGTGGCACGCTTAAATCCGGTACAGCCCAACGAAAGAAAAAAACCATCTACACACACACACACACACACCGTTTCATAAGATTCCAGTAATGCAAATTTGTCCGATATCAAATTGCAGTAATTTTCTTCAAGTTTGCCTCAGTGGAATGTCTAAAAGCGAGGTATTGGAAGACGGGGTGGAGGTTTTCAATTTAATTTTATTTACTTAACAAAAATACAAAAAAAAAACAGTGAGTGATTTAATCAGGTATGTTTATTTGTTTATTTTCTCCCACATCAAGTTAAATTTTTGTTGTGTATTATCAATCAAAATTTTATGTGAAATTCATGGGAAATGAAATCAAATAATCGAAGAACTGTAAGAAAATATAGAAAAACTAGAGTAACTAATGAAAAGAACTGTACAATGCTTCTTATGCACAATGAATTGAGGCAATTGCGGAGTGTCCTGTCGGCCATGCTGAGGGATCAGGAACAGGCGAGGGAGCAAGCCAAAGTAAAGGCCGAAGAGAAACATAGAGCCAAGAGCTCCAGGAGACGTAAGCCCCCAAAGAGATCGAAGAGCAGTCAAGTGGATTTCGATGACAGTTCGACGACAAAAAGTGACTGCCCACAAATGGCTCTTATAACCCAGCAGGCTCAACGCATTGAGGAGCAAAATCAAATGCTCCATCGCATCAAACTTTGCTATGAGCGACAAGTGGCCAATATCAAATCGAATGTCCAATTGCTGGAATGCCAGTTGAATAAGCTTCAAATCCTTCTTCAGGCCCATTTGGAACAAAATCCGGATACCAGTTTTCGCCTTGATAGCTACTACAATGAGATACTCCAGGCTGTCGATAAGATGCAATCCCATGGCATTAATATATACGATTCGCCCGTCGTGTCGCAAAGCTCTTCCAGCGCCATCAATAATCTGAATAGCTCTTTGCATTGCTGCTCCATGGAATAGTTGCACTTTGTGGACAATGTTTAAGACGCCCGACAATTTCGGGCCACTTGAGCATTATCCAGAATGTGTAGACATACTTTTTAAAATTTCTAATATTTTAAATTACAAATACATAATCTCATTAATACTTAATCGTAAAATTAGCTTTTCGTTTCTTTAAATAATCAATTTAGTTTATAGGAGAAATATTTGGTTTATTTCGCAAAGAGTTCATTAAGTTTACAGCGGTCTGATAAATCAAATTGGTAAGGGAATCAATATATGACCAAATAAATAGCTCCGTCCTTTTTGTTTATCCGAAAGATGAATCATATAAAAAAGCTGAACATTTTAGTATTTTACAGTAATTATACCATACACCCATAGGGTAATATGGTATATTAAAGTCGCCAAAATGTATGTAACAGGCAGAAGGAAGCTTTTCCGACCCCATAAAGTATATATATTTTTGATCAGCATCAATAGCCGAGACGATCTAGCCATGTCCGTCTGTCCGTCCGTCCGTCCGTCTGTCTGTATGAACACCTAGATCTCGGAGACTATAAGAGCTAGAGCCACCAAATTTGGTATGTAGACTCGTGTCATATGTACACTGATCAAGTTTATTTAAAATTTCTGCCACGCCCCCTACCGCCCCCGCAAATTATATAAAACCGATTTTCTCAAACACTATAGCAACTAGATACACAAAATTTGGTATGTATATTTGCTAAGTAAATGCGCACATTTTGTATTTGTAAAAATTTTGCCACGCCCCCTACCGCCCTCGCAAATTAAATAAAACTGATTTTCTCAAAAACTATTCTAGCTAGAGACACCATAGTTGGTATGTATATTTGCTTAGTAATTGCGCACATTTTAAAGAGTTTGCCACGCCCCTTTCCGCCCCCGTAATTTGAAAAAACTCTACACAAAAAACGATACACAAACAAAATTTCTTTTTGATTTGCAGAACCAAAAACTAATTTGATCAAAAAGAATTTTGACAACGTAGATAGATGGCTATGAAATTTTATGACATACTGGACTTTTCTTTCTCTTTTTCTATAAGCAGGCCTGACAAATCATTACATTTTGTTTCATTGTACACACACATACACACATACGAATATCTTCCATTTGCAAATAAATTACCCAGTGTGCTATAAAAATTCTCATAATTGTAAGAAATTGAAAAGTACAAAATTTTGGTAAGTGCATTTGTATTAGCTAGAAATGAATGAATAAACTAGTTTCTAACTATATTTAGATAATGTCCAAGTGTAGTAATAATTTGTCTGGACTTAAGACATCGCGTCTGGAACACGGAATGGTTTTGCTGCGTCAGGAAATGGCCGCAAATGCCTGCGATCGGGATGAATTGCATCTGGAGCAGAAAACGCGTATGAAAAGCGGCGAAGCCCTGCATCCCGAGGATAGTGTTAGGAAATTGACCAAACGTCTGCAAGATCGTGACATGTACATTGCCTTCCTGGAGGAGCAAATCAAATTGACGCGTTCCAAATACGAGCTGAAAGTGAGTGATATAAAAATTGGCGCCAATCTATTAGAACAGGAGCTAAAGAAGTTACACCACGAATTGCAAGAGATTACCTCCAAGGCTAAGAATATCGATCAGTTGCAACAACAAATGGATATCCTTTACAGGAAGCTGAGCCGTCGCAATGCCATTATAGCCCAATACGAGGCCCAGCACACAGAGATAATGTCCATAATCAATCAGTTGCATAAAAGCAAAAAGAATCGCTGTCACCATCAAAAGAACATTGGTACACAGACCCTACAGATTTTAGAGCAATCAACTGATGATACATCCGATGGAACGAATGTCTATTCAACGTTTGATGCAACAGAAGTCCATAAGAAGCCAGTGCAGAAATTTGCCTGTCTCACCACTGCTCTTAGAAGAAGGATTAAGCTGAAAACCGAGGCTTAGGAGAGATGAATCAGACACCCCCTTTGATAGTAATTACATTCGAGATCTAGAAAGCCCACAGACATATGCCAAAACCTTTACTTTTAAACAGAGAGATTAAAATATTTTTGCCTTTTTTTGTTTTTACTTTTTATTGACATATTTTCCACGAATTGAATTAACATTTTTGAACTGCTTGAACAACAGAACAGAGACAGGTGAAGAAGAGAAACGGGGCGAAGTAATTTTGTATTGGATCATATTCTAGGCCATGCCCATTCATTGGGACAATGTTTTATACTTTTTCTGGGGGCCCAATTGATAACCGGAACTTTAGTCAGCAATTTCAATTCTCTTGTAGTTCTTGTGAATTGAAATAAAGTTCATTGACAATGTTTTGTAACAAGTTTACTTAATCAAAAGGGTTATTAAACTACCAACACGCCATGCAAAATGTTTGTGGTATAAAGAAAAATTGAATGCATTTTTCCCTGTGCGAAAGACTCATACATATATATAGGTACATATAATTTGAAACATGTCACGTTTTTTCCCAGTGACTTAGGCGCATACGAAGCCTTATATGTATATGTACATATGTATGTATATTCCTTACGTTCTATTACGTTTGCCTTTAGTTGCCTAGTAAATTTGAAAATTTTTGCATTAAAGCACGTAGCATAAATCCCATAAATTGCAAACCTATTTCAATGTTGAGTCATAGAAGTTAAGTTGTCTCTCCTCCAATGCATTCTAATGATGGAAACCAGGAAGTGCGTGCAGACAATCAATCGTTGGCCAATTGAAATCAATTGTCCATAGTAATGATGAATTGAGATTGAAATTGGGCCAAAAGTTCAATACAAAAGAACCTTTAGATCCGACTTGAGTGCAAAGACTGTTTCGGCGTCTAGATTGCATTAAATGATCAAATTTAAATAATAACCTGTAGAAAATATATTTTTAAAATCCATGAAAATGTAAACGATTAAATGAATGATCAAAAATGTCAGCTAGCCAGAGGATTTACATAAATGAGGTTGATGTGTTTTACCAATATGTATATGTAGTTGGAAATTCCATTGCCCATTTTTTGGACATTCAAGATTTTGAATCATGGTCAAGTGAATCACTGTTCTAGTCAATATTTCCAATGTATTGAGTGAGAATTTTCGAGAATTTTATTAGTTTTTCGTATTGCAACTATTGAATAATTCCATTTTGATAGGATAGCTCATTAGTACACACTTTTCACACGGCAAATCTTTTTGATAAGAATCTTTAATTGAAGGTGATTCAGTGGGCCGTGATGAAATAGACAACTGTGTATTTTTCCTCTTTCTCTCTCTCGCTCTTTGTGGGCCGGGTATTGTATTAACTTTTGGTCAAATCCAGACCAAAAAAAAAAAACCTGTTCAATTAGCAGCGTTTGAATTGTTAACCATGCCTTGATTTGGGAGGGGGCTTTTTGCCTTGTTAAATGACCCTGAGATCGAAAATAAACATCAATTTGTGACGTCACGTGTTGTAGCCTCTGGCCACCTGCCCTTAAAGAACAAAAACAAAACAAACATATGAAAAATGTACTGGATAGAAAATACTGATACGCTTCGAAATATGTAATTAGTTTTTGTTTTTTTCTTTTATAGTACTTAACTACATTTGTTTTACACGTACACATTATTATATAAATTATACACTAAAAGGCGCCTCACTTTATGTCATCCTCCTTCACCCCATTTCTCCCCAATTGGCTGCCCATTCATCGCGCTTTCTTATGTTCCTGAAAAGCTGCGGAAATTGTTCTTCAGCAGGAGAATAAGAAAAAAGACTCCGACCGCAATTGTGAACAGCTGGACATTGATCACTTTGGAGTCAACAATGGCCTGCAACATGCTGTAAATGCTCTCGCTACGTACTTCGTCGCCACAGCAGTCCATATGGGGGTGGTATAGGTAACTAATTTTAAGTACGCGAAATATATTTTGTTTTTATAAAACTATTGATTTTGTTGTATTTCCCATTCACGTCGTTTGCTTGTGAAACAGAGGCCATGATGGCGTTGCCACTTTGCGTTTATTTTTTTAGCGATGGACAAAATACAAGTCACGATTGGCTCACACGAAACAGTCACGCGCACAAAAATCAAAACAAAACGAATCTGTAAGTCCAAGAAGCGATATAATTCGCATCCCTTGGGCTAATTACTCTTTAATTTTATATTATTATTAATACCCAAATATAGATTGAGCCGATTCCGATGCACTATAGAAATCCGACAAAATATCATTTCTTATTGCCATCTCACTCAATCTCGTGAAGAGTTTATATATACATATATGTATACATATGCTAGACCATTAGAACCAAATCTACGTAAATATGAGACGATTCTACGTACCAAACAATATTCCTCGTTCTAACTTCCATAATTTTTCCAAAGGAACACACGCCGAGAATACATAGAATCCTGGTCATGTCGATAATATGTTCAACTGGGGGGAATCGTATTCAGGAATTACTTTTGAACTCCTGAATCTGATCTAGAGATACAGAGTTCACACAAACACTCTCTCACTTTCTGGGTTTAAACTATACTAACAAGTTTCGCTCATGAACTGTGGGTTGAGTTTTATTAATTTAGTTTAACATAACTATTTGCTAACGTGAACTCCCAACTATAGGATAATAAGCAAGCTTTAGCCAGCCCTTATTCATCGTTTTCAAAGTCAGCAGGATTCTTGCGAAGCAAAGCCGAATGTTTTCGCTCGGTCAGATCGTAGATCAAGTAGCCCACAATGAAGGCTATATGGATAGAGAGAGAGAAATCAGAAAAATGGGATTTCAAATAATGCAAAAAGATTTGCAACTTACGTGGAGCCACACGGAATACGTTGGAGCGGAAGCGACGCACCATGTTGGGCAGACCGTTGCTGATGGCGCCGGCAAAGGCACGCTGCTCGAATGGAGACAGTTTGTATGTGACAATGCCATGGACCTTGGCAAGATTGCCAAAGTGGGCTCCGTTCAGGATCGAGGAAATACGCATCTTTTAGGCTGTGGGAGAGGTGGGTGAAATATTTGGGGATTAGCAGGATTCAGCAGCAGCACAAAAAATTAACTAGAATTTGTATAAAGACACAAATTGTGATTATAAACATCTTGTCAGGCGCTGGTTACGTCGGTTACGTAATTTTTTGCACAATTCGACAGGGAAAACGTCTGACGGCGATCAAGATCTTTGCACTTTTACCAAGCGAATATGATTGGGCATATTTATAGAGCCTAGCAGCTGTCATGTGTCTTTTTTTGGCAATTATAATGCGAAATTTTACCTTGATTTGATTTGTTATGCGGCCAAAAAAAAAGTTTTCGTTGCGTGTTTGACTCAGATTGAACAGCGCTGCCAGACACTGCGAAAGATAAGTATCGACTTTTTCTTAACATCGATAACATTGCTCGATAAAAGTCTCAAAATGAGTAGGTGAACTTGTCACTCTGGCAGCCCCGTTGGCAGTGTGACCAAACTGCAAAATGTAAGGCCGACTCTCAATTCAAATTCAAATTACAACTATAAAATTGATTGAAGAAGAAATTCTAATATAACAAACAAGAAGAAGAATATATATCATGTCAAAAGTAATTTGTTTATGAGCAACATTTGTACAACTATGAGATGAGGCAACTTACAATTAATTAAAAATATTATTTGTATAAAAAAAAAACATGATCAAACACAAAAGACGACAAGATTTCACATTTATGGCAACAATTCTGCGATGATATATAGTATATATGTATGTATATAAATCTATATATATATATGTATATAAATTTCATTTCGTTTCCTATAATACATAAACAAATGTCCAATATAGGGCATTAAAAATTAGAAACATCACTGGAAACACAAATCGTGATCGCCTATCAATCCACATGGCTATCTCCTGTGGCGTCATGGTGGTAAATGTTGGCGGTATCTCCTTCTTGTCCTTATCAATATCAACAATATGATCATTGCTGTTCGTTCTTTCACTGGATATAGAAACATTGTCGGCGCACTCGGTCTTAATGATGGGTAAATTCGGCTAAAAAACGCATAAACAGTTCTCATTAGAATCATTTCAGTAGAAAAAATCGTCTACAAATTGCTACTCACATGAACGGTTAGGTAATTGTTAAAACCCTGATTCACATTGCCATTGCCATTACGTACGCTCTCCGTGCTGGACACAATGTTGTCCAAACTGGAACAGGATCTAGCTCGTGAATCGCTACTCAAACTGCCGCCAATTTGTCGCCTTGCTGGTCGTGGTGTCAATGTCGATTTAATGATATATTTACTATTGACCTTCTTCAATTCAATATTCTCTTTGCGCCGCCAAATCGTATTGACAAAAGCGAATTCAACCAGACTGCCAAAAATGAAGAAGGTGCAACCGATAAACCAAATTTCCGACACTTTAATATAGCTAACTTTGGGCAACGTTTTGCTTTGCGACGAGGATAGCGTTATGAATGACAACATGGTACTAGTGCCCAGCATAATGCGCGGCGGTGAGGCATCTGCCTGTAGCCAGAATGACACCCATGATATGGCCACAATCATCATGGAAGGCAGATAATAATCCAATAGATAGAAACCAATCTCACGCTTCAAGTTGACCGTAAAACTTAGTGAACTATAGTCACCCTCTGTAAAACGAAAACGAAAAGCACTTAATTGATATTTGTAAGAAACTTTTAATTTTATTTTAAACTCACTAAAAGCTCCATGCCGCAAATTAACCATATCCGAATGAACAACTGTCGTATTATGCCAATATTTGCCCATATTGTATTCAGTGAGGCGCATTTCGGGATCAAACGATATGGGTGACTCCTGTTCCCATTCCAACAACAAATCGGAAGTGTTGTACATCCCTACAGCCAGACGACAATAGCTCTCATTATATACATATGTACATACATATAATAATCGATCTGTATATACTTACAACTCTCCAAGACTGTTGAACAATATTGCTGATCGAATGGAAACTTCTTGAAATTCATCCAACAATAGAGCGAGGCTTGCATACGTGTGGATATAATGACATTACCCTCCGGCGATAGCGATGTTAAGACATCCTTTTCATCCGTTCCAAGTATCGAGGACTCACGTTCATTGGCAAAGAATATATGTGGCAACCAGAGGCGTTCGCTTAAATGCTTTTGCCCCAATATATTATCAGTGCGTTCGAATTCCTTATAGGCCAATCTCTTGTCCTGGAAACTTAATTGCAATAGAGCATGCATTTTGAATTGCAGCAGATCGGAGTTAAGATTTTGCAAGAAATATACATAGATGCGGGTCTTAACCACAATCGGTAAACGTTCCAATGTCACATTGTTATATTCTGTTGGGGCAGAAAGGGGAGGGAAGTCCCAATCATTTAGCATCTCCTTTAAGCAGTTGGATTGTGAATTCAACTTACCAATGGGTCGCTCTAGACGATCATAGCGGCAGACATGGGTTAATCTTTGTATAAGCTGCGTCTGCTGCAAACTGGCTGCATTCGATAAACTGGGGCATTCCTCCTCTTCGTCAATTGTGTCATTTGTTGCCGCACTAAAAGGGTATTAAAAGATTTGTTAAAGCACCTTTATTAAAGCTTCAAAATATTAGAATGGAAATCACGTTTGGTATAGAAATCTATGACTTAAACTCGATTCGGTCAAATGAGGTGAATAAAAATAACAATCCTGGATTTACTACATCTCTTTGTATCCAAAGTGACTACGTGCCTTTATCGTGCTTGACGTTGATGTGGGTCAGGAATATATATCTCGATTGCTAGGTAGGTAAATATAATTTATTATAGGCTGCCTCGTTAGTTGTTCCTTGCATGGTCATAAATATTGAATTATTTGCAAATTCAGTCATCACTCAAATATGCATACATATATAAATCACAAAATATATTCGTCTGTCGATATAATGTTTTCATTTAAAACAAAAGAAACCTTATCCAAATTGTTCACATGATCCATACATACAAAAATATACATTTTCATATATTTTCAGATCAAATGAAAGCTTTTTGCAGGCTTCTATTCTATATAGTTAGTGTACATATATCTGCTGTGGCATTTTTTTTTTTTTTTTCATTAAGCTAAAGAATTCTTTTGTTAACCAAATAAAGAATTGAAACTAAATGATTTATATTTTGGTATTACTACCCACAAAATAAAATCATAAAATATTATTATTAGGCAATTTTTAAATTATTCAACTCTCTCTGTAAATAGGCAAAATCTGTAGGTAAACAGATTATATACATACATTTATATATATATATATGCACATATATATATATATATGTGTGTGTGTGTGTGTGTGTGTGTAGTATATAGCTTTGCATTGTAAACGGAATTGGCAAGTGCCTTTATTTCATTACCCATTCGAAATGCTTCAGTTTCGCTTAGTTAGTTATAGTGGGAGTTTATTGTTCTAGATATAAGCTACTGTTCCATTCCCCTACCCCTGCCCATCCTGCTGTTCGTTCCACCATTGGGGTCTAAACGTTTGAATCTATAGATTTTTTGTGGTTCCGTATCTATAAGCGCCCCGCAGCTGTGCCAAATCTCATTTTAAAGTTAGTTAAAAATCGTTAAAAAAAAACAAAAATAAATAAACAACATTTGTCTTCTCGGCTCCAGCAGAATAATGAGAATAATAATAATAATAATTATTATTATTATTACCTACTTGCTTTTGAAAATAATTATTAAATTGTGTACCTAGTATATATATGTATATATACATATATCTATATATACATATATTGAACCCTGATGCCTTATCTTATTATCACAGCATTTTCTTTTCAACTTTGGCCGACTCAATTAAATGGTAGAAAAAATTTCGTTTATTGATTCTGGATTTTAGGTAACTTTTAATTGAATTCGTTTTTGCAGTTTACAAAAGATTTTTTGTTGTTTTTTTAATTTTTTTTTGCAATTTATTAAGAGAATTTGTTTATTCTTATCTTGTCTTGTTATTGTTTAAAAAACAAAATTTCCCTTACTTCATCGATTCTTGCGTCAAATTGTTGCACAAACATTTCTTGTGGAAACGAAATTTTTAACATTGTTTCTGTTTTTTGCTTTTGATGGCCTTATCAATGAAATGATCTAAAAAAAATACCTGGTATACTATATACCTTATATTTTTCCCCCCCAAAAAGAATACTTGATGGGTTTTCCCACAACCACGTTGAATTTGTTTGACAATAAGACACTAAGAATAGTCATGACAAAGTTTATATACCCTTTCCATTTGCATACATCAAGTAGTTTAGCATAGAAATCTATGAAATCCTTAACTTTTCGATCTTACTATGTTTACCTGAAGGATAACTTCACTTGCCTGGAGTTTTGTTATCTGATCAGGCCAAAATAAATTCAACGCTTTGGGGCAAGTGTATAACGACAAAAAGGCCAAGAAATTTACTCAACTGGTCTGAAGTTCTTTGTAAAAAAAAAAAAAACAAAAAAGTAATGTCTCTCTTGTCTTGATGCCAAACGGGTTGATGGTTGGGGTTAGGGTTGTGCAGAGGGATGGGTGGGGGGGGGGTGAACATATTGTTTTATCAGCTGAAAACATATCAATTATATTGGTTTTTATCAGACTCTCACTCACATTTTGCATTGCAAGAAGATGTATTTAGTTCAAATTTGTATTTTCTGCCTTTGCACTATGACTATGGAAATTTTTCTATTTTATCTCTTAAAGGAAGGAAATGAATGAATAATGGGTGATATAATTTTTCTCATCTCTTTCTCCCTCTCTCTCTCTCTAAACATTTCAACAAACTTACCTGATTGATGTTTGTATTATGCTGAATATTAATGTGATTAATAATACTTTTGTAAAGTGCATAAAATATAAATTCTTCATTTTACAACAGGAACAATATAGAATTTTATGTTTTAGTTTATTATTATTATTATTATTATTGTTTTTTTTTTTTTTTTTTGCTGGCTTTATTAATTTTCTTGAGATGTCAGTTGATTCTCACACTTTATCCTCGCTTCACTTTACACAACAAATTTGTTAGCCATTCGCGAGCACATTCACTTTGCATTGGAAATGCACTTTAATTCATTTAAATAAATTATTTCAACAACAACGAAAAACAAAAAACAAAAATCACAAAAATGTCAGAAACTATTTTGCAAAATGTCGAGGTCTGACTGACTGGCTATATATATGGATATATATTTATATATATATTGACTTGTCGATTGTCCAAATGTGTTTTGAACTCGAGTTGCGCTTGCGTCCCACAGAAATAATACCTTAAACGCCGACGACACTTTGCCGAGCACTGAGACGGGGCAGCTTTATTTTGTGTCTTTTTGTGTGTTTGTGTATGTTGGCTGCTTGGCTGGTCTGATAAGCCAAGTTAACATCCGCGCTGGGGGAGGGGCGAGGTGGCAACAGCAACAACACAGTAGGTAGTAGTAGTAATAGTAGTAACACACACACACACGGACAAACAGATTCAGTGCAGCAACTTGGAAGCGTTTTGTTGTTAACTGTTGAGCAGCGCAAAGGCAACAGCCGCAGGGTCGCTGGAGATCGTCTCACTTTATAACACACACACACACCCACACACACACACACACACACGTTAACTCACAAAATGGCAAATAGTTAACATCACATATATTATCGGAAGCATTACATTTCTATAAACCGGTCAATAATTCCAAGTTATCTTAGAATTGCACAGCAACTTTAACCAAATGCGAATAAATATTTGTAACATTTTATGTATAAACTTGTCAGCATATTAGCATACGAGTTCTGATCAAGCTTAAATGGTGGCAAGGGGATTAAGGGGCATTACTTGGCTGTGTTTATTCAGTTGTTGTCCACGCTTCTAATTAAGCATCCAACCGTTTAGTCACCCACCTAACCACCCAACCACCCAACCACCACCCACCCACTTCCAACTAGTTGTGATATTTGCCCAAGGCGCACGCTCTCGCCTCTTGTTTAAACAAATTGCACATGATTTTTCTTAATTATTAAATCAACCAAACCAGGCCAGGTAAAACTTATATAAGTTCAACAAACTTACATGTATTTACCTTAACAAAAATATAAAAAAAAAAAAAAAATACAAAAACTACTTAATTTAATTCTTATCAGAGTAATAATTATTATGATTATTTTATTTTTTATTTTTTAGTTGAATAAACTTCTCCAATAATATCAGCGATTGTCTTGTGTTTGATGGAAGGTGGTGAGGGTGAGGGGGCTAGCGGATTATGCTTTAAGGTCGAGCTCTCTACAAATTTCAACTCAAATCGTGCGACGTGACATAGAAAAATTATTAAACAATACACAAATATCGACAGTAACAGAAACAACAACTACAACTACAACAAGTGCGGGAATAATTGAATATATGACAAATTGTCAATAGCACAAATTGTTTATACCTATATATGTATATATATATGTATGTATATATGGATTTTTTTTCTTCAAATGCAATTAGTGTTTGAATTTTTCTTCTAATTTTATTTTATTTTTTTGTTTGATTTTTTATTCAGTAGCTCTTCTCTGTCTTATTGATTTAAAGGTTGTTTTTTTTTTTTTTGGTAATATATACATTTTTTTAACAAATTGGTTGAAATACAAAATTAATTGAATTCACTTGGCGTTTATGTCTCTCTAAATTAAAAAAAATTAATAGTTGCCAACACCTGAGCAAAAGTTTTGCATATTGATCAATGATCGGACAATTTTTGTCGGGTTCCTGAACCCTGAAGGATAAATATCATATGAAAAGAAATGTGGGATAATATTTAGAAAATGAACTTTAAAACTTTTTCAATATACGTAAGTTTTATATTTTGTTCTGAAATTAAAAATGCCAGCAATATTATTAACTAGATTCTCTTATATCTGCTGTGCTATACAAATATGATCCTAAGAGATCAAAAAAAAGGTTTGAGGCAAAAATATAAAAGCCTAGAATTTAACAAAAATTTTCATAAAAACATCCACAGTCAGTTGGTTGGACTTTGCGTAATCCTTTCAGGATCGGATCGGCAGTTGTTTGGAGTCATTTGGTCTTGCAAGAGTTAAGATAATTTTTTGAACCAAAAGTACTCGAAATATTTATACAAGTTGAGCAAATGAATGAAATCTAAGAAAATGATTTAATAATAAAAGTAATTCAGTTTATAAAATTGATCTAACAGAGGATATATATCAGATCTAGGACATTATCAAATAGATTAGAGGCCACTCAGTAAAACGTTGAAATCGATTTCTGCCCACGTCAGACTAGAAATGTTTCCGAGAAAAGGAACGTAATCCATAAAGTTTATGAATAGCACCAATTTCCGGTTATTAAAAAGGGACATTCCTGCACATGGGTATAAGTATTTACGCTTATAGCAAAATGAAAGTGTCATAGAAACTTAAGCATTTTGGCATTGGTTGGTAATTTGCGTCAATTCCTTTTTATAATATTGGCATTGCAGCACATTTTGGTGCTCTCTACCTCTCTCGCTGCTTATCAAAGTTATTTAAAGAACTTTTAATTAAATGAATATCTAGGTAAATATGCCTACCTATCGTGAATGAAGATATATGTAAATACATATGTATGTATATGTATTTGTATTTATTTAATGAGAAATATGAAAGCATTTTTTAATTATTGTTCTGCCATTGTTAAAATAAACAAAAAAACAATTTCTATTGTCCCTGGCGTCACTGACTGAAAGTTTGGCCTTATCTTTATCTATTTCTATGTTCTACAAATTATACTAGATATATGTATGTAGGTGACCAGGTGTGTATCTATGTATATGTACATATGTTGTTTGTCCACCTCAGATCTCCTTGCACGACTTTTTTTGTGATTTTTTTTTTTTTTTTTTTTTGGGAAGGTGTTGCTTGTTGTGTTTTTTGCGCAATTTAAAGGTTAAACATTTATTTACTTGCATTTTTATGGGTCGCTGAAAATGTGATTTTTTATTTACTAACAAATATTAGTCTTCTTTCTTGGGGAAGGGGCAAACTGTGTTTGTGTGTGTGTTGATTGGATTGGATTTTAAATGTTTAAATTTCGTTTAGCACGTGATATTATTGAAACTTTTGATATTTTACCGCTTTCATATGGACCAAAAGACATGCTATGGCCGATTTGAAGGCCAAGTAAATCCGTTGCATATATAGGCTAAATCTTTTATTTCTATCCAACTGGTTAACAAAGTGAATATACTCGAAGAAAATGAGGGCAGAATAAGTTAAAGATCAGGGTCATTATCTCTCTGATGCCTGACTTATGACTCATCCATCTCTCTACTAGAGGTAATTTCTCTTTATCAGACAAGACCGTACCGTATCGTACGTCCCTCGTTCCGTCTCTCCATTCGTTCGTCCGTCAGTCCGTTTTTATAGTCCGGCCAACATCTGTGGTGTCTAGTAGACAGGGGCGACAGTTGCTTGTGTTTGGTTCCCCTTCGCTTAAGCCAATAAACACAGAGAAGAGCGAGAGCGCAAGAAAGAGAGAGAGAGAGAGAAACAGAGATAGGAAAGCGCAAAATTTTAATTAATTAAAAAATTTAAATTAAAAACAAAAAATCAAGCAAGTTGCAATTGTTTTTATTGTTTATGCTAAGCAAATACAAGTAGAAGAAGCCAATAATAACAATGAAACAATTGCAAATATAAAAATATATAGGTGTAAACAAATCTACAATTGCCCAATGACAAATGTATAAAAATTAAAATGAAATAATTTTCCCTCGACCAAGATGTTAATCAGGGGACAGGCTCAAGTGGGGAGACTAATATTAAACCATGACAGAACAGTCAGAGGCAACACACATACATATGTATATATAGTTAAGATGGACAATATGGTGGCAATTCATTATCTCTTCGGGGTTTCTATTTCTATTTTTTTTACTCTAATTAGTCCTACCTACTACCAAATTATTCTTATCACAAATCTTGTCCATCTACAATGACGTCTTATTTAATAAAAAAAAAAAAAACGCAACCTTTTTGCAAAATCGGGTATATGGACTTTGGTCTCTAGTTTATGAGAGAATTCACATAAAAAATGTTTTTAAATCCTATTAGGAACAGGATTAAAATCTGAAATCGGCTATTCAATAGTCATGATTAATCGGGAACGGGCCTTTTGTTATAAATCTACAAGTCAAGTCACTAGACTTCAATCAAATAACGAAGATATAGTATATATAATTATTCAATTTAGTGATGGATTAAGACAGCGCGGTGCTTCTACCTTAAATATGAATTGTTTTTGGTCTTAATGCAAATTAAAAAATTTACCACATTTACAGACTCGCAATGCTGCTGTTTTTTTTTTTTAATTTTTTTAAACATCCTTTTTGGTATATTTGCAAATATTTTTTGTTTCGGACTTACAAACATTTCAATTCAAAATTGAATTTTAAAGTAAAAGTTATAGACTCCCAAAGTGAGAGTTTCTAAAAATGTTCAGAATTTTCGAATTAAATATTTGTTAATTTACCTATATTTCACAGACTATAAATGTATGATTAATGAGTCAACCTTTAAGCCTTTCTTAAATGTTATTTAAAGAATGTGGGAAACAAATGAAACATATTTTTAGTAAAACACTGCAAAAAAAAAAGACAGCATTTGGAATTACCGATTTGTAATTTATTTCAAAATTCAAGGATCCCAAAAAGCTCTAGAGCTTTATTTGTAAAGTTGAAAGAAAGAAAACCAATCGATCCTAAGCTTGTTCAACTCTTAATTATTTTGGAATTACATTTGCCGAACCTTTTTCGAATCTTTGCCGGCCTTTGTCAATGCAGTTGTGTCTTCATGAGATCTCATGGTTTCGCTCAGCATCCTGTATATAGAGTATAGAGAATTCTTTAAACTGTTCTGATAATCTAGTCAACTGGAGTCTCTTTGGGGTAAGACGACGTCGTTTTTTTTGTGTAATATTTTGTTAGCTTTGCTTTATTTGCTCTAGTGCAGTGTTCGTCGTATCGTGTGGCAAAGTTATGTTTATTTTTGCCACTGGGGCGTATGCGTAATATTTAGTTTGTTCCCAAGTAGACCAAAATGATGGCCGGAAGTATAAAAAAAGTGACTGGGCTGTAAAATGTCAACTAACTAGAATCTGATGAGTCAATGTACAATCCTCTCCCCCCCTCCCACCTAACCGTTTCCATCCTCCGTTAGCTGCCAGCATCAGCGTCAAATGCTACGTTTTATTTATTGCTATTCTTTTGCCTTTTATCTTCAAACGACGTAAAAACTCTGCCATTTTATATAGTAATTGACAATCTTTGAACATGGTCCTCTTTATGTTTACAGCAATAATTTCTGGTTATTATCTAGATGGAGAGAAAGAGTCAAAGCGAGGGCGTGGACGTGTGAAACTTGGCAACAGGTCGTCTTTTATTCACGTGCCCCGATAGCACAATGGTAAATAGCAAAGCCAACAAGAAGATGAAGAGAGAGTATAAATCAAAGACTATGACTTTGTTTGATAAAGTCGCAGCGAAGGTAGGCATATCCAAATAGCTTTACAATCAAAAACATACATAAATAAGACGGAGAGAAAGACAGAGAGAGAGAGAAAGCCATATAGATTTTAGATCATATCAGCATACGTAGTAAAGTTGGTTTTTTTTGTTTTTGGTTTTTTGGTGATACTTTCACGCTTAACACATAAATTTGTTTATTTCTAGTACAATGCCCATTGCATTGTGTGTGTGTGTGTGTGTGGGTGCGGGCAGTCGAGTAAGGAAGGTAGGATTAATTAACATATTCAATTGGATCGAACTATAGACTAACATGAAACAAGCCTCCCAATTTGAAGTAGCCTCCCCCATTCCCCTTATTGCTGCTGCTTAACTGCTCTCGCCGTCGCCGTTGATGTCTCCTGGCCACCTAATGGTGATTTTGCGAAATCCTCGAATGTGTCCTTCACCTTTTTAAGGCCTCGGCCGGCGTAGCAGGGCAACATGTGAATGAAACGGAATGAGCTCTTAACACCCTCATTGTAATAGTGTTTTGCCAAAAATCGCATCTCCCCTGTTTTGGGTAATTGTGGCACCTCGAATGGCAGTTTCTTCTGGGCCTGCTGCACATATGGGCACAGTTGGTTCTTCACATTGTTGTATAGCTCTTCCGTTTCCTCTGTGCTGCCCCAGATGCCAACTTTGCGTGTGTAGTAAACAGCTCCAGCCACCAGGCTACCGCGTACAAGGAATCTGGATCAAGATCAAGACCACCAAAAAGAAGAAGAAACGAACGAAAGCAAATTAGTTTTTTTTTTCTTTTGCATTCTTACGTAATAAAATTGACAATATTATGCACTTACCCAACAACCATTTTGTATTAATTGCCAAGGGAAGAATCGATATGATGCAATTGAATGCCTTGTCAAATCCAAACTTCTTAATGTTTGGTCGATTTCGTTATTAAAATAAAACAAAAATCTCTAGCGAGATTTGCGTATGGTCTATAAAAACAAATGGAATTTAGTCAGTGTGACCAGTTACCCAAGACGCAACTCTCTCTGAGCAAGAGAGAGTGTTAGCAAGAGAGAGTGAATTTTTCACTGCAAAGTGGCAGCACTGTTCTGCAGGCGGCGAATAAACCAAAAAGACGTTTGAATTCAAAAATATAAAAACCGTTTTTTTTTGTCTTTTTTGTAAAACTGTAAGGTATATCTTTTTAGATTACTAACTAGATTATTTTTGTTTAACCCTAAAAACATGTAAGTTATTTGATTAGAAACCCAAGACTAAATTTTTCAATAGAAAACCAAATATATTTGCCATGAATTTCTTTCATCATCTCGCTTTGATTAATTACTCTAATTTCCTGTTACACAATTATTTGAATCAATTCAATGAGACATCTCATAATTTCAGCTAAGCCCTGAGATTCTGTATTTTTTCTATTTTTGGATTTTTTTTCTTTAATACAGTATATTTTTGCACCCATTTATTTTCCCTTTTTAGAGTCGAAAATCTAATTTATTGAACAAGTAACCGGCATTTTGGTCCTTCGGTAGGTCAATAGAGATTGCACTCCCCTATATACTTATGTACATCCATACAGGCATGCATACGTAGTGAGTCCTTTGCCCAAAATGTCCTTTTGTCATGATTTTGCGACAGTCGTCGCAGTTAAGAGGATTATTGCCTGCCAGAGGAAAACATTTTTTGCTAAGGCTTGTGCCAATTTATTGAAAAATACCAATTCCAATTGTTTTCCTTTTCAATTGGAGTGAGAATTTTCCATTTTTTATGGTATTTTTTCACCCATTTTTCTTTGCAGTTTTTTTCTATTTCTTTGTGTCCCCTGTCAATTTTTTTTTTTTTTTTTTTTTTTGGGTTATGGAATGGGAACGGGTCTAGGTCGACATTGACCCACGTGGCAGGCGATGCGCTCAAAAGGTCGCTAACGGGGTTGGGGGGTTGGCAACGCTTATTAATAGGTTCAGTTAATGTGTCACAACCCCTTCATCGACCACCATCTCTGCATTGCACCCCACCCCTTGCCTTCATCTTTCAATTCTTTGTGTGCACCCAAAAAAAAAAAAAACACAAATTTAATTTTTTTCCTCAAAAATTGGCAACATTTTTTTGGGTGAAAAAATGTAATTTATTAATTTCGCATGGACTCGCGTGTGACAGTTCGATGCATCGGCTGATCCTTTATTTACACAATGCGCGGCAGCATTTGGGTGACCCTTTCCCTTTTTGCCCCTAACCCTCGACCTAACGAATTTTCCAATTACCCTGTAGCCTCAATATGTGAATCGGGGTATTTTAAAGGCGCTTAAAAAAAAGAACGAGAAAGAGTATTTACTGATATAAAGATTTTCTCTATTATTATTAGGATATTAGACAAAAAATTAATTCAAAACGACAAAGTATCCTATAAGAAATATACATATATGTATTCTTGATCCATTTGAATCTACCCATCAATATCTTAATAATTTTTTTACTTCTCCAAATTTTTACAGGGCAATTTTTAGTCGATATACGAATTTTTCCTCTTCTAGTATGTCATGTGCGAAAAATGTCATAGAAAAATTTTTGGAAAATTTCGCATTATCCATAGAAAATTGCAATTTTACAATGCGAAAGTGAGAGGGTTGTTGATCCTGCTGATGGCAGCAAAGGGTTAAAGACCCTTTACCCTTTAGATTTTACTTTCATTTCGGTTGATTTGATTCAACTGTCGCTGCAGTTGCTCAAAAGTAATTTAGTGACCCTTTGATTGTAGTTTTTGGGGTAAAATTTTACACATTTTCAACAAAAACATTTCTGTTTTATTTTTTTTTTTTTTTTTTTTTTGGAAAATTGTCCATGTGCCATGTGTCTTGGAAATTCAACCCTTTCCTAGGCAACGATTAGAGAGAGAGAGAGAGAGACAGAGAGGGTTAAGGTTATTCGATTTGTGCAACAATGCAAGAGCGAATAGAATTTTACAGCCGTCGTTCCCCTAACTTTAAATGTGAACTATAAAACATAAATATATATGTATGTATATGTATGTATGTATGTACATATATCCCATTATTGACATTTTGGAGCACACGTTTCACACGCGTGTGGATTTCATATCGAACTGCAGCTGCCATCATAATGAACGACAACGAGGGTCCACTCTAACGTTCTAACGTTCCCTGTCTTGGTTTTCCTTTAAAAAACCAAAACGACCCATCATCTATGGAATCTATAGTTTTTTATGCCTCATGTTTGCTTATACGATTTCGATATTATTGGCACACATACAAACGTATCCGTACGGATATGTGTGTGTGTGTGTGTGTTTGCCTCAGGCTTAGGATCCTAAACCTTGTTAGGGGTGTTAAAAGATAAGAACATTTTGTTGGGTGTTTTTTTCTTTCTTTTCTTTTGTATTTTGTGTTATTTTTTTGGGTGTAAAAGTTGCCTTTTTTGTTGTTGTGTGATTATTACTATTATTGATCTCTATGTGTGTGTGTGTGAGTGTGTGTTTGTCAAAATGTGTGTAAAATATTGGATTTTAAATCAAGACACGTGCCGCATAGCTATCAACCTTGACTTCTCATACATATATATGCTGGCTCTTCAAAATTAGTTGAGAAAATTTTGTTATTTTTTTTACGATCTTAAGCTGTAAAAAAGGGTCATTAAGAAATCATACAATGTAAAACCAAACCATAACAGCTCTCTATAAGAATTTAAAATTTGTTTTAATTACTTCAGAACGCGTTTCACTTTTTTTTCCGTAACTTATGAATGGAAATTTTCTCTCTCCCCTTTTTGTTGTTTCTGCATAACTTGAAAAACGAATATTTGACCCAATTATGGTAAATGTCTTATGTGCATTTTTAAATTATAAGAATTACTTAAAGAGTTAATTAATTGATGTATCCAAAATTGCGCTTTATGTATTTTTAAACATGGTTTGGATTGCGATGTAATGTTCTCTTCTTCGTGTGCGTTTCAATTATAAATTTGAATCAAGCAAAATAAGAAGAAAAAAAAACATAAATTTTGTTTTGTCATAACATTAATCAATTATACGGCAAAATAGATATTTATTAAATTAAAATATTTCTTCGATTTGAGGTGATTCATTTGGTTTTTTTTTACATAATTGTTTAATATAATTTGTAAAAATCGAGAAAATATTTTGAAAATATTTTAATTATTTTTTTATCTTTTGGGTTGCAATTTTCTGTTCATTTTTGTCTTCCATATCATAATTGATGAGTTTTCGCGCTCATTTTGTCTGTGTGTATGTGTGTTTGTGTTTTTAGATAAAAGTATAAAAGACGCTGCCCAAAGGGCTTGCTAAGTATTTATTACTTTTTTTTTTTTACTGAAATAACATAAACTCGGATGCTTACAAAGTCTGACCACACACACACACACACACTCACGCGGACTCACTCATAAGCGGC
This sequence comes from Drosophila insularis, assembly GCA_018903935.1. NCBI lineage: Eukaryota > Metazoa > Arthropoda > Insecta > Diptera > Drosophilidae > Drosophila > Drosophila insularis. Next base: position 5,409,338 of record JAEIFP010000517.1, read on the forward strand.
TTACAGAACTCATTCTCCTCCTGTTCGCAGCCGCCCCTCCTACTCATCCACCTCTTTCTCTCTCTCTCTCTCTCTCTCTCTCTCTCTTTTATACTCTTTCCTTTGGTGTGTGTGTGCGTGTGATAGTGCATAAAATTTATTGGCGCATTGGGAGTCCCCCTTTTTTATTTTTATTTATTTTTTCTCCTTTTTTTTTTGGTTTTGGGGAGGGTTTCCCGTTGTCGTTGCTGCTGTCAAGTTTGGTATTCAAGGCTTTTATAATTTTATGCCATTTCTTTCAATATTTATTTTGTTATTATGTTTTTGTAATGAGTTCAAGTTTCTGTTGTTGTTGTTGTCCATAGAGGCGACGACGACAACAACAAGGACGACCACGACAACCAAAATGAGGACGAAATTGTTAGAGAGGATGACGTTGAAATTGGAAAAATTGTATCAATAGATTGCCTATGTATGTTTGAGTGTGTGTGTTGCGTATCTCTCTATCGGCCTGTCTGTATGTGTGTGTATATTGCCATGGAAAAATTTCGGCTGCTTGGGCGAACATAAATTAATTAATTTTGTTTTTTTTTTTTTTGTTGGTTAGTTTGTATTCATTTCTCTAGTTGGTAGTCTAAAATTACGTTCATATCTATTGATTTTTTTCCCATAATGAGTAAAAGCGAAAAAATCTTGAGGGGAAAATATACAGAGAAGGGAAGAATAAGAGAGAGCGAAAAAAACGTAGCATACATTCAGGCTGAAAGAGGATGAGAATGAGGATGAGCATGAGAATGATTTCTTGTGTTCGTCATGTCTCTGATTGACAAGCAGAGACAAAAATAAAGTTTCATTTGCCATCATTATTTATATCCGATACAGTGGAACCTGTTCTATATGAAATATCTACATATTTCTGTTTTCTTTTGCTTGCTTCAAAGTCAAAGAAGTTAAATCAAAATTTCATGTAACTCTTTCTCTATGACTATTTGTTTAAATATGACTATGCAGCATTAAAATTTTTTTTTTTCGAGTGTATACCTTGCATCACATTTTCACAGCAAATAAGTTGTTACCTTAGATATATTTTTCAATTTATTATTATAGTTTTCTTTCTTTAGCTGTTGTCCTGGGCAACGTCTTAGTCCTTAGTATTTCTGTTTTTACTTTTAATTAAGAAACAGTATACGTGTGTATATGTGTGGGTGTGTGTGGGTGAGTGTGTGCTGCTTGCGTGTTCCTTTGGTGTGTGAAAGATGCAGCTCATATTTATTGCTATAAATAATTTGGCCCACAAGTCTCTCAACTTTAATTTCAAAAGCGATAAATAACAAATGTTCCCATACTCCCCCCGGCCCCTTATTTTCCACCCACACCCCAAAGCCCTAGCAAAAACTACAATAAGTACACACACACACACACACACACACACACACATACACAGAAACACACAAGAAGCTCAGCCATAAAATGAAAGTGAAAAGAAAGTAGAAAAAGTGCTGAACGCAGAAAAGTACAAATTGCCCACAAAAAGGGAGAGAGACAGCAAGAGAAAGAGACATAGAAGAAGAGAGAGAGAGAGAGAGAGAGAACGGCAACCCGCAAAACCAAAGCCGAAAGAGGAAAATAAGAAGAAGCCAGCAAACGAAAAACCCAAAAAAAAAAAAAAAATAGAAAAGTTCAATTTACTACTTTTCACTTTAGCATACACACACACATACAGCACAACACAGAGGCCACCCTCACCCTCACCCTCACCCTCACTCTCACCATCCCCCCACGTCCTCCACCATCACCCTCATTTTGGCCCTCATCTCGGTAGGCTGTAACTGAAATTGGAGAAGCCGTTGCCGTTGCCGTTGCCGTTGCCACAGCAGCCGCATATCCTTGTGCCGCATATCCTTATCCTTGCTGTCCACTCTCAACCACCTCCCAACCGATCCCCCACGACTCCCTTCCCCCTTGTCATCCACCGTACATACATAACCGAAACTTTTGCCTTTTGCGTTAAATTTTTCTCTTTTTTTTCTTTTTATTTTGGAATTTTTCGATAAGCCTCACCATATCACTCACACACATGCCACACAGATGCCACACACACACACACAGATACACACACACACACACACATATTGATAAAAGAGAAAGCATCCCCACACGAGCTTCTAATTTTCTTTTAAGGTCAAGCAGGAATAAAATACAAAAAAAAAAAAAATTCTTTTTTGTATACCCTGCAAGTTAATGAATATAATAGAGCATATACCTTTCTTGGGGTATTTCGAACATTTATAAAGAGCCAAGAAGGAATCTTTTTCTGATCGCTGAGCCTTTTTTCCCATATATTTCTGTTTTTTACATTGTCTTCTCTCAACATTGGAATCTCTACGTCTCTTCTTGTAGATTATTCTTTCCCGATGCCATGTTTTCTTTTTATTCTACTCAGTCTACATTCTTGTCTTCCAATTCTTTTCTCTAGAAATAGAAATACTCATATAGGATACTCATAGGTCCATGCCTCAATGCATTTACGGTATTTTCTCATCCCTGTTTTATTTATTTATTTATTTTTTTTTTTTTTTTGCTGATGAAAATTACGAATTTTCTTCTTATTTTTCTCTCAACTTTCATACAAAAATGTTGCCATCTTGTTGCTCTCTGCCTGCTTCCTTTCTTTTTTTCCACTGGCCGCGTGCCCTCTACCCATCCCATCCCCCCCATTCCCTTCCATCTCATCGCATCACACACATTCCCCCACCGCCGATCCCCTGGACATACTTAACGTAACCATACAAGTACACCGAGATATGTAAGTCTCTCTCATTCTCTCTCTCTTTCTGTCTTTGTGAGTGTTATGGCCATTTCCCTTACCCCGCCCAAAAAAAAAAAAGGAAAAAAATTTATTCCTGAACTCATCAACGCCCGCACACGCACATGGTGAATGCGAATGTGTCTATGTATGTATGTATGTATGTGTGCGTCTGTCTCTATGTATGTGTGTATCCAATTGAAAAGGAAAGGAGCAAAAAGAAAAAATCTCAAAACGCAACAAACTGAACGAAATCCCTGTTTAGTTTGATGGCTTCGGTTCGGTTGCGCCTGCCTGTCCAAATGGAAAGTGAAAGTTTTGTGTCCCCCGTCCGTCCACGCCCCGTCCTGTGCGACCCCATCCTCCTGTAACTTGTTTCCAATTGGCATATATGGCAAGAAAAAGGTGCCGAGTTGGACGGAGGGTAAAACAAAACTATTGATGATGGATATATTGACTATCAGACAATACTTTTAACATGAATGAAGCTCATGAATAGAACCTCAGATATATAGATAGGAATATAATAAATTAACCCTCTTAAAATCCCAACTATTCTTTTATCTATTAAACATCATCTTAGAAATATATCCTGTAGAAATATTATCTGTAGAAATATTACCTGTAGTATTAATATTAGGTACTAATTAATATTAGCTACTGAATTTTTTTTTTAAATATAATAAAGGCATGAATATGGCTATCTATTATATGTATTAACAACCGAAATATATAAAAAAAAAATTTAAAAAAAACACACATACAATTTGTTTTTACTTTTTATAAAAACAAAACTTGAACTCAAGGCGGTGTTCAAAAGGGTCCTTAAATTGCGCAACAAACAAGAAAATAAATGTAAAAAATAATTTTTTCCTATTATTTAGATCTAGAATATTTCTCAATATTTTTTTTCGATAGTTTTTAATATTTTGATACTCTCTCACAAAGGAGAGACAATAAGTGGGCAAACTGATGACGACGAGTTCAGAAAGCCATGTCCGTCCGTCTGTTTGACCGTCTAGACTCTAGACCACTGAAATTTCGGTTTCCCTATACTACAGGCATGACATATGTATCTCGGATGTAGCGAGATCGAACTACTATATGGCTCCCATAGAAATGATGGATCGACGATAGTGATAAATAACTTTGGAGTTGCTATAAAAATGTACGCAAAATATAAATTTCATCCAAGATCGGGCAAGATGATGTTGCTTCCAAAAAAAAAGGTTCAAACTGGGTAATAATTATATGTCTCACTGTCAAATTTGATTAAAATCGTATAACTACTATATCATATAAACATACGATAAATTTAAAACCTATGTACTTCAGCTTGACTTTGTGGGCAATTCTTGTTAAAGAAAGTGTAATGAAAAAAATTGGAAAGGGTATGCAGATATACCAACTGCTTTTCTAGTTGGATATAATTCACATTAATTATATAAAATGAAACAAACATTTAGTCTCTATGTTAAGTCGTGTTTTTCACAGGACTCCAAGGATGAAATCTGTTAATACAATGTATTGAAATTAAGTGATATATAAAATGATCTAAACTCTTTGTTTAGTTAATATGAGGAAACCAATGGAAACCAAATTCCAAAAAAAAAACTAATCCAAGTAGCTCGTTTATAAAAATCTTGAAGGTAATACATCACAACAGATGATAACCAAAACACACTTTGCCCAGTTCGTTTAGTCTCGATTTTGGATTTTAATTTTCTTTGTTTTCTCATTTTTTTTTTCGAAATTCTGGTGATAGAAACAGAAAATTATAAATATATTAAAAAAATTCGTTTTCCTTAACTTTTTTTTTTTGCCAAATTTTTTCGAAATTTATAAGGATTATGTACAATTTGAATAACCTTGTGGACCGCCTCCGAGAGGGGATGATGCGACATCCGAACATAGCCGCTGCCTATATGATGGTATTGGTTTCCATTCTGTTGCTGGACATAACATTATTATTTTATTTTCGAACACATTTCAAACTTACGGACGAGAAGACAGGCATACACATAACATATTGCTCTATTATATTTTGCATGGTATGCAAATTTTTGCTACTTGTAACAATGCTGATTGAGTATTACTCACCTGTGCGTCGTTTGAATGACTATCTGGCGAGAAGGCAGAGGAAACGTTTTGCCAGTTTTATAGTCCGTCGTCTTATCTATCAATTGGACAGGGCCAGTCGAGTTATGGGTCCCATTGGCGAGAATCTTTTCAAGTATCAAGAGGCCACAGAGGCAGCTTATAGGGCTGTGGCTGATTTTCGTCGTGATGTATATGCCATTTTAGTGGAACGTCCACCCAGCTCCAATGGGGATATACAGTACTTGGTCCTGGACGAAGAGGAGGCAGAGCTAACTGAGGCGGGATATGGGCAAATGGATATTGATGTTACAGAGCAAATGTTCTTGGATTTGGTTAGTCCTCAACATTAACAATATACTGATTAAAAACCAACAACAAAACGGCTCTTTATGTTAGAAAAAAAACAAAAAGAACTCGCAACTTTTTAGTTTGCGTTCTGAAAAGTCATTAGTGTAGTTAAGCGCCCTCTTCCCTCCCTCCGTCCCCACCATCGTACAGCCGTCCTGCCATCCAGCTATGCTCCTGATGCGTGTCCTTCTGCGTCATTTATTTAAATTGCCGCATTTCTGGCACTAATGTGCATATGCCAACTGAAAAAAAAAAACCAACATCAAGGTGAACACCTAGGGCGGGGGCGTAGTGGAGGGAAAAAATAAATAAATGAAAAACGCACCCTCACGACGACAACAACAACAACAAAAATCCATAATAAGTTAAATTATTAAAGTTTTTACGTTGCGCTATTCTACTCTGACACGACCCAAGGACCTAAGAAGCCAATGTCCAACGGCCAGGACGAGGACCAGGACCTGGCATATGGTGACAAAAATAATATTTTCTATTTCGTCGTTGTCGTCGTCGTCGTTTGGCGTTGTTTGGCGCCTTCGTCTCTCCGCCTCAACAATTTAATTGAGAGTTGAAATTATATATGTATGTATACACAATATGCATATGTACATGTATGTGTGTGTCTGGTATGAGCGTGTGTGTGTGTGTGTGTGTGTGAGGGAGGGAGAGAGGGAGCTATTGTCTAAGGGCGTCGTATAATTGTATTTAATGTCCATTGGCCTGTAATTTGGTTGTTCTCCTTGCGTGTGTGTGCGAGTGTGTGTGATGTGAACTTTGTCAAATCGATTAAAAACTAATTTTCAAGCACTAAAAACCAAATGACTTGATTGATATTTGTATTTGGGTTTTTAAATAATTGATTAACGATTAATGTTGCCCACAAACATTAAAATGTTTTTAGTGGAAACCACCGCTGACTGACTGAAAAAGCTCGTAAATTATAGATTTTGAATTACGAAATCGAAATACTTGTAAAAATGTAAATATAAATATGGATACGAGTATAAATTATGCATCATCTAGTTATAATTCCCAACCAGTTTTGGCCTTGAAGTAGTGCCATGAAATTTTACTGCTTAAGATAGATTGAAAATTTTTGCTTTTGCAAAAAAGAGTACAAGAAGTCTAGCTATAATATTAAAGATTTAACAAACAATACGCTAAACATTCGTGAAAGGCTAAAAAAAACGACGAAAGCTAAAGTTGATCACATTTAAGGTTTAAAAATAAAATAAAATAACCAAAATATTATTAAACAAAGAATATTTTTCATTAAGTTACTTAGTAGCCGAGAAAATCAAAACTCAATTTCAAAATCAGAAAAGGTGCTAAACCTCTGTCCATCATTGTAAGTGATAACTTTATCGAAATCTGTCCATTATTTGTTTACTTCGATAATAATCTCTAGCCCGCTAATTTAATCGATTTTTCACATAAAATAGTTGTAATTAAAGTTTAAGTTAAAAAAAAAAACATCTACAATGTCTTCTTAAAAGACATGGCCCATTATATTTTTAGGAAATCACTTTTGGTGCTCATATTTTCAATTAGTTCGTTTTATCCTGTTTGTGGCTCACCTCTCTCTCTCTCTCTCTCTCTCTCTTTCTCTCTCTGCGGGATTGCATCTTTCATGCAACATTTGCGGGAAGGGAAAATTTTCTGTTATTATAGTCTGAGCTAAGTTAATTTTCTGGCCTCTCTCTTAAAAACCTTTCCCATGCCATTTATTATCTTTTGATGTGGAAATCTATTAACATTAGTTATTTTCTAAAAATATATTTTATGAACAAGTTTATGCCATAATACACACACACACAGATAAAGAGAGAGAGAGAGAGAGAGGTAGAGAGCAGCACAGGAAATGCCCATCTATAGAGCTGTCAGAAACACGCGCCAGGAATGCGCCACCCCAAAGGAAAAAAAAATAAGAAAAGAAATGGAAGAAGGGGAAAAAAATTACAAAATGTGTTTGCAGTTCTTTTGGTCTGGGTTTCCTATTCTTTATAGAAATTATTGATAAGACATTTCACAGGCTTTGTCCTGCTCATGTAATACAAATATTGACATACTTTGATTTGGCAAAGGCTCGGGGCCAGAACGAAGGATGCTCAACGCTAAGGGCTCTAGGACTTGGGGTGAGTGTATGTGATTTTGGTGGTGGAAGTCGAATCCAAAAAGCCGAATGTCAAAACTCGAAAAGTTGAATTTTGTTTTGGTTTCCTCTTGATGTTAGGTAAGAATAAGGAGGAGTTAGATGGAGGGAAAGCCAGAGACCTGTCTCTGTCTCAAGGGTCACACAATCAGCTTAGATAAGTTCCCCCCCCTCCCACCTTCCCTCCTCTTCCAAAGAAAGACAATAAAGAATCTCAGTAACTCAGTGGAAAAAGCTGATGACACGCTTACCTTGTCTCAATTCAATTTTGACTTTTTATGCCCTCTAAGAATGTCAATAGATAAATCAAATGGAGGTATCGCATCTGGGATTTTTTTTTTATGTAACTTGATATATGTAGTAGAAACTTTCAACACCTTTTGGATGCTTTGCCTTACCTGTTCTCCATTCAAGATCTCAAGACCGCATTATATTATGAAACTTCCTAGTGTTGGTTCGCTTCATTAAATTGTTCCTATTTACTCACTTACTTGTTCACTTGTTCAGTTTTTTGTTAAGCTTAATAAATGTAAATAAATAGAAAGTAAAAAAATCAATGTACTTTCAGTTTTCTGCTGTGTTTTCTGTCATATTTTCCTACATTATTTGTAATTTTAACATAAGTGAACAAGTTTATTTATTCACCCACTCAATTGTTCAGAAATCAATTAATTGGCTAGAGTTTATAAGTATAAACTTAAATAAATAAATAATAAATAAACTTGAGTATTTCGATTGTTCCAACACTGTTACTTACTTATTAAATGGGATAAAATTTTTGAGATTTCCACAATCTGCAACAGATTTAAAAGTCATAAGAAAAAAATAGCAGCTTAGGCTTTTCGTTTTTTGTTTTGTTTGTTTTTGTTATATTTAATGGTTTAAATTCATACAATATATATATTGGTTTTGTATATATATATATATACATATATATATATATATATACATATTTAATATAATCATTAAAACACATACAATTTTTGATAAATGCTCGCTTACAATAAAATGAAAAAAAGGGGCATCAATTTTTTTGTATTTTTTTACGTGTTACGCAGTTTTGATTTTTGCTCGATTTCGACAATATTTTTTTTTTTTTTTTTTGCTTTTGTGTGGTGTTTTTATTTTTAATTTTTTTTTTTTTTTTTTTTTTTTGTTTTGATTTTGTTACAATTTTACATATACATATATATCAATATATATAATTTTTTTGTTTAGTTTTTTTTTTTTATTTTGTTTAAGTTAACAAAGTAAAATGTTAAATATATATATCCAATAGATTTGTTTTTTCTTTTTTTGTTTGTTTTGCCAATTAGAAATTTTGTTTGTGTTGGTTTCGTTTCCGAATTTTTGATTTTTGCGCTCGTCTTTTCTTTTCATTTTTCATAGTTTCAACAGTGAATTTTCATCATTTTCTTCCTTGATTTTGATTTTTCTGTTCTTGTCGAAAAGCTTATCAACTAAAATATTTATTAAATTTTGCTTCTTAGTGTTCTAATAAAATGTTTTTTTTTTTGTTTTGTTTTGATTCTTTCTCATTTTGCTAGCCCATTTTCTGTTTCAGATCTCAATGGAAATGATCTCTGTCAATGGGCCAAAAAAATTTTGATTTATGCTCATTTAAAGGTACGTTGCAAGTGTTTTTTTTTGTTTTTTGGTTTTTGTAAAATTCTTTACTTATTTAGTTATTTAGTGGTTTTTTGATTTTGTGCTTGCTGGAAGAACTAAAAAATAGAAAAACAAAAAAATTAATAATAGGCTAATTCAAGAGTCAAATACATAGATGTCTTCAAAAGCCCAGAAAAAAAAATACAGTAACTCAGCCCAAATTTAATAATATAAAAAACATATAAATTAAATACACAACTTTTTCATGCTAGTTTTCAATACGAAATTGTAAACGCTTGGTCATAATTTCCATATAGATACCCATTAATAATGTCATTTCATTTCACTTCATTTTTATGGTCTTTCATGCTCTGCGAAATTTGCATTTCGAATTTTTGTGCCCGAAAAATGTCAATATATGTAACTATTTTTCTCATTTCCCTAAGCCATTGTCTAGGGGGGTGGAACAGGAGGGTAGGACAATGGGACACCCTTGGAAAAGTTGCCAAATAAAAAAGAAAAAAAAATTTTGCATTTCTTTGTATTTTTAAACATGCAAATATTTGTGACGACAATGGAAACATCCCCTTCGAAGCAATAGTTTTTGCAATTTTTGCAGTTTTTGTAGTTTTTGGCAGGGTGCCTAACAACAATTGCAATTGCACTCCATTATAAATTGCCAAAAACAGTCGAAAAAAACCCAAAGAAATTCAATAGAAAATCTATAGAATATTTGCAATTTGCATTCCACCCCGTAAAGTCTTTTCTTCTAGAGGAAACAATTTGAATTGAGGGGGGTTGATGGGTTTTTTTTTGCTTTTTGCCTTAATTGCCGATTTCTGGCGGCAAATGTATCGAATAACCAATCAATGAAATGAAATTTGCATGGACACGTGACAAATAATTAAATGTGCCCAGGGTGAGAATCTGAATCTGAATATTAATGTGAATCGGACAGAAAGTGAATGTGTTATAGAGGGGTCAGCGTATTTTTAATCAAAAGTTATGCGCTTTAGAAATTGCAATCGATGGCGGATGGTGTGGGGGGTGGGAGGTGGAGAGGGGATTTTCCTTTATTTTTTTTCAGTTTTCTTTTTTGAATTTCCTTCGTTTTTCGAATTTTTTTTTTTTTTTTTTTTTTAATACCAGCAGCTGCATAATTTGAATTTTCCAAGGGCTTGACCCTCGATAGAAATGCATTTGACCATGCTGGGTTTTTGTGTGTGTGTCTGTGTGTGTTATCGCTAACAATTCTCTATGTAAAGAAGGAGGAGGAGTAGGTGTGGGGTAGTTTTGGTCAAAACCGGAAGCATTTTCATTTTTTTATGAGGGTGCCACAAAAAAAAAAAAAAAGAAAATACTAAAAATGCAGCTGCCTTGCTCTGGCTTAATTTTAATAAAAAAGAAAAAAAAGAAAATACAAAAATCTAAATGAGAGTAAGACATGACAAATTGTAACTGAAAATTTCAATCAAATATCAATTCAATAATTGATACATAGTTTTTGTGCCTCTCAAATCGTCAGAAATGGGAACAACTTCAAGAGAGTATCTCTTTAAGGTCGTTTATTTGGTTTCCTATACAAAAGGGCCAGCATATGTGAACACTTTTGAAGAAAACAAACCCAAACGACCCCTATAAAAATTATAAAAAAAAAATAAAAAAAAACGAAACTCTAAAGAAAACATAGAAAAGGTCTTGTCTATGGGGCAATTTACAATAATCAATGACACTTTTTAAGGGGCGATAAGATGATTATTGGAAAGTGTCAAATCAATTTGTGGTTACTGGGCTGGGCTCCTTCTCTCTCACTCTTACTCTGGCACACTTTCGTTACAACAATAACAACTCATAAAATAAATGAAACAAATAATGTTATCAAACAAAGAAAAAGAAAAAGATAAAAAAAACAAGGAAGAAAACAAAATGAAATTTAACAATATGCTGGTTTTTATTATTATTTTTTTCATACTCTCATGATTTATACAAAATTAAAATATATATATGTAGGTATAATTAACTAAGAAATATGAAAAATCAAATTATATGCTAATATGTTATTTACGTTGTTTACTTTTGTTTGCTCTCTTTGTGTTTGATTATTAGATTTATTTTTGTGTTTTTGATTAACAACAAACAGCGACGCATTTGCTAAAAGGCACGCAGCATTTTAAAAAACACACGTTTTTAAAAAAAAAATTAAATTATAGCAAATAGATCGTCGCTGTATGTCGATTTTTCATCATTATGTATTACATTTTAAATTTGATTTTATTTCTCTGTGTGTGTGTCTGTGTGTATTTGGCGTTAAAAGGGAAAGCCATATAACTTTTTGGAAAACAAAACTTATGAATTTTTTTTTCAAAAAGTTCTTAGGTCAAGTCCCTCTGAAAAAAAGGGGAAAACGAATAATAAACTAAAATTAAGAGAGTTAAAAGCTCAACCCAAATCTGGCAACCAAATTTAGTTGTTTTTTTTTTTTGTGACTAGAATTGTGATTTATGTATATATTTTTTGGGTATGAGGGGGAATGTTTCTGGGTTAGACTAGCTTTTTTTCTTTTTTTGTTTTTGGTCTTGGGATCGAAGGAAGATTTGTCTAAGGCAAATTCTTTCATCCTCTTGCTTTGCTCTTGGTATGGGGTGGGAGTTTTTTTCACTTAAATCTGCTAAATTAAATTAGGCAAAAAAAAATATATATTGTATATTAAACTAAATGGAATGAATTAAAATTATTCTTCTTTGTGCTTTGGTTTGTTTTCTTTGTTGGTTTTTTTTTTTTTTTTTTTTTTTTTTTGTTTCTTTTTGTGTGCGGTAAATTTTCTAAAAAAAATTTCATTTACTTTGTCGTTTATAATTTTTAGCATTTTGTTTGGTTGTTTTTTTTTTTTTTTTTTTTTTTTTTGATAAATTCATTTATTTAAATTATTGTTTTCAAGTCCGTCTGAGGTAGCAATTTGTGTGTGTTCTTGGGGTTGTTGTTATAGTTTAAATTGTTTAACATTTTTGTTGTTTTTTTTTTTATAATTATTAATTATTTATGCAATTATATTTTAGCTATTTCAATTTATATATATTTTTTGTTTTTATAAAAGTAAAAGTACTAATGGTCATTGTACTTTTGCCCTGAGTTGCGTTTTTTATTTTCTCTCTTATTTTTGATTTTTCGATTCATAGAAAAAACTTTGCTGGCGCCCACATAACTTCAAATATATATATATATATATATTGATACATATATATATATATATTTCTCTCAATCTATACTATATACAATTATCTGTTCAATTTGCTTGTGTGTGTGTGTGTGTGAAACTAAATGTATTTGTGTCTGTTTTCTATAAATCATTTCTATCTTGAAATTTTTCTTGAGCAAAATGTTTTGTGCGATCTACAAAAACCGAAAATAAATGTTCTAACCTAAAAGCACACAAAAACCCAGCCATACATTTTCATCTATATATATATATATATATATTTATACATATATATAATATATAACCTATATAGTTTTTGTTTTTGTTTTTTTTTTTGTATATAGTTTATGTATAAATTGTATTGTATAATTGTAATTTTGATTTTAAGCTGCTGCTGCTACTACACATGAAAAATATTACTCAATTTGTTTTTTTTTTGTTTGTTATGTTTGTGTTTTATGTTAGTATTATATCTTCTTCTTCTTCTTGCTGCCGACTAGTGCCGATTCTGCCTCTCTACTATATATCTTTTAGCCCTGCTGTCCATATGTTCGGATCGTCTACAATCATCGAGCCTTAAAAATGTAATGTACGTATTTAATTTTCCATTTTCCCCACTTTTCATTTTTCCCTTCTTCTGTTTTGGTTTTTCCTCTGACATTTCTTTACGATATATTTACCATTTACGCATAGGAACTTTGATATTTAATCACTAGAGAGATATATGTTATATATATATATAGTATATTATATTTTTGATTTTGATTCATTTTTGGTTTTTTTTTTATTTCTTTATGATTTTTATTGTTTATGTTTATGATTATGAAAAAAAAAATATGCTTTTGTTTTTTTTTTTTTTTTTTTTTTTGGTGTGAGGAGTTGAAATGTTTGTTGCGGGTGGAGGATGGGGAAGGGGTGTAAGGAAAAGGGAGGGGTAAAGGGAATGGCCAGTGTTGCCAGCTAAAACGGACTTGTTCTTGTTCAGTTATATGGATTTTTATAATTTCTTTTGTTTAGTTCTATGTTGGACATAAAACCATATCAGATTTTAGTTACTTTCATTGTTATTTTATGTTTTTTTTTTTTGATTTATGTTTTTCGTTTTTGGTTTTCATATATATTTTTTTTTGTTTTGTTTTTTGTTAAGTATATAATTTTTTTTAGTTTTTGTTTAATAATGAGCTCAACTAATATGCGCACTCAGTCTTTTGTAGTTCCACTATTTCTTACGGTCTTCTCTATGAATATACTTAGTTAAATGGAGGAATTTCTTGAGATGGATTTGTGGGTGTCGTTTTGTGGTGGTTTTTGGGTGGTGTAGGTGGGGCAGTTGGGGCAGGGACAAAAGGATTTTTCACTTACGCTGGCAACACTGTACATGTTGCTTTCATTTCATGGGGAACGTGGGTGGTGGTGTGTGTGTGTGTGTGTGTGTGTGGTATAGAGTTAAGGGGTGGGGGGTGGTTGGGGAGGGTTGGTTCTTTAAGCCGGCGTTAGCCTAAAGCTAATGATGGCCGACGATTCCGTTGAACGCCCTCCGCGCACTGGTAAATAGACCAGAGCCGGAGCAAAACGTATCTCAGCTTCGGCATCGACTGGTTGCAGATGAAAGGCCTGCATTTGATATGCTTCCTCTGTCTTCTCGGGCTGGGCATAGGACACCGGCTTGCCGCTGCCATTGGCCAGCTGACTGCAGTCCTCGAAGGGTGAGGTGGCCGCCGAACGCTGCTGGAGAGTGGCTAATGATGCCGCCGCTGCCGCCAAGACCAGGCCATTCGGTGTATTGCCCTTGGGCGGCGATGAATTCGGTGACGAAGATGAGGTCGATCGATTCTTGGGCGATCTGGAATGGGCTTTCGGCGATTGTATGGGCGAGTTAGCCTTCTGGGAATGGGAATTGATGCTCAAATTGGTGGGCACATCCACTGCATGATCTATCAACATCATCGTATCGTTGCTTAAAGCGGATTTACTTGATTTACTTTTCGACTTTGTGGAATTCGCTGAAGATGACGATGACGATGATGATGAGGATGATTTAGCGTTTGGCATGTCCGTTGCGCCTGCTGCTGCTGCTGCTGCTGCTCCTGCTCCTGCTCCCAAATTGGAGCTGGCTGGCGTGGTTGGGGGATTATTCTCAGATGTGTCAGCAGATGCCACGTTGCCATTGTTGAGCAAGGCGTGCGAACGCTCATGGATAAAGAGGAAAGCATAGTAGGGTGTGGTAAAGGGGCACAGGGAGCACTGATATTCCTTGAATCGTTGCGCTTGCTGCTCAGCCCCAGCAAACATATTGGGTAGTCCGGGTAGGGGCAGACCCTTGGGCAATTGCTGTTGCATTTGTCCAAACAGATGCTGGGCATTCAGATTCTGCAGAGCCTGAGCCAAATTTGGTGCAGTGGCTCCTGCTGCAACACCAGCTGCTGCTGCTGGTGTGACCGGGGCCGCGGCATGCCCATTGGGTATCTTGAGCGTTGGGCTGTTTGGCTTGCTGGAATTATTGGAGGCCGAATTGGACAGACCGACCAGGGATGATGGCTCCAAGTCCCTGAGCTTCTCTAGACCAGCTGGGCCGTGTTCGTTTATCAGATGGGAGCGCAGCCACTTAAAGCTACGGAATTGTCGTGCACATAAAGGACAAATCTCACCAGGGCCATCGCCCTGGCCGGCTCCTGTGGTCGGTGGCGAGAGATTCAGTTCCTGCTCCAAGAGTTGTTGTTGTTGCTGCTGTTGCTGCTGCTGTTGTTGTTGTTGCTGGGCTGCTGCCGCTGCTGCTGCCTCCATTTTCACTCCATTCTGTCCACGGGGCTGTGGCAGTGGTGAACCCTCCTCGACAATGCCATGCGTATTGTGCTTGTGGACACGAAGGAAATACTTGCTGCACAGCTCCTTGTTGCATATGTTGCACACAACGCCACCAATCTGGGCCCCATTCTCGATCTCAATGCCATGCATACGTTGCATGTGGGTCTTCATAAAGTATTTGTTGCACAGCTCCTTGTTGCAGATCTCGCAGTAGCTGCTGGTCGGCGTGATGGTGTAGGCTGGACGATTGGCCGGCGCTGCTGGAACAACCCCGGCCGTAGGTAGGGCGGGACGTGAGTCGGCGGGCGTGAAGAAACCCTCCCCACCGCCGGGCATCAGAGAACCGGAGCGTGTCAAATGCATTTCGGCGATATGTTGCTTGAATTCCTGTGGACTGGAGAAGTCACGTTCGCAGGGCTGACAGCGCAGCTCGTTGGTGGGCGATGGGGCAATGGGCAATGCGCCGACATCCGGGACTGATCCTCCTGGCGATAGTTTGGGCAGCGACTGGCCATACATGGCGGCCAGCGGATGGGGTGGCTCTCCTGCCACCAGGGGCATTTGACCCAATGGCAAGGGTAATTGCATTTGCCCGGCATGCTCGGTCATCAGGTGAGCCCGCAGGGCATATTGATGTTCCAACTCGCGGCCACACAGATGACAGGGCAGTGGCCGTTTGCCATTGAAATCGTTGAGCTGTTGCAGCATCGACTGAAGTTTCTGTAAATTCTGTAGGCCCACCACAGAGGAGGGATTACCTGCTGGCGGTGGTGCCCCTGCTGCTCCTCCGTTTGTTTTCTCGTCATCGTAGCTATCGTTGAGTGGCTCCAATTTGATACGCTTGCTTGGGTGCTGCTGTTCCTGCTCCAGATGATCCTTGCCATCCTGCTCCATGTCATTCTGTTCCATGCTAGCAGCTGCTGCCTTGGCCAGCATCAGATTGAGTGGCATAAAGGGCCAGGAATTGATTTGCGGTGGCGGCACCTCTACATCCTTGCCAGCATTTAAGGCTGCCGACTCTTCCGGAGGTACAAATATCCCATGGCGTTTCCATTTGTGGGTACGCAAAAAATAACGATTGGCGTACTCCTTGAAGCAGATCTCGCAAAAGAATTCGGGACATTGGACACCCAAGCGACGTAGTTTATCGGGACTGAAGTTGGAATCACGTGCTTGCTGATGCAAATGGGATGACATCTTTCTGGGCGGTGGAGCAAAACTCATATCCTCCTGCTCCAAAGTGAAATCCTCACGAAATCCTTCGGGCAATTTCAATGGTTTCATCTCGGGCAACTCCTCCTGCTTGATGAGCGCTTCATTGGGGCTATCTCGTTGTGCTTGCAATGTGGTATGTGCTGATGATGATTGTGGTGGGGCGACTGTTGCTGGTCCAGTGGAATCGGCTGGTATCACCTGCTGCTGCTGCTGCTGCTGCTGCTGCTGTTGATCGTGCTGCTTCGCCCGATGACGTCGCATGGCAAAGACATTGGTGAAACGTTTTGAACAGATATCGCAATGAACTGAAGCTGACGGTGGGGCGACAACAGCAGATGATCCAGAACCTGGACCTGCCTGCTGTTGCTCGGGTTTTGGTATGGGAGCTGGTGCTCCAATTTCGCGTGGCGGCATTTGAAACATTAAAGACGCCGGATTCCCATTGTTATTGTTAATGGTATTTGTACTATTATTGTTATTATTATTATTGTTATTGTTGTTGTTAATGCTGCCGGGATTGGAAGTGGAGGAAGTGATGCCATCACCTACTGGATCAAAGATGCCATGCTTATTGGCCTTGTGGGTTTTGAGAAAATACTTATTGCAGAACTCCTTGTTGCAGAGCTCACAATAGGCTTCCGGATTGAAAATACGCAATGGGGGACGATTCAAGCCATCGACACCGGGAAAACCGGGCATGCCCAATAGTGGAAGATAACCACCATGACCCACTCCCAAGGCGGCTGCAGCTGCTGCCGCATCAGGACCAAAGGGGAAGCCAGGATGTCCTGCCTGCTGTTGTGACATGGCATTAAACCAAAGTTCCTGCTCCTTGGCATGTCCATTGGTTAAGTCCGATGGATGTAATTGTTGCTGTTGCTGTTGCTGTTGCCGATGTGACTGCAACTCTTGTGACTGTTGCAACTGTTGCTCCTGTTGATGATGGCCAAGCGATTGGTGCAGCTGCTGCTGCTGCGGACTATCCGTCTCCCGTTCCAGTTTCACTTTAATGGAGGCCAAGAAATCCATGGGCTCAATTTCATTACCGTCTTGATCCTGATTGCCATGATCCTGCAGCATATGTAGACTCAGCTTGAATTCTGTTTCAAAATTCTCGCCACATTCTTTACAGAATGTCTGATACGGATTCTGTCTAATGGTTGCAGCATTCCCATCATTCTTTTTGCCCCCTGCCTGAGATTGTGATATGTCCTGGTCTTGGTCCTGCTGCTCATTCATTTCCTGCTCCTCATCGGATTCACGTTGTTGCTTTTGCTGCTGATGTTGCAGCAATTCGAATGTCTCTTTCAACTGTTCTATGGACTTGGGTAGAAACATTTTCGATAGCTTCTCTTCATAATCTTCGCCAGCATCCGCATCTCCATCCGCATCATCGACTCCATCTATATCCATGCCAGTGGCTATATTACTTTCACCATTACCACTCAAATTCAAGGCATCCAGACGACTGGGATTGTGTTGTTTGCGTCGCTTCTTGGCCGCATCATTGAGGGCTTCCAGCAGCTGCAGCTGCATGGCTGCTGCATTTGCAGCCACAGCCATTGCCGCCATGGCATTGGCCTCCTGCTGACCAGCTCCAGCTCCAGCAGTCGCACCTCCCACACCCATACCCATTTCCATTCCCATTCTCATTCCCATTCCCATTGCCATTCCCGTTTCATTGTCGCCATCGTCCAGCGACTCATTTGTGTTGCTTCCCGCTGTGACTTTTGACTCTTCTAGTTCGGTTTCCGTCTCTTTATCCAATTGTTGATTGGGTGACATGGCTCCAATGTCTGTGTCTTCAGTTTTCGACTCTTCGGTTATTCCCCTCGCTCCTGTTGGTGTTGTTGTTATACTAGTTGTTGTTGTTGCTGTTGATGTCGTTGTTGTTGCCGCTGCTGCTGCTGCTCCTGCTGCTGAGGCTTCCTGTGTCGTATTGTTGTTGTTGCCACGATTTGTGTTAAGTGTCGATGAATTGGATACATCGGAAAGAGCAGTGTCCTCGCTACTCAAATCTGGCGGTGGGGTGGCATATATAGAAGCAGCCATTTTGGATGATATTACTATATAGATAAAATGAAGAGAGAAATGGAAAGGGTAAAGAAATAACAAATCAATGACAAATGCATTTTCTAATACAAAAAAAAAAAACAAAAAACCAAAAGGAAGCCCCAAAGGGTTTTCATTTTACTTAATTTGGGACCATGCTAAGCGTAACTAAATTAAAATATATATATATATATATTTTTGTTTTTGCTGTCCCACCAAATGCATGTACATATGTATATAGAGAGTAGCTTTTCTATAAACTTACAATTAAGAAATCCTTGCTCCTATCAATATCCCTTACATTTTTATCAATAATTCGTAATCAAAAATATTACATATACAATTTCGATTTTCAATTGAATTCTGGGGCTAAATTTAAATAGACCCAAAAGTTTTTCTAAGGGTTCAAAAACAATAATAAGTGTCGTCGTCCCAATTTTCAAAAAATTCAGATAATTTTTTAGTTCATTCCATCTTAGCCTTTGAAAGAAATAATTAAAAGATTTCTGTGAGAAAAGTGTCAAATGAAAAGCAACAAATAGTTAATAAAGATTATATAAAGAAAGGGCAAAACGAAATAAAATGTAAAAATGGACTACAACAAATTAATTATAACGGAATTCGTAAATTGCCCACACAAAAGCAAAAAAAAAAAAAAATCACCTTGCCAGTAATGGTGAAAATTTCTTTCAGTGTAACTAATATATAGCTTGAGGCTTAAATTGTATTATGTGTAATATACAAAAACCAGTATGTACCAGAAGAAAAACAAGAACAACAAAAACAACAACTAAGAAAATGAAAACGAAACAAAAAAAAAAAAAAAGAAAAAGTAAAATGAGAAAAATGAGAAAAAAGCTTGCCAAATTCCATTCAATTTTATTTGGCCAGAGACCCTTGAAGAAGAATCCTGCGAGAAATGTTTTTCCTCCAACTAACACACACACACACACACACACACTTATAGCATTTGTGTCTCATTTCCTTATGAGCTTAATTTCATTTCTCTGCTGCTGCTTTTCCATCATTGCCTTTTCGCCCTACACTTGCCACTCCTCCTTCTCCTTTTATTCGGCCTCCTGCTCGTTCTTTTTCCTCTTTTAGCTACACTTTTTCATTTTTGTGCAAATTCTATGAAAAATTTTTCCATTATATACACAAATACATATATATGTACATATATGTCAGTGTATGTGTGTGTCCAACATGTATAGAAAAAAACTTTTTGTTTGCTATGCGCCCAGCTGCCATGCACACACACACACACCCAATCCACCCACCCACACACACACACACTTACAACCCCATTGCCAGGGCGCACACGAAAATTTATACAAAGTCATCCGATTTAAGGAATACAAATTTTGCTTATTTTGTGTGTGGCACACACAAACTTTTTGCGCCTCACACACACACACACACACACACTCAGAGAGTGGGTGAGAGAGAGAGAGAGAATATATGTATATCCTGACAACCGCCCACTGTAATATTTACCAGTCCCCGTGTCCCCCCACCAACTCCTCACCACACAAACATTGGGCCTCTCCTCCTTCGGCCCCCACCCATCACTTGAGCTGAGCATAAAACTTATAAAAATTTTCTTCAACATGACTTGGTAAAATAAATTTGATTCTCAAGAAAACAGCAAAAAAGGAAGAAAAAAAACAAGAGGAAGGAAAGCCAATATAGTAAAAGAAGACCAAGAGTAAAAGGGGGGAACGAGAAATGGAAGGGCGACAAGCCATAGTGAAGCAAAAGAGATGGGAGGGGGGGATAGTGGGTGGAGTTTGGGGAGCTGCCAAGCAACCAGGCAACGGCCGTGAGGCAAGCCAAAAAAAAAAAAAAAAAAATTGTCGAAATAAACCGAAATTTTCTTCTTGCTGTTTTTTTTTCCTATTTTTCTCGAAAAACAGAAAAGAAAAATATTCTCAACTATGCTGCAGACATAAATTAAGTTTCCATGGTTGGAAATTGGTTCTCGTAGATTTTCCTCTTGTTGCTGTTGACTTTCCTTTTATACAATTTCTGCAATCCTCCTACCTCTCCGTACCTTCTCCCCTCCTCTGTGTGCTTCTTGTACTTTTTGGAGGAGTTAAGCAAAAATGCCTGCCAGGATGTGCGCATTTCTCATTCAGTGTATTTGTGTGTGTGTGTGTGCAAATATATGTGTGTGTAGGTATGGGGGGTGGATGGGGTGTGGGTGTTCTGGTTGCTGTATTTGGTTGGGATTTTTATAAAGCCTAAGGTAGTTTGATGTTATTTTATTTGATTTTTTTTTCTCCTTCTTGCCTTGTCTTTGTGTATATTTGCGTGTGTGTGTGTGTGTGTGTAAGAGGGAATGGGGTGGGGTATTTTGGGGTGTTGCATGTATAAGAAAAATGTTCTAAATGAAAATGGCAACAGAGTGTAAACAGACAAACCATGTACCTATCTCTCACACACACACATAGGCACCAAGCATCTTTATACATATATATATATGTATATGTATGTATGTACAGACTTGAAACTAATTGCCTACTTTCTTTTTTCAAACACACAGTCTATCTAATTAAAATCAGGGATATATATCTATAATTTACAAAAAACAAAGCAAAACTTTTCTTCTGAAACTCAAAATTAAATTGATTTAAAGATTTTGCTTTAATCCTTTCAATGAGCAAGCTTGAGATCATTTTGAATCCTTTTATTTTTAGAATCACAAAAATTAAACTTTGCAAGTTTCTAAAAGTTAGATGAAATTATATTAAACTATATATTAAGACTTCTTTGTAAATACAAAATATTAGTTGAAGCACAGCGATTCGCATTTAATATTGATTAATATAATAAATATTTAATAGCAAATATTAAGGAACTAGGGAATAAAAGAATTTAGAGAACATAAGATTCTCAATATCTTAATTAAATTTTATTTACTTTACAGTCGAAAATGTTGTATTTAAAAAAATTTTTGCTACGGTAATTTTTTCAGTATAAAGACTCGAAGACCCGCAGATTGGTATTAAAAAGATAATATCTCACTTTTCCCCCCACACCTGGTTCGGTGTATGGTATTTGGAGATCCATTTCGTATTCAGATCCTCTTGTAAACATTAGGGATATTTGTTACCCCAGATCTAAGACTTTACCCATAAAACTGTTTAAATTTTCATATCCAAAAACGATTTTCACACACAAGTGACCAATTTTTCCCCCAAGACAAAATGACGAGCTAGATCTGCCAATGATTTTGTGAGGATTAATGGCTTTCATAGCCCTTAGAGCCATTTCGTTTCGATCTCTATATTGATAAGATTAGTTTTACAATTCCCTTTGAATCGGGTTTACAAAAAAATGTAATGACAATTTTCCAATGGTTTAAGTGCAAAGTTTTGCCAATTTCAATCATTCACATCAAAGGGAACACAAGTTTTCTGGTACAACTTTTGAGGATCTTTTACTGATCTTATCAACTTATAGCCTACGATCGTATGTGTGGGAGTATATGTGTGTGTGTGTGTTTCACTTGACTTCAAGATTATCTTACCAAGCTTTCACTTTACTTTTAAACTCTTTGATCTTATTCATTTTCTAACAATCGCACTGATCAAAAACAAAAAAAAAAAAAATCTCTCAATAAAGTCATTTTCCTTTCAAAATTATGTAATATAAACATACTCATTAAATTTTTTGTTGTTGTTTTTTAACACTTTTGTCTTATGTTGTAAATGCACTTGAAAAAAAAAAAGTTCTTCTTTGTTTTCGTTTTGTCGCGATTTTTTTTGTCGCGCCGGCTCTTTTTCGATGGTTTTCCGAGTGATCGGCACATGCGCACTTAATGCACTCCGCTGTGTCCTGCCAAGTGGCTCGTTCGTTGTCAACTGTCGCATGACGCAGCGTAAAAACTGTGAAAAAAACAACTGTAAAATCCCCAAATGGAAACAGTTACGAGCGCAAAATCAAAACACAGTAATAACATTGATACTAAAATCAAACACACACACACACACACACACACACACAGATAGAGCTACCCCCTCTAATACTGAACATTTAATAGTTTTTCCATCAATTCACACACACACACACACACGTTACCCATATCATGATATTTTTTCACAACCAAAAAAAAACCTCAATAAAACACCCCAAAATATCAAAAATCATAGAATTTCCCTTAAAAAAAAATATATATAGAGGAAAATCAAATACAATAGAGAAAAGCAACGCGGCGACAACTGAGCAACGGCCTCTGCCTCTGCCTCTGCTTGGAAAACCATTATTGCTCCGCCCCTTTTTTCAAATTTTTAGTAACCACCACACATATACACACACACACACACACACACATACTCTCATATGGTGTATATGTATTTACAAGCAGCGACAACTTCGACGTTGAATTTTTCCTGGCCTCTCGTGCCAATTTATCATTGTTCGATAGTTTTTCAATTTGTTTTTTTTTCCCCTCTCCCTCTACACATATATGTGCCGTTCCATCCCTTTCTTTCATTCTTTGTGCCTTGTATGTCTGAGCTACTGCTCAGAGTCGGGAGTCGTTTCAGTTGTTGTTGAGGTTGCTGGCTGAGCAGTAGCAGGAGGTGGAGGAGGAGGAGAACCAGGACAACAGAGCGGCCAGCAACAACCGTCAGTTAGTTATATTTTTATTATTATAATTTTTTGACTGTTACATGGCATTGCATTGCATTTCGCAAGAGACTCTCTGACAAGCCAGACAATACATTTTCTTTTTTTTTGTTTTGTTTTTCTTTTGTTGCAACCCTCATAATAGGCCAGACCTAGACCCAGACCCTGACCGAAACCCAGTTTTTAGCTCAATCTCATCATCATTATCAACATCATCTTGTCGCATCTTTGTGATCTCACCGAAGTAACCCCACATATGTATAATTGGCCCTTAAAGAGGCTGGAACGTAATTGACTTTCAATAGCATTAAGATTGAGTTTGATCGTATTGTAAAATTGACACTGATCAGATTATACAAGAAAGGAAGGAAGGAAGGAAGGTCGATGTGGTTTGCCTTGAGGGCAAAAAAAAAGGTTTTTCTGCTCTTTCAAACTGCGTTACTTGAGATCAATTAGGCAATTAAATGCCACATTTGTTTTTTATGCAGTATCTTTCAAATTAAGAGTGCGAAATTAATTTGTAAAGGACATTTTCTGCTGATCATATGGATTCCTTTTCCTCTCTGCAAGGCTTTAAAAAATAGCTGAGCCAGATGAGTTTCTAGTCCTATTAGCTCAATGAATCAAGTAATTTGATTATTGAATTTTTCTTCTTCCTTGAACTACTTGAATTTTTATTTTATAATGACGGATTCCGCTTTGAACTAGAAAGTGACACCCTCTATTCCTTTTTAGAAAGCGGCACGCTCTACCAATTTCTTTCCTTATATCCTTGTCTTCTCTTTTTACTTTGTTTGTTTTTTCAGTTTTTGTGGTATCTAAATTCTTCCCCTGGGAAATGGGTAAACCAGCAATAACAACAAAGTGTTTATTTTCACAGATTGACAGATTGATTTTGACTTTACAGGATATCCATATATATACATATGTAGGTATATATATATATATATATATATACAGACACTTTTGCTGCCCCATTCACTCATCTCATCCCATCCATCCTATCTATCCTTCATTCGAAGGATAAACAGAAAGGGGGAAAAGTGAAAGTGAATTGGCAAAGAAGTTGTCGTCTCCAAGGATATATCTGCCCTGTCCTGTTCTCTTTATAATAGTGTTGTCCTGCCCTACGCATAGCGTCCAGTCGCGTTTTGAGTCTGCGCATTTGTATACCATCTCTCATGAGAAGCAAGCCGGCAATTGCGAGAATCCCAGAGAGTCATATGTGTGTGTCCCAAGCTGGTTAGGTGTGTGTCTGTGTGTGTTTAGACGAAATCGCCGGTTGAACGAACGACCAGGCGAACAAAATGTGCCAACCAGCAGCAACATTTGAAACTCATTGGTCAGGAGTTGTGTGTGTTCGGCATTCGAATGTTGTGTGTCTCTCATCATGAGTGTGTATGTGTGTGTGTGTGTGTGTGTGTGTGTGTTGCACGTCTAGTGGTCAAGGTTTGCTATTGACTTTCACTTTCACATGTCGGCATGTCCACTGTGACGATGACGCCGACACGACGACTTTGCCGGCACTTTCACTTTCACACACACACACAGACATTTCCACCTCCCCTCACAACCCAAATTGTAGGCGCATGTCCTTCATCCGCACACGTGTGTGCACTCGAAACGTAAACAAAACCCACAAATGGTTCTAACTCTTTGCCCTCCCTCTCTGTCGCCCGCTCTATTTCTTTTAGGGAAAATAATCATTATCAAATTTAAAATCGAAAAAACAACAACAAAAACAACAATCTGCCGCCCATTTTGAACGCCTGCCGCAACACGCAATGCGACTGGGACATGCAAATGACTCAAACTCACTAGCTCCACCTCCTTCTCCCACCTTTCCTCTCACTCCCTCTCACTAAAATATAATTATATAGAAAACTGTGGCTAGGTTATGATTGACAATGCCGCGCCCATATGCCACACTTTTATTGCAATTAATATTCTTGTTGAAAATCAAATTAAAATTATGCATTTGGTTCAAAAATTTAAGGGAGAAGGAAGGGGGAAGGGGTAACCAACGAACCATCAAACTCTAAATCAACCCCTCTCTCTCTTTTGTGCGAAGGCGGGGGTGTTGGTGGTGGTGGTGGTGGTGTTGGTGGGGGAAGGGGGAAGGGGGCAAAATGTGTGCGACAAATTGATTTTAAGAACTAAACGAATTTCGTGAGGTTTTGTTTGTTAAACGTATTTATTCCTATTACAACAATGCTTGATGGATTAGTTTCCCTATCCATCAGCCTTTAAGTTCCCCTCTGTCACCCCCACTGCCCATTTGCCTGATTTTTCCAATTTCCTTTCTTTAGCTAAATTCCTTTTGCCATCAAAATGGTTACCAAATTGAATTCAATGTTTAAAATCATTTTTTACTTACATTAAATTGTGTTTTCTTTTTTTTCTCTTGCTTGCTACAAAATCCTTTATTGGTTTTTTGTTTTTATTTTTTGGCTTTTTTTTTTTTTTAATTTTCAATTTTTTTCTTAGATAAATGAACACCTTTCGTATTGAACAACTTTCAACTAATGAAAATAAATACCAACTTCAAATATGAAAACAAAAATATTGAAAAAGAAACTTTTGAAGTTTAAAGATAAGGTAAAAGTTAATTTGAAATTCAAAAATAATGAAATCAAAATGATCTAAAATTTCTTAATAAATTTTAAAAACATGTTTTCTAAATATCTATGGTTTAATTCATCAACTAAAATTAGGTTGAAAGAGTCATGAATCCTCTCAAACAAAATGGTAGAAAAATTTAGTTTATCTTTAATTGCAGATGATTAGAGAAAGAACTAAGGGAAAATTTTGACATACTTTGTATGTATGTTTCATTGTTTTTGTCCATTCTGTTTACCTCTTAAATAGAGCAAAAAAAAAAAAGGAAACTAAAAACAAAAAAATTGTAAGGAAGCATTTCGAATTTCTATGTACAATGCTCATTAGTAAGAAATCTCATTAGAAACCAATGAACGCGCACCCGCACACACACTCACACACACAAATACACAGACAAACACTCTCTCGTCTCTAATGAGCACTACCCATACTTATATTCGATTTGCCTTTCAGTTTAATTTTATATATGTATATATATAAAAATATATATACTATATACGATGTATATAGTTTTTTTTTTTTTGTTTTTTGGTTGTTTCTCATTTTCACTTTCACATCTCTTTGGCGCATGGCGAATGAAGTGAAAAATTAATTTCCCCCTACACCCTCACCCTCACCCTCACCCCACCCCACACCATCAGCCCCTCTATACCCCTCGCAGATATAAAAGCCAAAGGCAAAAGCTAACAACAAAAACAACGAACGAAAAAGAAGCCAACTCAACTAGTATTTCCATCTCTTTCGTGCACTAAAATTTTCTTTTCTATCAAATATTATTTGTACAATAAACTAAAATGAGTAAGTGTGTATATATATGTGTGTGTGTGAGTTCCACCCCCAATGTTCATGTGTGTGTGTGTGAGGGCTTGATAAAATAAAAATACGAAAAATATGAAAAAAATACGAGAAAAATTAATAATGAAGCACACACACAAACACAAGGACAAATTCTATACACATACATACATAAGCCAAGCTATTTATTTCTCTGTGTGTGTGTGTGTGTGTGTGTTTGTATATTTGAGTAGAGAGTGATGGAAATAATAATCATTTTTATAATAATGCAAGTGTATTTGAGCAAAAGTTTTTGCGTAATGCCAAACTTGCGCGGGGCTATCCTATCCTATACTGTATACTATTTTATCCTATATTTCTATACATACATATACATACATATATGTACGTACTTACATACATACATAGAATAATCATCATCATTATTATCATTATGGTCATTCTCATTATCGGCATTATAATAATTATCGTATGTCCGAGTCCCAAGTCGCATTCGCAATCTTATCTAGCATCTCGTATCGTCTCGTCTCGTCTCGTCTCATCCCTTCTCTCCCTCAGATCTCTACTTACTACTTTTCGCCTATCGCCGTGGCCAAGCCACCCCAAAAAGTATGCAGCAATATTTTCAAGAAATCTATAGAAGAAAATTTTCACAGAAGCGCAGAGCAAAAAATTCCATAAATTTTTTGCTTCTATGCTTTCGTCTCCTGCACACACACACAAAAGGAGATATACATATATATATATTATACATGCTTGGCCATTGTTGAGGGGGAAGTTTGCAATTTTATCACACACACACACACATACACAAGCAAAGCAACTTTATGAAACCATCAAATTATTTTCTTTTCCATTTCTGACACTCAAAAGAAAAACGCAAAAGTAAGACAGAGCAACAACAACAACAACAACATAAGCAACGACAAGAACAAAAAGAATAAGACGAAGGAAAAAAAGGGAAAAAGAAAAGAAAGAAATATTATTTTCCAGTTACAGTCAGGTCTTGGGGTCCTGGGTCCTTGCTTCTCGTTTCTTGGTCGTCATGGCACATCCTTTATTTTGCTTTACTTTATTTTACTTTATTTTTCTGGGCACAAAGTTTTTGCGATATGCCTGCGGGTTACTTTTACCCCCCACTCACTCACTCTCTGTCTCTCTCTCTCTCTCTCTTTCTCTACCTCTCTATCTTTCTCTTTCTTCCTTTTACATGTGTGTGTGTGTGTGTGTTTGAGTGTGAAGGGGGTTAAGAAGGGGAAGGACTTGGAGCTACTTCGTCTTATTTGGCAACGAAATTTTTATGAGAAAATGCCTGGCTTTGTGTGAGTATCCTCTTCGAGTCTCTCTCTGTGTGTGTGTGTTTGTGTGTGTGTGTGTATCAAAATATTTAAAAGCAAATATAATATTGGCCGAATGCATAAGAAGTAGTTGCGAATAAGGATGAGAATAAAGACGAGGTTAGACGTAATAGAGTAACACTTAAGCAGCCATTTTCTCCCTTTCTCTTCATCCTAGTCTGTGTGTGTGTGTATGTTTGTGTGTGTCTTTCTTGTATTGCGAAACCAAATACAATATCAAAAGGCATATAAAATGTAAAAAAGGAAAATATTAATAATGAGCTGGGGGGGGCGGAGGGTCCGTACTGCCCCTTCAATGCTCCTCCATCCTCCTCTATTCCTCTTCCAGTGCCATCCCCCAGCCCCAGCGCCAGCGCACAGAGAAGAAATGAGAAAAATTTGTGGAGAATTTATTGATTTTCATACAAAAGCGAATAAATATTGTTCAAACAGCACATGGCAAGTGAACTTACATACATATAATATAAACTACACCGAGAGAAAAAACCAACTGCAACAAATAATGAATGAAAATGTACAAGGAAATTGCTAATTAAACATTTCGTTCAGTGATGCAGAAAAATTTGTTAAACAATTTTGCCATCAAGCAGCATAACATTTTCTCACTGTGTATCATTCAATTGCATTCAATTGAAATCAAATTAAAACACATTTTTTGATCATTTCTTTCAGTGTAGCACTCTCTTTCTGTCCTGTCTATTGGATAAATGCACCACTCACACATATGGAAATTGATATTGCTGACTGAAATCTTTGCGATATTCTATAATATATATACAATATATATAAATATTTTTTACTGTCAGAGTGGCAGTCGCAGTTCGCATTAAAAATACTTAATCTCCAATGGCAGTAAAAACATACAGACACAGAGACACTTCTGCACCCTACATCTGTCTACTGCCTGCCTACCCTAGTCATAAAAGTTGTTAGTCCCACCCCACCCCTAAACCCTCCGTCACTCTACCACTCTCAATATATATCTTCCTCTTTAATCATTTGTGTGTTGATATCAAAAATTTTTTACTTTATCGCAGTTTTTCCAACCATTTCTGAGTGTGTGTGTGTGTGCTTTTTTTTCTACGTTATTATTTTTCCACGTTATTAGCACCCGTAGGGATCTCGTGGCGTATACGTATTGTGTGATAAAACTCGCACACATACATATATATATATATATATCGCTTTGGTATGAGTGTCAGAAGGCTAATGAGACTTTTTAATAAATTGCCCCGTCCATTTTTAGTACAGTTTTCATTATTAATAAAAGTTTATGACATATGTATATATCAGACATGTATCTCCTTCCCTTTATCCTCTCTATATCTACCATTCTCTTTCTCTCTCTCTCTCTCTATCTGTGTGTGTGTGTGTGTGTGTATTTTGTTTAATAAAAAAGAAAAGCACACAGAATTTATTATTCCAATTAAATTTCATAAGTTAATTTGTGTGAATGTGTGTGTGTGTGTGTGTGTATGCGTCATGACAGTATCAAAGTGCACATTATCATTTCGGACTTTGTGGCCTTGGGTACTCAAAAAATCTGAAATTTAAGTAGATAGCGAAAAAAAAACGTACACACACGCACATACAGAGAATGCTTTCATATCGACCATTAGAATTCATTCATTAAAATCGGTAAAAACACCCAATTGCACACATTTGTACATATAGAAAAATTCAGAAAATATCCCACATAAATATGATATGACCATATTATGGGGAATTATGTACACAGTCTAGGATATACTCTTAATTCGCCTTTTAAAATAGATATAACTCGGTACTAGGAACCTGCTTAAGAGTTCCATTGATTCTTTCTAACTAAATCCATGCAAATCCAATTAAAAAACTTTTAAAACAAACTAAAACTTGTGACCTCGAAAAGACTATTATCATAGCCGAATAATCTTCAATAAAAATATTTAAATTTAAATGTTTTAACTAAAAGGCTAACAACTATCAATTTCGACTCCCTCTGCCTTACTACAGAATTATCAAAAAATTGTATTGATCTTAGCCATCTTGAGGTGAAACTTAAGAAAAAGAAGTTTATAAGACATCAAAATGGTCAGAATTTAAAATCCTATCCTTAATATCGAGTTGGAATTCTGACGAATGATAATAAATATGTTTGTGGAAAAAGAGATAGTCAGCTATAATATTGAAATATCAGCCCTGTTCCCATTTTCGATTCTAAATAAATTTGTGG
This sequence comes from Drosophila insularis, assembly GCA_018903935.1. Lineage (NCBI taxonomy): Eukaryota > Metazoa > Arthropoda > Insecta > Diptera > Drosophilidae > Drosophila > Drosophila insularis. The sequence continues at coordinate 5,439,215 of JAEIFP010000517.1, forward strand.
AAATCGAAATTGGTTTTTCTATTTTTGTTTCAAAATTATTTTTTGGCCTAATTCGTTTTCAAATCTTTGCGTTTTTAACCTGAAACATTTTCGAATTTTATTTTTCAATTTGAAAACAAACGACTTAACGTTTCGGAAACTTGAACAGAGCTGTATATATTCTAAAATTTGCCGACTAAAATAATATCTGAAATTGATTCTACTTATCTAAAAAAAATATTTCGAAAAAGTATTAAAAAAAAGGTAAATAAACTCAATCGCCTGGTGATTGAAAGGAAAGAGCTGACTTTTTAAATTCTACCTAATCTTAAGACACTAAATCGAGTGGCTAATCGGAACACTATGAAATTGACCTGTTGAAACAAAGTTAAAATCTGTGAAGATGTTAAAATATATATACATATTAATACAAAAGGTGTTCTACATAGATGTAAGTTTTGGGGGGATTCGTAAATTTTTGTCTGTGATATTAAAATTGCAATAGTTTTGGAGGAAAACATTTGCCTCATTTCCTCCCCAAAAGATCTGCCACTGATTCAATATTTCTGTATTTTTATGCCATAAAAGTATGAATTAAATCCATCTAATTTTCTTAAATTAGAACCACAGATAGAAAAATATAAATTAATTTCCATTATGTAGTCCATAGTAAATTCAATTTTAATAAATAAAAAATACATATACATATAGCAAAAAGGAAAAATTACAGGCCGAAGGTCATTTCCATTGGGAACTCCCTCTATACACTATCCTCTCGACAAGGCTGAATAACTTTAATATAAATCTGTTTATGTCGATACTCATGTATCATAAAAATATCTAAAGTATTTAGTAACCGTTAATATGATTTCCCATTAAAAACAATAATTATTATAAATTGATTAACCATTTTTAAAGAAGAGACCTACCCTCTATACACATGCATTTGTTTGAATCTATATGTATTTACATAGGTCTTATCTAGGGCTGTAAAATAGCAGGAAGATTAGCCCCATAAAGTATGCAAAGGGCAGTCCCAAAATATTTACCCTTTAAAACATATAAAAAAATTCAGATATTAAGAAAACATTGTTTTGAGACAACACAAAAAGTTATAAATTTTAATACTTTTTCAACCTATTGCATACTTTAAGGGGCAAAGTTACCCCTTATTTAACAATCCTAGATTCAGGGGGCGGGCAATTGTATGCGTGGGGGAAATTTTTAAACTTTAAAGTATAAACAATTATGGTAATTTGCTAAGGACTATGTATTGTAGGTTTGTTTATGTATGTATTTAAATATATGTATGTAGGTGTATATGTACAACAATCCGTCAATTTCTGCATATTTGTTTCTGTTTGTTATAGCCAATTTGCATTTTGAATTGATTTCAATTTCAGTTAAGCTGGAAATTAACGTCATTGAAGAATAAAAAGCATTTTCAAGCGTTTTGCCAATTTTTGTAATTGTTTTGTAAGCCAATTTTTGAGTTAGTTTATTTTATAAGCCAATTGTTTTGAGTTTCGAGTTTGTTTTTATTAGCAATTGTTCAATTTGTTTGTTATTATGGCAAGCAAATGATTATACGATTGTAACTAGAATATATAGTTGGATAGTTATTGTTGTAAATTGTTTTTGGGGGAAAAAAATCACTCACAATGTCTCTGGCCAGAGAGATCATCATCGTTAATAATCCTATATAAAAACTTATATGAAAATAAACGCGAAACATTTTCATTAACCATGAACGTAAATTCGTTTGATTGTACACAATATTTTGTTATTTTATATTATTGTTATTATTATTATTAGTTATTATTATACAGCTGTTAATAATTATTATAATTAATTGTTTATGGCTTTTTTTTTTTGGCTAGTATCAAAATTATCAAAGAAGTTCTCTCATTATATATACAGCTATATATATATATATATATATATACATATATATAAATGTTTATTAAGGTTTATTTTTTATTTTTATGTTAACAGTTAAAGCACTTCATTTCAATTTATATATATATATATACATATATGCTATATATAGATATATATATATATATGTGTGTATATGTATAGATATTATTTTAGCACAGCGTTTTAAAAATTTTATATTACAAAAAACTGCATATTTTTTATTTAATTTGCATTTTGCCAACACTTTTCTTTTTTCGTTTCTTTGCATCCTGCGAGGAGTTTTATTTAGGCTTACAAATCCTTCATATTCTTTCTTTTTTGGAGGGGCGGGGGGCCTCTTTTGGCTCACTTCGATTTCACACAGAAAAAACAGCAGAAAACACGTTTCTTTTTTTTTAATTTTTTGATTTTTTTCTTGACATTTGCATTTGAATTTTGATTTCTTGTTATTGCTAAAGATGATGAAGTTGTAATTTTTGTTTATATATTTTTTTTTTTTTTTTTTTTGTAGGTTTTGGTTTTTTATTTTTGTGAAGAAACTTACAGAACTTGTACAGGGCGTTTCACTTATTTATCATACCGACAAAGTCTAGCACGACGTTGTGGTAGCCACGCGCGGCTACTTCTGCACCACGTACGCGTTTTCTGTAGACTGATTTGGGTTTTTCAGTTTCTTGTCCAACCAAACTCTAAAGGATGCACACCCACACACACTCACCCACACTCACTCACACTTACACTCACACACAAACACACACACACTTACTGTGGCATACAGGTTGAGAGCAAAACGAACAAGAGAGCCACCAACCAAAAAAAAAAAAACAAAACCAACCACCAAACCAACCCCCTACCCCCAAAAAAAAAAAACAAAACCAAAAACAACAACATAAAATGTACAGACGCTCTGTTGCTATTTTGTTTACTTTCGAAGCGGAGGCGTTAGAGGGGTGTGGGGGGTTGAAGACAGGCGGTAGGGTTGTGGACATGTGTTAACTAGGTAAATGTATATATATTTAGGTATATGCAACTCTCGGCTAGATCCTTAAGCCCGACTGATTTCATCTGAAATTGTATTGCATACTTTTCGGCAAAAATATTTAATACTTTTATTAATCATATTTTTGAACTATATACAAAATTTTAAAATACTTGCCATAATTATATGTATACAGCGCGCCCACTTGATGGATTCGCCAACACACACACACACACACACACACGAACCCTCGACTCACAGGACATGCGTAGTTGAGATAGAGCGAGAGAGTAAATTTACAGAGAATTGTATATATGTGTGTGTTGGTGTTTGTGTGTGTGTGTGTTTTTTTTTTTAATACACTTTATCGGCCAAGTCTCTGATAAAACAATCATCGTTTATGGTGCAACACGCTCCCTTCTGCCACCTACCCCTACCAATTGTCTCCCCCCGGTCCACCCCATCCCCCTAAGCATAATTGAGATATAGTCCAGCAGCGCAGCAGGGGATGGAGTAAAACCATGTACCGCTAAACCACATGATTGGAATTGCCAGTAATATGCTTTGAAGGAAAAGTCCCTATAAAACTGGGTTAACTGGGTTAACTTCAATATTTTATTTTTTGTATGTTTATTGTTAATGATTTTTGAGCAAGTTTTTATGACAAACAAAAAGAGAAATATCATTGCAAAGGCGTAACCTGCGTGCGGCTCGTTAATTTATCCCCCCTACCCCTCCAAATAACGACTTTGGCCTCCTCACCAAAAAAAAAAAGGAAAACTAAGAAAATCCAGGCCGGAAATGACAAGGCATAGTTTTCGCATTTCTTTTTTTAAATTACAAACAAAACTGAAAACAAAAAACGAAAACGAAAAACAACGAATGGGAAATCAAATATGCCTTTAGCACGAAATATTCAAATTTTTTTTCTTCTATTTCGTCCTTTCTGGCTTTTTGTTTTAGTTTCTGCTTTTTTTTTTTTGGTTTTTTTTTATTTTTATATTCCCCATTTTTATATGCCATATAATGTAAGCTAACCCCCAACCTTTAGGCCTATTCGCCCCCGTCTCTACCCGTTCCAAGAAGGCCTAAAGAGGTCTATGAGACTTTTCAATAACAAATTTTCGTTTCTTCTCATACCCTGTAAAATGTTAAAACGGGTATATTTTCACTTTTCAATTGTTAAAAATTGAAAAATGGAGAAATATATTCTATGATATTAGAATATTTGTTGAATCCATTCAGGATCAAAAAAGCCATGAGCCTTTATGAGATATTAAAAATTAATTATTTGTAAGTTTTTTTTTCTAAACATCTTATGTATAAGCATTTATCTTTTGAAATTGAGAAAGAGAAAATATACTCTAAATTTGTAATACTAATATTTTAGTTTAAAATGATCAATAATTTAATTACATTTTTCAGTTTATGTGTTGTCGTTTCTGATTTTTACATATGTATGTTTGGTTTAGGATTAAGAGGATCCTAAATACATACATACCTATATTATTTATTAACTAATTTTCCTATACAAAAGAGGGCCAAATACAAAAAGATTTGAAGATTTTATGGAACATTAACAAAGATTGCTAGTGTGGCTATATTTTTATAAATACCATCCATCCCATTGATAATTAATAAGTTTCTTAATAATTAATAAGTTTCTCCTTTGCAGATTATTTCAACTTCAATTTTAATTGTCACCTTTTATTTATTTATTTTCGTCTATTACAGGGTATAACAGAGTGCGTTTCTGTTTCGAGCGTTTATTGCTGTAGTGCGAGTCATTTATCGCTTTTGCTGCTGTTGTTGGAACTTTTACGCTGGCGGTGCTGTAAAAGTTCTTGATATTGCTCTATGGAGCCATCCTCATGCTTGGAGGCAAACTGCTGCTCTCCTCCTGCCTTTGATTTCTGCTCATCGTTGCCGGCACTAGAGGCGGAGGCGTCTTTACCGTCTTTATCATGTTTTTGGGCACGCTTCGATTTCTTGATTTTATCACGCACGCGTTTACCTAATCGCGATTCAGCAAGTACCTGGCTGACCTTGGAGCTCTTTAGGTAGCGTGTGCGCCAGGACTGAAATGAAAGCAATTCGCAATTGTAGACGAGTTTAGATTTTACGTGTGTGATTGATAAGAATGATAACCACCTCTGAATTCTCCGGCTGGAGCTTCTCATGATCATCCTCACTGGTGTCCAGGGATATGACATCGTTATCCATTTCATCTTCTTGACTGCCATTTGATATTTTCTCTCTCCCCGTCTCAGACTTAATACTTGGCGTTGGTTCTTCCTTGGCCAGTTGTTCAATCATCTCATTCTCTAGATCACCTCCTATAGAGATGACGTCATCGTTTTGATCCTCATCTTCAATTAAAGATAGTGCTGCTGTTCCCCCACTGCTAACCACTTGACCACTTTCTTGGACACAGTTGGAATTATCGTGTGCAATTGTTAAAGCTTTCGGAGATTTCTCAGGTGCGGGTATTGGATCCTTAACATCAGTAGTATTTTCTTTGTCCATCTCCTTCTCGGGAGAAGGTGCTTCCTTTTGTTCGCTAGGCTTTTCTTCAGTTTCCACTTCATCTCTCACCTCACCCTCTTCTGGCTCACTCTCCACAGCTGGTTCAGCTGGCTGTGGCAATGTCGGTGGCGGCAGCTGCTTCATAGCGGCCTCTCGTTTGGCGCCCTGTTGTTGTCCTGTATCTTTATCCTTGTTAACCTGTTCATCTTCATCTGTGCTATCGCTTATTAACAATGTTTCAGTCTCTGTCTGTATGGGTATGACATCTGGCGAAACTGAGCGCGATGGATCTTTTGCTGGGGAATCTCTTATGGTCACTTCTGTAATTTCTTCTATAACTTGCCTCTCTGGGGTTTTGTTAGTTTGTCGATATTTACGCTTGATCTTAATCTTTTTCGTTCCTCCTTCTCGGCTACTATCATCATTTATTTCAACAAGTCGTTCGCTAGATTTACGTTTCCGTTGAGATTGCGATCTTTCGCGTCTTTTGCTGACACTTTTCGATGATTTACTTTTTGACTTTTCCACTTGTTTTGGTCTATCCACATCGGCGGGAGTATTGTCATCTTCATCATCTGATTTAACCTCGATTTTAGTTATTGGTTCCATGGCCAACTGGGACCGAATGGCTCTGGCACGAGCCTGAAGCTCCAAAAGTTCCAAAACACTAATTTGTCTATCGGCTGCAAACATTTTCAAAATAAATTAGTTCACTCAAATTCCTGTTGGAATCACATTTCAAATTGAATGTGATGGCATGCATTAAGAGAAGGATATGTACATATATAGAATTTGCTAATCGCTATCTAAACTCGGATTGAACTTCTGTTTGAACCGACGACTTATTCTCACATCAGACTACTACATTTCGAAGATTGGACGACATTCAAATTTATGCGTGAGTTAGAAAAGGATAAATAGATATGTGTTATTGCTCTAACTCGATTTTTGAGCCCAAAATGGTTTTAAGAAACAATAATTTCTAAAATTAAGTAAAGTAAATAGGCGGAGAAAGTTGTCTATTCTTGGCTTATTTTTGCTTTTCTTAACCCTTTCTTAACATTTTAATGGCCCTTTATATGCTTTACACTGTTTCTCACAGGAAGTTTTCGAAAATCTACAATTACATACATATAGTATTTAATCTCCCATTTATAGTAGGCATTCCACAAACATCATGTCGATTTTAATATAGTTTCTACCCCAAATTATTCTCAATCTCTCTCTCTCTCTGTTAGAAAACACACATAAACTTACGTTCTTCGTTTTGTTCCTTTTTGATAGGTTTTTTGCCACTAACCAGTTTCTTTTTCTTAGCTGAAAATTTACGCAAAAAAAAGAAAGTAAAACACGCATTAAATTGGTAAAAATAAATGCTTATGATTGAAAATTAAACTGCACACACACACCACACACCCAGACAGAAAAAAGAAGATGGATAGCGAAAGTGGCTTTAGTGGTCAGCAGCCGCCGGAGCAACCAGATAGCGATGACAATCTAATCGATCAATTTAAGGTAAAGCTAAGTGGTCAACAGGACTTGGAAATGCGATTACGTGAATTTAAGGCCGCATGCGATGCCCACGAGAAGCATATACGGAAGCGGCGTAGGCGAACCTATTATCACATGGGTCTGGTGGCCAAACTGGTGACGGAGACAACCCACGATGAATTGCGCCGCATGCTAGAGAATGGCACATATACATTTCATGTGGATACGGTGGCCAATAAGCCAAATGAACTGACCAGCATACTGGAGACCATGAATATAGCCATTTCTGCCACTGTTGTGGAAAGAGAACTCAAACTAGCTACAGGACTCGCTTTGGAAATCAATGGTGAATGCTGTCGCATTGGTCGTTTAAGGAATAACTGCACTGTGATGCTTGCCCGTGGTTCTGTGGTCACTCTGACCACCAATGAGGCCTATCGCTATGCGGGATTCAAGGAGATTGTCTTTGTGATTAATTTGAAGGCCTACCTAAGTTCATTGAAGCTGGGTGACATCCTATACATTGGACGAGAAGTGCGTTGTCGTGTCCTAAAGACACTACGGGAAGCCGTAGCGGTAATGATCATTGATGCTGGGCTAATGGCCTCATATGATTTCATTGAGTTGCCGCGTCAGTGTTATAGCCTAAAACCTGAAGTCTATCAGGAACTCTTTATGCCCGATCTCAAGTTGGTCGAGTCCCTAAAGGCGAACTATATAGTGCTGCCCAAGATTAGGTGTAAGAGCTTCTTACGTGCCGTTCGTCAAGCTCTCAATGAGCAATTCGATTTGAAATTGATTGGCATGATTGATTTCGAATATGTGAGAAATAATATGTTGGATCTATTGGGTATAATTAAGCTAGTGGACTATATATGGATACCCGATATGTTTAGTGTAAATTGCTGTGTCTATAACTACATTATGGAAGATGTACTACCTATATCGAAGTGCCAGAAAAAGCCAGTAATTGGTACAGTGCCTCTAGAGCGATGCAGTGATTTTAAACATTACGAGTTGCATGAGTTCCTTTGGAAAATCGATGCCATTCACATACAGAAGAGCTCGTGGTGCAATAAATATCCACTTATTGTAAAAAAACTAATGCCCGTCCGTGACTATCGTGTGGGTGTTGTCCAATCTGAGATGATGGTCAAGAATATCCTCACTTCATATCAGACCATAGTGAATTTCATTATCAGAACAATAAGTTCCATCGAATGTCAGGCTATATTTATCTATACAAAGTGCGAAAATGCAAGCGTGGCTTTGGCTCGAACCGAAATTTATTGCCCTGTCTATATGATGATACCACTGACCGACAGCGAAGAAGATGATAACGAGGCGAGCATCAAGTGCAAATTTGATTTGGCCAGGGCTCTGCATCTGAGAAGGAATATGCATCCAGTTCTCTATACCAAAGATATTAATGAACAAAATTTGGGCCCTATAGACTTTGGGGTGGATTATATGAGGCGTAAGGGCTGCCTGGAAGTGGGCGATTTTGTGGTCACACTGGAGGTGGGCAGGGAAGATGAGGAAAATGTGACTCTGGGTGTTGGAGAGGATGTATGGATACTGAGAGCTTTCTATGTGGCCCCTCAGTTACCCTATGAAAAGTTTCAGCATGGTACATAAAAAACTTTTCCTAATATGTGCAGTTGTATTTCCAAGATATTTGTCCAAATTATTTGTAATAAATCCTATTTTTTAAACTAACCTCTCCGTGTGTCCTGGCCACCTATATCACTGTCTGATGATATCTCCTCTAGGGATATGTGTTCTAAAGATTACAAAGGCATGATTAGAACTAATTCAACTTTAGCTCTCTCCACTTACCTTCCTTATGTTGTACATCCGAATCCTCTGAACTCTCTGTATCTGAGGGACAAGGTTTGTCATCTATAATGGACTTTAGGCGCTTGGTGGATATGCACAGCAATTCGTCCAGACAGCGTTCCTCAATTTCCTCCAGAGGGGCTTTCTGCCACACGAGCATGGAAATGTTATTTATTGAATAGTATTTGTTTTCAGGGGTTATTGGTTTACCTTTAAGAACTCGGGGGCCAGATTAATAATTGTCTTTGGCTTCAGTGTGGCAAAGATTTGTTTCACCAGCTCCAAACGGTCATCAATGTAGTGGGAAATGTGATGCAGTGTTCGATCCTCTTCAAGTTTCTCTTTCTTAATGCCAATGGGTTTGGGAATTTGGTCGCTGCCTTTTTTCCCCTTCTTAGAGGTGCTCATTTTTGTATTTAATAATTTTTAAAAAATAAACTTCAATTTTATTATTTTATTTTCTTGACTTTGCTTTTGCAGCACTGGCAATCAGCTGCTGCAGTTGCACCTTCATCAACACTGTCACTTATTTACCCCGGGGCTATCGTTATCGAAACACTGCAGCTGCTTGTTTTCATCACTGTCAAAATAATTAATAAAAAACAAAATAAATTCTTATTATTTTAATGTGCCGGTACCAAACTGATTTTATACGCCTATTGCAGTAAGTATAAGATTTTTTCATATCAAATGAAAGGGATTTATTGTTTTAACCGGTAATTGCGCTTACGTCGGCATTACTGGCGGCTTTAGATACTAAATGTACTAACGTATAAAATCCTTTATTTGTTTATATAAACAATTGGTCATATGAATAATTATAGTTATAAATCTTTGTGTGTGTGTTTTATTTTCTTAATTAGTAAAAAATTATAGTCAGCGTTTTTTTTTTTTTTTTTTTGTTATTTGTGTTTATCGTTTTTTGTTTTTAGCTTTATTTAGCTCTCTCATCTCTAGCTCTCCCATATGTTCGCAGAATGTCGAAGTAGGCAAGAGAGAGAGGAGCATTGTGTCAAAATAGTTGAATTATTATGGTTAAGAATCCTAAATCAAACGACGAATGTGAAATGCGGCGATAGATATTACATCCGTACTGTAGATATTTATCTACAAAATTCAGCCCAGTCCGGCTGAGAGAAAAAGAGCTAGCGTGTTAGCGAGCGGAAGTGAGAAAACAATATACGAACCAACCGAACGAAGAAAATAAAAAAAAAAGAATCATAGCAAAGTGTACAAAGCAATCAACAATGAGTATCTCGCGTGGCGGTAACCAAGCGCCGGATGATCTGGAGCCGCTGCTGCACGACGAGAGCCGACCGATTGACAAAGATGTGGAAGCCTCATTACTAAATGGATCCGCCTCCAAGGAGTTCAGATTAGCAGGAGGAGGAAATGGAGGCCCTGGCGGTCATGGAAGGGAGCGAGAGGATTCTGGATTATTTTTAAAGAAAATCGGCAGTGCCTTCTTTTATGGCATTTCATCCTTCATGATCACGGTGGTGAACAAAACCGTGCTGACTTATTATCAATTTCCATCGTTCCTATTCCTCAGCCTGGGCCAACTCACGGCGAGTATCGTGGTGCTGGGTGTGGGAAAACGTTTAAAACTGGTCACATATCCGCCACTGCAGCGTAACACATTCTTTAAGATTTTCCCATTACCATTGATATTTCTGGGCAACATGATGTTCGGACTGGGCGGCACTAAGGCCCTAAGTCTGCCAATGTTTGCCGCTCTGCGTAGATTCTCCATTCTGATGACCATGCTGCTGGAATTGAAAATCCTTGGCGTACGGCCCACAACAGCTGTACAGATCAGTGTCTATTGCATGATTGGAGGCGCTCTGGTGGCCGCCTCTGATGATCTGTCCTTCAATCTGCAGGGCTATGTCTATGTAATGATTACAAATGCCCTAACAGCTTCGAATGGCGTGTATGTGAAAAAGAAACTGGACACCTCGGAAATTGGCAAATATGGATTAATGTTCTACAATTCATTGTTCATGTTTGTACCCGCATTGGCATTGAATTATGCCACCGGAGATCTGGAGAAGGCCTTAAATTTTCCCAGTTGGAATAATGCGACATTTGTGTCGCAATTCCTGCTTAGCTGTGTCATGGGTTTCATTCTATCCTACAGCACCATTTTATGTACACAATTCAATTCCGCCCTGACCACCACCATAGTCGGGTGTCTCAAGAACATTTGTGTCACATATCTAGGCATGTTCATTGGCGGTGACTATGTCTTCTCTTGGCTCAATTGCATCGGTATTAACATAAGTGTGATGGCCAGTTTACTCTACACATATGTCACATTCCGGAGGAAGCAGGCTCCAGATAAGCAGCAAACACAATTGGCTGTATCCAGCAGCAACAGTTTCCGCACCCAAAGTGTCTAGACGCAAGCCAAAGCCATAATATACTTATAAATATCAAAGAAGCTAACATCGGCTCTGCCGAAGTTTATATACCCTTGCAGTCCATGGCCATAATATTTTTACATGTTCCAAACTCTTTTTCTGTATCTCAATTCATTAATGCACAGAACCTTTCAAATATCATTTCAATTTCTTCATCTTCTTCCCCATCCCCTTTTACACGCATGCCGCGATTCGCACGTATACACATATAGTTTATGTAGCGTTGCGTCTGTATGTGTGCATGCGTGTGCTCTGATGATTCGAGCAATGACGTATTAGGCAGCAGGCAGCGCTGCCGGCAGCGGCTGAGCAGAGGCGATTTATATCGATTGGGATCTGAGATTTTATATATAATACTATCATATTGGTAAATTTCATGGGGATACTCCAATTTTTGCAAAAATGTTTCCTCTAGAGCTATATGATATACATAGTGGTCCGATTCTGACAATTTTCATACTTTATTGTTACCGGCATACTCTCTTAAGATGGCTGAGTAATGGAAACGTCTCCTTCTGTGCGTTACAAACATCTGACCAATTTTAAATACCCTCTGCAAGGGTATAATAATAATAATTCTATTCGTATATCGTATCCGTATATTGTATCGTATATCGTATTGTATGTCGTATAAATGTAAATTCTACTTTTTATATCCTTAAACTACATAAATTCTCTCTGTACATAGGCGAAAGATAAACAAGAAAAAAAGAAAAACAAACAAAAAGTTATGTATTTTTAATATGTAATTACTAAATAAGCAATTATGTAATTTTAATTGACTTTTTGTATGCAAACAAAACGATGAAAGAAACTAAAGAAAAACAACACACAAGTGTCATAAACTTATACACACTCACACATGCACACACACGCAGAGAAGTCATGGAAGTAGCTCTAAAAGGGGGAGCGAAGACTATCCCCTTGTAACGAATAGATTGGAAAAATACAATTCGACGTAGTTTAATGTAAATAAATGATCTGGAATAAACTGTTAATCCCAACGACTTGTTCCACATAATTCAAATGAATCATTCTTTCCCTTAGACCAAAAGTGCTAACACAGTTTCTTTCACTAGAAGCAAACCCTACTCCCAACGCCCATGTAAATAGAGAACTATGATTATTATGTATGACTTTTTTTGTTTTCCACTTTTTTTTGTGTTCTTGATAAGATTGCTCCCGATAAGAATTGTTACCCGCTTCCCCTAGTAGCCCCTTTTTTTAAATTTTTGAGGGGCTACCGCAGTAAAGTGTGTTTCATATTTCCTTATTTGCAAACCACTGCATTGTCTTTTGTAGAACTGCCACGCGTTCCTCTACAGGAACACACAAAACAAATAAAAATAAAAAAAAAAACAAAAAGAACATTAAAAAAAACCAGAAAATGAAGATTCTTTTGATTTTGACGACGACAAAAGTAATTGATTTCCCATACAAAGTCATTTTATTGATGGTTTTTTTTTCTTTTGCTCTTCCTCTCTTACTCTCTTGTGTATGTGGATGGAGGCTTATCTTTGGGCTTTAGTTAAACTTATCATATCTCAGCTCGACTCGGCTCAGGTGCATGTCGTCAAACAATATGAACCAAGTGCTTCGTATATTGATGGCGGCAATTACTCATCAAATTAGTCAAAAGGTCATTGAAAATATATACGAAACGAAATGTGTATACCCTATAATTTTTCGAACGGAATATCCATGTTATCATATCAGACTTTTACTTTTTTTTTTAGAAATGTTAAAGCCAGATAAAGATATAAATTACCCAATGAGCGTTTTAATCAAATTATTGGCTTTATAATCTTTAAAATCTTCTTTAAAACTTAACTTAAAAAGTTTCAACTTCTTTAATTTAAAAAAAATATATTATAATAATAGAAAAATAATAATAATTGGAGAATTTTACAAGTTATTCTCAGATAACAAATTTTTGCTATAGAAGAACTATTAATCTAGTAAACTGTGAATATAAATTCAGTATTTAATATTTTTATTATTTAAATTCATATAGAATTTTTAATTTTAGAACATTTCAGATAACAGATTTCGCTATAATATATATTAGCTTTTTTTTGGTTATCAGATTTAAAACACAGAAGTTATGAGAGTTTGGATAAATTTAGTTGCAGGAAATGTGAGGAATGAGTACTAAATTAAAATGATAAGTCAAAACATTATATTATAGAAATAGTTTTCTAAAGTACGAGCCATGTGTCCAAATGTGGAAGCATTGCCCCATAGCACTTATTTTATTTTTATAATTTTGTTTTTTTTTTTTTTTGGGACTTCTACAAATATTAATGAGAATAAAGAAGAAGGTGGGGGAAGTACGAAAAACGAAGTGTGGAGTTTGGTCAAAAACTGGTTTTGCAGATTTAACCGTTGGGCGCTTACGATTGTTTTTTCCATTTTTCTTACACAAATAACAATTATGGACAAATTGTTTACTTAAAGTTGCGGCACGTACATACCAACATACATACATACATACGTACATACAGTGGCTCACAGCTTATTTCGTGCAGGGGTGCAAAAAAACTTTAACAGCGTGTACCCCTTAAACTATTGAAGATATCAAAAAAATTTAAATGCAGTTTTATTTAGTGGTGATTTATAATTTATTTAGGCACTTCATTGTGTTTCTTACTTATAAAATAACTATTATAACTAAAAAAAAGGAACGTCAGTGGCTTTTTCTATGTCACAGCTTATTTCGTGCACTGCACTTAACTCTAAAAATTATTCTAAATAAATTAAATTAGTATTTGATGTGACCTCCCTTTTGTTTAATCACGTTTATCATGTGTGTTTCCATCGAGGAAACCAATTTTTTGGTGACTTCAGGTGATATTTTTGCCCATTCTTCCAGTAGGGCCTTTTTAAGGTCATTTTTATTAGAAATTGACCTTTTCCGGATAGCCATGTCCAATATTGCCCACAAGTTTTCTATCACATAAAGGTCAGGAGACTGGGCAGGAGGAATGACCACATATGGGCAGTTCCAGATCAACCAGGACTGGACAATGCCGGATTTGTGTTTGGGGTCATTGTCTTGATAAAAACGGAATCCACCCTCTAGACCCAATTTCTCAGCACTTTGAAGCAAATTCTCCTTTAAAACTGATAGATACATATGTCTGTCCATTGTTCCTTCGATGAAAACCAGGTTTCCAACTCCAGAAGCCGCCATGCATGCCCAAACCATGACACTGCCACCGCCATGCTTCATAGTGGGCTTTAAGTTCTTATTATGTGCCAGAAATGTCGACTTAACTTTGCCAAGGATCATGTTTCCCGCCCAATTTCTTTCTGGAACGATGTAATATATGCTGATGAATCCAAATTCAATATCTTTGGGTCGGATGGGATGCCATATGTTTGGCCCCAACCAAATACCGAGCTTCATAATAAGAACTTAAAGCCCACTATGAAGCATGGCGGTGGCAGTGTCATGGTTTGGGCATGCATGGCGGCTTCTGGAGTTGGAAACCTGGTTTTCATCGAAGGAACAATGGACAGACATATGTATCTATCAGTTTTAAAGGAGAATTTGCTTCAAAGTGCTGAGAAATTGGGTCTAGAGGGTGGATTCCGTTTTTATCAAGACAATGACCCCAAACACAAATCCGGCATTGTCCAGTCCTGGTTGATCTGGAACTGCCCATATGTGGTCATTCCTCCTGCCCAGTCTCCTGACCTTTATGTGATAGAAAACTTGTGGGCAATATTGGACATGGCTATCCGGAAAAGGTCAATTTCTAATAAAAATGACCTTAAAAAGGCCCTACTGGAAGAATGGGCAAAAATATCACCTGAAGTCACCAAAAAATTGGTTTCCTCGATGGAAACACACATGATAAACGTGATTAAACAAAAGGGAGGTCACATCAAATACTAATTTAATTTATTTAGAATAATTTTTAGAGTTAAGTGCAGTGCACGAAATAAGCTGTGACATAGAAAAAGCCACTGACGTTCCTTTTTTTTAGTTATAATAGTTATTTTATAAGTAAGAAACACAATGAAGTGCCTAAATAAATTATAAATCACCACTAAATAAAACTGCATTTAAATTTTTTTGATATCTTCAATAGTTTAAGGGGTACACGCTGTTAAAGTTTTTTTGCACCCCTGCACGAAATAAGCTGTGAGCCACTGTACATGTATGTACATACATATATCGGGCTTGAAAAAAGAAACTATAGATAGAGAGATATGTATATACATATGTATGTAAACAGGTAGTAGTCAGGGTCATGTTAGAAGTCACCTCTGAGTGGAGTGAAGTGGAGTCGAATGGAAGACGATGCCAAGTGAGGTCGAACCAAAAGACTACGTCATTTTGTCTATTCACAGATAATGATGCAGCGTTTACGCTTAGCTCGCCGCGGGTTGGCCTTAACAGCTGTGAGAAGGCAAACTGTTGTCCCAGAGGAGGAACACCTCGATGCCTATGAGCGGGAATATCTAAAGCATCGCATAGAGATAACACCGTTTCAAAGAATGCTCTTGGGAGCAGGATCCTCTGTGGCTGCCATACTAGATCCAAGGCGGTAAGTTGAATCGATTATCATTTATTGGAGCATGCTAAAGTTGTTTAATGCAACGTTGTTTTGCAGCCATGATATGATTGCCTGTCTGGGTGAGACAACTGGTGAGGGTGCTCTTTGGAATATACTCGACAGCATGGTGGCCAGCGAGGAGGGGCAACGCATTTTGACTGATAAGCCACGTATACACACATCCACCATAGATTTTAAAATGCTGGAGACCCTACCTCCAGATACTTTTGGTGCCGCCTATGTTAAGTTTCTCAAAGATAATGTGAGTAGTAGAAGGAGCGGGCAGTAAAAGATCTGTCTCACTCTCGTTCTCTCTCTTTCTCTAACGCGCTCTCTCTTTTGGATCAAATTGTGATTTGATTATTTGTTTTTAGAATGTAACTCCCGATAGTCGTATGCCAGTGCGTTTCTTAGAAGATCCAAAGTTGGCCTATTTGATGACTCGTTATCGCGAATGCCATGACCTGATTCACACTGTATTGAATATGCCAACGAATATGCTGGGCGAGGTGGCTGTCAAATGGGTGGAGGCACTCAATACGGATCTGCCCATGTGCTATGGCGGAGCCGTTTTTGGTGCTGTACGTCTAAGACCCAAGTAAGTTCAATGCTCTACCAAGCACTCTATCTCCCATTAGCCCTCTCGCAGCAACTTATTGTTTGGTTTTTAGGCAACGTCGCGAGTACTTGAAACGCTATTTGCCTTGGGCCATTGATAATGGCAGACGTATGAAGCCATTGATGCCCGTCTACTGGGAGCAGCGTTGGGAGCAGAATGTTAATGATTTGCGTGCTGAATTAGGCATTAAGTTGTTGAAATACTAATTAGAATAAAAATTTGAAAATATACGTTACATTATGAGGTTCGATATGTATCGATAAGTCGATAAGACTTAAGCGATCTAGCAGTAGCTAGATCTAGCCAAGAAAACTTCACCGATCATGGTGCCAGTGCTTCGCATCACTAGACGCGACGGGTGAATTTGTTAAATGGAACATGGAACTAAAGTTAATTTGTTTATAATTGCATTATGGGAGAAAAATTTAATGGTTTTAGCCACGACGAGATCATGAAGATCGCGGGCGTCAAACATGTGACCACCAAGAGTCATATGGAAGCAGGTAAATCCCCATTCCGTTTCAAATCAAAAGACATAAACAATAATAATATTTATTTGTATCCGTGTATGTCTGCGTGTGTGTGTCTGTGTGAATGTGATTTTTGTTTTTTTTTTTATTGTAGCTCTTCGTAGCCAACCCGGCATCCGGCGTATGCCCGATAAGATGTTTCGTCAGGCAGATCAGCTACGGAAACAACAAACCCAAGTGGACAAACAAAAGAAGACAGAAACTGCCAAGGAGAAACAATTGCCCAAACTAGCCACCACTCCCACACCAACGCCCACATCCCAAGGTAATGCTGTTGATGATGTCAAGGCAGATGAATCGTTAAATTTGGAACGTGGCATTAGTGACTCCCTTGTCGAGGCTCTCTACTTTGGAAATCAGAAACCAAAGCAACAGACAACAAATGGAAGTGCCACGTTGGCTCCTTCCTCTGGTAGCGAGACGACCATCGATGATAGTTCAATTCTAAAGATAAGCGCCAACAAAGGCACAACGGAGGATGATAATGCCAGCATCTTGCCCAGCAGAAAAGGCTCAACGAGCGCCTCGCCACGTCTTAACACAGATTCACCCTTTAAAGGGATTTCGCTTAAGGATTTTGAGCAGCATCGTAAAATGATAGAAGAGCAAAATAAACAAAAAAAACAAATGCTCTATAACGCCATTGAGCAACATACTCAGAAAACAGCTGCTGAATCTCGCAAAATTGAGGAAATCCGCCACGAACTATCCAAACTGGAGAGTGATCTCGCTGTGGATGTAGCCCTATTAAGAAAACAGATTGACAATGCTTGCATAAACTTTGCCAATATTGAGTATGGTGAAAAAAACTTCAAAATATCGAACAGACTAACCCACCATTGTATCTTTATCGTTACAGGAAACATTATGTTAGGATCGAGGCACAGTTTCTGAAGGCTAAAATGGATCTACATAATGCCGCAGAGAAGAAGGAACTGCTAACAGAACATCTTTGTACGGTAATTGCCCACAATGAAGATCGCAAAGCGCAAAAATTGACAGAACTTATGCAAAAAGTGGGCCTGGCGCCAACGGACGAACCTGAAGCTGTGGACAATCAATCGGATGGGCCAACGGGGCCGGGAACTCAACAAGTTTAGCTATTAATGAGGGGCTCAAATATACAAATATATATAAATATGCATACTATTCTTAAAGATAATAAATTAAAAACTTTTAATGTCGTTAAAAAAATGGCTAACTCAATATAAAAACTGATTAAAAACTCTTTATATAGTCTTCAATTCATATATGTATTTCTAAAGAAATGACGAACATTAAGCTTAACTTCAAAATGTCTAGAATCAAGCCAAAATTAATACATTGGAAATTAGAATAGATTTTCGCTTTCGTTTCCAAATAAATTTATAAGCTTAATTGGCTTTTATATTGTAAGCTTTTTAATATACGACCTAACTAATATTTTAAATTCATATTCTGAATCTAAAACGATTCGGAGATAAAACCGTTTTGCATTTCGGAAAGGTGACCTATTGAAATGCATTGAAGTGTGAACACGTGAAGTTATCGATTGACAAATATCGATATCATTGGGCCAATGTTGCCACTTGGCAACTTGTTGCTGTGACGTCACGCACACATATACACTAACACAAACGCAACCACTAGGCCCAGCCACACAGCCACACATTACGTCAATATGGCAATCTGTCAAACCGCCAATTACAACAATAGTAGCAGCAAAAAATTGCCATTTCATCAATATTTTAGGCATTTCTTCAATACATAAATAAGATTTGCTTTATTGAGTGTTTAATTGCAATCAAAATAAGCAAAACAATAACAAAATGCACCACCAACCCGCCCATACACAGCCCCATCCGCCCCCGCATAGCATCCGTCTCATGTCGGGGGCCGAGGAGAATCGTCAGTATTTGCGAACGTTCATCCAAATGTACAAAGATCTGCCCGTACTGTGGGACACCTCACTGCGGGACTACACGAATCGAGAGAAAAGGGCGGAGGCCTATCAACGATTGGTTCCAATCTATCATTATCTGAAACGAGACGCCACCGTCGAGGATGTGAAAAAGAAGATCAATACGCTGCGCACCAATTACCGCAAGGAGCTGAAAGTGGTGGAGAGTGCCATTCGATCCGGTAGCTTGCACACGCCGCGCTGTTGGACATTTCAAGAATTGGACTTCCTGCGGAATACCGAAAAATTTCTGGCCGTGAATCCCACATTTAAGAATGAGCCGCAATCCTTCGCCTTCAATGAGAACTCAACGTCGACAACGGCGTTTCTAGCCGATCAGGCGGGCGGTCATTATGCTTATAGGGGGGTGGGAGGACAGACACCAAATATCAGCGAAATGTTTCACAAATCCTTCGGTCATGGCCAAAAAGTTGATGGATTGGGTGTAACATCGGCACCAGCAGCCACCATGATGCATCATCAGCCGCCAGGCCATAGTAACGATTATACATTAGGAAAAAGATCACGTCTATCGCCAACTCCAAATGCTGGTACACCGGGTGGTGTACCAAATGCCGGCAATGATGAGTTACTTAGCATGGCCTGTGAGTATTTAGCTGGCTCATATCCCGAAGAGGAATCTATTGCCCGCACTTGGACCCATAAATTGAAACGTTTGCCTCGAGAGCAACGACTATTGGCTGAGCGTTTTATCAATGAGATTCTTTTCGAAGCGGAATCTAATAATCTGCACCGCGGCTCAGTGCAGATTAACAATAGTTTTGAGCCCTATGTTAGATTTCATGAGGAGCCAGCGACCACATCAACGTCAGGGCAGGAGGAGCAGGATAAATCCCAGAGTCCCAGTGTACATACATCCACCGAGAGCAGTTCAACAAAACCAAATGTAGCAGTAGTTGGTGGCGGTGGTGGTGGGGGCAGCGGCGGTGGTGGCGTTGTAGGAGGAGGGGGGGCTGCCTCTAATGGCGGCAATAGTTTTTAAGTGTTACTGAAGTAAATTTTACTTTTGTTTTATTTGTTATGACACACAAAAGAAATAAATATACTAATGTTTATATCAACAAAAAAAAAGATGCTAGCTAATCCACTCGCTGATATTCCACCAAATTCCGGGTGAACCAAACATAGGGCGAAGCGCCAGCCAGTAAGAGGCAAGCACCAATCACAGGACGATGCAAAATCCAAGCGACAGCGGCTATGGTTAAAGCCAATGAGAAGGCAATCAGAAAATTTCCAGTAAGCGGATACTGGGAATCAGGTGCCAGATTTATGAGTAAAGGAACATTAAGAACTACATAGAAAGCAAGAATAGACATTAACGATTTTAGGATGGAATTAACAATTTAGTTTCCTGGATTCTACTTACACAGTATTCTTAAGATCTTGGAGTTGCATGAGACTCCAAAGAAGATGAGTAACCAGCCAATGAAACGCCAATACCAAGTATTTAACACCTGGGCACGTGACTCTAATTTAAATACTTCGGTGGCACTTAATCCACCCGGATATACCAATAAAATCGAGGCACCTCGCGACGTTATATATGGCACAACTTTGTTGCCCTCCACCTTGCCCACAACACTAAATGTTTCACCTTCCATGCCGGCAAAACTGAAAAGTATACGCAAATCACCAACTTCAGGATTGAAGACATCATTTGTATGATAGTAGAGACCCAAATGGAGCTTAATGCTCGAATCTTCTGGCCTAATATCCGAGGTTAGCTCACGAAAATTGCTAAATTTCTCCTTCACCTCTGTGCCCAATTCATATTTGCCTATATAGACAGCATCGGCTATCTGCACATGACTTTCGATGGGGAATCTCGACGGATTTGTGTGACCATGACGATTGTAAAAGTTGCGCGAATCGACAATTTTATCCCGCCATTCACGGGAATAATGATACGTACGTGTTTCCGACTGAGAGCTTTCGCCAAAGTGATGCTCTCTGAAAGATAAATAAAACTGGCAATTAAAGGTTTCAACAAATTTAATTGATTGACTTACATTGTCTCCTCTACCCATTGATACATTTGCACGCGTCTTTTCAGTTTTACTGCCATTAATTGGATATTATAGTCCGGCTCGGTTAGCGGTTCACCTATTAGAATACCTCCCGATATATGAATAATACGCTGCTCGAAACTTTGATCCAGCTCTTCGTTAGTGAATTGGATGGAATAGATGTCGGCATAAACTTCATCCAGGGCCAACATCATGTGTACAGCGTGTCCCTCATTCCAATAGAGTATCGCCGAGCCGGCTATGAAGAGGACTATGCCAAATATTGATATAAGCCAGTGGGAGCGAAAGTTTTCAGCCAGATTAGCCATTCCATTGGACGTCAAAGTTTTACTTTCTGTAGTGGGAATACAAAATGGAGAATAATTTTTTGTTTCCTGTTGGTTTTTTTCAACGCTTCTGCACTTATGAATAGTGAATGTACCTGCCTCTCTGAATCCTCTCGAGCACTTACTCTAAACGTAATAGGACAAACAGCTGATTACTGGATCTCTACACTTAATGCAACCACAAAAGGTAACAAAATTTTATTGATGTCAGCAAATTATGGAACAATGAGCAATGATTAACACAAAAATTGAACAATTTAAAATTGACAAGTTACACACCGATATGGGCGCCCATAGAAATGTAAATAAAAATAATTTCAAATAGTTTAAATTTCTAAATCTCAACTGGCGTTGCCACAAGACACTTTGTGACGTCACGGCTAGTTTATTCTTCTGTGTCATGACGATACTTTTGATGCCATTCAAAAGTATCGATACTTACTATCCCACAACAACTGGCAACACCAAACAAACAACAATACCGAAGTATAAACAAATAGCATTTTGTATATTCTTAAATCAAACATAATGGCCGCCTCCTCCGCTGAACATATACTAACTGCTGGTCCTTTGGATAAATACGGTGACGAAGATTGGTTTAGCCTGCTGATACGATATGGTCTGTATGTGGGTGCCATTTTCCAGTTTGTATGCATTTCGGCAGCTGTTCTTATGGCCGGCGACGGTGATGAAAATTCATCTTTGGAAAACCATGAATCTGATGGCAACCGGGGTGAGATTGGTGAGCAACGCGAGGGAAATGTCAATGCAACGGCAAGGGCACGCCTACACAAAATGCGCAAACTTGAAAAGAAAAAAAGACGTTAAACTCAAGCCAATTCCATAGAAATTAAGTATTAGTTCAATAATTTAATATAGTAATTTATTTATATATCTATAACTAGATGGAATAAAACTTAATTCATTATTTAAATAAATATGTACATATATATAGTTAATATAATTATCTATCCCTGCATATGCAATATCAAAGAATTGCCAGCCCTGCACAGTGGTCTAAGATGTTGAAGAAAATTACTCGACGAATTAAATTGTAAAAGCAATCATGTGTTTCACTGTCAGCCGTCTGATGGGGCACATGACTCAGGTGCAAGAAGGGAAACCTAAAGCCCCTACCCCTCAAAGAACATGAAAAATGACACACAAAAGCAATGATTTTTTTCTTTCGTTTTTTGTTGTTTTTCTGTTTGGCTGTTATCTTTAATTTTGGGAATAATATAAATTATAATAATCGTATATGTTATTATGCTGCACGTAATAATGTTGTTTTACTTCCCGTTTTTCGTTTTTGTTGTTTTTTTTTAACTATAAACTTTTGTGTGTGTGTGTGTGTGAAGGTGTATTGAATGCACTCTCTCTCTCTCTCTCTTTCATTCTCTCTGTCTCTTTCTCTATATATATGTATGTATATATAATATAGTATATAAGTTCATGCAAAAAGTATGCATAAACAATTTATCACTATTTTAATTAATTATACTTTATTTATTATTTTTTTGTTTTGTTTTTTTTCTTGTATTTGTTTTTAATGAATTTTGCGTGGAATTATATTTTTAAGTCAAAACTCATTTTTCCAAAAGGATATCAGAAGGAAAAGGATGGGAGAGTAGTTGCTGGGGTATCGGAAGGGGGAAGGCAGATAGGGAAATTCGTTTCAAAAACGCTAAATAAGAAATAAAAAAATATACATATATGTATATATATATATAGGTATTTAAAAAAATGACCAAATTACAACAACTCAAAAAGAATATATAACTTTTAGAAAGCCAAAAAGAAAGTTAAAAAAGAGGGGGATGGTGGAGAGAAGAGGGTATTTGTAGGTTGGTTGCACGGTTTGGGTTTTTGGTAGGCTTGGAAGGGAAATATTAAATTCTTTATCGTTAATATTTTGTTTGTTTATCATTATCATTGTTGTTGTTGTTGTCTAAATTATTGTTTAGTTACTCATCGTCACAAAATATAGTTAAATATATATCATATATTTGCTTTACCCCTCTCGCTCTGGCTCACACACAATCAATATCTCTGTCTCTCTTTTTCTTACTATATCGCTCTCTCTTTCTCTCCGTCTGCCTGTTTGTTTGTTTGTCAATCATTACTCGTCGTTCGTTAATTTTTTTTTTGTTTTCCCCCCAAACTTGCACTCGTTGCTCATCATTCATCGATCGATCTTAACTAAGCTTCGGGCAGCGGCTTCAGTTCTCGTATCTGCCTAATCAGATATGCCTTCTCATCATTAAATTGCTCATCCTCGGAACGATCCGTATGGAAATTAGTTAGAAAATCGACCAGTTTTGTTTGATTACGCAGCAGGATATCCAGTATGGGTTTTGGTTTATTTGGATTCGCCACAAAAACCTTGAAGACATGGAATGCCTCAAATTGTATATTGCGCGACTTCTCCTTTAGCATATTCATCATCAGTTTCAGATTCTCTGGCTCCGATATATAGCGTGTCATCACCGTAAAATTATGCCTATCCAGTAGCAATTCACCCAATAGCTTCAAACTTTGTCGCCGTGTCACATAATTCTCCGAATTCAAAAGTCGTTGATAGTGCTGGGCAAAGAACTTATCGTAGTTGGCATCCAAAAACTCAGCGCACAGCAGTTTGTGACGTGTCAGCAGCTCCTTGAATGTTGAAAAAGCATCGGAGGCAATATCGAATGTGGATACCTCCACATAGCGGAAGAACTTGAAAAACTCATCCGAGTGGAGCATTATCTTGGCCAATGCCTCATACCTGGCGCATTCACGGAGCATTGTGCCCGAATTCAAAGCAATTTCAGGATGGGCATCTTCATATCCAGACATCAAAGTGAACAATATCTCGGGCTTTGTGCATATGTACTCAACCGTTGGTGAACGCGTTCCAATTTGTCGTCGGAGCACATTGTTGAATATCAATGCCACATGCTTCTTGCCCTCAAAATCAATCCTATGCAGATTCTGTATTAACAAAAGCAACAGATTGCTATTGTATAGCTCCTGCGACAGTTGAGCGACCACATAATCGGCTGGAGGTTCAGCATCACTGCTCCCATATAGCATATTTTTGATGGATACCAAATTTTTGCTAACATCTTCTTGCGCCTTCTCCACTTTTCGGTCGCCGGCCTCCAAGGCGTTAATGGCCTCCTTCAGAGCCTTGACCAATTCGACAGGCGTCTTTTGTGATTTTCCGAACAGTGGCATCTTGTTGATGATGATGATAATGATGATGGTTCACTTCAATCACTCTCTCTCGCTCGCTCTCTCTCTGTTTCTCTACGCCTGTTTCTCTCACACTTCTTTCTGCTGTTGCTGGTGCTGTGGTATTAGGGTTGTTGTTGCTGTTGCCTTGTCTCACTTATTCTCCTTCTTCTAATCGTCCTTGGTTGTTGTTTATCGTTGCCGTCGTTGTGCAGGGCAAAAGAAATTAATGTTTTGGCAAATATCACGGTTTAATAATTCTATTATTATATATTAACTTTTTTCGTCTTTTGCTTTCCTCTTCTTGCTCAGTGCTCTTTGATAATTTAGTGTGACCAGCGGCGAAGCTGCTAAAGATACCAGCTGATTATAATGCGTTAAGAATTTCTAAGAACATTGCCAGACTGTTTAAAGTGTATCGATGTTATAACAATAGTATCGATATTTACTCAAAAAAAATCGATTGCATTAGCAAGTTCACCTTAGCGGGGCGAACTCCCGCCAGTAAAATATATGTGTGTGTGAGAAAGAGACAAAAATAAAAGTCGAAAGACGCGCTTCGCCGTTAAAAAATTTGATTTGTTTTGTGATTCCGACGCGTCGTTAAGAAACATTTAGACGAAAATACCGCGACGCTAGAATTTTGAATGTATTCTACAATAGTGAAACTAATAAAAATTAATAAAATTTAAGCTACCGTCAATAAACTTCGTTTTGTTTTTTTTCTTCATGTGTGTTTGTATATGTTAGGCGGTAGCGTGCTTTTAGTTTTTCGCGCCGCTTTTTAACTGAGCAAAAAATCAACGAAAAAGTTACATAGGTACATATATATGTCTCCGCATCAACCAGATCAGTAGAATACTTCAACCAAAAATAAATAAAGCAAGCGGAACAAGTCAACATGAAACTTACTTTCTGTCATTTAGTTGTTTCTGCTTAATATGTGCTGTGAATAGTTACTTAAAAATAAAAGTTTTAAAGTATAAAAATAACAACAACAAAAAAGGAAAAATGGAAACATCCGAGAAAGAGCAGCATAAAAACGGTGAGTTTTAAATAAACTACATATGTACATATGTATGTACATATAATAAACTGTAGTTGTATATTTCAAGGTAAATAAAAATAAAAGGGTGGTGAGAGAGTGCTGTTTGGAATTAGCGAATTCCCTAGAATAGGGCGGTAAGGAATGAGAACAAAAAAAAACAAATTCGAGGCCAAAGATACTCATAAAATATGTCGCTGCCAGCAGCTAAAAAATATATTCAAATACATTTATGTATGTACATATACATTTCATGTATAATTTGTTCATTTAATTGTTTTTTCTGGGGGACGAAAGAAGAAATGGCAAAGAGACAGGGAATTTTAAGCTCTTTTTATCTTTGCGTTGGTTTCTCTTGGATTTATATGTGTGTAGAAAATGTTTATCGTGAATGGTGACCAACAGCAGCACCCAACCGACCCCGACCCCGACCCTCTCCTCTGCACCGTTCACCGGCACTGTACCAAAGAGGGAGAGGGAGAGATGGCAATTAAGTGTGTGTCTGCGTGTGAGTTACCAGGAAGAACTATACAAACAACAACAAAATGCAGGAACAACAACATTTGCACAGCGCAATCGCAGCCGCCAGAGAGCGATTCCTCTCAGCAATGAGCAGTTAGTTAGTGACGTCACTCTCCTGGAGTAAGTAGTTTGCCTGCTGCTGCTTGCTCTCATACAGGTAGACGTCGTCACTCTCTTTCCCTCTCTCCGTTCCTTGGGTTTGTTGTTCTTTACCGCCGATTTACCTACTCCTCAGGATACGATGTCTGCCTCTCTCTCACACAGGCTGCAGTCTGTCCTTCTACAGTTTTACACATGTTGCTGCTTAGGGGCGCTGTCTACCTCAATGGTAAAAGTATTTTTACATGGGTGTGTGTGTGTGTGTACATCAAAGGTCCTTCTTTTGCTTCCGCAAGAGAGATCGCGAATTTTCCGCTATGAGATTTTTCTGTGATGAGTATATGTATGTGCCTTTTCCATTTTGAGTTACGCCTATTTGATCGCTTTGTCATTTTTAAAGTGCCATTCAATTAGTTTGTCATCGTGTTTGTCGTTGGTTTTTGTATTTTCCTTTTTGGAACTTGGCCAAATGACGAAAACATGCCAAAAAAAAAAAAAAAAAAAAACCAAAGAAAAAAAGAGACGATATTTCAGAATTCCCACAATCCAAATAATATACAACCTGCGCGCACCTGTGCGAAAAAGGTTCGCACGCACACATACTCAGAGAGACACACAAATTTCCCTTTGAGTCCATAACGACCACCTGTGGCTAAGAATATATGCAAAAATTTCGCTTTTGCGCCCTTCTTAGGCCATCGTCTCAGTTGAAATTCAGTGTAGTTCGTGATCCTTCAGCATGATGTTGCACTCACCTTTAATGCCGACACCGCGGCGATTCAGTTTCTCCCGAGCAAAAGCCGACTGCAAGGAATTGGTCACAGTTCGTCGAGAAGCCGTGGCCTATTTCACCTATGAAAAGCAACTCAATCAAGCAAAACTTTGCCTCTGCCAGGTGTATGAGGACTTTACAGGTAAAATTATATAAACCCAACAAAGTGTGGACCAAGAAATGACCCCTTTTCCATTTATTAAATATTTAGTAGGTAGATGTTTCAAATTGAACGAAATGTCAATCAAAATCTTAGTGATTAGTTTTAATAACTCATTTGTTAGTGTACTAATTCAAGTGCTGGCAGATCCTCATCTCTCACACCCCTTTTGTCTTCTCTCTAAATTAATGTCCCATTGTTTTCAATTTGTTTATACGCAAACGAAATTGTTTAAATTTCTTAAATAAATTGAGTTTGTTCACTGGCAACGGCGACGACTGACTGGTACGATCTAGAAAACATTATACCCGTGCACTTATTGTACGGAAAATATGTATATTTTGGCTAGCTCATAAATCGTTCATTAAGTAAAATTTTGCCATGTTTATCAATTGTTTACAAAGCGCACACCAAGCAGCAAAAACAAATGTGTCTAACAATTGATAGCAGGTGACCGCGACTTCATAGATACCCTGTAAATGCAAAACGAACGAAACTAGTAACAAAGAAATATTTCCAGGGAGAAGGAACGAACGTTCTCTGGACTTTGTTCAGTGGAATGAGACAATTGGCATCGGTTACAGCTGCACAATTCTGGATAAAATGCATCAATTGTGCCATTCACCACCGTCCCCTCCATCTTCATTGCAGTTTCTTCTACCATGACGCGATTGGGGGCAAATGAATTGCACTTGAAAAATGTTTTCCTCCACTATTCAAATGGACACTGACTTCGAAGCGAATACGGACCCTCGGCCACGGGCGGACAGGCGGACGGACTGTGTTGTTGTGGGCGTTGCATTTCGCTGCATTTTTCGGCGTGTGTCAAAAGTTCTATTGAATTGAAGGTTGACTCAAATAGCCAACCCAACCACCCACTTTTTCTGCTCTTAGCACAATTAAAATTCATGTCGACAGTTTCACTCATAAGTTTTCTCTGTTCTCTGTCATTAAAAGCGATCTTCTATTGCCCTTCTAATGCTTCTTCTTTAAACACTTATGCTTTGCAATTCTATTTTCGTTTTCGTACATTCATTTTGCCACAATTGCGCATAAACAAACAAAAACTGAATGAACAAGCAAAAGCAATATCATAAATCATCTAGAAAACAAAAAATGATTATTAACAGCAGCAACCACATATTCATATAGCCTTTTAAATAATATTGTTATTCTGAATGAATTCTATTTCTGAGATATGTTAAGACTTTGAATCAGGTCAAACCCTGTAAACCTTAATAGATAGTCACCTTTTCCTGTTCGCTCTAATGGGCAAAAGTTTAAAAGGACATTCAAATAGTCGAGGACTCTAGAAGCAGACCACTTATATCCACGTGCAGGACATAGTCTCATTCGCTTTCTCTCTCTCTGCTTGTCTCTTTACAGAAATGTCGATTACAAGGGAGGAAGCACCTTCTACACAAATCTGTTTGGTGGGCGACGTCGGCAGGAATATGGACACGCTGCAGGCAGCCCACTCCTTTGGCATGCCAGTGATAATATCTGAAACAGGAATGGAGTTCATCGATAGCAGTAGTAATCCTGATGGAGCCAAATGTCGTACGTTCTTCGTCTTGCCAGATTTCGAAGGCACCCTGTATGAGACACTGAACAGTCAAAAGCAATGGTAAGTCAAAGATTAATAGAAGGAGGGGAAGAGAGGGAGGTGGGCACTAAAAATAAATCGAGAGATCTGCTTAATTTTAGCAGCTGAAGCTAAACAAATGTGTCAGTGTCGCGTTGTCGTCTCGTTGTTGTCTTTTCAAATTGAATTTGAAATCGAGACACACGCATGCGAGTCGAGTACCCCCTACTCCCCTTCAAACAGCCGAAGGGGGCTTGATGTGGGGGAAGATTGACAGCGGCAGCTCCATGCGCCGCCGACTCACACCAAAATATGAGAAACAGTTCTTTTCTCCTACAAATTGTTGTCAAATTTGAAACTTGCGCAGATTTTTCAACAATTTTCCATTTTTTTATCATTTATGTTTTGCGGATATATACAAATATTTATCTACCATTTCATTCATGGTTGATTAATTTGCCTGCTGCGCAGTAATAACCCTCCGCTCCATTCCACTCTACTCCTCCCGTTTCTACTTGATTCCTATCTATATAATTTACGAGCGGTTTGCATACCCTGTAAGACCAAGCCTAATTCCTAATTCCATCAATTTCATCCCAAGATCGTCTAAAGTCAAGAATTTTTACCACCAACAACTGAAGTAGATTGTTAACATAGCCCACATACAGTTGACCCTATGAGCTTTTCTATAGGGTATGACAAACGTCGGTATCCCGACTTTCATTTCGTTTCATTTTTTTTAGTTGGAGGTCACCAAGTACGAAAATTTGTTGCTCTTGAACCAAGAACATGTAAAGGAAAATTAGCAAAGAACTAAAGAAAACAGCCTCCGCCTCCGCCGACTTGTTGGTCATTAGAAATTATTATTTATTGGTTAGATTTTCATTCATGTTTCGACTTTTTGTATTCCGTTCCTCCCTGTCCCCTCACCTTATCTCCAAAATAAAGGTGCGTAAACAAATGTTCTTGTTCATTTTTTTTCTGTTTTTGTTTTCGTTCTCGAACTAGATAATTATACATTTTTTATGAGTGCAGTTTTGTATATATATGCGATAATTTTCCTTATTTTAATTTAATTTGTTATGGATATGGGAAAACAACGGAAATTCGTGGACGTTTGGTTGGGCTTTGAAATCTAAGGAAATGTTTACAATAAGATAACCACATTAAGACTCAACGAATAGAAAAGTTCCATCAACGACTGATGGAGGATAGGAGATCCAGAACGGATCGTGTCTCATCGTTATAGCTAAACCAAATAATCCAATCACAAGGGCGGCAAAAGTGTCATTAACGATCCCAAGGCACAAGTCGTGCTCGAACCTCTTAGCTATTCTGAAATAAAGTCCATCCAGTCGCCAAATCTTGGCTCCAGAACTGTCTTGGTGAGCAGAAGGGCCGTGGATGGACCAAACGCCAGAAACGAAAAAGAGCTCCACGAATATTCCAATATCTATAGCAAAATCGGAATACTGGACTGGATGAAATGCATCAAGCTGGGAGTTAGATATACTTGGGTCTTACCATCTAAATCTGCTGCAGGGGAGGGCCATATAATGCATACTTTAAGGGGCACACTTCCCCCATTTCACAGTTCTTCATCCGCATATGATGTGGGTCCTCCAGGGACCAAATCCTAAGCCTATATTTACGGCATACTTTTGGGGCAATTTAGTTTATAAGGTTCATTGCCATTACCTAACCTGACAGTAGATTCATATACTGGAACATATTTGAATTATGCAAACTCTCTTTTTCCACATGAAAATCATTTTAAATGGAAGTGCATTTTAAAAATCAATTACTTGGGTGCTTAAGTCCTTGCGAAAATTTAAAAGGAATTCCCAATTGACATGGGGAAGAGGTTGTATTTCCAATGTCGCACGATCGTTTCCTTCCTTCTCAGGAATTTGTTAATTGAAATGAATGTGGTGGGGATTAAAAGTAATATTAAAATATTTCTCAGAAAAATCAATATTCCCAACCTGTGTATATTATAGTGCCATTCCGATGATGAACTTTTTGTGTTTATATATGTATATACATATTTCCATCTGAATCATTGGAATTCGCTTGCAATAACAAAAGCATATAGTTAAATGAATGCTTTGCGGATAGCCTATTTTGGGTTTTCCCGCCCCTTCGGATCTGAGTTGATCTCCCTCGCTCTTTCTCTCTTTCCTACAATGACAATTTTCAAAAAAAAAATAAAAGAAAATCGTTTGGGGGATTGCCGCAATTTTGTCGCACTGGCGCCAAGATTCTATAAAAAATGTGTATAAAAATGAGAAAAAAAAAAAAACGATGTCAAATCATGTGGAAAATGTGTTGAAAGACATTCCTGATATATATATTATTTCTATATATTTTTATTTTATTCTGAAGTACGCCTAAAGAAGATATATATATGTTTTATAATTTATAACTTTCGATATGGCAAATTAATTGCGACGAGAACCGAGAACCAACCGCGAACCGCCAACCAGTGGACGATGGATAGATGGACGGACGGATATGTCATTGACTGGAATATAGTTTTGACCCTCGCAAAGTTCGAGTGGAAAGGCAAAAGATCGCCGCACTTTACTTCACATATACAGAGGGGGCCCCCATGAAATTGTTGTTGTTGTTGCGTGATGATCATCTGGAGGCCACTCAATCATCATGGGCCACGCTTCTCTCAGTGTCTGTCATCTCTCTTGGCTCTTGACTAAGCAAGATAAGAATTTCGATTGTCCATGGGTTTTCCTTGTATACGAAATATTTGTCACCTGCTGTTTGCTTGCTATTTGCTTTGTTTACATTTGCTTGCTGTTTTCCCCCTCCATCCTCCCACTTTTCTTCTTGCTCATTATCATTCTCTCTGAGTGTGTCTCCAATTTTGTTATTTTCTGTGGCAAGGAGCAGCAGCATCATCATAATTTCTTGTTTGTTTGCTCATTTTATGAGAATTCATCATCATATGCCACATATGTACACACACACACTCTGATGTCTCTGTTGGCATTTTCTATTTCCATTTTCCATTTCCCCACTCACTCGGATTCACACTCTTATTCACACACTCACTCTAGCTGCGGCTGCTGCTTTTTCAGTTCGTTCTCAATCATTTTCCCGAGGCAAATCGGAGGCGACGCCAGGCACTAGTCGAGAGTCACAGTTCTTTGGGTTTAGCTGCCCTCAAGAATCAAATTGAATCGTATCGGCGGATCGTTTTTTTTATCATTATTTATTTGTATTTGACAAGTGACAAAATATTATGGAAATTTACCTTTTTTGGTAAGAACCAAAAGTGCTAAGTGAGACGAAATGAGTGTGGGAGTGACTATTTGCTGTGGATTCGAGTGAACTCTTTGAAGTGAAATAATGCTAATTAGCATGGTTCTTCCATAAAAATCAAGACACACTAAGGATTCAAATAAAAATGATAAGAAAATCTTTAAAAATCGTCTTATAGTGTGTATATAGTGTATATAAGAAGCTGAATTAAGCATTGCCGACCCCATAAAATTCTTGATCAGCTTCACACAGCCGATCTAACCATGTCCGTCTGTATTAACAGCTAGATCTCTGAGATTATAAGAACTAGATCCACCAAATTTGGTATGTGGACTCGTTAAGTATACGCCTATATTATGATTATGTCAGTTTTTCCCCAAGTCCTCGCAGTTCGAATAAAACCATCCATTTGTTATTAATATTTGCCAACTTTATTCGAATCGGACTAGAATTGGTCAAATTGTGCGTATAATGGTTTTCCCTAGAGGAGTCGTAAGGGTGCATTAGGTATATGCGCCGTGAAGAAATTGTTCGTATGCAATTAAAATAAATTTGCTCGGAACGCTATCTATTTTTACATTATCCTTTATCGAACAATGAGTAATTACAATGTGAATGGAAAATGGCACACTCAATTTTAATATATATTCATCTTGCTATAATTTCGTCGTGTTACTCATATGAATTAATTTTCAATACTTTTGAGCATTTTCCCTCCCCCACACCCTCCGAAATGTGACTCTGAATCCGCTCGAAAAGAAAATGGGAAAGAGATACAAACAAAAATACTTTAACCACACACCGCACAATTACGCTTCGCACTGATGATGCACATAAATTAATTTTCATTATATTGGCCATTTAAAATATCATAAATATACACCACCCCAATCCAACCCGATCGACCGACCCATCCCATTCCATCGCATCCCATTTAATTCCTCTCGCAATCATCAGTCAGGCGGCAGGCCGCCCACTTCCGTTCAATTGATTTGTTTATAAAAACTTCCGGCATTTTGCCCAAGAGAGCCAGCCCAGACGACACAGCGGGAAAGGAGGCAGGCACAGGCATAGGCACAGGCAGTCAGCAGCTGTTGTTCTCAGTAGAAGCTACAAGTCCGTCCGGGGTAATAAACAAAAGCCCTTTATACCATTAAACTTGATCTCTCCTCCATTTTCAGAGGGAATGGGAGTGAAAGTAGGGGCAGAAGGAGGGCAGGATTTGGAGTTGGTTTCTTCTGATGTTGTATTGAAATATTTATCTATCTATGGGGGAGGCCAACTGCCAAGGTCAATTGGGACATAAAAACCAGATTGCCTTGCATAACTCAAAGTGTGCCACATAAATATTTAATTGTATCTTTCCTCCTCTTTTCTCCTTCTCGTCTGCAGTATTTTGGGTCCCCCCGCGTTGAAGCATGCGGCTCAGTTGAAAATTACCATTGGCCAGAACACACGACCCATCTACAATTATGCCATGCAGGGCGTTGTGACCAGCTTCACTGGCATAAGGAAGCGGGAAGAGTTGGTGAGTGGATCGACGGACGGCAGCGCACTCTGATCTTTGTGCTAAACTTTATTTCTATCCACAGACTAAAATGGTCCATTTGATCCACTCAATGGGCGGGTGTATTAAAAAGGATTTGATGAATACACGTACTACCCATTTGATTTGCAATCAAAGTGGTGGAGAAAAATATCAGTAAGTTAATAATTTACAAAATGCAATAAATTTCATACTAATGAAAAGGTTTCTTTACTTTGTTTTAGATATGCAAAAACTTTTCGGTTGGCCATAGTGAGATCTGCTTGGGTATATGCCGCCTGGGATGAGCGGAATACATTAGACTTTGATGCCACAAAAGAAAATTTCACAAAATCGCACAAATTGAAACCCTTCGAGGGCCACAAAATCTGTTTTTTCGGTTTCCCCGCAGAGGATCATCAACACATGGTGGATGTTTTGTTGGAGAATGGTGGAATGTATGCCGAATTGGATGATCCAGAGTGCTCTCATGTGGTGAGTGACGATGATCTGATTTTCCTTTTGGTGCTTTTGATAAGTATTTAAGATGTAGTTTGTTCTTGAGTTTTAATGTGCATGGTTTTGGTGTTTTTTTTTTTTTAATATGTTCTTCACCTTTATGTGTGTCCTGTTGTCTTCCAGGTGATACCCGATAAGGGAGCTGTAATCACTAACCCCCCACCTTCATCCCATTGTAGTAATACTAATAATCATTTAGAAACTACTACCACAACGACAACAACAACAACAACAACAAAGACAACTACTAGCACGACTACGACTCCTCCACAAATGACTACCACTGACGAGAAACATGCCGACGAACTGGAAGACATACATTTTGACGAACGCTTGTTTTGTGATAATAATGATGAAGATGATGATGTACTTCCCGAATCCGATGATGAATTCAAAGAGGATGAAACATACATTGAAGCGCGGTATCCGAAACGCAGATGTATAGAAAGCGACATCAACCATGATTGTTCCATTGTTGATTCGCCCATTTTTGCTACAAAACACAAGGAACAAAAATTACTAAGTGTTGGCTCCTCCATATCGAGAACTATAAAACGTTCAGTTAGCTTTGTATTGGAACCAAAGTCGAAGAAACCGAGACGTAATAGCACAGTTGTTCAAGATCTTGACTCAATGTTTGCGGAAAATCCTATAAATTATAATAATAATAATACACCCGGTAAATTAACCTCATCGATACAAAAAACCTGGACTGGGTTCCGTAGACGTTTAGCCTCGACAAATAGTCCACATTTGGATTATATGGCTACACCGCCAAGACCTCCAAGACGAATGTCTGTTACACCGGAGACACCATTAAGTCTAATGATGACCTCACCGGAACGCCGTGTATTACGAGGAAAAGGAGGAGCAACAGAACGAGGAGGAGCAGCAGTAGTAGATGGTGGTATCGAGATTGGCAATGTATCTGCAATTTCAACTCCCAAGTCACGTAAACGTCGCCGGGAGAGTCCTCCATGTAGCTCAAAACATATAGCATTATCTAGTCAAACAAAAAATGCAATCGAATCGAAGAATCAAACGGTATACAAAAATATTTATTAACGAAACGATCTCTCCACTATTTCATCCTTAAAATTTGGGGGAAAATACTTTGAAAATCATGAAAATTATAACATAAATATATAGAGGAAATTATGTACTTTGGTAGCCTTAAGTATCGGTTTAACGGATTTGACGACTATATTATATATACGCGAGATCCAATCAACTTTTGTAAAGGATAATAACTCGGTTTCATTGTCAGTCATTCTCTTTAATTTGAATGTGAAACATTTGTGATGTTTGGGAAATAATTTATCCATAATTTTTTTTTTTTTTTTTCTTAATTCTCTAAATATGAATGTCTATTTTATGTTAATTGTTATTATTTTAATGTTTAAGTTTCACATACACACACACACACACTTACAACCACCCAACCACTTTTCATTTTAACCTAATTGCTTCTTCTCATTTTGTTGTTTTTTCTTGATGTAAATAATAATGTTATTCGTTTTTTGGTTTGGGTTTCCTCCTTTTCTCACACAAAAAGTAAATGCAAATGCAAAGAGCGCAAAGCAAATACAATAAATATATAAATACCAAACAGCTTGAATAAACTTAAAAACTTTTAACAACAAAAACCAAAAAAAAAAAAAGGCAACTATCAAATACAAAATATACAGAAAAAAAAAACAATTTAAACAATAGAAGAAACAAAAAAAAGCTTATGGACTAACAAATATTTGCACAAATGTTTCATTCACATTGAGGAATTTTTTTGATAAACAATTTTTGCGCACTCGATTTTTATATATTATTTTTCTTTCCATATACATATATATATTTTCGATTTTCCTTGCTCGCTTTTTCATCGTTTTTCAAAGTGTTTGCCAAAGAAAAAGAAATGTGCATAATAAAAATGTTTTGTTTGGGCCTATTTGAAAAATTTATTGTGCTTGCTGTTGCCGATGCTGATGCCTAATTTGATTATAACTCTATATATGTATATATATATAAATACCCACTGACATGCACACAAATATATATATATATTTAATTTTTATATATTTGAAAACAAACAAAACATTTTAGCACATTTTTTCCACACTAATTTTAATGTTGCGCGACTTTTAATTGAATAAATCTTTACAATATTTTCTTTTCTCATTACCCAATTCTCCATTCTGCTGTTGTTCGATCCTCGTTGCTCATTATTTAGGTGGTTGATGAGCATACAACTACAACAAAACCGGAGCCAAATAACAAGAGCTCCCATATATTGAAATCGGATTGGTTTTGGTACTACATAAAGGATGGCTATGCCAATGAAAGGGACTATTTATTTGGAGACGTGAGTTATCTGGCCGACTACAGCTTATCCAATAATATTCTTAATCATCTGTATCTATATCCATCCTCTAGTATCTGGATACCTTTGCAAATACCCCAAATACAGCCGATCGTCCTGAATCGCTGCTATTTAGCAATAACAAAAGGAAACGCAAACGTATTTCACAGCGTCTACAATTGGAGGGCACTCCATTGGGCTCCAGCAAGAGACGTTCTTCTGTATCAGAAGCTGGCCTCTTGTCTGGTTCAAATAGTTTTTTCGATTGTACAACCAGTCCGGATAAATCGCAGGGTGATAAGCTGTTAATGCAGGCGGGCGAGACGGAAGTTGGTGGTGAGCCCTCAACGCCGGCCAAGAAGTCGATGCGATTTAATCATTTTATGGATTTCTTTACAACGGAGTCAAATTATGTCGGCATATTGGATACCATATTAAATGTAAGCGGCATTGAATATTTTAAAATAAACTTCAAACCTAACTTATGTCCTTTTTTTCCTTTCAAAAGCTGTTCAAAAACAAACTCGATGAGTTGGCCGAAACCGAAAACGATGAATTGTTAAATAAATCGGAAATCAAGTCTATTTTTGGGAATTTCCTACCCATACATGAGGTGCATCAATCTATGCTTGAAAAATTACGTGATATGCATTTGAATTGGCATGAGGATTGTCTAATTGGTGACATTATAATCCAACATCAAGATCAATTGGTCAAGGCCTATCCTCCCTATGTGAATTTCTTTGAGAAAATGAAAGAGCAACTGCATCGTTGTGATCGGGAATATCCCCGCTTCCATGCATTCCTCAAGATTAACCAGATGAAACCAGAATGCGGTCGCCAGAGCTTGGAGGATCTAATGATTCGACCCGTTCAGCGTTTGCCAAGCATTAGTCTGTTGCTAAACGACATCCTTAAACACACCACAGGCTCCAATGTGGACCACGCGAGGCTCGAGGAGGCTCTGAAGGCAATCAAGCAGGTCATGTTACACATAAATGAGGATAAACGGCGCACCGAATCGAGAATGGCCATGTTCGATATATTCAACGATATCGAAGGTTGCCCAGCGCATTTGGTCAGCTCCAACAGGAGTTTCATATCGAAATGCGAAGTAAACGAATTATCTGATTCGTTAAGTGGTCGCGGCGACAGTTTACTATTATTCCTCTTCTCCGATTCCATTGAGTTGTGCAAGCGAAAATCAAGAGGTTTCAATACGGCCAAATCGCCAAGTACGGCCAAAACGCACAAGCATATTAAGTTTATCTCATTGAATACGGTTCAATTTGTGATCGATATAACGGATAGCTCGCGTGCATTTGGCCTCCTGCTGCGTGATGAGAAGGAGAATCTATATGCATTCAGCATAACTGATGAGGAAACGGAGAAACCGGTCTATGTTAAGAAGTTGTCCATGCAAATAGCCGCTCACACATGTCGAACTGATGCTGTAAGTTTCCCTTCTACTGAGTGGATATATAACTTTTGTACCTTTTTTTGACATATGATGCTTACTTCCAATATAGAATAATATACTGCTAAGCCACACTTCCAAGGAACTGCAAGTGGACATAAGTGATACAAATGTCAGTACATTGAGCAAGGCTTTCAAATTGGCAGCGAGGACACGCCTCAAGGTGGGTTAGTAAGAAAATTATATGAATTGATGTATTTTAACCATGTGCAATCTGTTTTTCAGGTCGGCCGAGCTTTCTCCTTCAACAAAACTCCCAACAAATTGAAACGTGCTGTATCCACTATAATGACATCGCCATTTGGCAGCAATAACTCATTGACGCCGGCCTCCCAATTGTCCCAAATGCGTTTGGCAAGCTGTACTAACATCAATGTATGTGGGAAGAGAATCAGTTTAAACATCCTATTATAATAATAAATGCTTCATTGCGATTTCTCCTAATAGGAAGTGGATGATGACGATGAGGATATGCGCAGCAAGTCACCCTCAACCCAATCGGTGCCGCCGTTATCAGTGCAACCCACACGCAAAAATAAACCAGGCGTTGACCGCATATAAACCCGATGACAACGAGACACGCTGGTACTCGCTAATGTATTATATGTTGTGTGTTTTATATTCAACGATAACTAGAATCTCTCAGAAAGGCGCACACCCACACACTCAAAATCATACTCACTAGAGTCGTACCACAAACTGATCGAAGACAAGACCCATCCTCAATTGCAAAATGTATTCATTATTTCACAGAATATTCGATGTAATTTGTAAAAGTTTTTCGTTTCGGCTCAGTTCGTATTCTGCTTTTTAGGCAAATGTTGAACCGTTTGCCACGATCGATAAACTAATTAATTGTATATATCATCTATATCTCTCAATTATATATATATTCATATATCTTTGTACATATTTGTATGTCCCATTGTAACTAATCTTAAATAGTGACTAGAAAACGCATTCGCTGATGATCTATCAATCGATACGCTGCGAATCGCTGTGAATGTTTACTGAGTAAATTTTTTTATTTTTTTTTTTTTCATATTTTAATATTTAATATATAAAAATAAATATACTTTCGTATGTAAAGAAACAACATTTTATATAAACAAACACACAGCTTCTTTTATTCCTAATATAGACGAAAGAACAAAATAAAGAATTTTGATTTGGTTATTTGGTTCTCCTTCATTGATAATAAACCGATTTAACGCCCATCCAATGCGATGCAATCGATGTGAAGACGAAGAAAAAGTGAGAAATACATAGTATATGATTAGAAAGAAATATACATACATACATAGATGAATTTAAGCTAAATTGCCATGTGAAATGTTTAAAATAATTAATTCCTTTTGACATCAGATAGTAGCTACTTTTAGGACTTTATAGTTGCCCACAAGTCGAAGATGTCGTCAAATCATTACCTGGGCGTTTTCCTGCTGTTTTATTCCTCTTTCTGTTGGCACCGGCTGACACATAGAATTAATTGTCTTTCGCCTGACATGATATGGTTGCTAGCATGATTTCCTGAGGAAATTTTCCTCCAAAGCCTTGACCAGTTTCTTTGTGATTTTTTAAACATTGTTATCGTGCTAATAATGGTTCACTTCAACCGCCCTATCTCGGTCGCTCTCTCGGTTTGTCTGCTCCTTTTGCACACACTTTTCCCGGCTGTTTTTCCTTGCTTCATCTTATTATGAGTCGTCTAGTGTCACCGTTTAATAATTTTATTATTATATATTAACATTCTTGCCCTTTTCTTTTTGACAAATTAGAGTGACCAACGATATGATATTTTTATTATTAAAAAATTGTTTTAGTGGACTGTTCAAAGTTTATCGATATTATGTTATCGATAGATTATATAGGCGAATTCACTGCAGTAAGGCGAATTCGTATATATTTAATATGTGTTAGAAAGAGGCAACAAGAAAAGTCAAAAGACGCGCTTCGCCGTTAAATAATTTGATTTTTTTATTGTTTTGTAATTCCGACGCTCCGCCAAGAAACATATGGACAATAATAACGCGGCGCTAGAATTTTGAACGTGTTTTTTTTGTACAATTGTTTAACTATTAACAATATAACAAATACGAAGTGCCGCCAATAAACTTTTTTGTGTCTTTTTGTTTGGTGTGGTGTTTCAGGCGGTAGCGTGCTTTGAGTTTTTGCGCGCCGCGTTTTAATTGAAAAGGAGTTATGTCTCAACATTTAAGACAACAAAACACAAATAAATTAGTCGGTGAATATGAACATGAACGATACTTTGTTCTATATAGTTGGTGATGTGCATTGCAAATAGTTATTGAAAAATAAAATAATAATTTCATTAAAAGAACAAAAAAAAAAAAAAATTAAAATGGAAAGTGAAATATTTGAAACGCAACAAAAAATTGGTAAGATATAATATATACAATAATATATTCCAAAGTCATTGAGATTGTAGGATGTAATAGAAGAAAGAAAGGAAAGAAGGTGGTGGCGGGAGTGTTTTAAATGTGTAGAGGGCAGTGAGGAGTGAGACAACAAAAAAACCACATTCGAGGCCAAAAGATACTCATAAAATATTTCGCTGCCAGCAGCTAAAAAATATATACACATACACATATGTACATTTCATGAATGATTTGTTCATATAATTGTTTTTAGTGGGGGACGAAAGAAGAAATGGCAAAGCGACAGGGAATTTTAAGCTCTTTTTATCTTTGCGTTGGTTTCTCTTGGATTTATATGTGTGTAGAAAATGTTTATCGTGAATGGTGACCAACAGCAGCACCCAACCGACCCCGACCCTCTCCTCTGCACCGTTCACCGGCACTGTACCAAAGAGGGAGAGGGAGAGATGGCAATTAAGTGTGTGTCTGCGTGTGAGTTACCAGGAAGAACTATACAAACAACAACAAAATGCAGGAACAACAACATTTGCACAGCGCAATCGCAGCCGCCAGAGAGCGATTCCTCTCAGCAATGAGCAGTTAGTTAGTGACGTCACTCTCCTGGAGTAAGTAGTTTGCCTGCTGCTGCTTGCTCTCATACAGGTAGAAGACGTCACTCTCTTTCCCTCTCTCCGTTCCTTGGGTTTGTTGTTCTTTACCGCCGATTTACCTACTCCTCAGGATACGATGTCTGCCTCTCTCTCACACAGGCTGCAGTCTGTCCTTCTACAGTTTTACACATGTTGCTGCTTAGGGGCGCTGTCTACCTCAATGGTAAAAGTATTTTTACATGGGTGTGTGTGTGTGTGTACATCAAAGGTCCTTCTTTTGCTTCCGCAAGAGAGATCGCGAATTTTCCGCTATGAGATTTTTCTGTGATGAGTATATGTATGTGCCTTTTCCATTTTGAGTTACGCCTATTTGATCGCTTTGTCATTTTTAAAGTGTCATTCAATTAGTTTGTCATCGTGTTTGTCGTTGGTTTTTGTATTTTCCT
This sequence comes from Drosophila insularis, assembly GCA_018903935.1. Lineage (NCBI taxonomy): Eukaryota > Metazoa > Arthropoda > Insecta > Diptera > Drosophilidae > Drosophila > Drosophila insularis. The sequence continues at coordinate 5,480,386 of JAEIFP010000517.1, forward strand.
TTTTGGAACTTGGCCAAATGACGAAAACATGCCAAAAAAAAAAAAAAAAAAAAACCAAAGAAAAAAAGAGACGATATTTCAGAATTCCCACAATCCAAATAATATACAACCTGCGCGCACCTGTGCGAAAAAGGTTCGCACGCACACATACTCAGAGACACACAAATTTCCCTTTGAGTCCAAAACGACCACCTGTGGCTAAGAATATATGCAAAAATTTCGCTTTTGCGCCCTTCTTAGGCCATCGTCTCAGTTGCAATTCAGTGTAGTTCGTGATCCTTCAGCATGATGTTGCACTCACCTTTAATGCCGACACCGCGGCGATTCAGTTTCTCCCGAGCAAAAGCCGACTGCAAGGAATTGGTCACAGTTCGTCGAGAAGCCGTGGCCTATTTCACCTATGAAAAGCAACTCAATCAAGCAAAACTTTGCCTCTGCCAGGTGTATGAGGACTTTACAGGTAAAATTATATAAACCCAACAAAGTGTGGACCAAGAAATGACCCCTTTTCCATTTATTCAATATTTAGTAGGTAGATGTTTCAAATTGAACGAAATGTCAATCAAAATCTTAGTGATTAGTTTTAATAACTCATTTGTTAGTGTACTAATTCAAGTGCTGGCAGATCCTCATCTCTCACACCCCTTTTGTCTTCTCTCTAAATTAATGTCCCATTGTTTTCAATTTGTTTATACGCAAACGAAATTGTTTAAATTTCTTATATAAATTGAGTTTGTTCACTGGCAACGGCGACGACTGACTGGTACGATCTAGAAAACATTATACCCGTGCACTTATTGTACGGAAAATATGTATATTTTGGCTAGCTCATAAATCGTTCATTAAGTAAAATTTTGCCATGTTTATCAATTGTTTACAAAGCGCACACCAAGCAGCAAAAACAAATGTGTCTAACAATTGATAGCAGGTGACCGCGACTTCATAGATACCCTGTAAATGCAAAACGAACGAAACTAGTAACAAAGAAATATTTCCGGGGAGAAGGAACGAACGTTCTCTGGACTTTGTTCAGTGGAATGAGACAATTGGCATCGGTTACAGCTGCACAATTCTGGATAAAATGCATCAATTGTGCCATTCACCACCGTCCCCTCCATCTTCATTGCAGTTTCTTCTACCATGACGCGATTGGGGGCAAATGAATTGCACTTGAAAAATGTTTTCCTCCACTATTCAAATGGACACTGACTTCGAAGCGAATACGGACCCTCGGCCACGGGCGGACAGGCGGACGGACTGTGTTGTTGTGGGCGTTGCATTTCGCTGCATTTTTCGGCGTGTGTCAAAAGTTCTATTGAATTGAAGGTTGACTCAAATAGCCAACCCAACCACCCACTTTTTCTGCTCTTAGCACAATTAAAATTCATGTCGACAGTTTCACTCATAAGTTTTCTCTGTTCTCTGTCATTAAAAGCGATCTTCTATTGCCCTTCTAATGCTTCTTCTTTAAACACTTATGCTTTGCAATTCTATTTTCGTTTTCGTACATTCATTTTGCCACAATTGCGCATAAACAAACAAAAACTGAATGAACAAGCAAAAGCAATATCATAAATCATCTAGAAAACAAAAAATGATTATTAACAGCAGCAACCACATATTCATATAGCCTTTTAAATAATATTGTGATTCTGAATGAATTCTATTTCTGAGATATGTTAAGACTTTGAATCAGGTCAAACCCTGTAAACCTTAATAGATAGTCACCTTTTCCTGTTCGCTCTAATGGGCAAAAGTTTAAAAGGACATTCAAATAGTCGAGGACTCTAGAAGCAGACCACTTATATCCACGTGCAGGACATAGTCTCATTCGCTTTCTCTCTCTCTGCTTGTCTCTTTACAGAAATGTCGATTACAAGGGAGGAAGCACCTTCTACACAAATCTGTTTGGTGGGCGACGTCGGCAGGAATATGGACACGCTGCAGGCAGCCCACTCCTTTGGCATGCCAGTGATAATATCTGAAACAGGAATGGAGTTCATCGATAGCAGTAGTAATCCTGATGGAGCCAAATGTCGTACGTTCTTCGTCTTGCCAGTTTTCGAAGGCACCCTGTATGAGACACTGAACAGTCAAAAGCAATGGTAAGTCAAAGATTAATAGGAGGGGAAGAGAGGGAGGTGGGCACTAAAAATAAATCGAGAGATCTGCTTAATTTTAGCAGCTGAAGCTAAACAAATGTGTCAGTGTCGCGTTGTCGTCTCGTTGTTGTCTTTTCAAATTGAATTTGAAATCGAGACACACGCATGCGAGTCGAGTACCCCCTACTCCCCTTCTAACAGCCGAAGGGGGCTTGATGTGGGGGAAGATTGACAGCGGCAGCTCCATGCGCCGCCGACTCACACCAAAATATGAGAAACAGTTCTTTTCTCCTACAAATTGTTGTCAAATTTGAAACTTGCGCAGATTTTTCAACAATTTTCCATTTTTTTATCATTTATGTTTTGCGGATATATACAAATATTTATCTACCATTTCATTCATGGTTGATTAATTTGCCTGCTGCGCAGTAATAACCCTCCGCTCCATTCCACTCTACTCCTCCCGTTTCTACTTGATTCCTATCTATATAATTTACGAGCGGTTTGCATACCCTGTAAGACCAAGCCTAATTCCTAATTCCATCAATTTCATCCCAAGATCGTCTAAAGTCAAGAATTTTTACCACCAACAACTGAAGTAGATTGTTAACATAGCCCACATACAGTTGACCCTATGAGCTTTTCTATAGGGTATGACAAACGTCGGTATCCCGACTTTCATTTCGTTTCATTTTTTTTAGTTGGAGGTCACCAAGTGCGAAAATTTGTTGCTCTTGAACCAAGAACATGTAAAGGAAAATTAGCAAAGAACTAAAGAAAACAGCCTCCGCCTCCGCCGACTTGTTGGTCATTAGAAATTATTATTTATTGGTTAGATTTTCATTCATGTTTCGACTTTTTGTATTCCGTTCCTCCCTGTCCCCTCACCTTATCTCCAAAATAAAGGTGCGTAAACAAATGTTCTTGTTCATTTTTTTTCTGTTTTTGTTTTCGTTCTCGAACTAGATAATTATACATTTTTTATGAGTGCAGTTTTGTATATACAGCTGTGTTCAAAAATATAGTAGCGCATCGCCTTGCAACAGTTAGATTCATTTTTCGACATGGTATACATTCAAAATTAAATTTTTGTTTTAAATATTTCAAGGATTAGGATACAAACAAGAGATTAGTTACTAGATTCCTTTTGGTTTTCTTTTATTTTAATAATTTTTTATGACTTTTCGATAATAGACCGAAAAGTGCCTGTTCATAAATATAGTAGTGGTTTACTAAAAATAAAAAAAAAACGATTCATTTGATTCGGGAATGATTTTTTGAGTTCTCCTTACTCAATACACTCTAGTACTTTGTTGTATAGCCTTTATTTTTAATAACGGCATCGCATCGGCGGGGCATGGAGTCGATGAGGTCCTGACAACGCTTCAGGGGGATTTGCGACCATGCTTGCTTAACTATTTCCCAAAGCTCAGCTTTATTTGATGGGTTTGATGTTGCCACAACCCGCTTAACGTCTCCCCATAATGCTGAGGCCACCGTGCTTAACCGTTTTCTTGGTGCACCTAGGGTTATACTCAGTGTTTGGTGGACGTCGTACGTACTGCCTAGACCCTGTTCCGCCTAATAAAACAATCTTGCTTTCGTCTGGCCATAATATCTTGCGCCACTTTTCTGCAGGCCAGGCCAGATGATCTTTAGCAAACCTGAGACGTCTTTCCACATGTTTTGTAGTCAGTAGAGGTACTTTTCTGGGACTTCTGGCATTATGATTTTCCTCCATTAGGCGACGACGGACTGTGACATCACTGAACGAGAGATTCAATTCTTTTTTGATGTGTTTAGATGGTGCTGACGGCCTAATCTTGCTGAAGCGCACAATGCGTCTATCTTCAAAAGTGGTAGTTTTGCGTTTTCTACCCCGAGTTTCTGGCTTTTTTTTGTAGTTAATCGCATTAAATATCATTGTGGTTGAGCATTCAACAATATTTTCAATTTCCCGGTATGATTTGCCTTTTGCTCTTAGACTGACTATCAAATCTTTGTTCTCAGCCGAGCAATTCTTTCGCCTGCCCACTACAATAAAAAATTGTTACAAACTCTATGAAAATTGTTCACCAAAACATTAATTACTACATTACACTTACTATTGAAGATTTTTTGTTGCACTAAAAAGTTATTTGAATTGATTTGCAACCACTTACACCGGGCACTACTATAATTATGAACAGGCACATTTCGGTCTATTATCGAAAAGTCATAAAAAATTATTAAAATAAAAGAAAACCAAAAGGAATCTAGTAACTAATCTCTTGTTTGTATCCTAATCCTTCAAATATTTTAAAGAAAAATTTAATTTTTAATGTTTACCATGTTGAAAAATGAATATATGTGTTGCAAGGTGATGCGCTACTATATTTTTGAACACAACTGTATATGCGATAATTTTCCTTATTTTAATTTAATTTGTTATGGATATGGGAAAACAACGGAAATTCGTGGACGTTTGGTTGGGCTTTGAAATCTAAGGAAATGTTTACAATAAGATAACCACATTAAGACTCAACGAATAGAAAAGTTCCATCAACGACTGATGGAGGATAGGAGATCCAGAACGGATCGTGTCTCACCGTTATAGCTAAACCAAATAATCCAATCACAAGGGCGGCAAAAGTGTCTTTAACGATCCCAAGGCACAAGTCGTGCTCGAACCTCTTAGCTATTCTGAAATAAAGTCCATCCAGTCGCCAAATCTTGGCTCCAGAACTGTCTTCCAATATCTATAGCAAAATCGGAATACTGGACTGGATGAAATGCATAAAGCTGGGAGTTAGATGTACTTAGGTCTTACCATTTAAATCTGCTGCAGGGGAGGGCCATATAATGCATATTTTAAGGGGCACATTTCCCCCATTTCACAGTTCTTGATCCGCATATGATGTGGGTCCTCCAGGGACCTAATCCTAAGCCGATATTTATGGCATACTTTTGGGGCAATTTTGTTTATGAGGTTCATTGCCATTACCTAACCTGACAGTCTGCATAATTCAGATATGTTCCAGTATATAAATCTACCCTCTTTTTTCACATGAAAATCATTTTAAATGGAAATGCATTTTAAAAATCAATTACTTAGTGCTTAAGTCCTTGCGAAAATTTAAAAGGAATTCCCAATTGACATGGGGAAGAGGTTGTATTTCCAATGTCGCATGATCGTTTCCTTCCTTCTCAGGAATTTGTTAATTGAAATGAATGTGGTGGGGATTAAAAGTAATATTAAAATATTTCTCAGAAAAATCAATATTCCCAACCTGTGTATATTATAGTGCCATTCCGATGATGAACTTTTTGTGTTTATATATGTATATACATATTTCCATCTGAATCATTGGAATTCGCTTGCAATAACAAAAGCATATAGTTAAATGAATGCTTTGCGGATAGCCTATTTTGGGTTTTCCCGCCCCTTCGGATCTGAGTTGATCTCCCTCGCTCTTTCTCTCTTTCCTACAATGACAATTTTCAAAAAAAAAAAAAAATAAAAGAAAATCGTTTGGGGGATTGCCGCAATTTTGTCGCACTGGCGCCAAGATTCTATAAAAAATGTGTATAAAAATGAGAAAAAAAAAAAACGATGTCAAATCATGTGGAAAATGTGTTGAAAAACATTCCTGATATATATATTATTTCTATATATTTTTATTTTATTCTGAAGTATGCCTAAAGAAGATATACATATATATGTTTTATAATTTATAACTTTCGATATGGCAAATTAATTGCGAACGAGAACCGAGAACCAACCGCGAACCGCCAACCAGTGGACGATGGATAGATGGACGGACGGATATGTCATTGACTGGAATATAGTTTTGACCCTCGCAAAGTTCGAGTGGAAAGGCAAAAGATCGCCGCACTTTACTTCACATATACAGAGGGGGCCCCCATGAAATTGTTGTTGTTGTTGCGTGATGATCATCTGGAGGCCACTCAATCATCATGGGCCACGCTTCTCTCAGTGTCTGTCATCTCTCTTGGCTCTTGACTAAGCAAGATAAGAATTTCGATTGTCCATGGGTTTTCCTTGTATACGAAATATTTGTCACCTGCTGTTTGCTTGCTATTTGCTTTGTTTACATTTGCTTGCTGTTTTCCCCCTCCATCCTCCCACTTTTCTTCTTGCTCATTATCATTCTCTCTGAGTGTGTCTCCAATTTTGTTATTTTCTGTGGCAAGGAGCGGCAGCATCATCATAATTTCTTGTTTGTTTGCTCATTTTATGAGAATTCATCATCATATGCCACATATGTACACACACACTCTGATGTCTCTGTTGGCATTTTCTATTTCCATTTTCCATTTCCCCACTCACTCGGATTCACACTCTTATTCACACACTCACTCTAGCTGCGGCTGCTGCTTTTTCAGTTCGTTCTCAATCATTTTCCCGAGGCAAATCGGAGGCGACGCCAGGCACTAGTCGAGAGTCACAGTTCTTTGGGTTTAGCTGCCCTCAAGAATCAAATTGAATCGTATCGGCGGATCGTTTTTTTTTATTATTATTTATTTGTATTTGACAAGTGACAAAATATTATGGAAATTTACCTTTTTTGGTAAGAACCAAAAGTGCTAAGTGAGACGAAATGAGTGTGGGAGTGACTATTTGCTGTGGATTCGAGTGAACTCTTTGAAGTGAAATAATGCTAATTAGCATGGTTCTTCCATAAAAATCAAGACACACTAAGGATTCAAATAAAAATGATAAGAAAATTATTAAAAATCGTCTTATAGTGTGTATATAGTGTATATAAGAAGCTGAAGGAACCATTGCCGACCCCATAAAATTCTTGATCAGCTTCACACAGCCGATCTAACCATGTCCGTCTGTATTAACAGCTAGATCTCTGAGATTATAAGAACTAGATCCACCAAATTTGGTATGTGGACTCGTTAAGTATACGCCTATATTATGATTATGTCAGTTTTTCCCCAAGTCCTCGCAGTTCGAATAAAACCATCCATTTGTTATTAATATTTGCCAACTTTATTCGAATCGGACTAGAATTGGTCAAATTGTGCGTATAATGGTTTTCCCTAGAGGAGTCGTAAGGGTGCATTAGGTATATGCGCCGTGAAGAAATTGGTCGTATGCAATTAAAATAAATTTGCTCGGAACGCTATCTATTTTTACATTATCCTTTATCGAACAATGAGTAATTACAATGTGAATGGAAAATGGCACACTCAATTTTAATATATATTCATCTTGCTATAATTTCGTCGTGTTACTCATATGAATTAATTTTCAATACTTTTGAGCATTTTCCCTCCCCCACACCCTCCGGAATGTGACTCTGAATCCGCTCGAAAAGAAAATGGGAAAGAGATACAAACAAAAATACTTTAACCACACACCGCACAATTACGCTTCGCACTGATGATGCACATAAATTAATTTTCATTATATTGGCCATTTAAAATATCATAAATATACACCACCCCAATCCAACCCGATCGACCGACCCATCCCATTCCATCGCATCCCATTTAATTCCTCTCACAATCATCAGTCAGGCGGCAGGCCGCCCACTTCCGTTCAATTGATTTGTTTATAAAAACTTCCGGCATTTTGCCCAAGAGAGCCAGCCCAGACGACACAGCGGGAAAGGAGGCAGGCACAGGCATAGGCACAGGCAGTCAGCAGCTGTTGTTCTCAGTAGAAGCTACAAGTCCGTCCGGGGTAATAAACAAAAGCCCTTTATACCATTAAACTTGATCTCTCCTCCATTTTCAGAGGGAATGGGAGTGAAAGTAGGGGCAGAAGGAGGGCAGGATTTGGAGTTGGTTTCTTCTGATGTTGTATTGAAATATTTATCTATCTATGGGGGAGGCCAACTGCCAAGGTCAATTGGGACATAAAAACCAGATTGCCTTGCATAACTCAAAGTGTGCCACATAAATATTTAATTGTATCTTTCCTCCTCTTTTCTCCTTCTCGTCTGCAGTATTTTGGGTCCCCCCGCGTTGAAGCATGCGGCTCAGTTGAAAATTACCATTGGCCAGAACACACGACCCATCTACAATTATGCCATGCAGGGCGTTGTGACCAGCTTCACTGGCATAAGGAAGCGGGAAGAGTTGGTGAGTGGATCGACGGACGGCAGCGCACTCTGATCTTTGTGCTAAACTTTATTTCTATCCACAGACTAAAATGGTCCATTTGATCCACTCAATGGGCGGGTGTATTAAAAAGGATTTGAATAAGCGCACAACTCATTTAATTTGTAACCAAAGTGGTGGAGAAAAATACGAGTGAGTTAATCATAGATGCAGTGAATCGAATATTTAAATGATTGTTTCCCCACTTCCTACAGATACGCAAAGACTTTTCGGTTGGGCATAGTGAGACCAGCTTGGGTATATGCCGCCTGGGATGAGCGGAATACTTTAGACTTTGATGCCACAAAAGAAAATTTCACAAAATCGCACAAATTGAAACCCTTCGAGGGCCACAAAATCTGTTTTTTCGGTTTCCCGGCAGAGGATCATCAACATATGGTGGATGTTTTGTTGGAGAATGGTGGAATGTATGCCGAATTGGATGATCCAGAGTGCTCTCATGTGGTGAGTGGTGGCTTAAGGTGTAGTTTTCCTCTAGTTAAGTTACTACTACTTTGGTTCTAACGACAAAAAAACTGAAATACAAACAACTCAATCGGCCTCTTTCTTTAATTTAAACTTAAAATATTATTTTCCGTAAGAACGCACTCAAACTATATAGTCTACATTATCTGATATATATTTAGTGTTTAAATTTCTCATAATTCTGTAGACACTTGCACCCACCTATTAACTTTTCATTTATTCATAAGTGCCTCCTCCTCTAGTTTTTTTTTTGTGTTTCTTCCATTTCTAAGCATTATTCACCAGACATAATGTAAATGCAAATGCAAAGATCGCAGAGCAAATACAATAAATATATAAATACCAAACAGAAACACACACGTACGGTTCAGCTTGAATGAACTAAAAAGCATTTACCAACAAAAAAAAAAAAAAAACAAGAACAATTTAGACTAGACAAAAAAAAAGAGAACCAAAAATTAGCAAATAGAAAAAAAGCTTATGGACTAACAAATATTTGCACAAATGTTTCATTCACATTGAGGAATTTTTTTGATAAACAATTTTTGCGCACTCGATTTTTATATATTATTTTTCTTTCCATATACATATATATATTTTCGATTTTCCTTGCTCGCTTTTTCATCGTTTTTCAAAGTGTTTGCCAAAGAAAAAGAAATGTGCATAATAAAAATGTTTTGTTTGGGCCTATTTGAAAAATTTATTGTGCTTGCTGTTGCCGATGCTGATGCCTAATTTGATTATAACTCTATATATGTATATATATATAAATACCCACTGACATGCACACAAATATATATATATATTTAATTTTTATATATTTGAAAACAAACAAAACATTTTAGCACATTTTTTCCACACTAATTTTAATGTTGCGCGACTTTTAATTGAATAAATCTTTACAATATTTTCTTTTCTCATTACCCAATTCTCCATTCTGCTGTTGTTCGATCCTCGTTGCTCATTATTTAGGTGGTTGATGAGCATACAACTACAACAAAACCGGAGCCAAATAACAAGAGCTCCCATATATTGAAATCGGATTGGTTTTGGTACTACATAAAGGATGGCTATGCCAATGAAAGGGACTATTTATTTGGAGACGTGAGTTATCTGGCCGACTACAGCTTATCCAATAATATTCTTAATCATCTGTATCTATATCCATCCTCTAGTATCTGGATACCTTTGCAAATACCCCAAATACAGCCGATCGTCCTGAATCGCTGCTATTTAGCAATAACAAAAGGAAACGCAAACGTATTTCACAGCGTCTACAATTGGAGGGCACTCCATTGGGCTCCAGCAAGAGACGTTCTTCTGTATCAGAAGCTGGCCTCTTGTCTGGTTCAAATAGTTTTTTCGATTGTACAACCAGTCCGGATAAATCGCAGGGTGATAAGCTGTTAATGCAGGCGGGCGAGGCGGAAGTTGGTGGTGAGCCCTCAACGCCGGCCAAGAAGTCGATGCGATTTAATCATTTTATGGATTTCTTTACAACGGAGTCCAATTATGTCGGCATATTGGATACCATATTAAATGTAAGCGGCATTGAATATTTCAAAATAAACATTAACTCTAACATATGTCCTTTTTCTTCCTCGCAAAAGCTGTTCAAAAACAAACTCGATGAGTTGGCCGAAACCGAAAACGATGAATTGTTAAATAAATCTGAAATCAAATCTATTTTTGGGAATTTTCAACCCATACATGAGGTGCATCAATCTATGCTTGAAAAATTACGCGATATGCATTTGAATTGGCATGAGGATTGTCTAATTGGTGACATTATAATCCAACATCAAGATCAATTGGTCAAGGCCTATCCTCCCTATGTGAATTTCTTTGAGAAAATGAAAGAGCAACTGCATCGTTGTGATCGGGAATATCCCCGCTTCCATGCATTCCTCAAGATTAACCAGATGAAACCAGAATGCGGTCGCCAGAGCTTGGAGGATCTAATGATTCGACCCGTTCAGCGTTTGCCAAGCATTAGTCTGTTGCTAAACGACATCCTTAAACACACCACAGGCTCCAATGTGGACCACGCGAGGCTCGAGGAGGCTCTGAAGGCAATCAAGCAGGTCATGTTACACATAAATGAGGATAAACGGCGCACCGAATCGAGAATGGCCATGTTCGATATATTCAACGATATCGAAGGTTGCCCAGCGCATTTGGTCAGCTCCAACAGGAGTTTCATATCGAAATGCGAAGTAAACGAATTATCTGATTCGTTAAGTGGTCGCGGCGACAGTTTACTATTATTCCTCTTCTCCGATTCCATTGAGTTGTGCAAGCGAAAATCAAGAGGTTTCAATACGGCCAAATCGCCAAGTACGGCCAAAACGCACAAGCATATTAAGTTTATCTCATTGAATACGGTTCAATTTGTGATCGATATAACGGATAGCTCGCGTGCATTTGGCCTCCTGCTGCGTGATGAGAAGGAGAATCTATATGCATTCAGCATAACTGATGAGGAAACGGAGAAACCGGTCTATGTTAAGAAGTTGTCCATGCAAATAGCCGCTCACACATGTCGAACTGATGCTGTAAGTTTCCCTTCTACTGAGTGGATATATAACTTTTGTACCTTTTTTTGACATATGATGCTTACTTCCAATATAGAATAATATACTGCTAAGCCACACTTCCAAGGAACTGCAAGTGGACATAAGTGATACAAATGTCAGTACATTGAGCAAGGCTTTCAAATTGGCAGCGAGGACACGCCTCAAGGTGGGTTAGTAAGAAAATTATATGAATTGATGTATTTTAACCATGTGCAATCTGTTTTTCAGGTCGGCCGAGCTTTCTCCTTCAACAAAACTCCCAACAAATTGAAACGTGCTGTATCCACTATAATGACATCGCCATTTGGCAGCAATAACTCATTGACGCCGGCCTCCCAATTGTCCCAAATGCGTTTGGCAAGCTGTACTAACATCAATGTATGTGGGAAGAGAATCAGTTTAAACATCCTATTCTAATAATAAATGCTTCATTGCGATTTCTCCTAACAGGAAGTGGATGATGACGATGAGGATATGCGCAGCAAGTCACCCTCAACCCAATCGGTGCCGCCGTTATCAGTGCAACCCACACGCAAAAATAAACCAGGCGTTGACCGCATATAAACCCGATGACAACGAGACACGCTGGTACTCGCTAATGTATTCCATGTTGTGTGTTTTATATTCAACGATAACTAGAATCTCTCAGAAAGGCGCACACCCACACACTCAAAATCATACTCACTAGAGTCGTACCACAAACTGATCGAAGACAAGACCCATCCTCAATTGCAAAATGTATTCATTATTTCACAGAATATTCGATGTAATTTGTAAAAGTTTTTCGTTTCGGCTCAGTTCGTATTCTGCTTTTTAGGCAAATGTTGAACCGTTTGCCACGATCGAAACTAATTAATTGTATATATCATCTATATCTCTCAATTATATATATATTCATATATCTTTGTACATATTTGTATGTCCCATTGTAACTAATCTTAAATAGTGACTAGAAAACGCATTCGCTGATGATCTATCAATCGATACGCTGCGAATCGCTGTGAATGTTTACTGAGTAAATTTTTTTATTTTTTTTTTTTTCATATTTTAATATTTAATATATAAAAATAAATATACTTTTGTATGTAAAGAAACATTTTATATTTATATAAACAAACACACAGCCTCTTTTATTCCTAATATAGATCTCACGATCAATCGAATTCTTCGACCAATTAAGAAATATTTAAGAACGAAACAAAGAATTTTGATTCGGTGATTTGATTTTCCTTCATAGAGTATAAACTGATTTAACGCCCGAATTGATTTTAGACATTGCATCCGAATGTAATTGATATTGTAGATTATGCGTTTGCAAATGCAGTAACATTTTTAGCTTTTGACCAATCTCCAGAATGGCCAATTCATTTGAACTATTTGCTGTCCAAACAGCTATGAGGTCGATAGAGTGGGAGAGGAGAGGAAGAGAGATAAGAAAAATGAATAAAAATATATGGAGAAAAACGTGAAGAGATTTACAAATCTTATTGCTCTTGGCACGAATATTAATGACTGCTCCACAGATCTCATAAGAATAGTCGAAATTTTCGCCCACCATCATGAGCAATATGTCCAGCCAAATGCGATCGAGTTCCGTTTTGGAGTTTTTGGCAACAGTTATGAGCCAGCGACCACCTTTGATATTGGCCTCATCCTCCCACATGGGTCTAAAATCACAGCGATACAAGGATTATATGTTCTGGTGAGTCCTGTTGCTTCACTTACTTAATGTTCCGCTTGAACATGGAATAATCGCAACCAATTTTCAACTCTGATGGCGTTTTTATAGTATAATACATACTCCAAAATGTCTCTACACTGTCAATCTGTGTTATCTCATTTAGCATATCCTTCCAATGTTTAGACCGATCATTCTCCAAATACCAAAGTGTCCATATATGTTCCAAAGGATGCTTGAATTGTGCATTATAATGGACTTCATCTGTTGCTCTACTGCAGAAATTCTCTTGTTTTCTTTTCTTATATTTATTTGTTGTAAATGTTAACGTCCCCATTGGTGCACCGTTCAAAATGGCTTCTTAAAGGTATATATATATATATATATATATAAGACAAATTCAAGCAAGTTATTTCCTTTGACTGCCAATAAGTCGCAGAGGAGACCGTGAGGGGAGATAAGAAAGGCTGGTGTTCTAATCATACAATTTTGTACATACTTTTGTTGGATTAATTTTGGCCAAAAAAAAAAAAAAAAAAAATTTAAAAGATAAGGCGAAATATATCGAAAATGTGAAAAATCCAACAATAAATTTAAAAAAACACACAAAATTTTGATTTCAGACTGAGAAAGCAATGCTAATTAATAACATGCATTATGTTTTCATAGTTATTAAAGTGGCTAATCAAATGAAATTTAAATTTCCTGAAAATCTAAATAAATGGCGTAGCTAATTCTTAGTAAATTCTAAATTTCTTGACATCTAACATCATAATTTTTAATTTATTCTTTTGTTTTTTTTTTTCCCAAAAGTCGAATAAATTCAAATCGGACTTCAATAAAATGAGTCACATGTATTTAAGTGAACATAAATATTAATATATGTGTACCTTCAATATAATATACATTTCAGAAATTGTATAATAACGTTTTTTGAAGACCGCTATATTTTGAAAATACACATGAAAAGTCTAAAAAAAAAAATAAAAAATACCTCATATTCAAAATATATTAAAATTCGACTTCAGATATCATCTGTTATGGATCTATGTGGGCATAGAAATCCATGGCATATGAAATATCTTTAAATTTCGAACAGAAAGAGTGTCCAGTTAAGCATTTAAAAAATATCTGAATTAATGGATAAAAATATTGAAGTATAAGTTTGCCAAAAGTTAGTTCAAAATTTGCCTGATCGTATGAAAAATGTTGCCTCAGAAAATATTGAAAAATCAATAGACAAAAATTATTGTAGCTTTAAAAAAAAAAATATTATTATGGTAAAATTATAATGGAATTTCTTTTACAACATCTAAAATATCAATACTTTTTTATACGAATCAGCAAAATTCACTAAAAGTCGTATAATATTAATGATATTCTTTATGTCAGAGTAACTCTAATCAATTTTTAAAGTGATTTTGAAATCCCCTACAAAAAATTGCAAACGATTCAGTTAATTATACAAAAATAACATTTTCAATTAAGATTTTAGATATATATTTTATATTATATTTTATTTATAAATACTGCAAAATCTAACTTAAACAAAGCAAAAAAAAAAAAAAACGTTAAAAAAAAGTATTTCTTTTTTTTTTTTGTTTTAAACTTAAAAATGCTTTTGGGCTTCACATAAAACATATGATAATAATAATAGATTAAATAACATAGAGAGAAAAAAAAATGATAATGATCGAGACCAAAAGGGAGAGAGAGGGAAAGCAAATAAGAGAGAGATATAGATGGATATCTATCTATATGATTTTGTAATCATAACAGATTTGGGCAAGATTTTGCTGTCATCTCATATCTTTTATTTCCCCCTTTTTCTCTCTCTCTCTCCCTCTCTCTCGAACAATCTTCTTGGCCTCTAATGGATAAGTACTAAGCGTGAGGCACTATCAAAATAATCATACATAGTTACACTGGGTAGGAGAAATTTGTAGGTATGTGTATGTATTGAAATGTGATGTGGCATTAGACCCACAGAACAGCTGCGGCATCTTCATTTGACAAGGTGGAGAAACGATTATAATGATTGCTTCCCGTGCTGCGATAGATCGTTTTGGAACTATTGCTGCTAGGTGGAGGTAAACCAATGCCATTTAATGCCGATTTCAGAGTAGAATTGCGACTCTCTGTGTTGTTGTTGTTGTTGTTGTTGGTGGTGGTGGTATTTGTGGTGGTGGATAGATTACTGGACAGGGATAAACGACGTTGTTGTTTTTCATCTGTTGCTATCAATGTGGAGCTTAGGGGCAAGCCAATATCATGAAACGAGCTAATTGAACTGAAACCACTTTCATCCTCAGTGCTTGAACCATGATGATTGACATTTGCTTTCCTATTGATAATAGCTGTTGATGTATTATTGGACGAAGAGGAAGATATTATGGTGCTGGCTGTGTTGCTGGTGGGGTTAATGCCATTAGTATTGTTGTTGTTGTTGTTGGTGGTGGTGGTGGTGGCAGTGGCGGTATTGGTGGTTGTTGTTTCCTCATCTGTTTCAATTTTTGACGATGATGAGGCTGTCGATGAGGAGATGGTGGAATGAACAGAACTATCGGTGGAGCTGCGTAATGAAAGACGTGAATCTCGTATATTATTGGCTCGGAGAAAAAGCATTTCGGCTGCAGCATTTGTTTTGGCCGCCGTTGCTGGTGATATTGATGTCTCCATCATTAGGGCAGTGGAATTGTGCAATGACATCTTTCTATAATGATGCGAACCAATCGATGTGGAGGCCAATGAGTGACGTGACTGTTGCATAAGATCCGTCTGCTGTTGATTTGTATGTAGTAAATTGCGTATGGTTCTGGCCAAACGAAATGCCTCCTGATTTAGTTTCTCTGCTTCGGCTTCGGGTGAGGAGAGACGTGCCTTGCAGCCGCCTGGTTTCTTGGGTGAACGTCGCCTGGTTAACAGAGAGAGAGAGAGAGCGATAGGGAAATTATTAGAAAGAATTTTTGAAATTGATGGATCTAAGCTTAAGCTTACCATGTGAAATCCTTGAAAGCATTGTAGCTACCGGCTGGAGCTATACTCTCATAGTTATGCTCATCATTCATGGTTAACATTGATTTATTTAACATTAAATTGGTGCTACTTCTGGCTCTTAAATAGGCAGCACTATCGTTCCCACCACCACCACCGGCAACACCACCACCACCATTGCCAATATCCAAAAGATTATGTCCATCCATTTGCATTGGGCTAATATTGCCCACAGCCTGGACATGATGTAAACTCTTTGAGCGTGAAATTTGCTGCTGCTGATGTTGTCCATTTTCGGCTACTGCCAAACTATTTCTATGATTCTGCTGTTGCTGTTGGTAGCGATCAAAGAATCGGGCCACTTCCTCCATTACGGCCCGATACATGTCGCAATTGGTTTCCGTCTAAAAGAGAGACAGAGATAGAGGGTTAGAGAAGACAAGATTAGACAATTTTTTGTTTTTTCATGGTTCGTCTATTGCTAATTCGGCATTATTCTTTCTTCAAACGTAAAACTGAAATAACTTTCATGTCTTAAATTGGCAAGTGGTTAGTGAATTTCTTAAAACTGATGGAACGAAAACTTGGCTTATTTGAATTCTTCTTTTTCTACTTTTTATAACTTAAGGTACGACGTGAGCTTGTTATGGTAGCGAAAGTTAGATCATCATTGAGCTATTTTACCCACTGTGGCCAGCACCATCAGAAAAGGTCAATGAATTCGTATTGCCTACCAAACTGTGTGTGACAAGATGAAAAGTGTATGAAGTGTGATTTGAAAATGTTTATAAATTCATAATTTATGTTAATAATCATATGTGTGTCTGGTTATCTGTATCAAACAATTTGCATTGACTTGTTGTTAATGCAGATTTATCTTAGTGGAGCAGCAGCAGCATCAACGATCGGCCCGGCCTTCTCCTTAGCTATAACTTTCACTTAAATGCCGTTTGATTTTTGTTTCACTTTTTTTTTTCTTCTGTTACCCTCCTTCTTTCTTTTTTGATCTCTGGGTCTGTGGGCCACTAAGAAACAAATATACATACTAAGCTATCTAAACGACTTTTAGATACCCTAAGAATTTTTCACCTGAAGTCAAACTTAAAGTTTTTCCCTTTTTTGTCATTTTCATTTTTATTCCATTTTTTAAGTTTTTTGTTTTCAAAAAACGCCAAAAAGATTGTCATATTCATATTCATTTTAATAATATCAATTTTATCAATAGTTTTCTCTTTTATTCCCCAGAAACAGGTTGTGAGATCATCCAATGTTCTCAAACCAAATATTTGAAAGTAAAAATTGAATTAGTCTCATGCAGAATTTCGTCAAAAATTTCGAAAATGTAACCTCTAAATCTGAAAAAGTCTAAATAACATATACAAATAAAATGTATAATAATTTATCAACTGTTGTAGCATTTTGATTAGTTTTAAATTGGTAATTTTTTTTTTTTTCTTAAATTTCGTTTTGTTATTCAGAATCCAAAAAAAAGTTCAAGTTGCGCTCAATTTTTTTTCCTTGAATTTTTTCACCTATTTAGAAAGCATTGTATTTTGAATTTTCGATTTTAACTTTTGCTTTTATAATTAAAGTAGATTTCCATATCATAAAAAAAAATTGTTGTTTTTAATTTTAAATGTTTTTTACAGTAAAGTCATCTATGAGCTCTTAGTAAATAAGTTTAGAATCAGTCTAAAAAAAAAGGAATATGTATAGTTTTTTTTTTTTTTTATCATCTCATTTAGTATAATATACCCGTTTACTTTACGACTGATAGAAGGGTATGGAAAAAATCAACTCAATCCAGATAATAAAAGTCGCTTCGCTTCTCTTTTTTCTTTATTTCGGTTTTGCTACACTTCTCGAGAGCCAAACCAAAAATAAAAAACAAGACCAAAACCAAAGCCAGTCTTGTCTTATGGCCAATTATCGAAAGCCATTTAAAAGGTGTTTGCCAAATTGGCCACCATTTGCCACCTTCGCCTCATCAACATAGAGGGCGGGCCACGCCTTAGCGACAACAATTTGAAAATTGGCCAAAAAAGGTTCACACAGAGTTGGCAAGCTGGCGAAAAATGTTAATTTTGGTTAGCTGTTTTTCCTCTTTTAAGCTCGTTTAGATGATTATGTAAGTTTTACAGCAAGTTGGTGTAATTTTTTTTGCTTTTTTTTTGCAGTTGTATTTCTGTTTTTTCTTGTTTTAATGTTTTTCATTGGCAATTTTTCCTACTGCGTGTTTTGTTTTGGAAAATCGTTTGCTGTGTTGGCTGATTTATTTGAAAATTATGTGGAAATGCATTTTATTTTTATTATTTTTTGTTTTTTTTTTTGCATTGTTGTTGTTGCTTTTCATTTCTTTTAATTTTGTTGTTATGCTTTGTTTAATTCATTAATGTGCAATTGGAGCGGTGGGTGGGGGTGATGATGGGCGACGACCAAGTCGACGGTTGGGGAATGGCTGCACCAGATTTTGTGGATTTTTCATGGCTTAGTTCCGCTCTGTCAGCTGCTTAACTTACGCATTTCCTTCAAGAAAAAGCAACATTTTCCCCATCTCCTCTTAAAACGCCATGTTCATTCCATGGTTTTTTCGTTGGAGTTTTTTTTTTTTTGCCTATCAATCTATGTATCAATCAGTCAATTAATCAATCAATCAAAAAATCACGTCTGCCCACACGAAGTTGATGTTTTTCTTCCTAATGAAGTTTTTTTTTTTCTCTTCTTAGAGTAACCTAGTTTTTCCTCTTTTCCTTGGCCACAACTCTCTCGATAGAAGAGGAAAAATATTTATCACTGATTATATGTGTTTTTCTTTCTATCTTTCTTTGGCTTTTGTTTTTTTTTTTTTGCAATGCTCTCTGCTTCACCTTCTTCTCTGTTACGCCTTCCCGCCTCTTACTCCCTTTCTCACACTCTCTCTCTCTCTCTCTCGCTATGTTTCTCTCTGCTTTCCCCTAGAGAGCGCATTAAATCGATATGGAAAGCGTAAATATATTTTTATGGTAGAATCTCAATTGGAATTGGAATTGAAAGTGAAGTGTGTGTGTGTGTGTGTGTGTGTGTGTGTGTGCATGTGTATGTGTGTGAGCATGTGTCTGTCTGTCGGAGTTTGTGTGTGATGCCACATTGAAGGTCAGCAGGTGCAAAGATGCAAGTAAAATCGGCTTAAAGGTGCTAAGTGGGTTAGTTCATGATGCTGGCAAGTGGAAAATCTATGAGAAAGCTTAGTTGATAGAATTTAGAAAAAAAGAGTCAAAAGGAAAAAAAAGAAAATGACCTAAATTTTGTATATTTTATGAGTGTGTGTGTGTGCGTGTATGCATGTGTGTGGTTGCTAGATAGATATATGTACATATGTACATACATATAAGTTCTAAAATAGTCTTAAAATGAAATAGATTTCACAAAAAGACTCTACAAAAAAAGAGTTGTACTTTCCATAGCCAAATTTAAGGGGCACATAATTTATGTGTTTTATTACTTTTGATTAAACTCTTGAGTATATATAAAACGATCGTATCGTATCGCATATCGCCATCTACTTCGCCAAAGCATACTTTAAGGGGTAAATACTATTGAAAAGTTTTTTTGCTCAACGTTTTTTAAGGCGTGCACTTCATCGATTAAAAGTTAGCGCCTTAGTAAAAATAGATCAAAATTTGCATAGCATATATTTGGGGGCACTATACATGTATGTATGTATGTGCAGACATACATATGTGCATATTTAAATATTCAAGAATAACTTTTATTTTTCGTTTTTCCCTTAAGACATAACTGTTATTTTTAAAGAAAAAAACAAAAAATCATCTATGACTTTTATTAAAAAAAAAAAATAAATTATCAAAATCATTTCATGATTTGAGTTTGATTATACATCTCAAATCTCCAAAAAAAAATTTGCAAAATTTTCAAATTTAAGCAGACATCTTTTTATTTGGAAAATAATTATATTATCAATTTATATTTGGCATCCATGTATGTATATTTAATCAATTACTGCTTAAGATTTTACTTATTTTATCGATCGTTTTTAAAAGTATCTCAAGTGCTTAGAAATTTTGATGTTATATTATGAAAACGATTTCTGATCAAAGCCAAATTATAACGCTTAATTGACAAGTCATTCCATGACTTGACTACATTGTAAGCAATTAGTTATTAAAGTCGATCCTCATGCCAAGTACAGATATACATATATACATCCATATGTATATATAGGTATGTATATATGTTTATCATCATATAAGATCACTATCAACTTGTGTACAGCATCAATTGTTTTGGTTTTGTTTTTGCTTTTCAACATACACATAAAGTTAATCATTTACTAGAAATCTTTGATGGACCATCACAGAATATTCAATACAAAGAAGAATCCAAGGAAGACCATGTCTTAGTCCCCATTATCATCAACCTTTCGAGGTTGAGGAAGTATAAAATTAACTCTCAGCTGCCAGCTGCATGTAGAGGAAATGGTCAAAGTCAAGACAATCTGATGACCAAGACACAACAGAGTATGTGTGTGTAAGAGAGAGAGAGAGAGAGAAAAAGATCCGACTTCTTCTTGTATAAGGGGAGGGAAGCTCTATAATTAAGCGTTCAGACCAGAATATGCCGACTAATTGTGGCCCTCAAAGAAGAGCGAAAAAAAGAAAAAGAAATAATAAAAAGAAAAGAATAGAATAGACAAAGACTAAAAGAAAAAAAAAAAAAAATTAAAGGAAATGCTAAAAATCCACTTATCCACACAGACCCAACACAGACAAACAGACAGACAAATGGCTAAAGTAGAATTCTATTTGATAATTAAGCGTGAGAACAATTTAAAAGAATGAGCGGAAAGAAAGGCAAGTCCAAAGACAAGGAAACAACTTATACTAATGGCAATTGGATGGATAGTTGGAGATTTAGATGGATGGATCTCTGTGGATAATATTTATGTAAATGTTTATGCAAAGCATGTGTAACATATATCCCACAATAACAATAACAAACAGATCCATTCACTTCAAATGGGAATTGGGATTGGCATTTAGCATTTGATTTCCATACCAATTCCAAGCACTCACGTTTGTGTCTTAAGTCTTTCGTTTTGTTTGGCCACCCTCCTCCAGCCACTTGTTAGACAACTACCACATGTAAGTTAAACCAATTCACAACTCACCTGTTTCAATTGCCATTGCAATGAATCCACCTGATTCTGTAATATGACAGCCTCGACATTTAGTTGTGGTGGATGTTGCTGTTGTTGTTGTTGCTGCTGATGTTGTTGTTGTTGTTGTTGCTGATGATGTTGCTGCAATTGCAATTGCTGCTGCTGCTGTTGTCCATAGTTGGGTGCGCCGCAACCAATGTTGTTGGCATCCTGAAAACAATTTTAATAAATAAAAAAGAAAAAAAAAGGAAAAAAATGCGCGTTAAATTAGCCAAGAGATCGAGCTTTTATTTTATTTTTTTTTTTTTTTTACAGATGAAAAGAAATAAATGAAAATTTCAAAAAATGTTGTCAAAGTGTCGCCAAGTTGTGTTGCCACACACACGCACACACACACACACACACAGATATATCGTAGTTGGCTTTCATTTGGTGTGGTTTTTCATAAGAAAATTGTCTTGGCCAAAAAAGGGGAAAATTTCGAAAAGAAACAACCTCTCCTCTCCCCCCTTTTAAACGCATGTACAATTAATTAGAGAAATTATTTTTTTCTCTTCTATTTGGGTTTTTCTGCTGTTTGTTTTTTTTTTTTTTTTCCTTCATTATTAATTCAGATTTATTTTTTTCGTATTTTTTTTTTCACACTACATTAAAAAATAGTTGCATTAAATTTCTGGTATACTTAACATTTTCCACATTTATTGAAGCGAAGAGAGTGCACTGCCAAATGGGGTGAGGAGTAGTGTGGCTGTATGTGGGCAGGGGAGGGAGGCAGATTGGGAAGGGGATGTTAGAGGAGAAAGAGGAGGGTTGTCTAGCAGAACTCGTTTGTCAGTTATGCGCCATGTTTTCTTATACATAACTTAGTTTTGTTTCTTTCTTTGCTTTTTTTGTTTTTTTTTGTTTTTAGTTTTTGTTGATTTTTTTAAAGCGTTGATTTTTTATGTTCATGGTTTACTTTTTCTTTTATAACATCATTTTTTCAAAGACTTTGACCCACAACTTTAACGAAAGAAAACCAAAAGAAACGTAAAAAATGAAAAATAAAAACTATTTGTTTAAAAAAAAATGGTGAACTTTTTTTTTTTTTATTATTGTGGTTTGCATATTTGTCCTAAACTACATTATGATGTAATCTGTTTTGCCTATCCCCCCACAACCACACCCACATCCGGAAAATGAAAAGTACATTTACATACCCTAAGAAAACCTAAAGACTTGAGTTAGGGTATATTGTGTAAACTGAAGGCAGAGCTAAAAGACTGTAAACTTTATTTTTTATTTTAGAATCATTCTTGATCAAGATCTAAATATATATACATATGTATGTTCTTAATCTTACAGGGTATCATCTGTGTGTGGGTGATGACCGCCATCAGCATCTAAACTTACTTGTATTTGAGAATCAAAAAATTGTTATTTCAACAGATTTTGTTTTTGATTGCGAATTTCGTTTTGCCAAGTAACTAACCAACTAACTGACAACAAAAACAAAACCAACAACTAGTCAAATTACCATTTGTGGTTTTCGCTAGACACGCCCCTCCTTCGCAAAGCAAAAAAAAAAAAAAAATTGTGGTCAATTTAGAAAAAAAAAAAAAAAAAAACAGATAGAAGAAAAAACTCAATTTGGCGCAATTTTACATGGTTGTTAATTAATGTAATTTTGATTTATCTATCTTATTGTATATGGGTGTGTGTGTAATTTTGGCTACAGCGGGTTGTTTGATGTCTAAAATATGCATATCAATTTGGGTATTTAGAAATGTTATCTATAGAATGTGCAAATGTCTTGAAAAAGGCCAAAGAATTTGCAACAATTTCTAGATGGAGTTTCAACTTTAATTATAGAAATTGTTAAACAAAATTCAACAACTTTTATACTTCCCACCTGGTATTTTTTTAAAGAAAGATTTTGATCATATATCAATAAGATTTTTGATTAAATGAACTTAGTTTTTGATCATTAATGGATCCTGAGAGAAGACCTTTTCTTGATTGGTTGCTAATGACTTCTTCTTTTGATCAGTATGGACTTCTATTAGAGTCATATTTTTAATCACATCACAGCAATAGACTAACATTTCGTTGTGGTATTTTATATAAATCAAAGATGGAGAGACATATTGAGTCTTATTAAAAACTCTTCGAGGTGATTTCTAATAAAAACAATCTTCCTCAGTTAAAAAGCCATTGTATTGATAATTGTAGGGATAAATAATAGATAAGTTAGTTGAATTCAATTTAAATTCAGCCAACTTAAATGAAAATCGGCTGTCATATAAACAAAGGCCAGCCCTTTAATAATTTTAGTCTTAGATAGATAAACTGTGAGATAGTATTCTATATGGCATTGAAGATTTCTCTGTGTGTCCCATTCTCTCTCTCTCTCTCTCTCTCTGTATCTTTTAACGTGGTTTCACTCTATTAAAATTTTTGATGAAATTCTAGTTTTAATGTTTATCAGCAACTTTCCACAAAGTAAATTGCCTTCTCAACAATGAAAAGAATAATGTCAAATAGAGATCGTCAACTAACTAAAAAAAAAAATGATTTCAAGTCCATGACTAAGATTGAGATGGTTTTCCTCCCTGTAACCCACACTTACTTGCCCTCCCTATTGTATATTAACTTCCGGTTTTTATGTTTTGTTTTTGTGTTTGGTCTAGTCCGTCAGTTTGGTCATAACTTTGGCCACAAAAGACCAGCGAGACAGTTTTCATTGTTTCTAAAACATATCACAAACTTAAAAAGTTTAACTAACTAAACTGAAAACGTAAAAGAGACAGAGGAGAAGGCAGAGATGGAAAGAGGTGGAAATTGCCGGCGTAACACTTCAAGCATGAAATTCTATTTGACCCTTTTTGTTGCAATGCTGCACACCCCCCCCAATTGCAATGCCCCATGCTGCCCCCTCTCCCTCTTACTCTCTTTGTTTCTGTTTCTCTATCAATTTGAATAACAAGCTTTGTCGGTAAGTGAGTTGGTAATGGAGACGACGGTTCAAATATATATGTAAATGCATTTATATGGAAGGCCCCGTTCTGTTGGGCCTGGGAATTTTATTCATTTTCATGTGGTAACCCTTTAAACACATACAGACACTTGTTGATGCTGAACCGCCCCGCCCCATCCGCAGCATTCTGCCCCCCTTTTTGGGTGAAAATTACTGGAGCATGCAATTGTAAGAGCTGCTTTTATTTTACATTTTTTTCTATACATGCATATGTACATACATATATATATATATATATGGTAAAGTTTTTTTGTTTTTTTCTTCTCTCTGTTTTGTTGTCGCTGATTTGAAATGCAGATTTCTTACACTTCTACTCTGAAGTTGGCAACCAACTTAACTATGATGATGACGGGGTAGAAAACCATCGTGCCAAAAAGAATGAGATGCTGGGGGTAGGCGGGATAGTAGATCTGATTTCATTACATATAAATAGCACATTGATAAGGAGGCAAAGAGTGAGACAGATAGATAGAGAGAGAGAGAGCGGGTCAGAATCGGAGACAGAGTTAATGCTGGTAATTCCCTGTAACCATCAAAAGTTTGAACAAAAGGTTTAAGAATTTCAAGAGAATGATGCTACGGAAATTCGCATAATCATTGGTAGAAACATTTTATATTATATTATTATTGGATGACTAAATTATTAAACGATTCTAATTCTAATCAAAATTTTTCAATAACTATAAAGTTCTATCATCTTCAGAAAGTTGCAATGCCAGAGCTTAGAAGCCAAAACTAGTTGAGAATTACAACTAAATATATTAACAAAGCTTTTCTTGAGTTTTATTGATAATAATATCTCTAACCAAGAATATATATATTCTATCGTATAGTAGTCACTTTCGGTGCTTCGTAATGAAAAAATCTGTTATTACTTTCAAATATTTTGAAAATGTTACAAAAATCATTTTTCAGTCATTTATTTAAATATTTTTTAACTTCCTAAAGAAAAGCGGATAATACTTCAACAATATAAGAGCATATGAAACTATTTTTTTAGTCTAAAAAAAAAACCTTTTTTTAAATGTTTTAGAAATTTAAATGTTTAAGTATATCTTATATATAAACAACCATAAAAATTGAATTTGTTAAGGCAACTATGCAAAGTTTAAAGTGTATTTTAAACTCAGCCATAAACAACTAACTAATTTATTTGTAACTAGAGCCGGCAGTCGGTTAGGTTGGCTGGGGTTGGTGTTGCATTTACAATTGACATTTTGTTGGTAACCAACCAACAGACAAAGAGGCAGAAAGGCAGCGTGACAGTCAGTCAGATAGACAGACAGACAGATAGATAGAACGAAATTTGCATCCCAAAGTCATTCTGCATTGAGGTCGGTCGTCAGCTTCAGTTACTGCTGTTTCTCTACTTTAGCTGCAACTTGTTTTCGTTTTTCGAGCGCGCATTTTAATTAGATTCTTTTGCTGGGATGTTGCAATTTAAAAAAAAAAAAAAAAAAAAAAACTATGTATATACATATATAAGAAGGGAACTGGGGAACTTTGGCTAATGGAAATGCATTTTCTAAAACTGAAGCTTGAGAATTCTTAAGGCAATTTTCCTTATGTAGGTCTTATGAATATGTTAATTACTCTTGCAGTACTTTTTAAATTGATATTATCTAAAGATAATTTGAACTTTAAATTATATAGAAATTTTTTTCATATTTCGTTGATTAGATTTCTAGTGTTAGTTAATAGTTAGTTAGATATTAAAATGAATCTGTATTTTCCCTCAAGAACTTTTATAATATGAAATCATATACATCTTAATTTTTTTTTTAGAGACCTATTTGATGGAAAGATAGTTGAAAAATAAATATTTGAATGGAAAGGTAATTAAATGACAAATTTAATGATTGAATTTATTGGAGAACTTCTTAAAAAATTTTAATTAATTACTTAACCTTTTTTGTTTTGTCTTTGTTTGTAAAATTTGTATAATTTATCATAAGGGAATGACAAATATTTAATCAAAAACATTTTCTTGCTTTCAAACAAGACAATTTTCGCGTTTAACTCAAGGTTTTTACAATTACAAGTATTTGAAATATATATGTATATATGTATATGTATGTATATATATATTTTTTTTAAGTAAATCCTATCAAAGCTTAAAGACAGTCATTTGCTATGCTTTACACACACACACATTTTAATTTTACATTTTCTATTGTAATGAACGTTGTAATTCAAGGCAAAGAGTAAAGAAATCCAGCCTCAGTGTTGCCCTCTTCTGGGGGAAGAGAGTGGGAGAGAGAGAGGGGGCTTGGGGTTGTGTCAAGGGGCCGTTTCTATTGTATCAAAGTAAAGGCAAAGATTTGCTCAACATAGTTTGGTTTGATGATAGATATCATCAAAGTGAATATAATTCATACATACAAAAATTTTTTTTAGTTTTTTTTTTTTTTTTTTTTTTTTTTGGGAAAAATTGTCAAACACAGAGCAGAAATTGTCATAGATATCAAAGAAGCTAATTTTGTCTATGACGAAGTTTATATACCCTTCGGCAGAGCTTTAACTGCCCATCGGTATTCTGTTTATTAAGATAGATTGTAACTTTGGAATATTTAGGGATATATTATAAATCCTGCGTTTTAGTCGTAATTAGTTATTTTTATACACAGATTCATACCAATAGCTGTTAAACTGATGGACTATATCGACTTGGCTGTAGATATATGTATGTATGTATAAATGGGGTCCTTCTCTCTATTATAAAGATCTGATCAATTTTATAATGCTCTTTTGCAAGAGTAAAAAATGTGAAATATTTGTATAGCATTATCATGATCATTAAATAGAAAAATCTGCATTTGGCACGACTTTCTCACATGAGTGGGCAAACGAATGAACGACTGAACACAAAACATTTAAAGCTAAAAGAAAAAAAAAAAAAAAAACAATGACAAAACTGAAAATGTTGACAATATAAAAAAGTTGAAAACTTTAAACTCTTCAATTGTGTTTTGCCTTTTGCAATCACTGATTGCTGTTTATTATTGAGCATAATTATTTTTTATTATTATTGTTATTGCCATTTTTCGTTGTCGTTGTCGTCGTCGTCTTTCTATCGTAAGATATTGTGGCAAAGGAGGTGAAGGCGGCATTGGGAATGAAGGAATTTTGGAATTTCAGCTGTCGTTTGGGGTATCGTGAAGACAAAATCATTTCCACGAAATTGGGTTAGATACAAACCAAAAAAAAAAAAGAGTCTTTCCGCACAGCATTTAAGACAAGAGATGACTGCTAGGACGACCTTGATTAGGCCCAACTCAATCAGTCAGCAATTTAACTTGGCTTGGTAATTTCCATTTTCCTCTCTTTCTCTGGCTGCCTGACAGTATCTGTTTGACAGTGAACCTGGACATCATCAACTTGTCGTCATGGGCAAGTTAGTTAGTTAGCCATGGCTTTTTCTATTGTTGTGTAAGCTTGGCCAACAAATGCATTTTAAATGGCCCTCTAATGTGGCATTCCCAATTTCCATTCCGTACTCCATTCATCCCATCCAGCCAGTCAACCCTTTTTGTTGCCTTTAAGCGGCTTTTGTTTTGACTCATTTGGTTATTGGTATTGGTATTACGTTTCTGTTGCATTGTCTCTTGTCTCTCTTTGTGTGTGGGCGTTGGCTTGGATTCCCATTTTCTGCTATTATTACAATGACTGGAAGCTATAGTCATTCCGCTTAATCAATTTTCAACAATGCTGATTTATATTACAGATAAAAGCAGTTAAATTACCAGCGATTTGTCTCTCTCTCTCTCACCCTGTTTATCCAAATTCATGAAGCAATCTACCTTAAAAATCAATTGTCTTCAATTTAACAAAAAAAATTAAACATTTTTTATCTAACAATAAATTAATGTGACTTTAATTTTTTGTGGAATGAAGCAGTTGGAAATATTTACTAATCATCATAATTTTTTAATGCGCTACAAAATAAAGTATATTGAACTATATAATGTTTATTTATTTTTTTTTTTCAATTATATGATAAGGCCAAAAAGTAGTCTCAAATGTAAGTAAGTAAATTGTTATTCTTGGCAAAAGGCAAAAAAATGGCAAAAAACAAATATTTTTTAATACTCAAAAACTTTACTCATGCATAAAAAAGATTCAAGTAAAGTCATTTTTTGTTTGGTAAAAAGTTATTCATTGCATAATTTAATAAATCGAAATGGTTATATTTATATATATATAGTGTTTGGGGCTGTGACATCACTGGCCCTTTGAGAGTGTCTTTGCTGTCTGGTAAACAACTTTCAAATAAGGCAAAAAGAATGACCTCTAGTAGCACACCTTTTTGTGTTTGTATTTGTTTGTTAACCAATTTCAATAAAACAGGTACAACAAAACACAGTTAGAAGAGAGGCGAGTGAGACAGAGACAGAGACAGAGACACACACAGGGACACCGACAATTTTCAAGTTCCGCTCAATGGCGCGTTGCTCAATTCTCGATCGTGCACTTCTATAGATATATGTATGTATATAGTATTCAATCCACTCCATTGGCGTCGTGTATCAATTCCTCTCGCGTGTCGCTTTTGCATTTCCGTTCTTCAAGGCATTATTATTACCCACTGCTACCTAACTAATAGCCAACCTTGTTCCCCCCCATCTTCCCCTAACCAACAATCCGTTGTCTGTTCATCTTTTTAGGCTTGGTCAATGGAAGGCCAATGGCCAATGGTTTTGATTACAGGAAAAATATTCTCTTTGAAAGATGCAACGTGATAATTGCTAAGGTGTTTGCTTCTTGGTTTTTTTTTTTTTAATTGATTTCCCCTTTTACCATTGATGATGATGTTGCATCGTATTTCTCTATAGTTTCTAGTGCTGCATTTTGGCCGGCCTGCCAGTTTCTATTTCGAATCTAGACTAATTCAAGCGTATACGTAATACAACTTCAAAGCGTTAGAGCATCAAACACTTGACACAGGCCAATTCAAACAACTGGACCAAACAAAAAAAAAACCATAAAAAAAGAATTCTTTTCGTTTTTCTTTTCTTTCGTTCTTTCTTTTGCTTTATTAATTCAATTGACTTGAGTTGAGTCGAATTCCGCGGGTTAAAATTCATTAGAACCTTTTTTTTTCCAGTTGCTTTTGGCAGCGAAATTAACCAATTTAAGGCGTAATCAATCCATTTGCGTGATTTGCAAGAAAATTGTGCTAAATAATGAGAGAAGGAGACGAGTGGAAGAGGAAGAGATGGCAAAGCGGTGATGTGCAGAGAGAAAGGCCAAAGAGTTGAATCAAGAGTCGAGTTAAGTCTTCCCGGCAGGCAAAAACCATTTCTCAAGTGTTCAATTGCCGCCTCTGGCCAAAAACCAAATTCGAATTTTGGTAGCTACTTGAAAACGGCTATGAGAAATGTTAGCCGCAAGGCACGAAAAATCAAAAAGCCAAAAGAAAAACAAAACATTAAAAAGCAAAAAAAAAAAAAATCAACTTTAAAGAGTCGAAAATCAAGCGAAAGAAAAATACAAAACTTCAAGTTGTCAAATATGTAGCAAAACAGTTTTTGTGAACTGATTGATTCAAATGGGCTAACAAATCAATAAAATGTCTCAAATTAATAATAAATTTATATTAATAATGCCTAGGGACCGACCGTGTCGATGATTTTGACCGATTTCGGTTTGTTGAGTAACTTGATCATTTTTAAAGATGATTTTAGTTTCGACATAGATTTTTGTTTTGAAAATTAAAATTAATAATTTTTATAAAATTGTCATTGCTTGTTTTGAGGGTAATCAATTAATATATCTTGGAACAAAGCTAGAATTAATTTTGATTTTTAGAAATGACCTGTCGATTCTGATTAATAAAAATTTTAATCGAAAAATCGGGAGGTAAACTTAGGAATATTAACTCATTATGTATTTCCTTTTTTATGACCAGTTTGTGGTCGCTTTGCACGAACCCATTTTGAATCGGCACTGAAAGAGTTATAACTCTTTTATTTTGGATTCCATTTTTATGAAATTAAGAATCCAGATAGATATTTATATAAACTTTTAGTGTTTCAAATTTAATATGTAGTTGTAGTTTAAATATTGCAGAAGAAAATCCAATTTATTTAACATTAATATAAATAAAATCTGCATTCATACTACACGAGTTACATCCCAAATATGGAAGATCTAAATATTTTATTGTCCGAGATCTAAGTGTTTATACAGACATGGACTCTTCTGTTGATGCTGATGAGGAATTTTCCTTAAAGTAGCATGCAAATCATAAAGTTATCTGCATAAAACTAAATTTTTTAACTAAACTTTATAAAAATTACTTGATCTAGATCTATATCCACACAGTTCTCTTCGCTTTAGCCTGATCAAGAACTTCTGAATGAAATCCATGCTTAATTGAAGTTCTTTCTAAATGCGCAATAGATATAGATTAAATTGCATTATAAAAACCATTTTGTATAATAACTTTACAGTTATGATATCACAATTCAGCGACCAATTCGTGCTTTGAGAATTTAATTTATATCCAAAAACCTTAAGACCCCTTAACTAACCCATTTCAAATTTCAGCCTTCAACTGTTACTGTTTCGCTCTTCTTTTACTTGGCATAATAGCCTTTCGACATAAGTTGAGCGAAGAAAGGGTATATTAGTTGTCCCTAAAACTCACTTGAATGTAGTTGGAGTTTGATTAAAACTAATGTTACAAATTTAGTAATGGGTATCTCGCATGTCGTTGCATTCATCGAAGTCAAAGTGTAGGCATTTTTTTTTTTTTTTTGCTGTGT
Source organism: Drosophila insularis (assembly GCA_018903935.1). Lineage (NCBI taxonomy): Eukaryota > Metazoa > Arthropoda > Insecta > Diptera > Drosophilidae > Drosophila > Drosophila insularis. The sequence goes on from JAEIFP010000517.1 coordinate 5,511,280, forward strand.
GCTCTCAACAATTTATTTCACTTATAGCTGAAATTCACAGTTAAACACATGGCACGACCGCACCTCTGTCCAGGTCCCCATAGTACTCCATTCGGCCCAGTACCTGTACCTCAGTTCTTCACCCGCTGAATGCCGCGCAAGCTGAAACATTTTTCTTCTTTCACGTTCTTTTTAATTTTCTGATAACTACAAATAGGTTCGACACTCGTGCAACAAATTTTACCGCTGCTCCTACAGTGGTGGGGAGGTAAAGGAGGCGGGTTAGGCGGTTCTGGGATGGACTGTGTAGGGTGGTGTAGAACTGAGTGGGCCAACGACGAGCCCTGCATATACGATGAGCTCAGGAGAGCAAAGTTCTGCACGATTCACCACTCCCCACCCTTCCCCCAATTCGTGTGTTTTTCTGATTCTTTTTTGATTCATTTTGGGTTTTTTTCGACTTTTTTTTCTGCTTTTTTGGCAGACTGATTTTATTTATGCGCCGCTTGTGGCAAGACTCATAATTCAGAGTGTGAAGTAACATTAATTTGCCTCGCTGCTTGCCTTCAAAAAAAAAAAAAAAAAATCACACAAAAAAAAGTGCAATTTAATTGGTTCACTTGGCTGGCCAAACTCTATAGAAGACACACACAGGCAAACATTGGGTCTCTATGTTTGTGTGAAGGAAGAAGAGGATTGAGTGAAGTCTGGTTATCCTGCTAGATGTCCTTTAATGTGAAGAATACCCGCAGCAGATGCTCCAACATGACGACACTTTTGCGTGCCTACCAAAATAAAACTTAAGTGTATTTCGGAAATGTTGCCATATTTTCTTTAACGATGTCATGTAGTTTAACAAATACCCTGCAATCAATGGGTATTTTAAAATTGTTCTTAATGTACTTAAAACCTAATGTTATTATTTCATATTTAACCATAATTAGTAAAAGTAGTTAGTGAATATTAAACCTATAGAAACATTTTTTTATTTCAAAATATTTCTATTCTAAGGTTTCAATTGCCTTTGAGAGTATTTATACGTTTTATTATGCATTGTATATAGAGCATTATAGTTCCTCTTTGACCATAAGGGTATTCAAAATTTTATATTTAGTTCTTCTGCTTAGTTTTCTCTCCTTTTTTGTGGCTTTATTTCCTTAACGGATCTGTTAAATTCACTTTGAAATTTTCAACACGTTTGCTTGCTGAGTGTTTATAATTTATTTATAACACTCACTGCTATTATATGTATCATTGGATGTTTTTTTCTTTTATTACTATTTTTTTATTGTATAAAAGAATTCACTTTTTAAGGCATTTTTTCGCGGCTAAACAGTTCAACGAACTGGTAACATTTGCCGAATACCTTAAAGGCTTGTAATTTATTTATAAATTTTTTAAAAACTTCATCATCATCTATGTATGTATGTAAGATTCTCCATTTATACATAAGGGCATACGTATGTGTTATAAATTTTTAAAAAACTTTTTTTTTTCTTTATATAGAAGTGTGGAATTTCTCAATGCCTTAAACGAAACAAAGCCAATATTTAATTTAGACTTCTTGACTGAGAATCTAAAGATGTCAATGAGTTAATCAGTTAAGTTTGTAGTAAAGTTTGTTTATAAGAAAAAGAACCTTAAAGTATAAACTTTTTGAGTTAGAATTATGAATTAAAATTGCAAAAAAAAATCTCACCCACTCTCCTTTTTTTGTGGGTTTTATGTGGGTTATATATTATAAATGTGTTTTCAGGTATCTAAGCAATTACCTTGACCACTTCTTCACTCTCATATATTATTTGCTCAATCATTTAACTTACAACAACAACAACAAAACTCTTATTTCATCTTCAATTGTTGGACAATCATTGAAACACAAAAAAAAAACTTAAAAAACAAAAAAGAGTACCGGCTAACAACAAAAACAAATAAAAATAATAATTAAAGGAGAAAAAACAAACTTTATAAATTGCATAATAATTCTTTTTTATTATTATGTCTATGCCGTCCGCATGGTTTTTGTTAGTTTTGTTGCAAAATAAAGCAACTTTTACATATATGTATATGGTGGATATATCTGTCTACGACTCTCTATCTCTTTCTCTCTCTCTCTCTTGGTAGAGACTTCATGTGGGCTTCAAGCGGCTGGCAGACAGTTTTTGTTGTTGTTGTTTTTGTTTTATGCTTGAAAAATTGGGACAACATTTTGCACGCTCTGCAATAGCAACAACCGACCAACAGTCCAAAATGAAAAGCAACTAACAAATATGTATATATACAAACACATTTCAAATATATTTTGTTTTTGTTTTGTATTCTAACGGAAGTTGGTGGCGCTGCCTCGCCCCCCATAACCTCCTTCTCCTACTTCGGGTGCTGCTGCTGCTGCTGGCCAAGTTGATGACCCATGCTAATTGGCTAATTGCGTTTAATTGCCTTTTAACATATATTTTTTGTTGCTGTTGCTTATTACTTATATACACAATACGCTTCCATTTTTTCTTTGGCTTGGCGCTTGCTAAAAATTGTTTAAATTTAACAAAAATATTTCCAAAAAAAAAAAAAAAAAAATACATTCAAGCATGCAAATCCGTTCTATGATGAGATAATACTTTCTTCTTCTGTTTGAAAACTAATTTTAAAATGTATCTTAAACATTATTTAACGCTTTTCTTGTATAAAATGTAAGAACGCTTTAAAAATTGAATGGAATTTTGTATTTACCATTTTATTTTTTGAAAACTATTTTATATATATTTTTGGCCTCTCTATTGTAAATTCCTGATGGGAGGCTGTGGAGAGCGACCTTTTGGTTCTTAAACTGGCCTTGGCGGCTTTAAAAGTACTGAAAAGTCTTGTTAGAAGCTTATAAATTAAATTTAGTAAACTAAAAGAAAAGTCTATTTAGTACCAAGAATGAAAAGAAAATCTAAATGGTGTCTAACAAAGTTAAAGATTTTCACTCATTTAAAAAAATCTTTAACTCGAGTTTAAGAGTTTATTGAAATTATTGAAAGAAAATTTTGAAATTTAAGTGTGTTGATGCTTGTGACAAATTAAAAGTATAAAAAGTTTTTATTTTCATAACTCACATCTACATATCTACATACCTTATGTATTCGATATCGTTAAAAGAAGCATTTAAAAGAAATTACACACTCTAGATGTTTTGTTTTTCTTTTATCTCAAAAATGTGTTTGACGGATAGTCTTAAAATTTACAGGGTACGTCCAGCTCCTGAGGGATTGCTTTTAACTTAAACCAGGAACACAAAATTTTACCTTTTTGTTGAAAATAACTCTTTAGATAACTCATATTGAATTCATGTTAAACAAAATATGGGACACGAGAAATTCATTTACAAAATAAGTTAAATTTTTAAACTTCCATAGAGGCTAAAGAAAACGTTTGTTTGGTTGATTTTAAACTGCTAAAGCGTGTAATAATAGAATCGAGTAAAGATTATTGATCTGGGAATCATTCACCACTGACTAAATGAGCAGATTTTATTATATCATGGTCGATTGAAATGTAAACGATAAACAAAAACCATTTTAATATTTATTTTAACCAAAATTTGTATATTTAATAATTTAAAATTGAGGTTTGGGGCTCCAAAAATGATTAAGGAAGCAAATTCACAAGTTTGTTTTAAACAAGAACGTGTTAAGCGAAATAATCCTAGATTATCGAGTGGATACCATCACACACAGATTAGAATCCTTTTGAACTTGGTAACGTCAGTTCTTGAAATCCGCCGGAATCGTATAGATTAACGGAGTGCCCTTTTTAACCAAGACACAGAATCTTGCATTAAATTATGTCAGTTTGAATAGATTTGATAATAAATTTAAACTGATTTTATGCTAGACTAAATTTCAAACTCCTTAAGAGTACTCGAAAATGTGTATTACAAAAAAAAAGATACATATATATAAAGAAAAACAGAAACGAAAAAAAAAAACACTAATTATCAAATATATATCTAAATTAGCTGCCTTTCAGCATATTTGCCACTATCAAAGTGCTAGAGGCAAAGTGGCTAGGGGAAATCTAATTAAAATATGTGCATACCAAAAGATACCAAAAAAAAAACGAAAAAAAACAACTGTAAACAAAACTGTAAACTGTAACTAAAACCAGCTGATTTATGAGATGACAGAAATAGAGGGAGGAAATATGGTAAAAGGAAGCAAAAGATGGAGATTGAGAGAGACCAAAAGTGTGATTGCGGGTAGTTGGGGAAAGGAGTATATAAAGAGTATATAAACACAGAGAGGGGCGAGGTGGGGGAACAAACTAAATTTAAAGAGCTCTCTTTCTCTGCCTGACTAAGTGCCTGGCATGGCATCCACCGAACAACAACAACTACAACAACTAGCCAACACCATCGTTGTCTACCCATCCCTTCCTTTCCTATTTTTGCCTGGGTCCCATTTGCAAGTTGCAAATGCGAGTAATTTATGTCGCAGCCAAAAAAGATAAATTCCGGCAGAGTGGGCGGGGAAAGGGGGCGGCCAACTAAATAACCGAATAGAGCTATAAATGTAACTGTAGCACACAAGCGGCATACAGGGCTGGCGAAATGCGATACGACATGATTAATTTGATAGGCCCTGCCGTTGTTGTTGTTGTTGTTGCTGGTGTTGCTGCCAAGACAGGGACAACGAGATAGAGAGAAAGAGAGAGAACGAGACAGCGAGAAACAGAGTGTGCTTATTAGTTTTGTGTATCTCATAGATACACAACAACAGCAACAAATAGTCGCGCAGTCATCACTGCAACACGTTGCATGTCAATGGCCATAATTAAGCATGCGAAAACGGAGCAGTTTTCTGAAATGAAAACAATGCGGGCATGGTCTAACAGCAATGCATACCACCAATACACACACACACACACACACACACACACATAGAGAGAAGATATAGATACATTTTCTCTCTACACTTACATAGTATGAAGAGATACTTATGGGGTCCCAATCTCAAGAGCGTCGCCGACAGGCATTTTCATTCGGTAATGGGGCTCATTTTTAATCCAAAATTTTATATACCTATAGGTAAATCCTTATTGAAGTCTATATGGGTACACTACAACTACACCAATTAAGAATATTCCATATTTTTGTTTCCTATTTATGTCTTATATATTTAAGTTTAATTCATTAACATTTTAAAATGAAAACAAAAAAGAAAAGATTTAAAAAAATGTATAAGTAACAATTTTGTTAATACATTAGAAAAGAAATTTTAAACTATAATCTCTCTTTTATTTCAGCCATTTTGAGGCTACTGTTTGAAGTGTACATTTCGACATATTTCAAAAAGTGTTATGTTACAAAAATAAAGTTAGTTTTATTAGCTTTTACTAACTATGTTAGTTTAGAACATTTTATTAACTTTAGTTTGAATGAGCCTAGGAAAACAACTTTCCATTGAATACTTTAAACAGGATCAATGTTTTAATCAATGTCTAATATTAGAAGAGTGTCACTATCTTTCTAATCCATTTAATCAAAAATTTTGTATTGAATTAAAAACTAGTTTAAAAACATATTAAAATGGCATAAGTACTATTTAAAAGAAGGCTCTATCTTTAAAGATAAGATGTTAAGTAGATTAAATGTAACTTTAATTGGTTATCTATTCTATCCCACAGCCCCTGCTAACTACGCCTTATGCCACTTATTCACTCTCTCTCTCTTTATTTGCCTATTTGTCTTCTTCTGTCTCATTCATCTCATCTCACTATCTCTATTTCGCAGTTCCATGCTGGCCATTTTCATTAATGGTAGCATTGTGGTGGATACCCTTCTCCCCTGTCATACTCATCCACCTCATGCCATTGTCTTGCTTGTTGCATTGTTTTGGGTTATGTTTTGATTTCAGCCTCAGCATCTGCTCTGTCTCTCTGCGCACCACCAGCACCACCAAAAAAAAAAAAAAAAAAAAAAAAACGAGCCACCCTGGGGCTGTCATTATTTCAACGTTTTTCTTATTTCTTGTTGTTGTTGATGCAGTTGCATCAGGAAAGGAATTGCAATGGCAACAGCAACAACTAAAAACCTCGAATGAAATCTCTTTTTTTTTTTAGCCACTTGGGGCGACAAGCCAACCAGCAGCAGTGGCTGAACCACCCAGCCACCCACTCAACCACCTATCCACCCACTCATCTACCTACCTCTATATACCAACCATCCCATTCACCATAGTCAAGGAATGCCGTGACCTTTATAAAGCAGCGCAGTTGACCTTATTACGAATTGTTGTTGTTGTTATTGCTGTTGTTGTTGCTTGAACTGCACTGAAGCTTAACACTAAAGCCATGAAATTAGTTTTGAGTATTTGGCCATAAAGAAATCTCCTCCCCCACACCCACGTAATGGCAAAAATTGTTGAGGATTGTTGTTGCTTTTTTTTTTTTATATGTATATACACATACATACATTTATGTACAGGGATTTATTGTTGTTGTTGTTGTTGTGAATGAATTCATGATTATTGCTTTGACCTCGAGGAAGTTTTCCTTCTTATGTATTATTGCTATTATTATTATTATTATTATAATTATTATCAATTCAGCTCTTAGTTGATGTCAAAAAACGAACCAGCAAAACAGAAAGCAATAGGGCAGAAAAGCAATTGATTTTTATATATACATATACATATATATTATCAAATAGCAAATCTTGAATAGGAATTGTAGTAAAAGTTTTCAATTTTATTTCGTGTACATATCGATATTAAATTCTAGGTAAATTTCATTAAAAAATAATAGAAAAATGAGCAATATAAATAAATAAAATTATAGTTAAATAACTATTGAAACATACTAAAATTTTGAGTTATTAACCAAATTATCTAGTATATGTGATATATTATTGAAAAGGTATTTTAGTATTTTATTTTATATACATATGTACATATATGTATAATAGTTTCAACAGATTAGTAATTAATGATTCAATAATAATTCCTGAATGACTATCATTTAATAATTAATGCTTAGTTCATTTCATGAGTTTTTAATCATTAATTACTTAATGATTAATTCCCAATTCCTAATTCCTTTTTGGTTCATTCATGATTCATAAATGAAGCATTTTTAATCATTAATTACTTATAAATGATTCCTTAATGATTAATTCCGAATTCCTAAACTTCAGACTCCATGCCGGACTAGGTTTTTTAGAATAGCTAAGAAATTTTGACATTTTTTAAATATTATAAATCATTCTACTATCCCTAACGGAAAAAAAAGTTTAAAGCACATTTTTCAATTGGACCCCCTCCCAAATCTTATTTTTAAATCCTAATTACTTATTAATGATTCCTTGATGAGATTAATTCCTTGTTCCTTATTGGTTCATTCATGCTTCATTTATTTTTATTTATTTAATAATTCAATAAATGATTGAAATTGAACATTAATGTTTTTGATTTTGATAATTCGTGACTTTCACAAATTTGATCAATATCTTATTTATACATAGCTCTCATAGAAAAGATAGAACCGTATAATAATTTTTTTTTTAACAACTTTTTTCTTTCTTTAATGGAATTTTAATTTCTTTTCACATTGACAACTAATATTTGGGGCACAGGCCGAAGTTAGACCCCGGTTTCATTTTCAATTTATAATGAAGTAAGTAAGTCGCCTCGCCGACTTGGATATACCATACACCAGTAAAACAAATATTTTAAATTTAAAATAACCAATGCATTTGCGTATTTTTAAAAAAATCTGTTTGCATGCTTTTTAGAAGCATATCTTAGTATTTCGCTCACTCAAGCATTCGAGCACCCTAGCGCCCCCACCAGCCAACGGCCAACTCCGGCCATATGGAAAAACGTTCATATGCATAACTTGGCTATTTTTATTCCGATTTTGATCAAATTTGGTATTTTGCTGGATATTAGTATCAAATTTAAGTGTGCTAAATTTGATTGCACAAGGTTGAAAATTACGGGAGATAATCGAGTTTTTTCAAATTACGGGGGCGGAAAGAGGCGTGGCAAAATCTTTACACATCAAAAATGTGCGCAATTACTAAGCAAATATTCATACCAAATTTTGTGTCTCTAGCTAGAATAGTTTTTGAGAAAATCGGTTTTATTTAATTTGCGGGGGCGGTAGGGGGCGTGGCAAAATTTTTATAAATACAAAATGTGCGCGTTTACTAAGCAAATATACATACTAAATTTTGTGTCTCTAGTTGCTATAGTGTTTGAGAAAATCGGTTTTATTTAATTTGCGGGGGCGGTAGGGGGCGTGGCAAAAATTTTACAAATACCAAATGTGCGCGTTTACTAAGCAAATATACATACCAAATTTTGTGTCTCTAGTTGCTATGGTGTTTGAGAAAATCGGTTTTATATCATTTGCGGGGGCGGTAGGGGGCGTGGCAAACATTTGAAACAAACTCGATAAGCGTACATATGACACGAGTCTACATACCAAATTTGGTGGCTCTAGCTCTTATAGTCTCCGAGATCTAGGCGTTCATACAGACGGACGGACGGACGGACGGACGGACGGACGGACGGACGGACAGACGGACGGACGGACGGACGGACGGACGGACGGACGGACATGGCTAGATCGTCTCGGCTGTTGATGCTGATCAAGAATATATATACTTTATGGGGTCGGAAAAGCTTCCTTCTGCCTGTTACATACATTTTAGCGACTTTAATATACCATTTTCACCCTATGGGTGTATGGTATAATTATTCGTGAGAGTTCATTCATTTAGTTTAATATAATATAAATGATTGAGTTGAGCATTATGACGGGAGAATACAAATTTTTATATATTTTTGCCTAAGACGAATATTATTCAGTATTGCATAAACTTAGAATAAAAGAAACCAATGTTTGAATCCGATAATTAAGCGTGCGATTAAAGCTTAGTCACACAAAAATGTTCATGATAAATAATTTTCTATATTTATTCACGATTCATAAGCTATAGAATTTGTATTTGTCACGCTTTCATCGCTAAAAAAAAGTTCTTTAAAAAATGTTGTGTGGGTGGTTGGGGCGTTTGGGGAGTGTTCATCAAGTGTAAAATAAATACAAATCCCCACTCAAAAAAAGAAAAACCCCTCCCAACACCCTTTCCATCGTCTTTTTAGTGGCCCGTCAAACAAAAAAAAAAAAAAACTCAACGGAGCAGCAAATTTCAAAAGGCGGAATTGCGCCGATAACACAGCAACAACAACATCAGGGTAGACCAAATTAAAGTAAAACAGCAGCCGGCATATATGTATTATATATATATATATGTATATATGTATACAGTGAAACCTCGATATAACGAACTTCGTTATAACGAAAAACCCAATATAACGAATTTTTTGTTAAGTCCCTTGAAAAAACTAAGGTTTTACATTTCAGTACCTATAGCGAATCAATAGATATAACGAATAATTTTGCGATCCCCCTCAGATTCGTTATATCGAGGTTTCACTGTATATACTTTTGTATATAGGGACCGCAGTGAACACGTTTCGCTGCGTTTGCGCCGCAAATCTACGTCAACTTCGCTGCTGCTGCCGTTCCTCTTCAGCGGACACCCCAGTAGAAGCAGCAGCAGCAACAACAACAACCATCATGATGTTGCGCATGCGTACCTGTTGCTCTGACTCAATGGAATAACGCCACCGAATGCTTGTCAACTATATGTATGTTGATGAGGGGGAAGGGGGGTTAACAACAACATAAAGAGAAAAGGCAAAAAGGGAGTTTCGGGCAACATGTTGGCGGAAATAATAAATTCTAGCTCGACACAACAGAAAACGATGACGACGACGACGACTTTGGCTTTTGTTGTTGCTCAAATTACATACCGCTCTATATACACACACACACACACACATGAGTCAAGAAGAAATCAAAAGGATTGATATCACTTGTTTTGGAGGTGAAATTATTTCATTTTTGTTTTGTTTTTTGCTCATGTAACTTTTCTTTTTGTTGTTGCTTTTTTTCCTCAAAAGAAAAGAAAAGAGAAAAATTTAACGTTTTTTTTTTTATCAAGATGCTTTTTGGGTTTTTAAGCGTAACAACTAAATTAACAGTGTTTAAATTAAAACGCACAAAAAAATGTTAGAGGAAAAAAAAAAAGAGTAAACTGAACCGAAAGCGGAGGGCCCATTAAATGTAGACATTTTGTGGGAAAATATATATTTTTTGATAGGTACAGAAGGGGGCGCCCTTCTGATTATTTAAACTTTGCCCATGTGAGTGTTTATTTGTGTGTGTGACTCATATTTTTGGGGGTAAATTCTTGTGTGGCATTAATTTTAAGTACCGTGTGAAAAGGTGAGCACCTAATTTAATACGCAAGCCACGGGGGCATTAGAAATTGCGTTTTTGTGGCTAAAATTCGGGAATAGATAGACAGAGAGAGCGAGAGAGAGAGAGAGAGGGACAGAAAGGTCAAGTGTATGTGTGCAAACAATATTTGGCAATTTGATTTAATAGTAACATTTAAGACACTTTTCAATATATGTATATTTGGTTTAGATGTGGCGGGAAAATGGGATAAATTTTCCCCAAAAACTGATAAAATTCTATGAAACTGGTCAAATTTTAATATCGACAAATAATTTTTTAACCAAAATATTTGATTCCAATACAAAAAAAAAAAAAAAATACCTCGTCGTGTCAACAAAATTCTAAATCTTAAAAATAAATTTTGTTTTACCAAACAGTTCACAACCCTTTCACTTTAGAATTTAAATATATTCACGTTTAGTTTTTTTTCAAATATCTACGCAATTATTAACAAATATTTTAAATAGACAAAATTAATTTAAAAAAAAAATTCAACGCTTCTTGAGTCGAATCTACATACATATGATAACATTGATGCAAATTTCTGGTAGGAATGTTCCGTAATCTCAACACGATTTATTTATACGAATAATGTTTTGACGTTGAGACTTATTCAACATTAGTATAATAAAAGTTCTTTTTTAATTGTAGGTATGTTAATAGCGACTTTTCCAAAAATAAAATATGATTTTCTAAGATCTTGTTTAAAATTCCTGTTCTAGAGTGGTTTTCTTAATAAGGGAACTTGATTTGATCCAATTAATGACAATAAAAATTAAGTTACAATATAAATTAATCATAATTTTAGTTTAAAGCCATTCAAATAGTTTAGTATAAGTTTCATAAATAGAGCTTACTACTTACAGCTTACATATTTCTGTCTATGTTTATCTATTTCTCTCTTTCTTTCTCTCTCTCTCTCTCTCTATCTGTCTGTGTATCTTATTCTGCATTTTCCACCTGTTATTTTATCTCTGTCTCTCTCGTAATGCACATTCCATACCATTCCATAGCACACTTAGCAATGGCAATTTTATGCATTTCTTGACTGGCTCTCGTCGCTGACCATAATCATATCCCGATATATGCCATATCCATATATTTAACTTATCTTTTCAAATGGCCACAAAAGTAAAGTAAAGGCTAATTGTTTTGGCCATGCGTGTGCAACTGGCATTTAAATGATGGCCTAAACGCAAATCAAAACCCAAAGCCAAAATCAAACTCGGCAACATTTTTTTTTTCTTTCTTTAAACTGATCAAACTATGTATGTATATGTGTACTATATGTTATAGTGTATATATATCAATGTGTCAATCAATAGGCAAAAGGAGACAGATTGCTGATTGGCAATTGAGAAGAAGAAGAGAGAAACACCGATACAAATACAGATACAGACAGACATGCAATGTGGCTTAATTGGCATAGGCAAGTTAAAGCGATAGAGCAATGGAGCGATAGGATAGATGGATAGAAATAAATGGCCAAATATAATGGTCAACTAGTTTCCGGCAAGCCGAAGCTAATGAGATGAAGACGACAATGACAACGACAACGACAACAAGTTTCACAATCCGAAAAGCGAAACAAGATATTACCAACAACTAACTAACTGAATTTTTTAGGTAGGTATCCATATTTTGTAATTTAATTAAAATAACTCCGAAATCTTTGATATATTTATGAAAGAAGATTGTTTACATTCTTATTAGTTTTAGGTTTTCATTCAATTTGAAGAAAATTCTTGCCCATAAAAGACGCAAATCTCGTTGAAAGTTTTCGTTCAGTAAAATGCAGCTGTAATTCCCAACCAGTTTTAGCTTTGAAATGATTGGCATAGCTAAAGATAATTCTAGAGTGCTTAAATTATATTAAATTACAATCATAATGATAGAAATATTTTATAATTGTAATAATAATCATTTTTCAATTTTGTGTAAATTTGTTTATTGCGTTATTCAATTGTTAAATCATTTAATTTATTTATTTATTCATGCATTGCTTTGAGTTCGTTTGAATAACATACGTGATGAGGGGCTCGAGGTGGGGTCGGGGATGGAGGTTTGGCATAATACTCAAATGCAATGTTAACCCAATTCCATTTATCTTGAAGCTTTTCCAACTTCTGGCTATAAATAAATATCACACTTGTCTGCAAAAGAGAAGAAGCACTTGGGGAAATAAAGTGAGGAAATTCTTCTTCTTTTTCTTCTCTTGCATGAGACCCTCCCACCAACTTTCCTGCCACTCTTCACTCTTCACTTTGCAATGGCCAAAAAGAAAATGGAAAAAAATTTATGTGGGAGCCGGCAAGAGTGAGCTGTTGTAGCAGAGGAGGAGAAGGAGGAGCTTGCTCCCTTTGGTGGCCAACAGAAAGTGCGCAAAATCAACAGACACATTTATTTCTTTCTTTCTCGTTGGCGTTTTTATTACCCTTTCCAAATATTGGATACATTCACTGAATGGCATTGTAAATATTGTTAAAAACTTTTTCACTTTGAGGATCGAAATCGTTGCACTCTGAGATTAAAGAGTATTCAAAAGTTTGTCATGAATTCAAATTTATTTTTTGGTCCTCTGGTTTGTTTTTTCTTGTTTTCATTTGGTTTTGGCTTTTTGCGTAATGTAACCTGCCGGGGGCTAGTACCACCAATTCCCCCCCTCTCTGCGTATCCCCCTGTCTTCTCCTCGCTAATGTCATTGACGATTGAAGAGCAGTTGCAGCAGCGTTTCCCCACTCCAAAATTTGTCTTTCTCATATGTTGAACGTGTGTGGTTTTTCATTTTTAAAGAACTTTAATATTGGTTTTCTCCTTATTTTATTTATTTTTTTTTTTTACTCCCATCTGTGATTTATGCTCATAAAGTTCTTAGAACTGATTCCTTTCATAGTTTCATTAATCTTGTTTTCTCTTTTGAAATGAAATGAAAAGAAAAAGTCATAAACAAATTCATCTACACATTCATAAATTGTTTAATTTAATAGGCGAAACAATTAAAATGAATTTGTTAAATGAAACAGCTAGAAATGAAATTGGCAAAAATGTTTACACTGTTGGCCAAAAGTTTGCTTACACTGTATAAATAAACATGTTTTTCATGTGAGCATATGTGTACGTAAATGTTTTTATCCCATAGAAAAACGAATTTATTGAATACTAAAAATAAAAATTCAAGTTAAACTTCCCATCAATCTTTAGGTATATAAATATATAGCAAGTTGTTTGATTTTCACAAAATATTTGGATATACTGAATAATACATGTATTTGACTTTTTACATACATGAATAATAAATAAATAATTTGAAGTAACTTTAAAAGAATTTTCCTTTTTGTTATTCTTAAACTTTAGTTCCTGACTTGATAAAGCAACCAATGAGCACATAAAGAAAAGAATTTAATTTTATATAAAGTATAAATTAATTACAGAAAATTTATGAACTAATAAAAGAAAAGTTTCTTGCATAATTTTAGATGGATATTCTTCTACTTTATGTAGAAACTCTGAAAGTGAATAAAGCAATTATAGTTCAAATACTTATTGCCACTGGTGTAAATATCCTAAGATAGTGATCAACTGCTTTCAGGTTTTAGCCTTTTCTCATAATAATAATAATTCAATCTTGTTAAATAAAGATATCTTTAAAAACATTTCACAAACATAAAAAGAAACTTTTTTGAAACGTTCTGAAAACAAGATCAACATTTTTAAACAAGTTTTTTTAAAAATGGGGCCTTTCTATTGAGTAAAACCATTCTAATGTAAATATTATACAAATAATACCTTAAGAAAAAATACTGTAGACCATTCAAAAAATGCGGAAAAAAGTATGGTAATCTGTAGTCGTTCTTTTAAAAGACTTTGCAAAGGCTTTAAATAAAACAGGATGAAAAACGAAATGCATGAACCTGACTCTTTCGTTTTGATGATAGTAAAATTTTGTTCTATCTTTTTTTTAACACACTACAAAATCTTGATTTTAAGAAATTCAAATTATTAATTTTGGTTTGAACAAAGGCTCTGGGTAAAGACAAAAAGTAACCCAACGTCTTAAAAAGGAATAAAGGAACTTATGAAAGGGGTTTTTAATTAAGATGATTAACTGTTTAAAAAGGGGAATTTTCAAATTAATTGAAATCAAATTATTTCGTTGAATATAATTTACATATTTATATAACTTAAAGTAATTTTCTAAATAATTTGATCAATAGCCTCTGTGGTTATCTTAAACAGCCTGGAATCTCCGGATTAAGCGAAGATCAGGTGTAGATATAGAATTTTAAAATTGCTCAGTTATAGCATACACATTGCCCTATTAAATAATTGGTTTTAAAGCCTTAACTGTTAGACATTTAGTGTGATTGAAACCTCTGACTGATTGATGGAGATTGTTGCCCTTCTTAGCTTCCTAGCCATTCATATACATACTTACATATGTATGTATGTACATACATTTATAAATGACAACCAATTAGCCTAAACGTCTAATTAGCTATCCACATACATACATAGGTTCCATCCTCCACTTTGTGTATATAATATAGCATTTATGTTGATATGATTTGATGTCGTTGTTTTTGTGTATTTTCGTCATGGTCTATAACTCATAAAATGAAGACATTTGATATGATGATGACAACCAACGACGACGTCGAATAACAATCTTTAAAGCTAAAAGATTATGTGAAATGCATGCGATTAGGTAAGCCAAAACGGTGGAGGTCAACATAATTGACATGGCTCATAAAGTGAAATAAACAAAGAAGAAGAAAAATTGTCACCAAGAAACCGTAAACCGAAAACTAAAAACTAAAAACCATGTGGCAGCTGCTGTCAACATATACGCACGCTTTTCCCCCTTGCGGTTGTTGGATTTTTTTTTTTATTTCTTTTTTTTTTTTTTTTTTTTTTTTGCCAATTGAAAGTGAAAAGCTGCAATAAGAAATGCAATGAACTCTCCTACACCATCAATATGATAGAAAAGGTGAGAAAGGCGGCATGCCAAGAGGAAGGAGGGGGCGCAGGGAGGCGAAAGTCAAAGCAGCAGCTGCGTTAGAAAAATTCAAATTATGCTCCTCAGCGCCATTGAAGTGTGGCCACAACGACCACGGCATGGCATGGCATGGCATAGCACGGTAATGGCAACCAAGTATCAAGTGACAATCAAACAAGAGAAAGACAGAAAGACACAGAGAGACAGAGAGAGAGAGAGAGAGAAAATAAAAGAAAAATTTAAATACAAGTAAGACGAGGGTCAAACTTAAAGTTGTCACCAAGACTTTAATACAAAACTCCGATGATGAAAGAAACTCTATCATCATCTTGATCTGGGCTTATACATATCTTAAAAGTGTTTTGATTATATTTCGTTTAACATTCTATATAAATTGTGACATTTTCACTTTTTTTTTTATCAGACTTCTGCTGAAGGCAAAAAATTTTTAAAAATCAAAATCAAACGATTTTTAATTGTATTTCTAATAAATTATAGCACTTGTAATCCAAAGACTTCGCTTGAGAGGTAGAAAATCTCTTAAAATCTTTCCTCTTTTTTTTTTTGATGTATGTCTTTAGCTAACTCTTCGGTTAACTCTCTTTCTTCCGTTTTATTGACAACTATTAAAGCCGCAAATCTTGTCGACATTTCATAATGAGACAACTTCAAGTTACCCACCAGCAGCCAACCAATCAACCAATCACCCACCCACCGTTTCGAGAAACTATGACAAAGGCCGACCAACTTGTTGAGTATTTTAGCTAGCGCCTGCCTTTTGCCACAACTTTCAGTTTTCTGCTATATATTTAATCTCCTTCACAGCCCACCTTTCAACCATATAGTAATCATTAAATTATCTTCGACTTGGGGCTGACCTTTGCCTTGCGCCACACCACACGCATTCGCATCACGCAATTGAGGCAGGAATGTGGCAGAGAGGAGGTGGGGTAATAAAAACTAAACACAAACTAAAAATTCTAATTGTTGCCTAGACTACCTATTACCAACTTGGACTAATGTATAGACCCAGACCTTGCCTTGTTGTGTTTCTTTTTTTGTATTGTTTTGTTTTGTTTTTCCTTTTCAATGTTTATATGCGTTTGATTTTTCGAACAATTTGGAAAGCAAAGAGGAAATACCCCAAAATGTGTGCCATAATTGAAGGTTAACTACAGTCAGCTGGAGATACATACATATGTGTATGTGCGTGTGTGTGTAACCGTGAAAAATGCCTTCAGTTTAATAGTTAATATTTAATATTTTAAATATTTAATATTACATGAAATGTTCTTTACACTTCTCTGTTGAAAATTTCATCAATAATTTTTCAAAATACATGAAAATTTCAATAAATTTTCTTGCTATTTGTTTGTTTGGCTCTAAATTTTTGTACTTTTTTGTTTTAAAGATAATATACATATATGTATGTACATATAAATCTCTGGATTTAGCATATAGGTAGGTCAACTTTGATCAACTTAAATAGGAATAAAGGGAGTAAATGAATTTTAAAGATCTTTAATTTTACAATTTATTAATAAAATATATTTTTTTAACTCATTAATAGAATCCTCAATGCAAAGTTATTTATAATTATATTTAATTTTCCTTAACCAGAAAAACCCTATTAACTTGGCCTTTAGATATTAAGTTTTTTAGCATATTACATTAAAAAATTGAAATAAAAAAGTTGGTACGGTCGAATGTATCAAGTGAAAAAACTATGTATTTTTAGCTTATAAACTAAATTGAATCGATAAATAAATCAATTTAGCTTTTGATGCTAATCAAAAATATACCTATATTTTTTATTGCACAGGAAAAGTTTCCTTCTGCCTGTTATACATTTCCATATGTATGTACATTTTTGTGACTTTAATTTATAATTTTAGCCTTTTGGTGTAGGATATATGTATGTATATAAATCATTTACTTTAGTGTATTTAGAACAGGTCCTTAACAGTTCCGGATTTACTAAAACGACATCTTTTTTCAATTATTTTAAATAACACTGAAACTGTATATGAAATT
This sequence comes from Drosophila insularis, assembly GCA_018903935.1. Taxonomy (NCBI): domain Eukaryota; kingdom Metazoa; phylum Arthropoda; class Insecta; order Diptera; family Drosophilidae; genus Drosophila; species Drosophila insularis. The sequence continues at coordinate 5,528,636 of JAEIFP010000517.1, forward strand.
AGAAATCCTTTACAGTAACATTTACATTTTAGGTATTGCTCATTTTTTTTTAGCATTAAAGTATAAAAACAATAATTGACTAAAAAAATAATGTTACCCATGACATGAAACAAAAATTTTGAAAATTTCGCCGCCTTTTAAAAATGTGCTGCCTTCTATATACATATGTATATCCTCATAATGTAAATTCAGTTCTATATATGTAACTCACTTAAAAATCGAATTATTTAAAAAATCATTTATTTAGTTATAACAAGAGGCGAATATTCTTTTTTTTTATATCTACTTTTGAGATCTCTTAAAACCCCATGAAAAGAAGTGGTCATTATGTAGTTAGTTAGTTGGTCCAATTATGTACTATATAACACATTATAAATATCATGCTGAAATTGATAACCCTTTTTTTTAAATATCTACGAAAATGCCTAGAATGAAATTTTTACAAAGAGTTAGTTTTGAAATATTCGAATTTATTGTTAAGAGATAACTTTCAGACACAATTTTGCCATTTTGTAACTAAATTGTTAGTTTAAAGTCAGAAAACTGTCAACAAAACTTGGCAAATGTTGAGAAAATTGCTCTAAAGGGATTTAGTCATGAGTTTTGCAATTTCTTGCAGTTTTTCCTTTTGAACTTGTTAAGATAATTAGGCCAACTTTCTTAAATGAATTGAAAACCTAATAACTGACTACTACAACTACTCCTCAAATGCCATTAAGTACTTTGACGACGACAAACTAAGATGATGATGATGATGATGGTCAAGTGAAACCCACACAAACACACACACACACACACACATACACGCTATCAACACTTTACTTTCATACGATTTTTCGCACATAAATCAAGTTGACCTTAAAAAATGAAAGACCGAAGAAGAGAAACAACAAAAAAAAAATAAGACGAGACCTCTGTCATAATACACGGATCCCATTGCCATTCCTGGGAGCTGCCTAGGGAGTAGAAGGTGGTCGGACGGAGGGGACACATGATTGTCGGCTGTCAAGGCTACGTGACAAACAACAAGGTGACATAAATACATATCCCAGACAACAACAACTATTACTACAAAAAAGGCTCGATATACAAACCTGCAATGGCCAGACAAGATTGAGATTCCTTTGCATTGGTAGAGGGGGAGCTGCAGCAGTTACTGGATGAGGCGAAGTTGACGACGACGACGAAGACGAAGAAGATGAAGATGAAGGAGAAGGCAGCTGATTAGCTGCTGCTGGTTGAAAATGTATCAAATTGTTGTTGTTGCTGATAGTGTGTCGCCGCGCCGGCAAAGCAGGGGGCGGTGGGGTTAAGCAAGAAAATGAATCCGACATCAATTCCTTACTGTCCTCCGCTTGCGTTTCTTTCATCATCATCATTGCCATCTTCATTTCTATCTCCTTCTGGTGGTGGTGGTGCTGCTGCTGCTGCTGCTGCTGTTTGTTGGCCTCAATTGTTGTTTGCGGTTTCTTGGGCAATGCCAAGGCAACGTTCCCATTATTGTTGTTGCTATTCAGCGAAAGCGAACGCGCAAAAGAACTTTTGAAATAGCGACACGGCATTTGAAAATCCAAATCCCCTGCATCCATTGTGCGTGAGAGAGCTCTCTGCTTGTAACTGTTTATTGTTAACAGAGAGTGCGAGAGCGGGACAGAGAAAGAGGGGAATGAGTATGGGTTGCTGCTCCTGCCTGTTTATCCTAACTGCCGCCGTTTCTTCTTTTTGTTTTGATCTTTGTTTTCTCTTCTCTTGTTTTTTTTGTTGCTTTTGTCCTTCTAAATTTCTCGTCTTTCTTTTTAGTGTTGCGTTCGCTATTTCTTTTTAGAGATTCCTTTGAATACCGTTAGTTTTTGTTGTTGTTGCTGTGTGTGCTTTCCGCTTTTAAATTGGCATTGTTGTTAGTTTTTCGCATATTTTCACGCTTCTGGACAGCTGCTGCTGCTTAACACACGCACACGCATAGAAGCTCACTAATACACACACACACACACACACAGAGAGTCACAAATCTGACTTTGCATTGATTTTTAGTTTAGAATGTTTCAATTATAATTCAATTGATTATAAATACATTTTAATTTTTCTCAAACTCAAAACTTTTCGCGCGAAACACGAAAAAAAAAATAATCAAAAAATTCAAGACACAAAAACAAAATTGAATAAAATCAAAACTAATGCCAACATTAATTACTTTCGATTTCTATATATTGATTATTAAAACTGACATTATTATTCTATTTAACAATTCGTTTCCCTGGTTTTTTTGGTTTTCTTTTAATTTTGCTGTTTTTACGCTCGGAGAACCCGGTCCGCACGACTTTTTAACTTGACAACAAAAACAACACTTTTTTCAAAAAAAGCGATCGCGCTTTTAACATATGTTCAATTTGCCGTAATTCTTGCCGTAATTTCTCCTCCCCTCGGCCGAAAATTCTCCCCCTCGCCGTAAATTTTTGCCCACTCGCTGTAAATTTTTGCCCTCTCGCTGTAAATTTTTGTCCCCTTCGCCGTAAGTTTTTGCTCTCTCGCCGTAAAATTTTTGCTCTCTCGCAAAGCTTTTTTCAAAAAACCGATCGCGCTTTGAGCCAGTGCTGCCAGATGCATGTATTTTATATTTTTAATATGGAATTTCGAAAAAATTTATTTATTGATTAAGTTTAATTTGAACGGCTCTCATAAGCATAAAATATGGTAACGCCTTTACCAGCTGTGCTTGAGATTTTCGATAAATTAACACTGATACTTATCAGTATTTGAATTTCCAAAGTCAAATAATCTTCCCTTTAATTTAGCCGATGATTTAAAACATCTAATTCAAACTGTTGCCAGCGATTCCAAAATTGCTCCAGAATTGACGTTTGGACGGACCAAAGCTCATGCTATAATAACGCATATTACTGGAAAAGTTTCCGAAGACCAAGTTGTAGAGCGGCTACAAAAAAATAAATTTTCATTTATTGTGGATGAAAAAAGCACCGACAGATCAACAACAAAACATTTCGCTATGATTGCAAGAACTGCAGTTAATTTTAAGGTCCAAGATAGCTTTTTTGGTTTGATCAGTGTGACTGATACCACTGCCACTACTTTACATAATATTACCAAGAAATATTTCGAGGAAAGGAACATATGTACCTTACAAGGAAAACATGATTGGATTCGCTGCAGATGGAACTAATTCTATGTTTGGACAACACCATTCGTTGAGCAAATTGCTTAAACAAGACGTGCCAAATATGTTTCTTATGAATTGTATATGCCATTCGTTTCAAAATAGCCCAAAACGCATAGCAGATTATAAGGAATTCCAATGTTTCGTGAATGTCAAACCGCCAATGCGCCGTTTTAAATGACAAGATACGCTCAGCTGAATTGCTTCTGGATATGAGTCTTCAACCAACAACAGAATTATGTATATCTAGAATTCCTAAGTTTTGTACTGCCTATTTTTAGTGACTTGAACTTGGAAATGCAGTCAGAAAGTCCCAAACTTCACTTACTTTATGAAAAAGTCTATTCAACATGTATAACAATTTTAGAATGTTTTATAAAACCGGAATTTATACATAATTTATTTGGGAGGCAACGCTACTGCATTGATCAAAACGAAAGGCGAAAATATAGATCCTGACGATATAACTAACTTCAGAAAATCAAGTTTATCTTTTTATATTGAAGGATTAAACCAAATAAAAAGACGATTTCCATTCGAAGATGAACAAAGGCAAAAGCTTAAGAATTTAAAGTTTCTAAGCCCCGACACGGTGCTTAATCCATTATTCAATCAAAACATGCCTTCTATTGCCCATGTCGCGCTATCCGTTCCAGGTATAATGTTAAAAGTTTTCTTTTATTTTTTAATTATTATTTATTTTTTTTTTATAGGGCTTTCCTCAAGCAGCATCACCGAACTGGACCGAATTTTGTAATTTTTCAGTAATTGAATTTTGGCACCATATATCAAAGATAAAAAAAAGGCGATAATTCACAAGTTTAATATAAAAACTATATAATAAGTAGTTAATTATAAAATGAAGTAAAAATTAACAAGTATCGTCGACAAATATTCATAAATCTAGAATAAATGCTATATTTCAATCAATACATATAAGAAAAGCATAGTTTTTGATTTAAAAAAATTATCTTAGTTAAAAAAAAATACATGTAAAAATACATGAATTTTGCCATGTATTTAAAACATTTTCATCTGGCAGCACTGATTTGAGCCCAATTCCAGCTGTTTGATCCACTATTTAAACTAACAATATTTTTTCATCAAAAATAAAAACGTCGGCACGGCAAATTTAAGTTTCACGCAGCGAATTCAAGTTACAAACTCATTGTGATCACATGGCAACCTAAAAGTATGCTTTAAATATTTGTTATCCCAAAGTTATGCCATAGCAACATGAAAATAACAGGAATCTATTAGGAAAAAAGGAGAGGAGAATGCGAACAATATGATATTATCAAAGGGAAAACCCAGCTTGAGGTTTTCACCTCGTTTTTATTTTTTTTTCTTTAAGTTTATTTTTTCTGTCTACCTTCAAATTAAAAATATTACAACACTTTCAATATTTGTCCCCTTCTCTCTATTGAGCAAAGCAAATAAAAGTAATTATCATTTGACTTATCTAAATACCTAGAAAATGTTTGAGTGAGCACTCAACCCCCTTCCTCGTCACTTGTACAACTAGCCCCGAAAGGTATTAGTGGCGATTTTGTATGCCCATATTCAGTATTTTGTAATCTAGCCAGCAGACAGAAAACAAATTCCCATGCTTAATGCCCACGGTATCTAAATGGGCGGACAGGTTGCCAATCAAATTGATTTTGTGTAGTTTCTTTTGCTGCCTTTGTTTTTTTTTTTTTTTTTTAATAATTCTTTTTTTTTTTATCAGAGATAAGAAAATTGAAATAATAAAGAGGGGAACAAAAAATATTTATGTCAGTGACCATAAAAATGTGTTAAAAGAAAATCCTTTTTGCAACTCGACCCGCCTATTTTATGAGACAAAAATAGAACGATCAAGATTAGTCATCGGCAACAACAACAACTACAAGAACATCTTGGACGTCAGCATGAGAAATAATTTTGAATTTAAATTTTATATGTATATGTACACATTTAAATTGTTTTTGTTGTATTTTCATTTCTATTTTTATCGTTAGTATTAAGCCCACTGTGCCAGTGCGCATGTCTCTCTCTCAATTACATAAGGCTTATATAAGTGACGGTAAAATGAGCGAGCGAGAGCCAAATAGTTGTGAAGCACTTGGCACACATTCTCACACTTGTTGTGTATGTGTATATGTGTACGATAGAATGAGAGAGATCCGCTGTAGCTCCAGCTATGGACCACGTGATGACCATGGCTTCCCCTTCTCTCGCCACCCCTCAAGCACTCCTGCCACCCACAATACCCTTATGCCGGCTGCAGTCTTTGCGCTCTACCTCTCTGTCGCTCTCTCTCTGTCTCTCTCTCTCTCTGAAAATCACTGCCTCTTGCTGCTGCTGATCTTTAATTTACAGGAGATTCATTTTCCATTTCAGAATTTCATGAGATTTTGAGTTGAACTTCAGTTGGAAATGGGATTTGAGCTGAGTGAGTAACCAAGTGAGTGATTGAGTAAATAAACTGAGTGAAATTATGGATTTATCAATTAAAGGTACGTACTTACTATTAAATACACTTTTATACACTCTACATTATATATCAGACCCCCCCCCATTATGACCCTCTTTATAAACATACATGCATACATATGTAGCAAAAGTCCAATCCATTCAAATCTTTGTAAAAGAAAAATAAAAATAAAAAAAAAAGTAAAAAGAATAATATTAAAACACGTGCATTTGCATAAGTATTTGTAGTTTGTTTACCCACACAGACACACACACACGCACGCTTCTCTCTCTCTCCCTCGGTTCCCGTATGATTGCCATGTTTACTTGTATGCGTATGTGTATGTGTGTGAGCCCGACCCCCTTCGTTTCAATTACCAAAGCCATGTGACAAATTATTTCATTTTGTGTGCAAATTGATTTCATTATATTTATTTAATGTTTCCTCACCCACACACCCCTTGCTGCATCAAAACCCCCTACCCCACTATTCCATCCCCCCAATTCTGTGTCTTTGGCAGTTGAAGTTTTAAACAAATAATTGATAATAAGAATAACTAAGAAATGATTGAGAGTTTAATTCGCATTGGCTTAAAGGGTATATTTGGATCGGTAACGTGTCTTGATCAGTCTTATCCTTTCGGGTTCTGTGTTCCTCTGCCAGCATTTCAATTGTACGTGTGACGGCAGCGCTGCTGCAGAACTTTTCCCTAGATCACCAATCGGCTTGCGATTGTGTCACATAAAAGACGAAATAAGCTAAGCCCCTAGTTCGCTCGCACTTCGTTAGATCCTCCGGGTAAGCCGATTACTTTGATACTTTTTTTTTCATATTCCATCTGTGATTATACATATATCACTGTATTATAGTTTTTACAGAAACTCTTAAACAGAAATCAAAAGGACTTGAAATGTGAAAAAAAACTGGAAAACAAAAAGACTTTCATTGTGGTTATATAAATAACTAATAAATACAACATCTTAAGCAACTACTTATTTATGTACATGTATAAGTTTTAAAATATTGTCAATTTTTTTGAATATTTCACGATTCTATCGATTCAAATTTTTATTGCTATACAGGGTATTGTAGTTGATTTACCAAAATGAATATATAAAATTTTGTTCATTATGTTTTTGCAACAAGATCAATATGGTGCAACTTGAACGGTGGCAATCGAAATGTAAATAATGTAAAGCAGTAAAAAAGTCAATAAAAGAGAATAAACAAATCAAAGTTTATATTTATACATTCAAATATGTACATATGTATCACATATTGATTGATCTACTTCTGAAGTGATGAGTTCAAATAATCAAAAGGAATGAGCTAATCCCAGTCATGCCGATAAAGATGATGTTTTTGTGATAGAAACTTATTGATAGAATAAAATATTTAACAATGTTTTGGTATGATCTTTTTTTTCAATAAAAACTAAAACGAAATTTTAAATTTCAAGAACTTGTAAAAGAACTTTTTCCAGTTTTTTTTTCTCCCCAAATGAGTGTCATTTGTGTTTTGAAATATTTTCATAAATTTTATTCAATTGCCCAGGTGGCTCCATTGCCGTCGTCGACGGCTTCCACTGTCTATTAAACTAATACTCTTAAGTAAATAATTCATAATAAATAGACAACAATATGTGCCGGTAATTAGCGTAGACCAGATGCCGCTTAATTGATATACATGTATACATATAGAATCGGAGAGTGATGCCTGTCTGGCTGGACTGCCCCACCCACTTTGAAATAAAAACCTATACTTAAAACTTGGAATCGATAAAACTAGAAACCATTCAAGAAAATGCTATAGAGAGAGAGAGAGAGCCAAATACCCCATTGACTTTTGAACGAAGTCGGCTTTTATGGCCTTTGATATCAGACTAATCAAACGAATTTTCAACTACATACATATGATAAAATTTAGTCAAGGGGCCTTTAGCCTTTAGCCTTTAAGAGATATGATGGACTTGTGTCCAAAATTGGTGAAATAGTAAAAAAAAAAAAAAAAAAAAACAATATAAAAAGTAAATGAAAATAGCCTGACGACGACGCCATCGTCATCTAATAATCAAATGCACTGTCATCATGGGCACTATAGCTTCGTCGTTGTAGTCGTCGGGTGCGTTATCAGACAAAACCATAGCGTCGAGGTTACCAGGCGACTATAAATATTTACCCTCATGATTATAAAATACAAAAAAACAACAAATATATATTAAAAAAAAAAAAAAAAAAAAATAATAATAATATTTAAAACCCAAATGAGTTGTGGATGATGATGATGTTGTTGTTAAGAAGAAGCATGAGGATGATGATGGAAGGCAAAGGAAGACAAATTTAATTATAAACTTTTACGAGACACTCGTATATTTTTTTGGGTTATTGAGGGAAATTAACCTACAGTTTTTCTGATAAGACTGATACACTGTCAAAACGCTCTCCCTCACTCACTTCTCTCTTACTCACTATCTATCTAACGCTTTGACTCTCCGATCACATGTCTCCTACGTCTTCAATATCAGTGGGGCATATCAGTGACGCTGAGCACACTACAAGAAACCCTGCCTGCTAGTCACTCTCAGAAAGGCAAAACGATTTGTGTTTAATCATTGAGATTCTTGGAGATTGACCCAGAATCAATCAATGACGCTAAATGAATCTTTAATGGAAATATTGTTTGCTATTAGTCTGTGAAACACCTCGACGACGATAACTCACTTGATAGAACGCACACGCCAATGTCTGACCATATGGAAAAATTTAGTATAGTCGCTGCATAGAGCAGAAAGGCAGGAGGTCTGCAAATGATGACCCAATGCGATCACGGGCCCCCAGATTTTCTAATCTAATTTGTATTTATATTATACAAAGTGTTTTGTGAATTAAAACACGCGATTCAAATATTAAAAGCAAAGCCTTGGCACGCGCCAAAAACCATCATCATCAAAATGAGTCTGGGGCAGTTTAGGAAAATTTCGATTCACTGATCTCGATCTTGGTCTCTCTGAGTCAGGCAGGCATTATTTTATTTAATTTTTTTGGGGTCAGTGCTATGGACTTGGACTTTTGGTGGCGTGATAAATTCGGCGATGGCTAAATTAATTCCCTGTACAGTTGTGATTGTTCAACGATAGTGATAGTGTTTGATAGGTATAAGACTTTTTGCTTTGTTCCCATTTTTATATACATACATATGTACATATATGTATATATTTTTTTTTGAATGGAGCTAAATAAGTAGTAAAGAGACTGATTAGACGGGACGGATTTATTGGGTTTAAAAGCTGAAAAAATACCGCGCCGTTAGAGAAAACCTACACCTATAATCTATATTATGTACTATGTATTTCCGAAACTAATTGACTCTACGAAAATAAATAGAAGAAGGCAATATGTTATCTTTTAACAGGAAAAATACTCTATATAAAAGATTATACAAAAATTTTATCTCAGCATATTTAACGTCGTTTTAAACAAAATGAATTCTAACTTTCAGAGTAGTCTTTATATTTCTCAACAGATTTACCAAGATTCCCATAATTTCATATCAGTCGTGAAAATTTTTATAATAAGTTTTAAAAAACACTTAAAAAAAATTAAAAATTTTGCAACATGAAAACAAACTAATAAAATGCTTAGCAACTGGACTAATATTTTGTTTGGGTCTTAAGAACTAAGACAAATAGAATTACTCAATAATTATAATTTTTATTCAATATATTATTTTAATATATGTACATATATTACATGAAACATATTAGCAATGTATTTAAAAAACCAATAACATAAAATTGGCCAAATTTTAGTCAAAGTTGTGAGTTGAAATCTCAAATAAAATAAAAATTGAAGTGTATAAAACCAAAAAAATATGCTCTTTAAGGAATATTTTAACTTAAAAACCCAAATTCATTTAACAATCAATTTAAAAAATTATAATAATTGTAAATATTTTTAGTTATATTTATGTATATTTCTATATTAATTCGTCTATGCCCTGTTGATAATTTTTGTAACAAAAAAAAAGAAAGTCGGAATTAAAATCAAATCTACTTACTAATTTGACTCTGACTTTGACTTAAACATTCTTTAATTTAAATTACATTTTTGATTTAAGAAAAAAATTTTATGAATTATTTATAGTGGTTAATAATTGCATGTAGAATAAAGAATATTTATAAAAAATTTAAAGACGAAAAGAAAATTTTGGAAAAAAAAAAACTCAAAACCTGCTTAAAAATCGTTTCTTCTGCTATACGAGTCTCGTCCAGATACATTTATGTATGTATATGTATTTATATCTTGGCCATATTTAAACCAAAATCGATTGTAATTGACCACGCTTTGGATCATTGCCGACTTTAGCTAGCGATTCTCTTTTAACTTGTTCCCGTTGATATTACGTCAATGTTTGTGTGTGTGTGTGTGTGCAATATAAATAAAACGAGACAACAACTATTGCAATACACGTACAATTTGTGCAACGGCAGCGCCGCCATCAAATGCGGTAATAAGCAGTCTATCTCGCTTCCTCCTGAGCTCCCGGCAAAGTGGCTGGCAGAATTACAATTGCAATGTCAATGCAAGTGGTGGATGGCGGGTGAGAGGGATGGCTGAATGGAGGGTTAGGTCGAGAGTGAGGGTGAGTGCGAGGGCGAGAATGAAGCGAGAGAGCACAGCTTGATGCTCGTTATTATTATGTCATACACATGTACGAGCAGTTAGCTCTTTGCCTGTGTGTGTGTGTGTGTCTGTGTAATTAGTGGGGACAAATAAAAAAACCCCCCAACAAGAAGAGAGGCAGAGCGGGAGAGAGAAAATAATAAAGAGAGAGTGAGAGAGAGCCAAGCTTACACGTGTTAAAAAAAACGGATCGTTCGCTGCCATGCCACGACACATAAAGCTTAAATTTGCATAGAGTATGAGAGAGAGAAAAAACTGAGCGCCAGTTATGGGGGGGGGAAGAATACCCTCCCCACGATAGACGCACACACACACCGAGAAACGGCGGCTCAATTAAAAGGCGCCATAAAACATACAAAACGGTACATTTGGATACAACTTACGCCACGCATTTAAATTGCAAGCAATCAATTAGTTTTTGTTTTTTGTTTTTGCACTCCCCAACCAAACAGCAGAATAAGTATGTGTGTGAGAGAGAAAGAGAGAGCTGTTAAGGTTGTTTATTTATGACAGAGAATAAATGCATGTCATACTAAAAATTCTCACTGAGTTAACAATTAAAATTACGACCAAGAACCAGATAGGATTACAGAAACACAAACAGCAAGTGTGACAAGAGCCAAACAGGGAGAGAGGAGAGTGAGTTAAGTGAGACAGAAACTGCGAAATAGTTGTCACTTTCTGCAAAATTTTTAAACAAACATTAAAACATAATTAGCACATGGGGATAGCCCTGACTCAAGACAAAAGACAAGGCCAAACTTAAATGAAACCGTCATTACAAACAGAGAGACAAAGAGAGCCAGAAGGGGGAGAGCTTGTGGATCAGAGAGAAAAAGATAGAGAGAGAGAAAGGGACAGAGGCAGAGCTTTAAATAAAAGCGCCAAGTCCCCCATCTCAAACTGCAAAGACAGTGGTACAAATTGCATTACTAAAACAGGAGAATTTGGTTCGCCTTGCTAAATTTCAAATTTTAATTTATTAATTATTAAAATTAAATAAATTAAAAAATTAACGAAATATGTACATTATTATGCCTGTATTTCATCATTATTAAAACAAAAATATTTAGCTATTTTAATATTATTTATTAACATAGAACAGGCAGTAAAAGTTTTATATCTACCAAAAATTGTGTAAATGTTTTGAATTTCATATGTATATGGATATTAATTTTAATTTGAAAGATCATTAATTAAAAAGAAAGAAATTAACAAAATAGTTAAGACATTATTACATCACTGTTGAAACAAAACAATAATGCCATTTAAAAATTAATTGTTTCTAATTAATATTTCTTGTTAAACAAAATATTTTTTGAATTGGTCCTCCCTTTTCAATTAAAAGTTGTGTTGTTCTTTCCCTAGCAATATGATTTTAATAAGCAATTATGTCTGGACATATGGTTGTATGCATGTATGTATGTACATATACATATGCATGTATCTGTATATGATTCATAATTATCCCGCATGTTAAAAGCATCCCAATGCACAGTGCAAACGCCGGCAGCGGCGCAGACAGCGAGACCGCCGCGATGAAGCGCCGGCAAAAGTTTAATTGAAAAGCCAACTTGAATGCGAAGAATAAAACCACGTGGTAGCGGGTTTTTTGGTGTTGTTGTTATTGCTGCTACTGCTGCTGCGGGTGTGTGGGAGTGAGGAATGGAAGGGGGGGAATGTTTTGAATTGCTGTTTGCACGATGGTCACTTACAATCCTCTTCGTCAACCCCTTTATCTATTTCATACTTTCTCTCTCTCTCCCTCTCTTTCTCTGTCTCTGTTGCTCGCTCTTCGTGTTGTTGTCTCTCATTCGCGTTGAGAAGTGCCAGAGCAGATGATGAAAAATGTGTGCCACTTGAGAGCAAAGCGTTAGCGTTGTTCTTGTTTTTATTGTGATGTATTGGCAGGAGTCAATGTCAGTGAAAGGGAAAGATTAAAAAAATTCTTTTACACATGTCCACACATGGATATATGTATGTATACATACATATGTATGTAGCTATGTGTTAGTGAGTGTAGAAAAATGTGTGTGAAAGGTGAGAACACCATGTGAACTTGTCAATCTGACAAATCCCATTATACCCTCTACCCCATAGACAGAGTTGCACCCTTAGAAATAGCTTACTAAAAAATCCAGAAGTCCTTACAGACATAAAGCTTGGATTCCTGCAATCAATTGGATAGAGATCATGACCTGGTATAAATTTCTTCTAAGAGAAATGAGAAGTGCCCAACATTTAAGTGAAATATGCATTTTTATTTTGCCTCAAGAGCTGATTTTTATTATATAGAATTTGGAATAAAATAATTATAGGGAAGAATAATAAATAATAATAATAATAATAAAATCAATCGTTTTTTTCACAGAATGGGTTAAATAAAATATTTACATATCCAACATAATTTAACTTAAATTCATTTAATAGTTCAATAATTCAGATTTTTTTATAACAAAACAAAAAATTCACAAAATGTACATACATATGTACACATACATACATGTTGTAGGAAAACTAGATTTAAATATTCTATTGAAATTTTCGAGGGTATATCAAGTCGGTTTGGCCTTTTTCTGCTGTTGTTATTATTTTTGATGTTGGTGTCTGTTTGAACTCCTTTGTAAGTGACACTTGTCGGGTTCTTAGATTTAAGATTTGACATTTTTCTGGTACTTGGAATTTCCATTTTTGCCCCCGCTAAGAACTTTTTTTTTGAAGAAAAGATCAATCACAGCAATTCTCACTCGGGTTATTTACTTTCTATCTCTATCTCTCGTTCGTTGTCTTTCCCTTTCTTCTTAATTGACAGTTTCTGTTCTTGTTGTTGTTGCCGTCGCCGACTGTATCTGTCTGTCTGTCTATTTGTCTGACAGTAAATTAAAATTGTGTTTCAAAAATACACAAAACCAAAAAAAAAAAAAAAAATCCTCAAAATCTTAATGTATGTAACAACATTTAACACAAAAACGGCAACAAGCAAAATGAAGAAATTTTTATTTATTTGTTCTTCTTCAGTCTAAAGATATAACGTAAAATAAATTAAAAACTTTTACGAAAAAATGTTGTGTTTAGTTCAAGGTCAAAGTATGAAAATATAAATTATTTATACACACCATATACACATACATACATATACCAAAGACCAACCCCCCGCGCAGCCCCAAACCCGCTCCATTTCTTCTCTATACCCTGCCCCTTTCTTGCCCCTTTCAAAGCACGCGCTGTCTTGGTAGACGTCACACGCAAAATTTTAATTGAATTTACATTTGCACTACAAACAATAACAACAACAAGAACAAGAAGAACAACAACAACAGCGACAACATCATCGAAATAGAATAATAAAATAGAAAGAGAAAGAGAAAGAGAAAGAGAAATTGAAATAGAATAGAAGAGCATAGAATTAAATGGTAAAATGTATGTATGTATATTTACCTATGCATATTTTGCCATTTAATAAAGATGAAAACTTAAACTAATTCAATTAACGGTTTGTTTATAACAACAACTACAAAAAATAAAAAATAAAATAAAATAAAAATGCCATTAAATGCCAGACAGTCGGGCTATCTAAATATCTAGTAAAACTATGTGGAAAATCTTATACCCTTTACTTTTAAAACTATTAATTAGACTAATTACTATGTCATTGAATTTTGATTACAATTAGTTTAGAGTTATATTAATTTCAATCAGTGGCTCATGAAATAAGAATAATAAAATTCTCTAATTTAAATGGTAAAAGTTACTTAACAATTTTACCCCAAGCTTTTTTTTTAATAAACTAATTATAAATCCTTAAAATATTATACATCTCCAAAAATATATATTTTTCTAATGGATTATGCAATCAAAAATTATACATCTCTCGTGACCTCAAAACTGTGCAAAATCTCTGCTTTTACATAACCTCAAAAATGATCAAAAACTCTTCATTTTACATTTTAAGGTTAGTTTATATACTACTTGTATTTACACTTGGCTCATTTTTGGTCGGACTTTGCCAAATCTAGACAAATTTAAGTATTCCTCTTGATTTTAGCCTTTATATATGTATGTATATAGCTGGCATTAAGCTTATTCCTGTTGCAATTTGTTGGCCAAAGTAAGTGTAACCTTTAAATAGTTTAGTTAAAGGCAAAAAAATAAGGTAAAAGAGAAAAAGTATAAAAAGCTCAATCAAAATTGGCGTGTTTAGGTTAAGCTGCATTCTCTTTCTCTCTCTCTCTCTCTCGCACTACTTTTATAGCTCTTTTTAAGGGTCTGCGTGAGCTTTCACTTTAGTTTAGTTTAGGGCATTTCCTGCCATTCCTTGCCTTGCCTTGAATTAAATCTCCTTCCGTTGCCACTGCCCTTGTTGCCCTGACGCACTGACAGTTTATAAATGATCGTGCGTGGGTGGAAAATGTTAAGTTTGTCGGCCAGAGGGGAGTGCTGGGGAGGGCCTCCCCTATTGGATGGTATTGTGGTCGAAGTGGGATGCAAGGGGCTGGCCAAATCGTGCGTGTCGTTTTGTTTGCTTTAGCTACTGTTGCCGCTTTTATCTCTTCTCCCCCCCACAGCTACCCCCTCAGTCACCCACTCATTCACTTCTTGTTGGCCCTCACGTGCTCCAAAAAAGTTGATTTGCGTCTTGGTCGTCGTTGATGTGTCGTGAGTTTGTTTTAAACATTCTGTTTGCATTTCACGTTATAACAAAATGCAGTTGATATTATCAATATTGTTTTATTAGTTTTGTAAGTATTGGCTAAGTCGAAAAAATTTATTGTATAGTATAACATTTGGATATTCTGTATATCATTTCGTTGCATTAACATTGACAATCGTTATTGGAATATATGTACATATTATTGAAAAGAAATATGCCTCAGCTCAAAGTTCAAAGGACTGACTGGACCAACATTCAAGAAAATTATCAAATTAGCCATCAGGTTAACCAATTAATTCAAGCCACTTAGCCAGAAGACCCTTTGAAAATTTTAAACATATAGTGTATGGATCTTTAAGAGATAATTGCTATACACCAAGAATTATATAAAATTCATCATGTCATTGTGCCCAATTAATTTAACTAGCTTGGTTATATGGCAGACAATTTAATGCAACGAGGTAGACATTTTCTTTTTTTTTTTTTTTTTTTTTTGCTTTTTACGAGAATAGTTAATATTCATTATTATAATCATAAAGTTTCATTTAAAAGATATATACATATAAATATACATATTTCGAAAAAGACGCCTTAGAATTGCTATCCAAAGTGTCTAATAGAGCCTTCAACTAATTTAACTACAAAGCGAAAACTAAAATTAAACAACATAGAAAAGATCTTGAGGATCATACATTTGGTTATATGTTTTTAGTTTTTTTTTTTGTTTTGGGATCTATTTCTGACAGATTGTGGGGTATGAGTCAGGGCAGAGATATGCCACATATGAATACCGCCCAGAATATTGAGTACGCGTTAAAGAATTAGGCAGAACTTTTAAAGACTTTCTCTCCCTCAGCGATTCCTATTTTATATTTCCTATTCGTATTTCTTCATATGTGTATATGTATGTATATAGATATATGTACATATCTATATTCCTTAACGTTCTCGTCACGACTGTCGTTTGTCATTAGTTTTCATGTGACATTTCTCTTAAACTGAAGGAAACTTGTGAACAGGAGAAGAACAGAATTCCGATCTACTACCACAACTACCATTCAAACATACATACATATATACATATAGAGACATCTGAACAACAAAAAAAAAAAAAGTATTGTACATTGTATGGTTGTTGTAGTAGATATAGTGTGTGGTAGTGGTAGTAGTACGCGGAAATGTCATCTCACATCCAAAAAGAAACCCCAAAAAAAAAAAAAAAAATAAAGAAAGGCAAACGTGTTCAAGCGCAATAAATTATAAATGAGCCCCAACGTCGAGTGACGGCAAAGTTTGGCAGCCAAAAACCAGAGGGTTGACCCCCGTCAACCCCCAACCCTCGAAACACCTTCTCCTCCCGTTTCGACCCCGTATATGTATGTATGTACATATACATATAGATATGTATATCATCCAACATCTCCCAACATCTAACGCCCCCACTAACTAAATGCTAATGCAACAAAGACAAAGCTGAAAAATGTTTCGGTTTTTCTTTCGCTTAGCGGCACGCATTTTCTGAAAAACAGAAATTAGATTAGAGACAAAACAAAAAAAAAATAGTTCCAACAATGTGTTTTAGGTATATGCCATCAGCGTCAGCGAGTTGTCCGACTGTCAAGGAACTATATATACCATACATACCTATATATACCTATATATATATTTATATACGATATATCTTGTAGATATATCGTGTGTACCTACACACAACTTATTTGCTTTGGCATTTAAAATGTCGCCGGCAACCCGAAAATGGATGGAAATTCTTTTCTCACTGTCTCTCTCCCTAGCAAATATTGTACACAGAGTTGTCTTAATGTGTGTGTGTGTGTGTGTGTGTGTGTGTGTGTGTGTAGGTCTTATCAGAATGAAGGAACTCTGAGGGTAACTCAGTGCCGAAAACTGAATCTACAATACACGCATTGCATATCACAAAATAAACAGACGAAAAAAATGAACCTTAACAAAATTAAATGAAATGAAACTCTCTCATACCTATATAGAGAGTTTTGAGCAGTAGTTGTTGTTGTTGTTAGTTCCCCTCTTATCAAAATCATCACAAATTGCCTTGGCTGCAACGTGCTTAAAGATTATATAGTTAAACATGTGAATGTAGATGTATGTGTGTCTGTATGTATTGTACATTCAACATGTTTTTATGTGACATGGGGACGATCATCCATTTTACATGCCGCAAAAGACAAAACCGCCACAGCCTTGAAAAGAAAAAAAAAACACATATATACATACATATACATACAATGTATATAAGAAATTAAAACAGACATTTGACTTCTCTAACATCGGTTGTAACATTTTGACACAATCATATAAGGAAATTTACCTCCTAAAGTCGGACAATTGGCAACAAATAAAGAATTTTTCAATGTCCTTTGATATTTGTAAAAACAAAACTTAAAGACTTTTTTTTATATATTTATTTTTATTTGCAATCTAAATCGAAAATAAGGAAATATTATCAAAGAAATTAACTTTTCTTTTTTTATAAACTATTGCATACTTTAGGGGATAATAAACTATTATTAAAATCTATTAATAAAATTAAAGTTTTAAGTTTTAATTTTACATGTCAAAACTTGCGACAATAAAAAGAGAGCCATTGAAGTTAATGTCTGAGAAAATGAGATAGAAAACAGGTTAATCCAGGAGGTAGGCTAATTCACTTTTCAAGCACTCAAATTGTATTGATTCGTGCTCGACCTTGGCGTGCTCGGAGATAGGACCATAAACCTATTACTGCGAGAGGGCGCTCCTTACGGATTACGGATGCCTAGCCCTAATCCATTCAGGAGTCGGTGAAAAGTTAAAGAATTTCGCTTTAAATGAGGCAATAGACGCAGTCAATGATCAAATTTACTTATTGAAATGTAAGCTTTGAGTTTGAGATGTATGAAATATAGGAATAAAATCTACAAACTGCATCATTACTTTAACCGAAATTTGAATCCAATCAGATTATATTAAAGCCTAAACTTTGAAAAGTGTAAATTGCACACTTGTCTATATTTATATTAATTTATATGGTTTGGGAAAACTCTGCTTAGAGTTAAAAGAGAATTTGTATGCTGTTATACAAATCGGCTAATCTAAATTTCCATTTTGAGGAGAGAAATCTGTAATTTTTGGGAAAGGACTCGTTATTGGAAACAAATTTTTCACCAAATTTTACGAAATAAAATTTTGTTTTTACAAAAAAAAATAAATTCCTCCTTTGACCCACTTTGGATCATAATCGATTTTAGCTAGAAGTTGATTAAAATTTTCTAGAAGACAATTTAAAGTCTATTTAAATATATGTATACCTATACATAATTAGAGTATACAAAATTCTATAGGCTCATTTACCATTGATGGGTTTTTACATTTTAATTGAAGTCTAGTGGAAATTAACCAAGTAGTCGGTGAAACAAATGACACAGAGCGACTGATTACTTATCATTGTAAAAAAACAAAAAACAAAAACAACAAAATTTGTATGTATGTATGTACATACATACATAAAGTCTAATAGTTAATAGTTGCCCCATTAATCATGGTATTAAATAATAAATTGATGAAGCATATTATTATTATTAAAAAAAAAAAAAAAAAAAACAAACTGTAATTTTAATTGAAATTCCTTTGATGGAATCATTTATAATTAAGTATTAAAGTTTCTTAAAAATTAACACCGACTTGTTAAGAAGGCACAAAAAACACACTTGATTTACGTTTCTGACCGATTTTGTTTTTCCCTTTTCTTTTTTTATTTCGTTTTTTGTTGTTTCTCTTCTCTCTGTTTTTTTTTTTTCTATATGTTTGCTTGTCTAATTTGTCAGAGGGGGATAGAGATCCATTATCAGCTAGATGCATATATAAGCATATATATACGATCTGAACTACATTTTCAAAATCTCGCACATTTATACGAAACGACGTCGACGTCGACGACGACGACGAAGACGACGACAACCCAACAAACTTGTACAAATTAACGTACAAATGAATGACGGAATTAGTACGTGTGCTCTATGTTAGATCAGTGAGGAATATAATGAACTAGGGGACTGGGAGGAGGCGGAGATGAAAGCAGAGATACATGGACGAGAAGAGTGATCTAGTGGAAAATGGAAAAGAAGTTGGAGGTTATACTCATTTAAGGGTCGTATATAAAGAAAAAAAATATTTATGTATATATATGTAAATGAACATGTCGGAAATTTTGATATCTATTTACATTTTTCATAATCTCAGTTACATTATTGGATCATGAAAATAACATACAAACATTTGTATGTGTGTACATATGCATAGTTTGTTTAAATGTACATACATATTGTATATACAATAGCAAACTGATCTGGCAGCCCGATTATTTGAATGTTGCAGCAATTTATTAACATCACGCAAATGAATTAATAACACCAAACTACGAGAATTTTTAGTTTATTAGTATTTCATGATGAGCAAGTGAGATAGATAGCAAATTTTAAAGTGCAAGCGAGTTAGTGAATGTAAGTTGTTAACAATAGAAAATGATATACATACATATGTATGTAAGTAGATATGTATGATTTTGGTAAATATTATATATTTACTTACTATATTGTATAATTATTATAAACAGATGTCATTTGCAAATGGAAATTTCTCATTTTCACACATTATTGGATATCAGTCATCAAAATGAAATTATTTGTATTAATTAATTCAAAAACTAGTATAACAAAATCAATTTATGTTAAAAGTCCAAGCTGAAACATGAAGAAAGTTTTAAAAAATTTCTCATTTAGAATTTTTGCAATATTTGTAGTCTATCATTAGGCGTTCGCCTAGAAGTAGGCAACGCCTTTGCTTTAGATACCAATTAAATCAAATGGAAATTATATTGTAGATGAATGGTAGGGCCATGGAGTACTTTGAGGAACAGTGTCCTTAAACCCAATAAGAATTCTACTGGTTTATAAAGGATTTTTAAAGAGGTAGCGAAACTGAAAGGGACAGAATGAACTCGAAGATTAAGTGTTTCCATGTAAGCAAAATATTTTGGAAAAGCTGCGAAAGTATAAAAACGTTAACTTTTTTTTAATACAAATACTGAGTAAACCAGATTTCTAATAATTCAGTTGAATTTACTCAATCAACATCAAAACAAAGTAAAGATCTAGAGAGGTTTAAGCATTGAATGACTCCATCATAATAAATAACTATATATAAATAATATATTTTTAAATTATTTTGTTTATTGATGGGGGGGAAACACATTACCTAACAAATATAAAAATATATGTACATATATGTATGTATATTTATACTTTTCGCTCTTATCGACTTTAAATGCAAGTAAAAAGGCTTAGAAAGATGGTAAGAAAATTTTATATCCAATATGTAAAACATATGTTCCACAGGTTTTTAAGAAGTTCCTTTCAAACGAAATACCACCTTAAGCCTTTCAAATACCCTCTCCCACCCCCCTGTACACAACCAATTGCAATTTCAAGGCGTTTTGTGCTAATATTCAATAACATTTCATATGGGTTTTCAACATTGGAGTAATTTATTTATATGAGAAATTACACATTTACAATGAATAATGCGAAAATCATAAGAAAAACTATTAAAAAAAAACACACACACACACACACACACACACACACACACACACACACACACACACACACACACTTACGTACAATAAAAATAAAATAAAACTAACAAAAAAATTTCCAACCGCACATTAAAAATTGTTTTCGTTGTTGTTATAGTAGATGAAATCAAACTCACGTGAGTAGTGCCAGCGTCACAAATACACATATTAGAAGCAGCCCAACAGATAAATCAGAATCACACACACAGGCAAGAGAGAGCGAGCAAGTGTGGAAAAGAGATGGTATTTGTGAGAGAGAAGGGGGAGAACCGCAGTGCCGTAGATACAGATACAAATGCGAAATGCGAAATACTCATACAAACGCAAACGTCAGCATTGACGTAATAGCAAAAACACCAACAACAAAGTCCCGAACATGAGTAAAACAAAAAAAAAAAAAAAAACAGAAACAAAACGAATTTCAACGAGTTGTGTTGTTGTTGCCTGCCGCCGGTTAATGCTGCGATCTTTCTCGCTCTCTCTTAGCGCAACAGAAAGAGAGAGAACGAAGACAGCAAGCAATATCACATTGAACTTTGAAATGGAAAATGCCATTAGAATTTGTACTTCAAAAACGTTCTGTAAGCTTCTGTCTAAGCTTGAGAGAGCTTTTTGTTTTTGGAATATACTTACAATGGCTAAAGGGTATATGAGTTTTTAGCCAAATACATATTTATGCATTGACACGTATTACATTGACATTGTATATACATATGTACATACAGACAAACATACATACATACGTATGTATGTATGTACATATGTATTCTTGATCAGTTTATCTAGTTGCAACCAGCTGACATTTTTGCTCTACTTGAAAAAAAAAAACATTTTTTTTAGTTGTCAGACTTACAAAGGATTTTGTGTGTTATAAAAATATATTATAAATGATATTTATCAGAAATCGAGTCAAGTTTAGTTACAGTACAAAAAAAGTAGTAACTGCAATTGTTATCAGCTTTGTGCTGAATTCTTTATAACCGGATGAGTCGGTCTGTATCGGTTATACCCAAAGATTTTTGCTCTTAGGGTATTGAAACTTCGACAGAATTTAAAGTTTATTGCAAACAACTGTTGTTGTTTTTTAGGCTATTGTTACTGTTGTTGTTTTAGTGAGTTGCGCGCGCTTCACTAAAAAAGTTGCCAAAAATAAAAATTAAACACGCGGGAGAGTCAAAACTAAGAATGAGAGAAAGAGAGAGAGAACGAACATACACACACACACACACTCGAACGAGTGACAGTGAGAGACCAACCTCACGTTTGTGTAAGTGTACGGTATTTGTATCTGTGTAATTGCCCTTAGTTCTGGCGCGCTCTCTCATACTCCTCCGCCTCGCGCTCTCTCTCCATCTCTTTTTCGCTCTCTCTCTCCCTCTCTCGCTTGGTCACTTGTGATTTTATGCCGAGTATTTTCTATACTTTTGCACTGAGTACCAAACCGTGTGGCAGTCAGAGTTAGTTCAACATTCAAATTGGCCACGACAAAAAGAAATCTAACAACAAAACTTTTTAAAAAAAATTAAATCAAGCAAAAAATTGTTAACTCAAAACTACAAATCTACCTACTCCCCCCACCCATGCTCCCCCGTTAAAGCAAATCAAAATAAAACAGCGTTTAAAAATGTAAAAAGCACGTGTGTAAAGTAAGGAAAAATTTAACATTTTTTAAAAATAAATCAAAATTAGAATAATCTAAATAAATCTAAATAATAAATTTAAATTGAACATGAAAAATAATTTGGTCGGTTGGTCGGTCGTGTATTTTGTACTGAGTGTCTCTTCTTCTGACCGCGTGTTTGTTTGCTCCTCTCCACGCTCTGTGTGTGTGTGTGCGTGTGAGTGTGTCTTACATTTAAGAAAAAATAAATGACAAAAAAAGACAACATGCACACACACACACACACACAGTGGCAAATCAGCTGACTCTTGCGCATTCTCTCGCTCTCCAATAACATACAAAAGTGCATCCTCAAAGTGTAGAGTTTTTCTTTTCTTTCGGTTTCTTTTTTTCCGTCTTCTAGCCAAAGCTTCCGCATCCTCTTTTCGACCTTTCTCGCACGCGCTCTCTTTCACTCTCTCTCTCTCTCTCTCTCCCACTTGTCACATGCGCGCACCCACTAACAAAAAAAATTAAAAAGTCTCACACACATACAGTGAAACGCCACACGAGCAGCAGCACTAGCAACTAGCAGCAGCAATCAAAAACATAGCACAGTCGTAGTCAGGCAGCAGCAGCACTAGCAGCGCAGCGTTCGGTGTAGTAAGCTACAAACCTACAAAATACCAACCAAAATATATAAAAAAGAAAAACAAAATACATACCAACAACAAAACGAAATAAGAAAAAATATGATAGCAAAAGAGAACCTTTAAAAACAAAACACGGATCCGCGTTTAATTTAGAAAAACAACGAATAATAATAATACAAGAAGAGGAAGATACATATTCAACTATCTCGCTCGCACTACTACTACCAATACTGCTACCAACCATTACTACTACTACTACTACAACTACAAATATTTAACAACAACAACTGACTCCAAAAATCCTCCTGCAAAAGCAAAAGTTAACTGTTCATTGCTTCAAATTAATTGCAAAAAAAATTTTGCGCGCGTTTGTGCCTAGTGTATGTGTATTAGTGTATGTTGTTGCCGTTGCTGTTGTTGTTATTGTTATTGTTGTTGTTTTTGCTGAGACCTGCTAAGAGCTGTCAACATTTTTCATTGATTTTTTTTTGTGTGTGTGTGCGTTATTTTTCTCCTGTTATTTTTTTTTGGGTTTCTGCTTCGGTCTTGTCGGTTATTAAGCCGAATGCGTTTCGTCCTTACACCCACACACACGTTACTCAATCTGTATATCTCTTTCTCTCTCCCGACCGTCGGAGCTACCGAATAAACGTCCGCCCGCTCGCCCGTTGGCGCTCACTCGTTTCCTAAAGCAAACGGCAGTCGTTGTCATCGTCGTCACTCTTGCTTTATCTATCACTGTGTTTGTAAGCCTGCGTGTGCGTGTGCGTGTGCGTGCGCGTCTGTGTGTGCGTGTGTAGGCTCGAGAGTGTGTGTAATAGTGTGTGAGTGCGTGTGTGTGTGAGTCGGTGTAAAAGACGCCAACCAAACACCAACCCCACCACCACCACCCCAGACCGACCCCACGACCTGCTCCAGAGCCGATCCCAAAGCCCCGCCATCGTCTGGCCGGCGAAAAACGTAAAGAAAAATGCGATATTAGTGCTTTATAACTGTACAATAAAGAAAATTAAACATATATATATATATATATTAATACATATATATATTCATACATACCTACCTATACATACATACATATATATATGTATATGTGTATATATAGACAATGCAATTGATTTTTTTTTTAGTGCGCTTTTAACCCAACTAAAAAAAAAGGAAAAATAGATTGACAAAAATCTAAACCTCCAAAAATCTACACACAACGCAGAAGGAAGAAGAAGCAAACGCAGAAGGAAATACAGCACTTAATTTAATAAATACATTAATTAGCCAATGAAACAAACTAAACTAAACTAAAAAAAACAAAAACCTTAGACAACAAAACAAAAAACTCCAAAAATATAAAAACAAAAAATCTACACAAATGTAATTTGTTATTATTAAACTCGCAAAAGTTGTTAAATAAAGTATATATATATATATATATATATATATTATAAATTAAAATAAAAAAGAAACCAAAAACAAAAAAAAAAAAACGTTGCAAATTGTTGAATGAATTCGCGGTGCCTTTATTTATAGCCAGCATAAAGTACATATATAAAGTATATATATAAAATATATCTACATACATATATAGCCAAGCAATACACCTAGAATATCTATATATATATAGTAACGGGAATGTGCAATATTTTTTAAATCTAAACAAAACAAAGTTAACTCACAAAGAAAAAACAAAGCAAATAAATCAAAAACCCAAAATATAAATAAGAGTGGATAATACACGAATAAAAAAGAAAAGAAAAGAAATTAAAACTCAAACAACCAAAACCGAACATTATTAACTAAAGTGAGTGTCAGTGTATATTTGAATTTTTTTTTATTGTTCAACAACAAATAATACAGAAAAAGGAAAAAGTTACAAGAGAAGCAAAAATACTAAATAAAAAAAAAACATCAGAGCGACATTTTGAAAAAAAAAATCGCTCAATTGTTATATTGAATTAATTTCGTGTATAATCACACAAAACTGTTTTACGGTATTTTTATGAAAAAATGAGCGACAGGGAGCGATCGTCCCCAACACTGATCGAAACTGGTTTAAAAAATTTAATCGGCGGCCGTGATGGTAATTATCCATTAATTAGCGGCATAAATGGTAAGTTTTCAATACCAAAATATATATAATAAAATTTAAAATAATTAGAACGAATTAAACGCGGATGCGAATGCGGAACATCGTTCTATATATCTACATACAAAAACAGAAACATAATATCCTATGAGATTTGAATTTCATTCAATAAATATATTTTTTGAAAGAAACTGGACTATTTTTTTTTTTTTTTGTAGTACCTGTACAATTGATATTACATATTTACATATGTATGTACAGAAAACTGATAGATGACTCTCAAAGAACCAAGTATTTTTTTTCACAGGAAAAATTTGTTTTGAGTAGTGTTTATTCTAAATACATATACATATACATACGTTATGCTTGTCTGTGTGAATATTTTATTTTTCTTTTCAATTTGTATATTTGTTTCGGGTTGAATTTTGATTGCCAACACATAAATCAATGTGTCTGGGGGCAGATCCTATTCTTGAGCACACTTGAGCTTTTGCAGAGATTACAAATTTCATATAAATACGACAACGACGACGACGACGACTATGTAGTATGTTTTTCCAGTTTCAAAGTCCAGTTTAGCAAATCAAAAACGGCAAAATACCGTATATAGGTAGGTATACATACATACATACATATGTATGTACTTATAAAATGATAAGGTTGGTTATTAACCCATGACAACCAACCCAAGGGCGTTTCATGAATTCTAACTAAATCGTTAGATTGATTTCTTAAGTTTAATTGGGTAGACCAAAGACTAAGAAATCTTTTTAAATTTTTAAACTATGTAAATTTAATCTCTTGCTATATTACATTTTAATGGTGCCTTAAAGTATGCAGTGATTTTCTTTTACACATTCAATTTGTTACAACTGACACATTTTTGAATGAAATAGTTTTCTATTCAATTAACTCAATGTCAATAAATACAATTACAAAATTATTGCTATTTAAAATGTTAAATCAAAGTAGTTGCAAAGAAAATTTGATCATTTGCTAAAAGAAAATTGTAAAGATTAAGTCTTTATTTTCTATTAACAAAATATATATGTATTATTTATTTCACATTGAATCATTTAACCGATTATATGTATATACTTATCCAAAGTAATTTAAGTAATTTAAGGACAATCGCAAAAGCCGATGAATTTGAAATTAAAATCACATTTACTTAAGTGAGAGAATTCCATATGAAACTACATATATTTGATTTTATTTTATAACTCATTGAAGAGTAAAAGGTAATGGGGATGGGATAGATGGGGAAAGAGAGTGGGTTGGATAGGTAAGGGTAAAATTCAAATCCATTTTCATACATTATTTCTTTGATTTTCCAAACAATTACACAGCAATGACTCGCTGGCCTTGCATTTATCTTAGTCGAATGAATGAATATTTGCATAAGAAAAGAATTTATGCCCAGCATATGGCTTCAACACACACACACACACACACAGAGAGATACAGACTGACAAGAGTATATAAATTTTCAATTTAAAAGGCATTTTACCAAATATATATGTATTTACCACACTCACATCCGCGTGTCTCTGTTCCTATCTGTCTCCCTCTCTCTCTCTCTGCATGTCTGTCTGTCTGTCTCCCATTCTGTGCCCATCTCTTGGTTTCTGTATGGCCTGCAGCTGCAACAAAAACAAAAAAAAAAAAAACCAAAACGTAACCAGAAATCAATAGCATAAAAGCAAAAATGAAATAAGGCACAAAAATACCAAGAAAATGCCATTAAAAAGTGTCATAATCGGTCAGCATAATGAAAAATGCTGATGCTAGGGCTACCGATACCACTGCCCCTCATACCCTCTACCCCCTGTCAACAACCACTCTCCATACTACCTTATAGCCTATTAACCCTACCCCTAGCCACCACCCACCCCATCGGGTAACCATCGTCCATTCATTGGCCACTTTAAGTTTTGTTGCTTTTCGGCGTCGTTTCATAAATCAATAAGCGGAAACCCAAAAAGCAATCGAAAAAACAAAAAAAATACATAATATACCAAGTACAAGAAGAAGAAAAGGAAAGGTAGCGGGGGGCGATTGTGGGCTAAACTCAGTTGTGTCCCCTCCCCCAATACACACACACACACACACACACACACACACACACACACCATCTCCCCACTATCTCTGTTTCACTCATTCTGTGCTTGCTTTTAATTTATTATAGCATAATTTTTAGAGGCTGTCCTCCTTTTTTTTTTTTTTTGTTTAATAGTTTCGTTGTGTTTTTTGAGTTGCTTATCATTGTGTTCGCTTCCATGTGTGCCCAGTGTGTTAACAAGCATTTGATTACCGCATTAAAGTACAACAACAAGTATAAGTTTATAAAACACGCTAGTTAAATACTGATAAGTCAACTTTAGTGCAAGCTAAATAGACCATTTAGATGGACAGCAGCAAGCAGC
Source organism: Drosophila insularis (assembly GCA_018903935.1). Lineage (NCBI taxonomy): Eukaryota > Metazoa > Arthropoda > Insecta > Diptera > Drosophilidae > Drosophila > Drosophila insularis. Next base: position 5,556,005 of record JAEIFP010000517.1, read on the forward strand.
AGAAGCAGGAGTAGGAGCAGATAATGTGTAAGGGAGGGAAAAAGAGGAGGTTGGTTGGTTTGGTTCAGGGGGCTTGAAAACATTTTGCGATAAGCCCAGCCGACGGATCATGAATCTACACTATATCTACAGTCTATAGGCAAAGCGCGCGCAGTATTGTATTAGATAAGAATATAAATATATGTATGTACATACTACTAGAAACCTCTTCGTCTGATACGACAACTTCTTACAAATCACATTTTCATTTCTTACGTTAACTTTTTTTTTTTTACTTGAGACATAAATTGCTCTTGAGTGGTTGAGCCATAAAAATGTTGAAGGGCCATCCATCCAAAATCGAGTGAAATCGAATAGTATGTAGTTGTAGTTTTTCCGATTTATATCTATATTGAAGTCTTTTGAGTTGTTTGAGCAACATCAAATCGATTCAATCTGGATTTTGAGAGCTTTTACGAACAAACAAAAAAACAACAAATAATTGAACTACCTAGTAAGATATAAAAGATTTGTATCTATTTTTGTTTCTTTTGTTACCCCAATAACATTTGAAATCAATTTAGTTGAAACATAAACTTTGAGTACTAATACTATAAATTGGCGCCCAACGTGAGAATGTTTTATAAGAAAAATTTTCTATGAAAAATGCAAATTCAAAGATTTTTGTTAATTTTACCTTTTGGATTTAAGCTCTTAATAAAGATGAAGATTTTTTTTGTTTTTGTCATATTTCATGCAGTATTAATGTCAATTTAAATCTAAGCAATCTAATTATTTGGCTCATCTGGTGATGAATTTCTGCTGTCACACACTTTTTACATATGTTCATTAAATTGACAAATTGCCAAAGTGAAATGCAAAAAAAGGCAAAAATGTTAATGAAATTTATTTAAATAAATTGGTTTTTGTTGCTCTTTAACATTGACTTGGCAACTGTGATCCTTCATTTTGTGACAAGTCCTTGCCATAAACGATATTCCAACGAGTCCTTAAGTCACATTCGCTTTATATCTGTATCTCAGTGTGTGTGGGTGTGTGTTTGTGTGAGTGGTATGCTCTATTTTGTTGTGAGAATTATGACCATTAAGTGGCATGTGCTTCATCCGGAATGCATTCGCCTTCCCCCTGTTCCACTATACCCACTCATTGGCCCACAAGTCATATTGATGTGCAATTATATTATATTCGATTTGCATGTCAAAGTTGCATAAAAACCGGGCAAAATGACAGCTCAAATTGTTTGCCCGAATAAACAACAATCATCTCACACACATACATATACAATACATATAAACAAACATACAATCAGTTCATTTGCCAGCATTGTATTGATTGTAAATTAGCTGCTAATCATACATATATGTATAGAAATACATACATATATATATATATATATATATATATATATTTCCAATGACATAATCGAGAACGCACATGTGGCGTCAATTGAATGGGATGATAATGATATGAAATAAAAAGAAAAAAAAAATAAAAAAAACACTAACGGAAAAATGCATTGACAAATTTGATAAGCAAAAGTTCAGATGGTAGGATTACCATGACAACGATTTCCGATTAGATTGTGCCTGTTATAGATTAAAATGCTTTAGCTTTTCCATCAACCAATTTCCCCCCTTCCAATCCCGACATAAAGAATTTGCTTCTTTCTTTTGCCAATTAAAAGTTTTTTAATTGAAAATGCAATCAATAATCGACACTTGAATGAACCTTTTCTTTTCTTCTTAAACTCTGCAAAAATCAAAGTCAAAGAAAAAGTGAAAGATTGTGAAAAGATTTTTAAACTGCGAACAGAATTGTAATGAAAATAATAAAGAAGAAGTTGCAAACAATTGTAGCACTTAAAAACGAAAAGTTAAAGAAATAAAACCTTGTCTTTTCTGTAAACCATTACCACTATTAATCATATTTTAGTACATTTAATAAGATAAAACAATATAAACTTTGAGACAAATGTTCCAAAAACTTATTTAAAGAATATTTTAGCATAGTAGACAATCTATGGCTGGAATTTTTCATTATCTTGAAAATTCAAAAAGAATGTATCTATTCCATATTTCCTTTGATTTGAACGAATTTTCTATGTCCAGTATTATTTTTAGACATAACTATTTTAGAAATAAAAAATTGGGTTATGAAAATATTTAGTTTAGGAATTGAAAGAACATACTAAAAGCTAAATATTTTAATAAAAAAAAGGAGGAAAATATTTCGAAAACTGGATTAATAAAAAGCTTTAAAAAAAAAGAAAGACAAGCTACTGCGCAATATTGCACATAAATTTCAAAAGTTAAATAGCCTCACATGTCGTATACTTAATTTTGACTATAAAACATTTCATAATTAGTTGCGGTGAACAAAAAAAAAAAGAAGCAAAAAAAAACCGAAATAAAAACAAAAAACGAACAAAATAAAATTTTAACAAAAATTGTTTGACTACAAATAACCTCACAAAAAAAAAAATTTACTGAAAATGTGGCAACAAAGTGTGAAAATATTTTCATAAATTTAAACAGGGGAGAAAGCGACAACAGCAACAATAATTTGCACAAAAAAAAAAAAGAAAATAAATAAAAAATTTGCATATGAAGAAAAACCCGAAAAAGTGCAGGCGAAGCGTGTGAATTTGTCATGGCAAGCAGCAGCAGCAACAGCAGCAGCTGGTGGTCATTTTTTGTTTCACTCTAAAATGCGGTCAAATTGGCAATTTTTAGAACACAAACACTGACAACAAATAAAAATTGTTTAATCAATGTCCCAGAACCAAAATGAGCGGAACCAGGCGAAAAACTCAAACTCTTTAAAAACAAAACAACAAGCGAAACAAAAATTCAAGCGATGAAAAAAGCAAACAAAAAAACTAACGACAAGGACGTTAGCGACAGAGACAAGAGGCAGCGAGAGAGAGAGAGAGAAAGAGAGCGGGAGCGAGAAAGAAAAAGGCAGGGGAGAACAAAAAGAAAGCAAAGAAAACTAACTCAAATTAAGGTTAAATACCACAAAGTGAGCTCAAACACACACATACACATACACACACACACATAAACGCAAACACAATACACCAACAAAGACATACACATACTTATATTTGGCTACATATACAACTAAACCTGGATAAAAGTTCAAATCCCTAAAAAAAAAAAAAAAATAAACCTGAAGGCGCCTGTAAGCAGGCAACACATTTTGGCATTTCCTTGCTGCTTGCCGCTCGCTACGTATTTTTCTTTCTCTTTTTCTCTGTTTCTGTTTTTGTATTTTGTTGGTTGGTAGGCAAAAGGAATGGAGGCGTTGCCAATAGTTAGAGAATTCAAAGTTGTTGGCAAAATGATGGACACCCCCAACCGCTGCGTTCGCCAAAAATCCCCACCCCCCCTGCTGCCTTTGTCTTTGTCTCCTGGTGTTCTGCAGGAAGTGGCAAACAGTCACGAAACACTAAAAATAACAATAACAACTAGATGAAGTAGAGGAATAAGCAAAGAAGAAGAAGGCAAAGTTAAATGTTAAGGGGGTGTGGTGTAGGTATATTGGGGAAACGAAAAGTCGTCCCCAACATTAATAACAAAATCCATAAATGAAATAATGTTGACTTCATTTTGTTTGCTGCGTGATGACGTCAAAAAGCAAAAAAACAACAAACACAAACAAAACAACACAAAACGGAAGTAGCGGGGGAAAAAAAATCAAATGTAGCCTAAAAAATCGAAATGGCAACATTTAGAAATACTTTTAGGGAACTTTCGTCCTTTTTTTGTGCTTAGCCACCGCCACCGCCTGCTACCTCTCTTACTCTATCTCTCTCTCTCTCTCTGTCTCTCTTTCTCGCTTTCTCTCTATCCCTCTCTCTCTTTCTCTCTCTCCACACAACAATTCATTGTACCAACCGACCACCCACCCACTCAAAATCCTAGACAAAAGACCCGCAGACCTACATAAAAGTCAGATTTTTGTTACGTTTTGGAATGCTCTTTTCTTTTTCTTTTTTGTTCATATGCCATGCTTCTTTTCTGTTTTTGCTGCTGTTGTTGTTGCTGTCGATTCTCATGTAGTGTAGTTATTGTTGTTGTTGAACATGTGTTGGTTGTAAACAGGAAGCCAAAACGATACGGAACGCGAAACGACGAAATTCTACGAAACCATACGAAGAGTCCTTCTTTCATCCACAAAAAGCAAACAAAAAAAGAAAAAAGTTGTTTTGCCAAACGAAACATCGTCGTATATTGGCGAAAGTCGTCAAACGAGAGAGACCGAACGAGCCAGAGAGAGAGAGAGAAAGAGAGAGAGAGAGATGCGGCAGGGAAGGACACTGGCAACCTACGAACAAATGTTGCAAATGTCAAAGTAGCAAAAACCCGGAAATTCGAAGGACATGTTCGAAATATAACGCCCACACATATAAACCAAACGCCCACAATGCTGGAGAAAAGCACACACACACACAGTGAGAGAGAGAGAGAAATGAGAGCAAGTCTACAAATTGAGAGAGAGAGATTTTTGCGCAGTTGGCAATAGAGAGAGAGAGAGACCAAATATGGGAGACTTTTTTGCTCTCTCTTCGACTCTTTCGCTGTTTCTCTGGCTCTCTCCACTGGTCTTTTGTTTTTATTGTTATGGTACCGGCACACACACACACACAGACAGAGCAAATGTGTTCTTTCTTTGTATATGTAAGTCAATTTTAAGCATCGCTCTAAGCCAAGTTTATGTAGCGACACAGTGTCATACCCCTCCCTCTCTTTACAATCCTCTTCGTTTGCTGCATTACCGCTTGCTCTCTCTCGCTCTTTATCTCTCTTCTCCTAGCTGGCAGCGCGTGCTTCAATTATTAACCAACTTTTAGTTTCGATCACGAGTTTTAGTTTAACAACGACGAATATTGCTTGTACAGCTCACATTTTTTGCTGTTTTTTTAATTTTATGTTGTGCAAATTTCCATCACTTAGCAGGTATTACGTTTTCACGTTTCCTCCCTGTCCCACCCCTAAGCCTCATTTGGTGTTTATTAGTGCAATATTAACACAACAATATTAACTATTTGAGTTCTTCTATTTTGTGTTTCTCCTACAACTTGTGCTCTGATGAAATTAGTTGTTGAGATAAGTCAAGGTAAAAACTGGCAGCAGCATCTTTTAATCTGTTAAGTAGCAAATGAAAAAGAATAAAATTAGTTAGGGACAGTGAGAGAGCGAAGGGAGAGGAGTTGTTATTTTTTTCCTTCCGGCTAATAAGCACTGAAGGTAGCCCTCGCACTCTCTCTCTCTCGCACTCGCTATTTGTTTGTTCGTTTACGGGGCGTATGAGCAATATTTGTTTTCAATAGGCTTTAAGTTTTGACAAATTAGTTTGGCCTAAATTTTTTTATAGAGTTTAATGCAATTAAAGTAATTTGTACACAAAACAAGTTGAATATGCAAAACGAATAATTTTTCGTTTATTATGACATATTTTGTTAGTTTTCAATTAAAGAGATTTAAATGAAATGAAACAAAGTTTTAAACACAAACTTTTAATTTGTATGCACGTCTCTCAATCTTATTTCTATATCAAATTTATAAAGTGGAATACACATTTTGTTATTCTATTTAAAATTTATATTATTAATACTTAAAGTTGTAAAAATGAAATCTTTCTTTGGTCTATTTAAACATTATTTACTACCTATATATGTATTTGTTATTGTTGGTGCTGTAGTAAGCAAATAGATCGGTTATAAGATGAAATTAAAATTTGCTAGCCTAATTGATAGAGAAGGCCTTTAATTTAATTGTGTTATTTTGCTATTTAAAAGTAGTGTGAAATTATTTGATTCTGTAATCAGTAGTTCAAATGTTAAATCAACAACCAAAACTCAATAATCAAAATCATAATCAAATTTGCTGACGTAGTTTGGTTCAAGTCAATAATTGAGCGCACTATATAATCGTAATGATTATCATTATAATCATGATCGGGCGGGGTGATGAGCGTTGGCCAAATACTAAGTAATTCTCTCCCTCTCCTACTCTCTCTCTCTGTCTATCTCTTTTTTTTTTTTGGTTTTTTGTTTAAATAAACATTTTCTAGAGCAGTTTGATTGTTGTTGGCGTTCTTGTTGTTGCTCTGCTATTTTAATGCATTCATTTAAATTTAGCTAAAGTGCAACTACAAGTAATTGCAATTTGGAATACTTTTCAACCCGCGCTGCCTCATCCTTTTTGTTGTGTTGTGTGTGGAAAACCATTCAGTATTCTGTGTGTTTTTGAAACATTAAGAAAATACCGACAGACCAACCCACTGACTGACTGACTGACTGACTGACTGACTGACCGACCCCCACGCAGCTAGTTTACCTTTAATTTTTATTCATTTCATTTTCAATTTTAAGTTTTTAGCTTTCTGTTTTCATTTTCGTTTTGTGTATATTTCTATAGTGTTGTGTTCGTTTTTCTCTATCTCTCTGCAAAATATTTCTGTGTTTGTGCTTTTGGGATGATTCTGGCATTTATGGCTACATCTTTATATGTACAGATATATTTTTGTTTCTCTATATATATATACGTATATCTATTTTTTGGCTGACGCAATTATCGATTGTTTTTCTAGTATTTTTTTTAAATAGTTTTCTTTTGTGTGTGTTTTTTTTTTTGTTTTTTGCGGGGTTTATTTATAATTTATATGTTGCCAACTGTGACCAACACATCGGGTGAGCCAATTGATAAGCCATTTTGCAATTTGGCCTTAATTGTTAAAAACGGCTACGACAAACCATATACAATACCAATACAAAGACATCAACAAAAAAATGCGAAAATTTTGGTTATTTTCTACTCTTTTTTTTCCCTTTCTGTTAGACAAATTAAAATTGTTGCCTTGAGCACAGGAAATCGACTTTAGTAAAGTGTTGGTGGTCGCTCTTTTTCTTCTTTTTTTTTTGTTTTTGTTGTTTTGTTTTTTGGCCAACTGATAGAGAAGCGTGCAACGAACAGAGGCGCCCATTTAGAAAGAGGCTTTCACATTTCGTTATCATGGATATACGGCAAAGGCCGAATTCGCTATACTCGTTAAATTAAAAGAGTTTTTCAGTTATATTGAAAAGCAAAATAAATTTTAAATTAATAAATATGGCAACATTTGCTCTAAAAAACTAGCATAGACTTAATGTACTCATATTTCTCTATCAGTAATGGGTAACATTTGCAATTGATTTGAAGAGTTTAATGGCAGGGGATGTTAGCGAAATTCTTAGAAAAAAAAACTTAACTGTTACTCAATGGTTTATAGCTTTCCATAGATTAGATCTACATATTTTTGTTTTGGCTTTTGTTTTAGAAAATAGTGGCACCAGTCACTTTCTTCTAATACTTTCTTCACCCTTTCGCCCCTTTTTATATTTGCTTGCTCCATTTACGCATTTATTGAATATCTCTTTATAATTTTGTTTATTTGCTCGTTTGTCAATTTTGTTCAGGAAAAGACTTTTTTGTCATTTCGTTGGCTTAACCATATAAAAACTTTTATCGTAAACAACAACAAAAATGAAAATGAAAATAATCAAAATGTTTATCACAATAAACTTCACATAATTCAATTTGGTTGCACTTTATTTGGCTGGTGGCCCATTATGAAAACAAATGACATCGAAATGAGTTTGTGTGTGCTCAGCACCTGAAAAAATATATCAATTGAACTCTTGATCGGCCTAACGTATGTATTTTGAATTCGAAAAGATTGTGATTATCATAATCAATTTCTAGAAGTATGTATAAGATTGGATCTCCATGAAAAGAGTATGCAAAATTCGTTTCCCATTTTGATTTTAATTATTGCTGGCTAATGCAATTTGGCAGACATTTAATCGGCGCTTTTCTTGTGGCTTCTTTTTTACTTTTATTTTTTTTTTAATTTGTATATAAATATACAGATATTGATACTATAAACAATGGATTATAGTTTTAATAATTTGGTCTTGTTGTTGTTGATATACATATAACGATGGCCAGACTGGCGTCAGCTTTAACTATGAGGGCAATGTGGCGGAAACAAAAGGGGCTAAGGGGCCTGAGTATAGAGTACTCAGAGTGCGTGTCTGGGTCGAAAAACAACAACAAACATAACCAAAAACAATAAATTCAGGAAATTGAATTTCAATTAGTAATTGTTATTATTATAGCCCAGACGCCCCTCGCCGATATTTTCATGGCTAAAGTTTTGGCCTATAAGGTAGATTTTTTAATTTACAAAATGCCCAAGAAATGCCTGCTGGATATAAATTTAAATAGAGTTCAATCAGTTGATATATATATAGTACAAAGATATACATACATACATATAGGTATGTATAGAGAAGTCTATAAATATTACCCATTGTCATTTTGATATATGTATGTACATGGCCATAATTTCGGACATTTTGGGGGATTAGATATGCTTGTCCAGTTTCTAAGGTAAAATATGGCTTTTGGTGAAGAAAATTTCCCAAATTTTCTCATCATTAAAAGGATGTGTCACAAGAACTAATTCTATCTATAATACAATTATCTGACTATATAAATTATAGAATAAAACTTTATGTATATATAAAAATCGCATTTAACATAAATTTAATCTTTAATATTCTTTTAAAGCTGAGGCAAGAATTTATTGTTCAAAAATAAATGAAATTTATGCATTTTGTTTAACACATTTTAATGGGTAATAAAAGTTTTTGAAAAGAATTCTACTGAGTAATATTTTACTAAACAATATTCCTATTGTTGTACAAAAATGAATCAAAATTGAACCAAATATAATTGGAAAATTCAGATTTTATTTTCTTTTAAATATATTGAATACAATAATTTCTAAAAATACAAAAATTTTAAAAATGTCATCCTTTGCAGCACAGGCTAGGAACTTTTTTTTTATGGTTTCTTGGTGAAATATTTCATAAAATTCTGAAATTTCATAAATATCAACCATGAAGATGGACGATATATGAATTAAATACAATAAAACTGATCCTTTAGCTACTTGTGCATTTTCTTACTCTTTTTTTCTTATTAGCTTAAAATTCTTTTTAAATTCTCTTGTTGTTTTAGCCATTTTTTGGTATCCGATTCATTCCGATAATTCATTCTAATATTTCAAAACATTTATTGGGTTTGGTATCCATTCACCCGGCTTCAAGTGAATAATATGATTTTCTATTTATATTGATTTTCGATCCGTGTTGAAAAATGTGTAATTTTAACCCTCTTCTTTGTTTGGTGGTTAAAAATAATTGCATTTAACCCATTTTCAGTATAAAACCATTAAGCCATCCTCACTCAAAAGTGTCATTAGTATGATGAGAGGAGGAAGGTAGCGAAAGGCAAAACATAGGGGATTGCTAGGTTGTAATTTTTTTGCTTAACATTTTTTACATATGTATGTGTGTGTGTATTTATATATATACAGCTGTCAAAATGTCATTAGCTATAGAATTTCTCTTTTCTCTTTTGGTTGTTTTTTTTTTTTTTTATTTTATGGGACATAAAGGAGAAGAGAGAATAGAGAAGTAGGAAATGAAAATATTAAATTATTGATGAGTTTATAACGAAGGCAAATTGAGCTTTAATTTGTGTGTGCAGGTCGTTCAGGAGTAGATGGGATGGCCTGTCAAAGGAAAAGTGTGCGTGACTTGTTCGAAACATTGTAAACCACAATTGGCAAATGGTCAGGCGGATAGATAGAGTTAGAGGGAGACTGAAAGGGTATAATTTCTATCTATATATATATACATAATGTATGTATGCAAACAAACAAACAAACAAACAAGCAAACAAGAGAAAGCTTAGTCATGGGCCAACAAGCAGAACCACAAATAGTTGCCATTAAGTAAAAGATTGCACATGACCGGCTGTCATTTGAATATAGATTTCAAAACCCCAAAACCACATACATACATATACCCCATAAAGACAAACACACACCCCTCTTGATGTTTGAAAATAATATATGTATAAATGAATATGACTCAAAGAAAGGGATTCTCTTTAAGAGTGATTTGAATTATTTAAATTGTAAAATTATTAGCAATAGAGAAATATTTCCTTGCGACATTTTGCTTTCATTATATTGATAGTTTTTAAATAGGTGAGATGGAAATGGTAGATGGTAGGGGAATGGTTGCTGGGTCACCCTCTAAGAGGGTGAAGCTTCAGCTGATAGACTGTGTATATGTATAGTGATTCTGGTGGCTTTTGCAATTAGTTTGGTTTTTGGCTTGCTTATTTGCTATAGATATACGTATACGTTTGACATTTTGCCGCCTCCACCACAATTATCTGCTCCTACTGCTTTCTTCTTCCTCACTTCTTCTCATTTCATGTCCTCCTCTCCTGCTGTGGCTTTATGTGATTTCTCGTGGTTTTTTTTTTTTAGGTTTTTGTCAAATGACATTTCTATTTTCCCTCTTTGGTAACTCATACATAGCCATGATTTTAAAGCTTATTGTATTTGTGTGTGAAAGTGCCTCTGTGTGTGTATGTTGTTCCCCTTTTCACCCCACAACAGGCAGTCCCCTTTGAGATCCTCTATGTCTGCCACTAATGTGGCGTACGTTTTTTGGCTAACACTTTATCAAGATGGCAGACGCCTTGGCTCCAAGCCAGCACACAAAACAAAATGCACAAAACGTATACCAAAAGCAAGAAAGAGAGCGAATGAGAGAGAGAGAGACAGACAGATTGGAATTAGGTAGTTGGTAGGTAGGCTCTGACTGACTGGCTCTTACTAGGCAGGCTAAGTGGGAGGGCCAACCTTAAGCTAAGCGTTAGAACAAGTCGATGGTATGGTTCTCAACTTCAAAAAGAACCAAGTTGTTGGCCTAATTGCTGCAAAAGTCAAATAGCTAAATAAAAATTATGAAATTTTCTACTCACCAGACCAGCTCCGCCCCCACCCCTCACCTCACCACATCCCTCACCGCCCATTTGGCCTATAACTAGACCATTTGCTGTGCCACCCTTTCGTGGCTTTCCTCCCTCTTTCACTGATGACTCATCAACTGAAAAGCAAAATTTGTTTGCTTTGGAAATTTATCTTGGCGCATTTTTCACAAAACACACACACACACACACACACATATATATATATAAAAGTAAATCAGAAAGAAACTCTTAAAATTTTCTTTTACTTTTGATACTCTCTATAATTTCGTTTGGTCTAACGGTCCTTTGAATTGTATTTACATTCTTATAAAGAAGTTCAAGTAGGGTATTACAAAGTCGACATATCCTAAAATTGATCTTTCTCTTTTTTTTTTTTGTCACAAAATCAGCGAAAAAAGTGGAACGAAACGTAAGGGGGATACAATGTTCTCTAACAGTGGGAGTAAAAGAGCCAGAGACAGGGAGAAAGATACAGTGAAAGACAGAGAGAGGAGAGAGTGAAAGACAGAGAGAGAGAGAGAGAGAGCTGGGCGACAACATGTGCCATTTGTCTTAACCTTCAAGAACATTTAGACGTCATTCATCTCTCATAATTTTTTCGTTTCTATAAAGAAATACAAAACGATTTGTTTTTATTTTTTTTTTTTTTTTTTTTTTGTGCTATTTTTCTGCTTGTTTTTTTCTGCGTTTTCGGCAGTTTTCCTCTTCAGCTTTTCTTGAACTTTTTTTTTGTTAGCATTCTTTTTTGTTGCTATTGTTGTTGTTCCTGTTGTTGTTGCTGTTGGCATTTATAGGGCGTTGTTTTGCTTTTGGGTTGTCTTTACTCTTTTGGGATTTTTCCACCTCAAACCAAAAATACTAACAAAAGAGAAAACTAAATTGAACTAAAAATGTCGAATATATGTACATATACATATATCTATGCTATATATATATATGTTCTTAAAGGGAGATTAAGCCCTTTTTGGATATGTTTTTGAAATCCTATTTTGCCAATGATTGATACAAAGGAAGAAAAGCAATCAAATTCTCAAATATCTAGCAGAGAATGATATACAAATACGCTCAGCAAAAAATGTTTAAGTAAACTGCTTAAATTAATATTATTTAATGGGGAAATTATTAAATTATGATTAGTTTACATTTAGAGCAATTATTTATTGACGAAGGGAGCACATTCATTTCCACTTCCATTTCATTTCATTTACTTTTGTTTTAGCCACTATTTCATCAAATTTTGTATGTAGGGATATATATTTATTTACTCGATTTTCATATCAAAATCTACTAGTAACTAATGATCTACATATTTGTGAATTAACAAACTTTCAATTCCAAAAATATTCAACAAAATTAAACTTTAAGCCTCAAATGTTTAAGGTGCGTAATAGTTTTGGGGTTTTAGAGGAAATTTGTGCTGTGCCCTTTTTTTATGCCATGTGCCGGTAAATTTTTGGTTAAAGGCGAAGGCCATAGCCACATTTTGCCTCGATTTTTTTTTTTTTTTTTTTTTTTTTGTTAGCGTCAAACATTGGGCTATGCTTTATGGACCCAACCAAAGCATCGACCCATACTTACCCACCTTCTACCCTCCCCTATAGTCGTTCTGAGGTCTCTTTTCTTCCTCTGCCATAACCATAAAATTTTGGCAGTTTGTTTGCACAGGAGTCTTTGCGGTGAGGCCAATGCCGCAGCCGCCGACGTCGACGACGACGACGACGCCTCAATTCCAGCCCATAATGATAAGATACTACAAATGAATGAATGGGCCGGGCCAAAATGCGGAAACGTAAAGCAAAAAAGCAAGAGATGGCAAGATATATGGCAAAAACAACAACAACAACAACAACAACAGTCATATATATTACCAAATGGAATTTTAATTTTTTAATGCATCAAGTTTTCATTTTTTTCTCTTTCTCTGTTTTTCGTTTACGACCACCCCAAAAGGTATGCTTTAAAATTGTTTATTGCGAAACTTTGAGTCAAGAAAGCGAAAAAAATGAAAATTTCTAAAGAAATTTTCGATGAGAAAACCGTGCTCATAAATCACTGTGTGACGCAGTTCAAATCAAAATTACGTCCATGACAAATATGTTTAACTAATCCGTGCAAGAATATAATACATATATATATATATATATATGTATATACAGATAGGTATGTATATGTAGGTATAAATACCTACCACAAAAATTTAATATATGTTCGAATAAAAAACATGAATAAATAATTTCATAAAACAAATCCCAACAACAAAAATTTCTTTCAAAACAGTATTTTATATATGTAAATACATATATACATATATATAAATATATATCTATATAAAAAATGTTTTTTTTTTATATCTATACTAAACTGCAATAAACTGAAAATGCTTTTCGGTATTTATTTATTTTTATTGTCTTGATTAAAGTCATCATCGTGATGATCATCTATAATAGAGATATGCATATAGATATATGTATATATATGTATATATATGTATAAAGCATTTTGTGGACATTATACAATATGAAAACAGCAAAAAAAATGCTTTGCCTTCACCTGGCAGGGGTCCAATAAAAACAAAAACAGTGATGAGTTGGAGGCGTGGGCATTTTATATAGAAAGTGGAAGTGCCAAAATGACAAACAACAACAAAAACCAACAACATTAGTAAAAGAAAGAAAAGATTGAAAATGACAACAAAATGATTGTAGAGAGTGTATAAATTAATGGGTTTTCTTCTTCTCACATAATACCCTATACCAAAAATAGTCGAGAGACTAACATATCTGTTAAAAATATTTCTTCTCTTTGTTATTTCCATTCCATCTTGACCCTTGAAGAAAAATCCTTGTATACTTTTAATAGATTTCGATTTAGTTGACAAATTTATGGGCCAGTCAGACAGACAGGGACAGAAGTTTTAGAAGAAAACAAAACAATTTATAATTATAGAGTATTTTCAAGTCGATGACTATTAATTTTGGCATTTCATTATTGTTTAAATAATTTTTTTTATTATTTTTTTTTTTTATTGTGATTCACATTTATTTGAGCATATTATTTACGATTCAGCAACATTCACATGATAAACATCAATCTGTCTAACCTGGTTACAAAGTACATTACACTCCGCACCTCTTCCCGCCCCACAGCAACTCCCTTCATTTCGGCCCGACACAACGTCATTTTCTCGTTTTTTTCTATATATATATATTTTTTTTTTTTGAAGTTGTGTAATTTATTGGGGTCATTTGCTTGGGCATAGTACATACACATTTTAGTCGCCAAGTATTCACACCTTATCCATGGATATGAAGTGGCTATGGCTGCTCGTAAATAAAGTTTACGTTCCTATTAGTTTCATTTTTTTTTTCTTCTTCTTCTCCATTTTTAGCTTGAAAGTGGCCATCGATATATGTATGTATGTATATGCATGTGTGTAGTAGAGTCTGGCGTCGCGCTGTTAGGGCTTATCAGTTTGAATATGGTCTATGTACACACACATATTGAAGAGTTTAAATAATAAATAATATTATATGGTTTTATTTTATTGAAAGCATATTTATTTTTATTAGCCTCAATTTGTCATTCGTATTGAAAAGGGTAAAAGTAAAAGGTATTTCGATTAAGCATTGAACATTCTTTACCTAATCTAATCGTTAACTAAGTAATTTTGTTTAATAATTTACACCTTACTCTCCGGCTAGCTGATAGCTGACTAGCTGTCCAACTTGATAAACTTTGTCCCACAAATTCCATAAATTAATTTCGTTGAGAGGAAATCTATTAATGTCCTATACTTCTTTTTGTATCTATCTTTATCTATCAATTTCAATGAAACTTGTCTGTAGAGCTAAACTTAAACTAGTTGTGAATTACAACTAGCCGAAGCGAAAATTGCAAGCACAGTTCAGTACAGTATCAAGGGTAATAACAAAATGTTTGACTCTTTGCACTTTGTTTACATTGTTTCATGGCTGTAATTTGGCTGTAACATCTGCTTAGGTGGCCGTAAGGAGCTGCTTACTGTTTATTACAGTTATGTCTACTGTTAACAGTCCTGCTTTATAGGATTCCAGCACTTATGCATCCTAAAGTGCATGTAAAGTGAACGTGGTTGCCGAATCGCAATCAAAGGACATTAATTTGTTATTAAGAAGAGTAATGTTAAACAAAACATCTTTCTTAAGTATTTGCTGGACGATTCTATGGCATAATAATAATAAACATTTTTGCCATTTCCCCACATCCAAATCAAAACTAAAAGGTGCTTAATAGAAATGTTTTCTCCAAACAAAATCCCAATGACACATTTATATAAATTTAGATTATTATAAAAATGATGGGTTATCAATTAACTAGGCAATTTCGATTATTTTTAATTAGTCGATTAATTTAAGGCTAAAAAGCAATGATCAAGAGATTTCATTACCTTTTCATTAAGATAATTCAGATACAAAATTAAAAAAAAAAGAATATAATGAATTGATCAATCAATTAACTTCTGGGTAGTCATTCGATTGAATAAATCGCCCACTTTTGCGCCCACTTAAATCGTTTAAATTATCGGATTAAAAGAAGAAGAAAAGAATGAGAGAGAGAGAGAGAGAGAGAGAGATGGGCAACCAAGCAATTCTTTTTTATTGTTCCATTTTTTTGTTTTGCACTTTTTAATTTTTTTATTGCCTCGTTTTCCTTACACTTTGCCACTCTGGCACGATGGCCACTAACCGCAACTTAATTGAAATGAAAACCAAATTTTAATGAAGCACCGCACCCCAACACATTCCCTCCCCCCTTCTGAATTCTCTTTCCCAATTTTCCTTGCCAATCAACCCGCCTCCCTCAAATGCCAAGAAATTGTGAATGAGATTGGATAGGAAAAACATTTTCATTTGCAATTCAGTAGTTTTTTTTCGTTTCGTTTCTTTTCGTCGTTTTTTGCCATTTTCCCTTTTTGCATATTCTCTTCTCGGTTCTTTCAACATTGTAGTTTCCTTTAAGTGTGTGTGTGTGTGGGTGTCTTTTTTTTGTATTGTATTTTCACCCCCTTCTTCTCACATGTTTTAGAACCCTGCCCATCTTCCTTTTGGACCCTGAAATTACTTTGCAGCTCAATGCTTTCATCAAATGCAACAAAACAAAAAAGAAAGAAAAAATAAAATAAATAGGAAAACAACAATTTACAATTTCTTCTGCACTTTACTTTTTTAGTGTATTTTTATTTTGTCTCTGGGTTAAATGCAAGGCAACAATAAAAATAAAATGATATAGTTTTTGGCAACGACTTTGATATACCCTATAGATTAGAATTAGAGAGTGGGTTTTTTCATTTGGGTGTTTGAAAAAGTAAAAGTTACCGCTTATATTGTCTAAGGGAAAAAGAGAAAGAGAGAGTGACACAACCAATATATATACATATGTGTGTGTGTATGTATGTATGTATGTATATGGCAAAGATATGTCAATTTGCATTTTATATTTAATTAGCATGATGAGACACTCAGGTACAAATAATTGTTGTTCATCTCTTCTCTCATCCTCTCATCCTTTGCTGTATTTGCTCCTTTTTTACACTTTGCTTCTTTTCCTCACGTTTTGTTTGCACAACAAATTAAGTCAATTTTGGCAGCTGCTGCCCCTACAATTGTTATTGTTGTTGTTTGTTGTTTGTTGTTGGCGGTATAAATTAATGCAATATGTTGTTGCTGTGTTGCCGTTGCCTTGCCACTCTCCTCTCGGCAACATACACACTCAGTGTTAATTGAATAAAAAGCAAAGAACCAGAGGCAAAATGAGTAAGAGATACATACAAACAAGAAGATGAAAGAAAAAAAAAACGAAAAGAAAAAACTGAAAAAAAAAAAAAAATGTGAATGTGAAATAGTTGAGCACGCTTTTGTGCCTCTTCAAGTGGCTCGCTTCTCTCAGGTGGAGAAGGTTTGCCCCTATGCATCTAATAAACGCAAATTGACTAAGCTCTATGAAAAGATGACAACGAGTAGCATCAAGTAGATGTATGAAGATGGGATGGAAGACGGGTAATACAAGGGAGGGGAGTGTTAGTTAGGAGATGGCCAGAATAGGGCAGTAGTTGCTCCTTCACCCTCGGTTTCGCTTTCCATGTCTCTCACTCTCTCTCTCTCTCTCTATCTCTATCTCCAACAACCTACCCCATTCTCAGGCACTCGTGACACTTTAATCTTTCTCTCATATATATGAATGCATGCAAGGCAAATACTCAAAGTACATACATAGATGTTAGATCATCGTGACAAAAAATTCATAAGTCATGCTCATAGTATAATAATTGTTAAACATTTACATTTTACGGTTACAAAGTGTCAAATTTGTCGCACACACACACAGATACTGTAGGTATATAGTTTAGATAACAAAAAAATGATATCACTTTAAGTTTAAAAAAAGGTTAAGGAAATGCCAAACTTTGCCTTAAAGGCATCTCGTGGTCAATCTTTTGAAAAATATTATTTCAAAGGTGAGCAGGATATCTATTATAAGCATACATATGTACATATATAGCTATTTCAAGAACCAACAAGTTTGCTAAAGAACTCCATTGCATTGATTTCTAAAACTAGTTGGAAATTACAATTAAATGAAGAAAATAATATAACAACCTTTAAATTGCATTTAACGATATTCAAAGCTCATAACTTCAATAAGGAAACTATGAAATTTGGAGCTAAAAATATAAATTTGGGCATTTTGGAGGGATAATCGTTCTGGGATATCAAAATTTGATTAGTTTTCCCCCATTTCTCCCACCCGACGATCAACCATTGTCTAGACTTTTACAATTTCACATATTTTAACCCTTAAGAATATCCTGTAAAAAGTCTTTATCTATTTTTACTCAGACTTGCAAAAGGTCTCTAAGTGTGTTTTATCTGAAAACAGTTTTTTTTTTTTTCAAATTTTCTGCCGCGAAGCTCAAAGATCAAGTCTCCGATTTACTTAAACTCATAATTGTTAACAACTTTTACTTAGCAACAGACTACAATATTATTGACGTTTCGCTCGTAAAAACTGACTAGAAAAGCCATTTTGTGTCAAATTAAAACATTTTGCAAAGATCCTAATCTAATGCATGGGAATCCAAGTTTTAGTTTATCGACCACTCGTTTCAAGTTAATTAGCTTTGCTTGAACTTGCTTATGTATTTTAAATTTGAACAAATTTGAAAAATTTTAAGAATTTTTGCTCACATTAATAAATTTAAATTTTCAATATTTGTCGAACATAAAATTGGAAAACCAAGATTGGTTTAAGTAGTTTTTTTTGTTAGTTTAGTACAACAAAAACTTAATTATCTATTGAATACACATTATGATATTTAATTTATCAAACTTTATAGTATACGTACATTAAATTATTGTGAAGGATTTCCAACTACATACTAATTTGTTATTCAAGCATGAATAATTGAAATTTTATCTTATGCGGCTGAAAACCCATAATTATTATAATGTTCCATTAATAGAATTAACAGATGTATAAAGCAACAAATTAGAAAAAAAAACTACACACACACACACACAGACACAATGAGGCATATTTTCTTTAATGATATTACTTGAATATTTGCTCACATGATGGCAAATAAATTTATATATAAACAATTGTGAATGCGTTTATTTATTGTCTGTTTGACTATTTGACTAATATCCCATGAAAATGGTTTTCCTTTTATTGTTTAATGAATTTTTGTGCATATCATTCTCTGCACACCCCCCAAACCACCCACGACATTCACAAAATACACATTGATCCAGGTGGAGGAGGCTGCTGCTGCTGGTTGACCCACCCACCCACACATTTGGCAAGCAATTTAAATTATTATTCCAATGATAACGTCGATCGTTAATATACCCTAACAAATCATTGGCATATAAATGAACAAAAGTTTTATATTTGGTTTTACTTTGCTTTCATTTTTGTTATAAGTGTTGTTTAATTTGTATATAAATTCCTTATTCCTTATGTCCAAATATTGGCAACAAATAGTAAATAGTTGGGGGTTGGGGGAAAAACTAATCTATCAAAAGGCATCAAAAGTTCGAGTCGATGGTTATCCATAAATACACGGACACACACAGACATACGTACACACAAACATACATATGTATATACATACATACATATGTCTGGGCTGGGACGCATTTGTCTGAGAGATTTTCATATTTTCCTTTTGATAGATGTGGATTTTTCGGGTAACAAAAATGAAAAAGTATTTGTAGTATTGCGGCCACATTTAGTGCCTTTTGATCTAAATGCATTTCGAAAAATGTTGGCACAAAGTGCACATAAACCAAATATACAACAATAGCAATAACAACAACAACAATTAAAAATTGTGAAAAATAAAGAAAAATTATTAGACAAAAACTGAACTTTTGTTTGCTCACTTAATGAGCCAATAAAAAGTCGACATATATGTATATACATATATCCCTCGCACAGCTAAATCAATAAAAACCAAAAAAAAAAAAAAAAGAACCTAATCAGGGTAAGGGGACTGGTGGGTGAAGGTGCTATGTAAGAGAGGGGAAATTGTTTCTCAATTATTACAGCAGAAGCGTTAATTACTTTGGCAAAAACGTGATTGAGGAGAAGGAACAAGCTGAACGGGCGGGTGAGGCGGATGAGGGGTGAAGTGGGCAACTTGTGCGAATGTAAAAATGAAAATAGAAAAACCACAAAAATGAAAGATTATTCTCGCTCACTTTGATGAAAATGAAAATACATTTTCGTATTTGTCGTTTGTGAAAATAGTTGAAATTTGGCAAATGCTCAGCATTTTTAAATTGATTGTCAGTCGTCTACCCCTTTGGGCCGTGCGTGTCCCGTCAACCATTTGGTCGCCACCGTCATCAGGCATCAGGCATCACCACCACCACCGCCCCACCAGCGTCCTCCACCATCACCACCCCTTGAAAGTGCCACAGTGCTTGTGTTTTCTCGTCTCACCTTGTCTACTGACTGCTGTTGCTGCTGCTGCACAACATGCTGATTTTTATGTTTTCCTTAATGAATTTTCATTTCAATTTTCCTTCAACCACAAGCCATCTTCATCCTCAACCCGTCATTTCCATTGGGAAGACCATCTAGCCAAAAAAAAAAAAAAGGAAAAAAAATAATGATAATGTGCCAACGACTTTAATATACTCTATGAAATGATCATTTAGTCATTGATACTGTCCAAAGCTTAAATTTATTGCATAAAGTAATTCAAGTTTTCATTTTTAATAATTTTTTATAAATATTTTCTTTACGATTGCAGGGTATTCAAACTCTTGTTAAGATTTTTCTTTTTTAATTTTTTTTTGGTTTGATATTCAAATTACAAGACAAGCTGTAGACAAATGGCATTCTCTCTCTCTTTCTATCTTTCTCTTTTTCTCTGTCTTGCTCCCTATTGGTCTATGTATTTCATAATTTATTATTAAATTTTGTAAATTTAATTACCCCAACATGTTTGCTGGGTGTTCTTAAATTGTATTCTTACAATTTGGATTGCATCAAATTATGTTAATTAACATTTTTCTTATTATTTCCGTTTTTCTCTCTCTCTCTTTACAGGTGAGTTGAAATTTCTGTTTTATACGAAAACGGGTGAGTAAAAATCACAAATTGTTGAAATTGAACTAAAAATATAGGCAATTATATAGAATTTATTTGGGTTAATTATCTGAAGGTTTGCTGTCAGATTTATGTAAAAATTTGATTTTTTCAAATATTTCAAATGGAAACCGGGGGTGGGATCCTGAAGGAAACTACTAATGAGAGAAAAAAAAAACAATGAAAATTATATTCTAAATAAGCAAAAGTTTTTGTTAATGTTATCTGTATTAGTGTTTAACTTTTGTTACGCTAATGTTTTTCTAATCACTTTGAAGTTTCATTTTTCACCGCCGTCAACATTCATAAATTGTTTAAACTTATATACATATATATAATTTTTTTTTTTATGTACTGCTTACTTAATTAACACTCAGTCAAATTGCAGCAGCAGCAGCAGCTACAGAAACAACAACAACAATAACAGTCACAAACAACGGACAATAAACAGCTCAATTAACGCCAGTCAAACAGGCAGATATACATACATACATATATATGTACCTATATACATAGATGATAGTCAGTCAGAGTCAGTTAGATATATGTATGTATCTATACTATATATCAGATCTGTAAGGGTTGGACAGCAACTTTGATGAACATAAACAAAAAATTTACTAGTTTGAAGTAGTTTTCCATGTGAATTCATTCAGTCGTCAGTCAGTCAGTCAGTCAAATAACAATTAGAAAACGCTGCGAGGTTACATCATTTCATTTTGCTCTTATTGAGAGCGGAACGGAAATAACCAAAAGTGGTGGAAGAGGAGATGGAGAAGGAGGCGGCATTCTAAAAGGGGTTTCCTTTCCTTTTATTTTTTTATGTATTTCACATTGGTATACATTTTATATATAGATTATATTTTTGAAAATATTTGAAAAATATTGAAATCTAACACGCGTCTGTTTCAACAACATGGTTGTTTACACACACATACACACACACACACGCATACACATACACATACATTTAGAACTGTCAAAGACAAGTGTCAAAAGACATCGCAAAATGATGACATACCAGAAGGCCGAGCTAAGTGTGTCGCTTAACGAATTTTTTATACTCTACTAAAAGTTCAATTGAATGTGAAGGAAACAGATTGTGTGATCTGTATTACAAGGATGTGCAGAAAAATGAATTTAGCCTGAATTTGGAAAACAATTGTTTCACTTGATTGACAGCCACAGAAAATTGAAAATATAAGCACTTTCTTCTTCTCCAACTACACAGAAATCTCAATTGAAGTCAATTTGAGCTACTAAAGTCCCATCATATTCATTATTATATGTACATATGTACATACATATGTATGTATATATTCTTGTATATTACATACCAGTTTCATGAAGATCTAACTAAATTGTCCATAACGAAAAGCCAGCCAAAGCTGTCAATTGTTGTTGTTGTTGTTATTGTGCCTTTAACATTTGTCTTCTCCTCATACTCTATTTTTTTTTTTCGTGAATGAATCAAATTATGTATATATGTATAGGTATATATGTACATACATATATACATATATGTATACATACATATATTATTGTTTGTGCACGCACGCACAATTAATTTCGAAAAATGCCTGTGAATGAAGATAGTTTTTTATTTTTATATCTTGTCCCCAACCCCAAACCACTTTCCCCCTTCTTATTTGTCCCTAAAATTTGTGTGAGGTTCAATTTTTGTTATTTAAATTAATTGAAAATTGTTGTTATGCCCATTTATCTGACTGTTTGATAAGGCGCCAAGGGAAATGTTACACTTTTTTTTGTTTTTTTTTTTATGGAGTATTGTCCTAAGTTAATCCATCAAAAATTTTGACAAATTGGGTTTAATTAATTTGAATTTGGAACAAAAGTTTGATAACAAATTGAAGGTAAACTAAACTGAAGAATGATATCAGAAGAAAAAAAGTGACAAAAATGTTTTTTAAGAAATATGTTTTATTTGGAATTCGTTTTGTCATTGTTTATTTTAAACTTTGACTTTTTTTGCGGTATGGCAACCTGCTGTTGGTGCTGCCATAGTTTGTTAACAAATTCAGGGTAAACTAAACTAAATAATTATATCAAAACAAAAGAATTTAAAAAAAAGTTGTTTCATTTGAAATTTGTCATTCTTTTTGTCAATTTTGCATATAAAATGATTGCTGACTTATTTTGCGGTATGGCAACCAGCTGCTGGCGTTGCCATAGTCATAAAACTTTATGGCATCATTTCGCGGTAAATTTCATCTTTTTATATATTGAGTTGTAGTTTATATTCTGTATATTTATACCTGCTTTCTACATAAAGGAAGCTTTGGCATAAGAAAAGCATTGACATATGTAAAAACTTGATGAATTTGGCAAATGATGAATGAATGTTAACTTTTTTATATGTCGTGGATTTCTGGTTTCAAATTAGTTTTGAACCACTGTATATGGCGAGTCGAAAGCTTTCTTCAGTTTTTAATACGCCATCTAGAGGATTTTAATGGAAACTATGTGTGTAGATGGCTGCAAAAGCTTGTGCCAATATAAAAGCTCTATGAGTCTCTGCAGTCGAGTGTGTCTCTCTCTCTCTCTCTCAGTTTTTGGCATAGGGCAAATTGTCTGGCGAGGCGTCTGGAAGCTCTGCCCCTTTACCCTGTCAGTTTGCCCACTACCATTGCCTGACATCATCTTAATTCAGAGTCTAGGTATTTGAAATTGACTGCCGTTTGTAACACGTGCTTCCTTCTGCTGTGTACCCAACACCCCCCCCCCATCTCCACTCCCGTTACCTATTTGTGTTGTGTGCCCTCCCTCCCTTATACTATCCTTGATATGAACCATACATTGTAGTCATATCACTCATACGCAGCGTTCGCAATTAATGGCAATTGCATACGACAACAATTTCAATTTGAGTTTTAGTTAAAATAATTCTTCTTTTCTTTGGTGATTTTGTTTTTTCTCGTTTTTGTTTTGTTTTGCTTTTTTTTTTTTACCGTCTACCGCAATTTTTCCAACCTGATTGTTGTTGTTGTTTGTTGCTTTGGTTGTTCGTTTTCTTTTTTTTGGTCACATGTTTTGGCGGTGTGCCGCCGCCAGACAGCTTGTCAAGCCCTTCTTCATTGCCTGGCATCTACCTCAGTTCTTTTTGTTTTATTCGAGGGCTTCTCAAATTGCTTTTGGATGATAGACGAAGAAGTTGTACTTGAAATTTTACCCTTAACTGCCATACGATTTGTATACTATTTAAAGATTACCTTGCAAAGGGTATATATACAGTCAAATTCAAGCATTAATCTTCGACACTTTGAATGTCTATTAAAAATAATAATTTAATACTTTCTTACGAATTTTTGTACATAGTACATACATATATGATAAAATTGTTCATTACTAAAGCATCTCATAAACTTACAAAGGTATAAAAAGCTAGAAAAAAAAAACTATACATTACTTTATAAGATATTTTTTTGTAAGAGAATACAATGTTTTGTTTTTTTTTTTTTGGTTTATCTATACATATGCATATATGCAAGTGTTTGTGTGTGTGTGTGTGTGTGTGTATGTGTTTCTTGCGGCTCTACTTTTATTTTTATTGTTTTATGTTTATGTCCCGCAACCGGTTGAATGTCGTCAAAGCAATGTGTGTGTGTGTGTGTGTTTTGTTTTTTTTTTCCTTTTTTACCGCCCCCTCCAACTGCTTCCTTCTCTATGATAAGCCGCATTAGAAATTGATTTGTACTGGTATGCTATATGTTTATATATAGCAGACTTGTTCTTTACGGTATTTCTTTTTTGTTGTTTGTTAATTTTTTTTCTATTTTTTTTTTGTTGCTGCTTTTTTATTTTGTTCGTTAAGCGCGTGCAAGTTTATGAGCCAGGCGAGAAAGATGGGGAACGATTAGCATTAAATGATGATGATGTTTGAATGCCTCTCTCGTTCTCATTCTCGCTGTCTTTTCTCAATATCTTTCGATACTCTCTACACATAAAATACTTAAACATTCATACATTTGAGATGAATGTCCACGATGCGTATGAGTGATGTAGCAAAATTGTTTAAGATGAAAAAAAAGGTTGATATTAGGTAGTTGAAGAAGTTTAATGGCTTCTTATTTTTTGTTTACACCATATTTATCCACTTACTTTGTATATGCCAAGAGTCAATATTTTTGTTTCGAATCTCTTGTGGAAAATGAGAAGGAAAATGAGAATATGTAAAAAGCGAAGAATGAGAGTGCCACTTGACTGAATTGCCTATTTAAATTTTGAGAATAAATAAGTAAGAGTATTTGGTAATAGATATTTGCAAATATTTGCCAAACCAACATAAAAATAATGAATAAATATTTTTATATTCAATAATTTCGAAATCTAATATTTAATACATTAAGCTTCTAATTACTTAATAAATAGTTTTCAGTATATATTATAAGATTCCTGTTGCAACAAAGAGCTTATTTGGTTTACTCCTCCTCTTTTTTTTTTTTCATACCATCATAAAAATGCCTTGTACTTAGTTATGTTTTACGACTTAGAGTTTTTATTGAATTTTTTTTTTTTACAGTTCAAGTAATAATTTTTTCTTTTTTGTGGCATTATTTTAAGTTCTTTTCCTCTGACTAAATGATTTTCTACTACTATAGTATAGAAATATTTTTGAAATGATTTATTATTTAATTAATATTTGCAAAAAAAAAAAAAACAAAAAAAAAGCTAAAATTAGTTGAGTTGATATTTTATAGAGCTCCTACATACATGCATATATTGAATTTAACTTCCTAAAAATTTTCCATACACTTAAATATTAAATTTATGAGTTTTTAAAATTGGAAATATGACTAAATGTGGCTATAAGTAAGAAAACCAACCAAACCATCAATTATAATAAAAAATAAAAAAAAAATTCACAAAATATTGTTTGCAAAATCAGCAACAACAACAACAACAACAATTAGAATAGCCTATCCCTATATAGCAGGTTTAGTTGATTGCATTTTCACTTGTAGAACCCTATCTAGGTCAACTGGTTTGCCCATTTAGTTTTGTTTTTTTTTTTTTTTTGTTGGACTATAATAATAACTAGAGGTGTCGTAAAAACGTTTAATATTTTGACTTTTACTCGGTGATTGTTAGTTGTTAGTTTGTGTGGCGGAGTTTTTTTTTTTGTTTCTTTCTTTTTTTTACCATTTCTAAATAATTATTTAGCAAAATGTTAATTTACGAGCTGCTGCACCAAACACGTGTATAATGACTTCTCAACAACGTCGCCGCAAATAAATACACCGATATCGATATGCACATACATATATACAGAGGCCCAGACCCCAGACCCCAGACCCCAAACCAGAACCAGACAAACGGAATGGGAAATCAACGTAAAACACAAAACCGAAAAAAAAACAACAATTTTTTAAGGGTTTGCTGGTCTAACGACCATTAGATACCCTATTAGATTTAAGTCTCATTAAATCTTACTCGGATATCATTCCCTAACATTTAATTTATTATTTTTCATTACAAAATGAAAAGTTATATATATCTAGATGATCTCCTTACCAATTAGAATCGAAAGAGTATTGCAAATACTTAAGTTCAAGGCATAAGAAAAAAAAAAAACGACAAACAAAAGATGCAAATTTATAGTAACAATTGTAACAATTATTTTGTTTACTGATCAAAAAGATTGAGAAGTAAACACGCACACACACATTACGAAAATGCGATAGAAAGATGGAGAGTGGGAGGGAGAGGGGGAACCCAGAGATAACCAATTAGACAGAGATAGTAGGTATAAAGTGTTTTACATTCCGTTTCTTTTCTTCTTTGCGCGCTTCCGATATTTTTCTGCACAATTTATTGTGATTTTATTATCTATTTCTTAGTATATACGTATATATATACATATGTGTGTGTGTGTGTGTGTGTTGCTTTAATTTGCTATTTTTGAACGATACTCAGCAGCCCTCACTCTCCTCGCCAACAAAAGTACCTTTTGGGGTTTGTTTTGTGTTCTCTGTTCTCTTCTCGCCGCAATCACTCACTCGCTCAATGTGTATTAGTGTGTGTGTGTGTGTCTCCCGCTCTCTCTCTCTGTCTCTCTGCCTTCTGCTGTAGTTCTTGGCTCATTCATGCAGTCAAGCGCCAGTCCATGTGAGTGTGGACTTGTGTGTGTGCTTGTCAGTGTATTGGGGGGAGACCGGCGCACGTGGTAGCTAAACGTGATAACAAAAAATACAACAACTGACAGCAAAACAAACACAAAACCTGACAAACGTCGCGTTGCCAACAACTGCGCTGCCAGCGTCCCGCTGCCTCTGTCAACGGCTACGCCAGCGTCAAGAGCAGAGGGAGCCTGTTGCTGTGATTGGTTCAACATTTGGCCAATAGCAAACCGTCAGTGCATATCCTTTTTGATGTACCCAATGACTAAATTGTCTGACAACTTCGGCCAACACTCGGCCCAACTTGTTGATTTACTCGGCTATGGGGCTCGTTTATCGGGGCGTATACTCAATTTGTCACATATTAAATTTATATAACGATTGATTGATTTCGACATGTAAATATAGCCATATAAACAACAATATATAGTATTTACCACAGAGATTACAAATCTATTTTTAATGCATACATAGAAACTGTTGTATTGTCATTGATTAACAGTAAAATCAAGTGAGTTAGTCATTTTATTTTATTTGAATTAATTAAAACCTTAAAAGTTATTTCTGAGTCTCCATCTCATATTTTTCTTATAGCTAAGGTGAAGAAATTTCTTAATAGACCTAAAATGTATGCAGATGATCCTGGGAAAAAATAAAGAATTTGTTTCTAGTCTAAAGTCCGTATTTTTAATGAATTACTTTAAACTAATGATCATACATAAAAAATGCATAGATGGAACAAACATAAAGATTTTGGAGTATCCATTTTTTGCTAAATTCTCTGTAAACTAAAGTTTTTTATTAAAAAAAATTATCATTACTTAGTTTATAGAGTTATCACATATTTGAATGGCCATCTCTGAAACAAATATTATAAAAAAGTTGATCATTTTTTTTAAATATTATCTTATCGTTGAATATATGTATAGTTTCGTTTTTTGCATAAGTTTATATTTTTATTCACTTGTTAGCAATTAGATTAGTTAGAAGAAGAAGTTAATTGAAATAATTCTCCTTTTGCAATATTTCCTCAAAAAGTCCTCACAAAAAATTTTAGACTATTTTTCTTATTTTTAATGTAAGTTGATTATTTCAAATGATATTTTGCTTATTTTTGCGGTATATTCTTTAAGGCATTCCAAGATATTGAAGTCAAATTGAGAAAAAGAAACGTTTAGTTTAAACTTCTGAATAAATGTATCAATTGTTATCTATAAATTGTTGAATTTTAACATTGTACAAATTTACAAAATTTTTGTGTTAAGTTGGAATTTTTGGGAATAATAATTAAAAACTAAATTGAATAAACTTAACAATTGTGTATAGAAATTTATTGAAAAACTAATGCAAATTTTTGCATTGAAATTGTTTGCATTCAGTTGATTCATCAAAACGTATATAAATACATATGTATGTATGTATATAATGTGTCTCCCTCACCTTACTCGATGTTGTTCTACCTAGATGATCCCGAACCCCCAACACCCCGACCTTCTCCCCCACACCAATTTTAAAATATAGAGATACTAAACTGATTTACAATGACGCAGCAGCTTTTGGGTCTGTTGCTGCTGTTGCTGCTGCTGCTATTTGCTTTGGTTGCTGCTGCACATGTTCAAGCCTTTGGCAACATTACGCATACGTCACGTGTTTAACACGCATCAACCAAGAACAACAACAACAACAGCACCATCTTGCAGCATCATCACTATCGATTGTCTACGCACTTGTCATCAATATCCTATAGATGTTAATCAGCTACTATTGGAAACGCAATTACAATTGTAACTAGGGGCAACTGTGTGAAGCAGAAGAGAAGAAAACAGACAAGACACAAAAGAACATTAACTGGTCAAATGCGAAATTTGCACACAGACACACACACACACACACACACAAATGAAAATGCAAATAGTAGGTACAAAATAAAAGCAGAAAATGCTCTCCGAACTAACTGGAAACTATTTATATTGTATAGGGAGCTTACTATTACACACACTCACACACATATCTTTATTTGAATCCGAGTATCTCAAATGCATGAGTATCTATATCTCTAAGTATGCCAAATGCCAAGCGACAAACCGACAACGTGCACTCTCTCTCTCTCTCTCTCTCTCTTCCTCTCTCTCATTTCTTTAAATGTTTAATGTGTGTGTGTGTGTGTGTGTGTGTGCGTGTATATGAATGTGTGTTCTCAACACGTGCTTAGAACTTTGCTAGACAGTGGGCTTTGGGTCATATTGAAATCCGCGTGACTTTGTGGCGGCCAGCTAACGACGACAATTTTCATTAGCTACAAAACGTTGACAGTGCCGTTGACGTAGACGTTGCAGTTGACGTCGCTGCCGTCAAAACAACTGACTATAAACTACATCAATGTGTGTGTGTGTGTGTGTGCAAAAAGAACTCTCAATCAGCAGCATGAAGGGGGATGGTAAATATTTTTGAAAAATATGTAAATATATATATAAATATTATTAATGTGGCGATTTATATATATAGGTACATATATATATTGTTAGCCCTTGCGCCCTTTACGTAAGTCAAGTCCAGTCCAGTCCAACAGAAGCAGCAACAGAAGAAGAAGAGAGGGTGCACAATAGACAGAGATGGAGAGAGAAATGAGTGAGGTAGACAAAGCAGCAGGCAAGCGGGCAGTCAGACAGAGAGGGTTGCCAAGCAGCGCTGCAGCAGCGCTGCTTGAAAATGCTATTGGGTTTTACTTTACTCTGGGGACTTCTGGTTGACTCTGAAATTTTGTCGCCCTCGGCCGGCATTCGGTTGCATCGCGTTCTCATGTCAAAATCGTCGACAATTTTATGTCGCCGTGAATTAAACAATAATAATAATAATAACAACAACCACAACAACTACGACAAACAACAAACAATTCAATTGATTGAGAAATCAGAAAATTGCATTTCCTATAAACAATTCGCAATTCTTTTTTTTTTTTGCCGAGTGTGTACAAAAATAAAACAATTTTTTTTTCTTGTGTGTGTGTGTTTTTTTTTATTTTTGTGTGGCTAAAAACCAAATAGAGAAAATACCAAAACAAAAAAAAAAAAATAAAAATAATATTAAATAAACCTCTGAACCAATACAAAAATTTTCTATATATATTTGAAACCCCAAAAAAATTAAGAAAAAAAAAGGGGGAAAGAAAGCTAAAAATTTATAGAGTAACTCAAGAGAGTTTCCAGCATCTGCAAAGTTATGGATTCCATATTTCAAACAGTTTAATTATCATTCAAAAAAAAAAAATTATTTAATTTTTTTCAAATCAGAAATTAAAAGCCTAGCAAAATTAACAGAAACTACAGAATCGGAAAAAAACAATGAAAATACATTCATTTTCATACGAATAAGAAAAGGTATTGCATAATGATCGATTTCGATTTCAATAATTTTTGGTTTGTCAAACCTTGAAACAAGTTTTCAAATTTATAGCAACATTTTCTTGTCTGTTTTTAAATTTTTAACTTATTTATATATTATATTATGGAATAGATACAAATAAAAATGCGTTGTCAATTTTGTTATCAACTTTAATAATTTAAAAAAATTCTAATTACAATAACTGAGAATTGAAAAATTCGTATTGATTGATCAAAGCAAAGGTTGTTATCATATATATAGAATGCCTTTTCTTATTCGATTTTCTTGTCATGCCCATGTCATGCCATTTGCTTTCATAAACACAAATGCATCGTAAAAACACAAATTATTTTTAAATTATCCTCATATCTATTCTATATCCTTCTCGCAAACATCTTTGTCCACATTTTCACCACACGCGAATTGGCTTACCAAAAAAAAAAACAAAAAAAAACTAATCTTGGGTTTTCATTAAATTGAAAGCGTCAATGTTTTTACAGATGTTTGTAGTGGGGTTAAATCTTTTATGAAAATATCTGAATTTCAAAGAGAAGAAAAAAACAATCAACAATAAAAATAAAAAACAAAAAAAAATCAGTAGAAAAAACTTTGAAGCGTATTGAAAATGCTCACAACTTTTGGTAATATAAAAAAATTTATATTGCTAAAGAGCAAATACAATCACGTCAATCACAAGGAATTGGCCACCTAAAAAAAAGGCTACATAGCCAGTGACTTAAACCAGTGACCAAGCAACACGCATCCAGTGACTGTAGTGAATCCCAGTGAGAGACAAAATCCAGTGACTATGTCTTCAGATGCCAATTCCTGTGCCAGTTTCTTCAATCAGGAACAAGTGTCGGCAAATGCCACATTGTCTCAGTATTTTCAACAATTGAACTCACAAGTGGCAGCAGCAGCAGCTGTGGCAAATGCCGGTGGATCAACAGCAGCAGCAGCAGCCACTGGAAGAGGATCAGGAGCCGCAGCAGCAGCAGCAGCAGCAGCAGCGGCAGCTGCATTAGGAGGAGGAGGATCAGGTTCAGGATCAGTGGGATCAATTGGAGGTGGTAATAGTAGCGGCAATAGTGATAGTGGCAATGATGTTGGCAGTATAACAGGATCATCAACTAATTTGGATAATCATCGTAATAGTGTTAGCAGCAATGATTCGGGTAAAAGTAGTTCTGGTGGAGGAGGAGGAAGTGGTGGAGGAGGTGGAAATCCATCAGCAAGTGGATCAACTGGAAATTCTGTTGGTGGTGGATCTTCTAATACAGCTGTCAATGCATGGGCACTACAACAACAACAGCAGCAACAGCAGCAGCAGCAGCAGCAACAACATGCCCAACAGCAACTTGTCCAGCAGCAACACTTACAGCAGCAACAACAGCAACATTTACAACATCAGGCCCATCAGCAACATGTAGCTGCTGTATTACAGCAGCAGCAGCAGCAACAACAACAACAACAGCAGCAGCAGCAGCAACAACACCAACACACACATCACTCACAGCAACAGCAACATATTCATACACATGGCCCGCCACCACCTCCACATCCACTACATAATACGCATCATTCGCATACGCAACAACATCAGCAACAACAAATTCATCAGCAACATCAGCAACATCTTCAGCACCAACAACAACAGCAGCAACAACAACAGCAGCAACAACATCACGCTGCCCAACTAGCTCATACACTTTCATCAGCCGCCGTGGCAGCTGCTGCTTCCGTCTCTAATGGTGGCGGCGGCGGTGGCATTGGCGTTGGCGGCAACAACAACACCAACACACATTCCATATTTGGAACCGGGAATTTTCATTATAAGACCAACAATTCGTGGACATTACCAACTTTAACCTATCAGCGCATCTATCAGGATAATTCACATTATCAGAGAGCAAATTTTATGGATAGTCATCACGGTGCGGCAGCAGCGGCGGCAGCAGCAGCAGCTGTTGCAGCCAATGCGGCAGCGGCAGCAGTTGCAGCCAATACCAATGCGAATAACACTAGCAACAACAACAACAACAACAACAGCAGCAGCAGTAATAATAATACCACCAGCAACAACAATAATACCAACAATGGCAGCAATTCAACGGCAACAGCAGCAACAGGAGACAACACTAACAATGGGGAAACTAATAACAACAATAATAATAACAACAACAACCAGAACAACAACCAGAATAATGTCAGCAGTGCGCAACATGTGGCAAATGCTGTGGCAGCTGTCATTGTCAATGAACATCAGAATCATTTGAATACCCTCAAAGCAAGATTTCAGCCATCTAGCTCAGGTGAGATCATAACACACATAAATGTGGGCAGAAGAAGAGGCAATTAAAATGAGATCTAAAATACATAAAACTCTCTTAATTGTTGAAACTAGAAATTAAGCTCTAGAAGTTAGTTGAGTGAATTGAAATATCATTAAATAAACTTTAATAGAAACTTATAAGTATGAAATCAAAACAATATTTAAAATTACAAAAATATGTACAATATATTTACTGTATACTAATTGTATTTTTTTTGTGTTTTGTTTTCAATAATGATCGAAGTCGAATAGTTTTTGATAATTAACTGGCCTGGCTAGTCAGTCGATTGACGCCTTTCCTTGTCTTTATTGTATTTGCTTAGTTCACTTTAGCTGATATCATTCAAACGTCAGTACTTAGCTATGACAGTCAGTCAAGAGAGAGAAAGAGAGCGAGACAAGAGTGAGAGAGAGAGAGAATGGGAAAGAGGAAAAGAAAGAAAGAAGGTGATAAAGAGAAACAGCCAAGGGAAGAATTTGAAAAGGGAAAGAAACAGAAAGAAAAAAGAGCGCGAGAACTTTTCGCATTTCAAGCTTAGTCAAACAGTAAAAACACACAAAAATATATATATGTACATATATATGTAGGTATATGAAGAAAAAAAGGCATAAAGCTTGCTGCGCACACACGTGAGTGCTGACGTCTGCCTAAGCTCAAATTGTATGCACATACATATGTATATTTCTATCTGGAGGCTATAGTCATTAGCTGTTGCTATATACATATGTAGAGCCTGTTGCCTGGCCCTACCACAAGATGAATTTAATTAATTTACGACTCAATTCAAAATTGAGTTAATTTGATAAGCAGCAACAGCGACTCAAACTCTCAGACATTTCTTAAGGTTTTTTGTTTTGCGACCTACGCTAAAAGCGTCAAAAACAATTACGTTGCAATTATTTAGAAAACAAAAAAAAAAAACAAAATTTGTTGTTGTTGCAATTTGTTTTTAAATTTTTTTCTTTGATTCCGTTTCGCTTTTTATTGAAATTTGTCAATGCATTCTAATGATTAATCATATGGCACAAATGTTTTTAGATTATTTACATATGTATGTATATGGGAAACCAATTTTAACAATTTGTTCTAGAAAATTATTTGATATTGTGTGAAATTTACAATTTAACTTAAATTTTGCACTTTGTTTGCAATTTGCTTGCAATTTTCAAGCATTTATAAAGGAATAAGCTAAAGGCTATGTGAAAATTACATTACTCATACGTCTTGTGGTACATGGTTAAAGGAAAAAAGGAATAAACTTTTGAAAAAAGAAATACAATTTATTTTTTGATATCACATGTCGTATGAGTAATATTAATTAATCTCTATGTAGTTTTTTTGTTTTTTAGTATACCAAGCACCTTCAAAATCGTTTACAAATTTTGAAATATTGCAAATATTTTGAATACGTTTCAAAAATATTTCTGTATAAAAATCTGTCTTTATCTCTTTATTTTATTTAAGATCTACATATCTAAATTAATATAAGGGAGAAACAATATATGTCATAATATGATGACATTTTTCAAATTATAAAAAAAAACAAATTGTAGGTCTTTTTATATAAATTGCTTCACTTTTTATATTTAATATATTGAGAATGATTTATGAAATTCAACAATATGCGCAATAATTTTTGCACTTCCTAGGCCATTATTTGACATGGTTTTCTGACGAAGAGGAAATGAAAACACGAAAAGCAAAAGCTATCAAAGGAAGAAAAAAACAACAAAACATACATGGCAAATGAAAACAAACAAAAAAGAGGAAAAGTTGGGTCAATTTTGAAAATTGAATGGGTGAAAAACCTTTTTGATCTAGTTTATGTCCTTTTGAATAGAGTAAAAATTACAACCGCGACCTGACCTCGCGTAATGCATTTGCCTTGATTAGATTTTCTCTGATATGTATGTATGCACATACATACATACATACATAGATGATGATGTATTTGTATCTTTTTTTTGTACACCTACCGCCTACCTTCACCTTCTGTGCATTCTATATTTTGTAGTTTTTGTTGCACAAATTAGGCTGATTAAATATGGGGAAAACTTGCATTTATGTATGTATGTGTGGGGGTTGAGATGAAATTTTTCCATCATGCGGTGACCTTTTAAAGGCAATTTGTTGGTGTTATAATTTGAAAAGGTGTGTAGGTGTTTGTGTTTAAATGAATGTTATGGGGGAGAACGATCAAAATTGAAAACTAAAACTAAAACCTGTGGGTGGTAATTGTCAATGCAATTTTCAACAATTTCTATATATTTATTTATTTATTGTTTGTTTTTTTTTGTTCCTCTATTTTCAGGTAAGCATCTCCGATCATCATCATTTTCTATGGGTCGTCTCCTCCACCTACCGCTCTGTTGTTTCACACACACACACACGCACACACCCAGGCAAACAAAACCAAACCTCCCCCCCACCGCCACAAATGTGACAAAGTGGCGGATTGCATCTGCATTTCGTTTGTTTCTCTCTTACTCACTATATATGTGTGTGTGTGTGTGTGTGTTAGTGTATGTTTATTTGCATCTGTAAATGTCGGTAAGCTTTGCATTTTGCCCATTTATCACTCAAAAACAACAACAACAAAAAAAGCTCTCACTCAATTCGTGCTGCCACAGCTGCGCGCTCGGTTGACGACAGCAGAGGAAAAACCGTATGGCTGCGGTTTTAGCTTTTGCTTCCGCATCTAAGCCTCAGCTTCAGCCTAGTCTCGGCTCGTCTCGTCTCGTCTCAGCTCAGCTCAGCTCAGCTCACACGAAGCGTAGCGACAGCGAAAGAAAGTACAAAAAAAAAGTCAAATTTTCTACCTTAAATTTAAAAATTGATACGACTATTAAGTTACCCAGCTAAATCAATAAATATGTCTTTAAGTAACTTGGGAAAAAGATCAATAATAAATAGTTTAGAACTATTAACTGTTTACATTTTAGTCATCTGAGTATATATAATTAGTATGTGTATATAATGCATGTAAATATCAAATATTCAATTCAATAATTTCACTCCTCGTGCATTGCCAAACAAAAATTTTAATTTTCTGTGTTTTTTAAGTAATTTTTAATGTAGCTTTTTTTTTAATAAGATTTAATCTCGTTTTGGATTATAAATTCACATCAATTTTGAATCGTTTTTCAATTTGGTATTCTAAATTCCAATGGAAATATTAATCATTTTTCTTTTGAAAGCTAGGTTTAAAAAATTTTTGATTTCGCCTTCTATTTTAATAGGATTGACAAATTTTATCATTATTTACATATAAATTAATTTTTCAAGCCCAAATCCTAAGAAAAATAATACAGCAGAAAGTAAATACTTAAAATTTATATAAAATAATAATAATTTAAACATTAAATATATTTGCCGTTTAAACACAAAATGTGGCATAAACATTTCCTTTACGATTAGGTTTTTTCAAATCAATTTTTTAGTTGAAAATCCTTATAAAATAAAATTAGTTGAAAATTTTTAGAAATTTAAAACATATATTTGGGAGATAATATTGTAAATGTAATAATGACAAAAATGGTAATTACATTTCATTCGATTTAAAAAGGGTTTTAACCGAATTTAACCGAGAAATTTGTTTTGGAATCACAAGCGATAATAGGTCTTAAAAACAAGAATAGGCTTGATTCTGAAATTAATTACTAATCTTAGAGAGAAAATTAGAGATGAAAAGTCCTACAACTGGATAGGAATAGGAATTTACCATTTCTATTTTATATTTATTTGTATATTGGCTAGACAACCATAATACCTTTAGTATGTATTAAGATTTTGTTCACTAAATTGCATAAACAATTTCAGTTGGAATGAAATCTTAATTTTTACAAAATTTTAAGCCTAAAGCGTCCTTGTTCCACATGTTTGCTTTTTTTTTTGTGTGAGAACTAAAATGAAGTCACTCTTAAAAAGATCAAAAAACTATCAAACATAATATGGATGTGATTGAATTGAAATTTTAGACTTTTATTAAAAATTAGTATTATTATTTGAACATTTTTCTAAAGAATGTTTTACTTAGTTCGCAAGTGAGGATTTCGATTCGTCTGCTATAAAATCAAAGTCATAATATATGTAGGTACATATATACCCTATAAGGTTTGGGGGTGATGTCATACGGTATCAAAAATCTAGAGAGTAAGCACAAGAAAGCATGAGCAACAGAGACATAGTAAGCCCCCTGAGTGACAGAGAGGCACACACTGGGTGAGAGGGGTTGTGGGAAACAGTGTGTGCGCAAGAGAGAGAGGCTTTTTATGCTTTCAGTTTCAAGTTTGGCTTGGGCTTTGGCTTTTGCTTTTGCCGCTGGCTGCGCAGTCGCTGGTTCGTTCACAAGTTACTACATTTGTTGTTTTTATTTATTTTTTTTTTCTCTCTGCTTTTTTTCGCTTTTTTTCTGTTTTTGTATTTAGTATTTTTTTTTTTTTTTTTTTTTTTTTTTTGTTTTTGGGTTGCATGAACATGAAGCGCGCGCGTTCACTCAACGTTCGCAGTCCGGCGGCACCGGTTCGGTCTACGGCTCCCACACACTTAGAGTGGAATAAAACAAAAACAAAAATATATACATTTTATATATATATATGTATATATAAAAACTGAATAAACTAAATAAAACTGAAATCAAATTTTTTAAGGCGCGTGTCTGTTGGGCGCTTTCGAATATTCGAATTCTCATTCGGACGACGTGCGAACTCGTGAACTTTCGCTCCTTCTTCCATAACCAACAGCACCAGCAATACCACATTTTCCTCCTTTTCAACATTCCTTTTTATTGTGTGCTGCCCCTTCTCTACCTATTTCGTATTTTTTTCGGTGTTTTTTTTTGGTGTTTTTGTTAAATGTTATATTTTCGAAACGAATTTTCACACGGGCAAAAGGAGTAGCCCCGGTCCATCTACAACTTCTACTTCTTCTCCTTCTTCAATATCATCATCAAACATCATCAAAATTGTAGTGCAGTGTTTAAAAAGTGTGTAAATATATATATATATCTATGTGTGTGCCAGTGTGCGTGATCTCAAGATCTTAAATTCAAACAAAAATTGTCAAATGAAATGTGAAAATTAACAAAAAGGCACAAATAGTTTGAAAAGAATTTATATACAGCAACAACATATATATGTATATATATATGTATATAAATTTATCTATGTATCAAGATCACATATATCTACATATATATGTATAAATCGTAAAGCACAGAGCAAAGAGAGTGAGAGAGAGATAATTAAATTATACCTATAAATGAAATGAACAAAATATTTTTAAAGCACAGGGCACCAAAAATTTGTCCACAAAAATATGAAAAATTTTTAATCAAAAAAATTTGCAAAAATATATTAATGGAAACACGAGAAACAGATATCAAACACCTAAAAGAAAAAAACGGTGTAAAGATTGCAAGAAGCAAGAATAAACTGAAATTTGATTTCAAAAATAAAAAATATTTAAGCCAAGTTAAGGAAATTGTTTTCAAAATTCAAACTAAATTTCATAGTGTTTTTAGCTTTTACAAAATCTCTAAATTTTTAGAGACCTTTCAAAGTGATTTATTAGAAATCATTTTAGAACAATAAAAAGGAAACCTAAAAGCAAAAAAAAAACAAAAAAAAAGAAAGAAAACAACCAACAAAACGAAAATTTGTCGCCTCATAAACGGTTTAGTTTACTACCGCTTCAACAACAACAACAACAACAACAACTTCAATAACTACAACAGTTCTCAAATTGCAAACACACATTTTGTTATTGTTCTTGTTGTTTTTTGCTTTTTAGCTAATTCAAGGTCAAACTTTTCTCATACAACAACAACAAGAACAAAAGCTGTGCGAGAACAGGGCAAACCCCTTTAACAATCAACCAGAAAGAGAGACCCAGTCCCAGACCCAGACCCAGACCCAGCCCCAGCCCCAAAAGCAACAACAATAATAACAACAACAGCAGTAGAAACAAAATAGTTGACAACGAAACGAAAAAGTAATAATAGAAAAAAGCAAACAAAACAAACAATAGAAGAATTGCGAGCGCAAAAAAAAAGAAAAAAACAAGAAAAAAATAGATAAATTAGAAGAAGAAAACAGATCTCAAAAGTGAGAAACTTTTGATAAACCGAAGTTCTAATACACTTTGATTTAGATTTGCTCATTGAAATGCGAGCCAAAAATTGACCCTATAGGTATGCTGCAGTAATTGAAATTACTATATAGGGAAACATATTTCATATTTCAATAAATTGTTTAAAAAAACAAATAACTGCTAAACTTTATGATACCCCAAAGTCAAATAAAGTATTAGAGAATAGCAAATTGTTATAGCTTGTCCCTCTCTATCTCTCTCATTCTGTCTTTCTCTCTGCCATTCTCTTCTTGGAGCTAATGTTCTCATTCTAATTGTTGCTGTTTATCATAGTTGTAGTTGTTAAGCGTTAAAAAGCTTTTTGTATTTATTAATTAAGTTGACAGAAACAGATCAGCAAAACAAAAACAACAAAACAACATTTCAAAATGTTCGATTTTTGAGAAAAAACAATAAAACACAAAGCCAAAAAATAAAAATAATAAAAATAAAATAAAACACAAGAAAGGAAAATTGTTTCAAGTGAAGAAGAAAAGTATCTCTTGTCGCTCCTGTTTTTTTTTTGTTTTTTGGGAAAAACTATTTGATCTCTGACTATGAGAATGGACTATCAAATGCCGCCGCCAGCATTGGCGTTGCAGCATCAACAACAACAACAACAGCAGCAGCAGCAGCAACAACAACATAGTTTACATCAACAGCAGCAGCAGCAGCAGCAAAATCAATTGCAATTAATGCAAAATGTACAACAGCAACATCAGCAACAGCAACATCAGCAGCAGCAGCAACAGCTGCTGGGCAATATGTCTCAAACGACGGCAGCAACATTGCCGCCCTTGAGTAGTTTACCTCTGCAAGTGGTTAATAATTTGCCACATTTATTGGGCAATAATAATAATAATAATAACAATTGCAATACCAACAACTTGTTACGTTTGCAACAGCAGCAGCAGCAACAACAACAGCAGCAACATCAACAACAGTTACAGCAGCAACAGCAACAACAACAATTGCTTGGCAATGTTGCTGGCACATTGCCGCCACCCACACAATTATTGCAACATCATTTGCAACATTTGGCCCATGTCAATGTCAATGCTGTGGCCGCTGTTGCCGCTGTGGCAGCCAATAACGGTTCAATTAGCAATAACGGCAGCAATACTATACTCAATCACAACAATCTCAATATCATCATTAATAATCACACCTCCAGCAGCAGCGGCAGCAATTCAAGTAATAATAACAACACCACAAGCAACAGCAGCAGCAGCAACAGCAACAACACAAATAACAATAACAACAACAATCCAGCAACACCAAATGCAAATCTAGTGGCAACAACAACTGCCACGCCCACTGTAAATACCGCCTCAACAGTGGCACAACAACAACAGGCGCATGAGAATAGTTTGGTCAACAGTTTGGTAGGCGTACTCAATGGCAGCAGCAACAACAACAGCAGTAGCAACAACAACAATAACAATAATAATAATAATAATAATAATAGTAATAATAATAATAGTAATACAAATACAAATGCAACAACAGGTGGAGGCGTTGCAACAGCCACAAACGATGAGAACAATCGTTGGACACAATTTCAAGTGCAACAATTATGGAAGCAACATGCTAACTATCTGAATGGTATGACTACAATCAACTACTATCTAAATAACTATCTACACAGTGAAATGATTTTCAAAAGGGATCAGAATCTTCTCAACATGTTGCCCAACATCAACAGTTGGCAGCATTTAATCCTCCTTGAACTCTTCCTAGTTGCTAAAAGGTTTTTTTTTTCTTTAGGTTTTACCTTGTTACAATTTGCAAATTGATTGTATGCTCGACTAATTATCTAAACACCCCCTATACACCTACACACACACACACACATACACTGACCCTGATGTAGTGTCAAAGTCAGCTTAGATCGATTTGTTGTGGATGTAGGGATGGGTGTGGGGGTGGAGGGGTACACACGTTCTACCTCCATTTAATTGAGGATGACAGCTTTATGACAAGACCATGGCAGACCAAACAACCAAGAGACAGACAGATAGAGAGAGAGAGAGAGAGACATACAAACAGACATACTGACAGACATTTCCGCGTGGGGTAGGTTAAAACCAAAGCAAAGAAAATTCCCCCATTTTGAGTCTGCAACTTTCAAACCTTTCGGACTTTTGGACTGTTGTTGTTGTTGCTTTTGCTTTTGCTGCTTGTAGAGTAGCACTCTGTTGCAGGCATTTCACAATCACTTTTGCTTTCAACTTCAACTCCAACTCCAACTCCAAAAAAAAAAAAAAAAAAAGAGACTTTAGTTCAGTTCACTTGGCAAGGGCCAAACTTGCGACAACTTTCGTTTCTTTCAATACACACACACACACACATATATATATGTATATAAAACCAACTTTTGTTTTATTATTAACCAAAAAAAAACAACGTTGACTTGACTTTGGGCCCGGTGGGCCTTTTAACTGGTCTCTTTGGGGCAACTGGCCTTTTTGTTGTTATCATAGCACAAGCAGAAAAAAAAACCCCCAAAAAGAAAGATAAAGATGTAAAGAGAAAGAGAGCCAAACAAAAGGGCAATTTTTTTGGCGGACATTATGCCTTTTTCTTGCCATGTGTGTTCTGTTTGTCTTGTCTCTCTCACTCTTTCTTTCTCTCTCTCTCTCACTCTCTCTTTGTCTCTTTGTTGCTCTGTCCACCTTCACCTTTTGCATTTGCAACTGACCCAACAACAAATATCAACAATTTATTTAACTCTTTTTTTTTTTTTTGCCGAAAAATGCGTTTTTACTTTCATTGGAGAGCTTTGGAGAGCTTGGCGAGTCGTCGCTGTCGTCGTCGTCGACGTCATCGACGGCAGCTGCTCTGCCGGCTTAGCAACATCAAAAATTAACTTTCACTTTTTCGGCAGTTTTTAAAAATTCATTTCTTTCTACCAAAAAAAAAAAAAAAATTTTTTTTTTTTCGTTTTTTCTTCTTTCTTTTTTCCCTTTTATTTTTGGCCATTATTATTGCTGGTGGTTGTTGTAGTTTTTGATATTTGACTTTTGTTTGGCTCTTCTTGAAAACAAAAAACTAAAAAAAAATGAAAAAAAAAGACTTAGCTTTGAGTGGGAAATAAATAATGTTTTTTGATACATCAAATAGAGCCAAAAAAAAAAAAAAAGAAAAAACAAAAAAATCAAATGTCAATTTTTTCATTTTGTTTCGAAAGTTTTTTTCTCCCTCTCATCTGAGGACTGACAAAATTTTTCAAAGATTTAAAATTTTTGCATAAAAGAAATTTAAATGCAAAATCAAACAATAAATTGTAGTGACTAAAAAAACACAACGGTCTAGATCATCTTTTACATTTGACTTTAATCAATTTGACTAAGAATTATAATGCAGTTTCTTATTACCTTTTGAGGTTTGAGGTAAAAGAATAAAATTTCAAAGTAATTGATGATAATTCGACATCTGAAATTCAAATAAATTTGCTCGACTTTTATTCAAATACAAAGTTTTGCAATTGGATGCCAAATATATGATGAGTGTGTGAAGTGTGTGATGTTTGTGTATTGGATTGGATGGTTTGTAATCTATAATTCTTACACATTTCATATGACTTCCTTTCGTGCTTTTGGCCAGAATATTTAATCTCTTAGCTTTTGTGGTTGCGCATTGGTTTCAAATTGAAATTGAAAATTGTCAATTGCTATTGCTGTGTGTGTGTGTGTTGACTGTTGACTGTTGGCGCATGACAAAAGCAACAATTTGGGTTGGAAGAGGTTCGTCACACACTTACCCAGATAGGCGGCCTGCCAAAATGCAACGTATTACAGTTATTTCAATCAAAGTGAACACTTTACTCGACTTAGCTTGACTTCGCGAAGTCTTGGTCGTGGTCTTGGTCGTTATTTGAGTCGTTTTTCCCCAGATTGCTTTTTGCCAACTTTTTCTAGCCCAGGCAATGGACACGGACGGTAAATGTTGTGTGTGTTTGCTGCAATATTGCGCAATCGCCAAAGCACTAACTGACTGACTGGCTAACAGGCAACACGGCAACACAATGTTGGTAAAAACGTGCGTTGACGTTGTTTGTTGTTGTCTTTGAGACTCATCGTACAAAGTCATTTAGATGGTTGGTTGGTTGGTTGGTTGGTTGGGTGAGAAAGAGCCCGACACTCTTTGGACTGAAAAAAATCAGTGAAAGTAGTGACCAAGAGTCGATTTTTAATTGTTACTATTTCACACGTCGTCAGTTTTTGAGAAAGACCAGAAGCCAAAATGTTTGATTGAAATTCAATGTTTCGATTACGTTTTTATGTTTTTTTTTTTTCGTATATATGTACATATATACCTACATATGTGTATGTACCTGTTGTTGCCCCCACCCGCCCCTCTCACTTTACCCCTATCGTGTTTTGTGGCCAATTTGTATTTGGGTCTTGGTGTCTTTACACTTTTTTTTTTCTTTATCTCTCTCTGCCTCTCACTCTTTGTTTTCTTCATGTCTTTGGCTATAATTTGATAATTTAATTGAGGCGCTGTGTTAGACTATATGTATGATTAACATTTTGCTTCCTTATTTCACTCAACATCTCTCTCTCTCACTCTCTCTTCTTGCCGCCTTTTATATATAGCGCCTCTAACTAAAATTGGGCTAATGGGTAAAAAAAATAAAGCTCTCTGTGTGTGTGTGTGTGTAATGGCAATTGTGTCGTCGCCTCTAGATATAGAGTAGGCGTGGCTCTGATAGTTTTCACTTTCGCTGCAGTTTTTCCGCCGCGCTGTGTGAGTTTTGGCCAATTAAACTATTGCAAAATAGTTTTTTTTTTCAGTTAGTTAGTTTAGCTTTTTGCGGTAGTTTGTTTTTGGCATAATTTTCTATATATATACATATAATTTCGTAATCAAAAGAAAGCGGCATTTGCCGTTAGGGAAATTACATTTATGGCAGGTGAATTGGTTAGTAGAGACCGTGAAAGAGAGGGACAGGTCTAATGAAGGAGAGACAGAGACATGACAAGAAAGAAATTGCCACTAGATGAGGAAAAACTTTCCGTTTCATTATTCGTCTAAATATTTATGCAATTTCCTAATTAATTCATTTGCCATAAAGAATCTAATTGAGCCTAGAAAAAAAAAACATTTATCATGCAATTCTTTTAATTTTTAACATTTAGGACTTAAAGAAATAGTTGTTTTTCTTTTTTCAATTATCAATAAATCCCATTTGTTACATTGCGCAGCAATGAATTAATCTTGTGTACTTTTTTTTATTTACTTACATGTTAATTTTTGTATATAAAGTATTTTTTGGTACACTCATTAATTTGGAAACAGCGTTTTGACTTTAAAATCTTGTGTACTTAGCTTCAAAGGAAAGGATAAACAATTTTTTTCAAGTCAAGAAAGAGATCATCGAATTGTCATATTATTGTAATTACTTTTACTTGCTTTATAATGTAAAGTAATTAGAAATTGTTGAGATATAATATAATATATATGATAATTTCCTCATATAAAAAAACAAACGTTTTGAGCAAAAAAAAAGATAAGCATAAAAGTAATGCATTTTGGAATGCAAAAATGTTAGGTAACTGAAAAGACGGGGAGGGGGGGAATCCTTTTGATTTAAGAGTCATTCCAGATTGCCAAGTGTTTGTTGTTGTTGTTGTTGTGTACACCCCCCAACCAACAACAACAACAACAATAAAATCTTGTTGTTGGTGTTGGTCGTCGTGCTAACCACCCGGAAATCAAATGCCCATCACATTTTCCCACACATAATTAATTTTCACGAAAAACCAAGCAACAAAATAAACACAACAAAGCGAAATAAAGAGTGGGAGGAGAGGAGAGAGACAGTAAGAGATAGAGATAGATAGAGAGAGAAGGAAAAACGCAATGCAAATGAGCACACAAAATGCGGAA
Source organism: Drosophila insularis (assembly GCA_018903935.1). NCBI lineage: Eukaryota > Metazoa > Arthropoda > Insecta > Diptera > Drosophilidae > Drosophila > Drosophila insularis. Next base: position 5,600,420 of record JAEIFP010000517.1, read on the forward strand.
TGAATGCAATGCACATAATCACAACAACATGATAAAGGTGTGCGGGGGCGGGTGACAGGGGGGGGGTCTAGCAACAAAGGCAAACAAGTCAGACAGCGCAACAATCGAAAGTGTTACACTTTCTGCACTTCAGCAACAACAACAACAACAACAACAAACAAAACCCATACCAAACCAAACCAAAAAAAAAAAAGAAATGAAAAAAAGTGCGATGTACAATTCATACAACGATGTAATACACAACAGCAACAACAACGACCAGGCATTCAGTCAAGCGAACAACTACAACAACACCAATAACAATAACAATAACAACAACAACAGTTAGAGTAATAGCAACAACAACAACACCAACAACGACTCGTCACTCGTTGCGCCATCGACGCATGCGCCGCCGCAGAGAATGAACAGCAGAGCAAAAAAAAAAAAAAATTGGTTGTGGGGAAAGGGGTTATGGAGGGGGTGAAGACTAAGAAGACAGTGGCAAAGGCGTTGTGAGGAGTAAAGAGTTACAGGTGAAAGGGGCGGCAACTTTTTACCTGTGCTATGCTTGTGCTTACTACCCCTTTTCCCCTTTCTTCTTTCTTTCATTTTTTTTCTTTTCTTTCTTTGGTTTTATTTTTGGCTTTTCGGTTGGGTTTGCTTTTGGTTTCTTTTATGTACTTTTTACGTGCCATCGTCGTCGTCGTCGTTGTCGGCGTTGCCGCATTGCAAAGTTGCCAAACTGCCGATTACCGATTGTTGCGTAATATATATATAAAGATTTTTACCGATTTTTAAAACATCTCTTAAAAAGAATACGAATAGAATCGAAATAATTTTTTCAAAACTTTATTATGATATATTGAACCGCATATGAATATTTATTTTGATTATTCTCTTTCCATCTGAAACTTCCATCTGACTCTTTTGTTTCAAATTGTTTACAGTGTATGACGACAATTTGACGATTACGTTAACGTTATTCTGTGTGTTCTACTTATTTTATTGTATTTTGGCAGAATCTGAGACAGAGGGGCAAGAGAAGAGACTAGGGAGGCGGTTAGAGTATTCCAGTTATGTGATAAACTGGTTTATTTTATTATGAATATTATAATATAATTGTTTATAAACTTGTTGTAAATCAAAAAAAAATTTCACTTTCATTTGAATCCAGTTTTATGTTAATGATAGCGGAAAACGAAACCAAAAGAGAAACAAAAACAAATTAAACTCCTTTGCAGCAGCTTCAGAGTAAATACAAATTCCTTAAAATATTTACCATACATTTTTTAAAAACATATACATATATACAAATGTATGTATATGTAGATATTTCTTTTTGTGGGGGGTTTTAAGTTAGTCACTAAAAAAAAAAAAACGGATTAATTTTATACTAAAAGAAAATAAAAGTGAAAGCTAAAAAATGCTCGACATGGTCCACTAAAATTTGTGGCCAGCCATTAATATAATATACACAAAAACACAGGCAGCAAAAAAAAAAAACAGAAAAAATGACAAAAGTTATAGTTTTTTTTTTTTGTTGTTGTTTTTTTGGACAAAAGTTTGTGAGTTGTCGTAGGCCCAAACCAAGCAGCATATTTGGTCAATTTTGTTGGTTTTTCTCTCTTCTCTTGTCTTTTTTTTTGGCATTTCTAATGAAAGTGAAACGGAAACACGAAAATTATGCAAATTATTTTAATTACAAATGAGAAATTTAAAATTTTTTTCTCTGTAGGGCTAACTGATTGTGTGTGTTTCCAAAAAAAAAAAAAAATAATAAAATAACCATAAAAAGTGCGAGGGCTCGAGCTTCCCAAAAAGAAGAGAAAAAAAACAGTTGACCTACTTAAAAATGGCAAGAGAAACTGAGCAAAAAAAAAAAAAAAACACTGAGCAACTGTGAGACAAGAAGAAGAAGAAGATGAAGCCTGTCTTTTTTGGTGGCTGTGGCTAAAAATAACCTTTTTTTTTTGCTTTAATTCCTGCTGCTGACACGCAGCCAGCCAAGCAGGCAGCCGACGATGACATATAGTGAAAGTGAAAATAAAAATAAAAGAATTGTATCCACCTCCTTTCCTACCTACATGTGTATATACTTTATCTTTGAACTAATTCCTCTTCGTCTCTGTCCTAAATTTAGATTGCATTCAAATCATACGCCCCGTAGGACAAGAAAATAAAAATTGATCTAATCCTTAAACTAACTATAAATTTTGCCTGTTCTTGTCATTCTTGTAACTCATTTCATTTTGTTTATATGTTTGTTTGTTCCTTTTGTTTTATATCGTTTCATTTTCAATTCAGAGTTTAACAAAACCAAAGCAAAATGTTTGGTGGGGGGAAGGGTTTTGTTGTTTTTTTTTTTTTTTTGCTTTTTAATTATTTTGTATTCTTTCTTTTCTCTACTACCTTCTTTTTCTTTCTTCTCTTCTGTTTTACAGGCAGGAAATCTCCATTTTTGGGTTTCATTTGCAAAGCAAACGGTAATTTTTCGTCTCTGTGTGTGTGTTTTTTTTTATTTTGCATTCGCTTCGTTTCGTTTTTGTGTTTTTTTTTTTTTTTTTTGGTTTTCTTTCCTTAATTTTCTGCTGTGTTAATTGCTATGCGAAAGTTGATCTTTTGTGAATGATCTTTTATCTGTCATCAAAATTTATTGCCTCACTTAATGTTAATGAAGCATATCGTGCGTATATATATATAAGTATATATATATATTCTTGTACTATCTAAAAACTTATACGGTTTATTAACACATTTGATATTAATTGATTGATTATAAGTTATAACCATATGTGATTTCTATATGTGTTGCTTATAAATTGAATTGTTTCTATATGTGTTCAATTCTCTTTTTTTCACTTGTAGAAAGAGTGTGAAAGAGATGCTTTAAATCAAAATTTTGTTTTACTTTACTTTATAAATTAGCATAAACCTAAAACAATTTACTGTTTGCATTTCTAAAAGTTTTAAACTAAGTACAATGCTAAGATGAAGATATATTCTAAATTTTTAAAGATGAATTCGTTTACGATTTAAAGGTTTTAGGCAAATTGTTTAATTCTTTTTTCGACTCTTGCTTGCCCATCAATGACCATATACCATCTCTTTATAGCCGGAAATACGTTGTAAAAATGCCGGCTTAACAACAACAACATACAAAATTTCTTTTCATTTTGGCAACTTTTGACCTTTTACAATTCATTTATCACCTCTGAAACTTTCATCCTTAGCCAAATTCCGTGACAAGCAGGTAAAAAACTGAAAACAGAAAAACCAAAACACACAGTCAACATCATCAGTTAAGAGATGAAAATTCCCAGACATAAATCCTCTTGGCCAGAAATGGCGAACCACCAAAAACTACCTAATTAAAAAGTCCAAAAAAAGTTATTCATACGCCTTGTATGCCAACTCCAAACTCATTCCCCATCTAACCAATCCATTGAGCACCATTGCATGCAGATTTTTCCAAGTCCTAATTTTCACCACAGTCAATAGAGTGTGAGAGCGACTGAGAAAGATAGCAATGAATACGTATTACTTCACTGCATTTCACTTAGAGGCTATAAGAAAAGATATTACTTCATTGCAGAAAGAAAAAGAAAAAAAAAAGATACAACTGCTGCAACAACCGCCACAACATGGCATAAAATTTCGCAATAGTTGGTAAAAAAAAAAATAAATAAAAATACAAAAACAAAAACTTCGCCAAATGAAAGTGAGAGTGAATAAGAAAGCGGAAACAACTAATGCAAGTGAGCAAAGAAAACCATACAGCAACAACAACAACTACGAAAGAGAAAGAAGACGGGGAACTGGTTTTGGATTTCTTTCTTTTTTGGTTTCCATCCTCAGCCATGCATCCATTCCGCCGTCCATCCATTTGCGAGGCGGCGGCTGCGTCTCCCGCCGAAACGAGTTTCATATCAAAGAAATCTCATGCTCAGCTGCGTCTGCGCGGCACGACGCGGCGTCGGCAGCGGCTGCGCTGCGCACATTGAGTGAGCTTTTTTTTTGGGAAAGCTTTTGTGTATTTGAGTGACTTTTACATATGGGGAATGTTGAGAGCGAGAGTGGGAGAAAGAGAGAAAGGGGAGATGATGATGATAAAAATCAGTTTGAAAGCTGAAATTTCACTTTCGCTTTTTGTTAACTTTTTGTTGTTGCTGTTTTTTTTTTTTTTTGTTTTTTGTTGCTGTTGTTGGTTATATTCGACAATGTTGCTTCCTCTTTGATGTTTGCTTTATGTTTGTTTGTTTGCCTGTAACCCGTTTTGCTTTGTTTTTGTTGCTTTTATATCTCACGTTGTTGTTTTTTTTTTATTTTTGCTCGGCTCTTACCAAATACGGAAATTGCAAATGTTGCTTAGTTTTTTTTCGGTTTTTTGTGTTTTAGCCATTTTGTTGTTAGAAAGAACTAAACAAAATTGTTTACATAATCACATAACACATTATTAAATATTAGCAACTTGACCCAGTTTATAAATCAAAGTACTATAAATAAAAAGTACCTTATCAAAATAAGTGCCTCTAAATGCAATAAAATTACCCATTCTTATCAATTTTATTCTCACTCAACCGATAAATATATATACATACATATGATGATGATTAATAATTTCACATTATTGTATTTGTTTTTTATTTGCAGGCAAAACCACTTCGAATAGCAAAGAATTCAGCTGTCCAGAAGATAAATACAAAGAGGAGGGTGATATATGGAATGTTGAGGCTCAAACCGCATTCCTTGGTCCCAATTTGTGGGACAAAACATTGCCCTACGATGCTGACCTCAAGGTAACACAAGTTAGTATCATCTTCTTTCATCTGCTAAAGTAGTGCGTGAAATTCCAAAAAAACAAAAAAAAAACAAAAAAGAAAAAGAAAAGGAAAAACAACAACGTATTCAAAAATATCCTTTTGTATTCAATTCTGTGTGCAATCTAACCTCAAAGCCACTATAAAAAGTACAGTCATCATAAGAAATACCCCACACACACACGAGCTGCTTTCTTAGTGCGAGAATTGTGCATATTCTCATCATATATTGTTTTATATGAATCGGTTTTTTCCTATTTTTGTTTTTTTTTTTCTTTCTGTGACTAATAATGTTATCAGTTATATATAAGATATAGTATTTCAATTGTGAACAATACATATCTCATTGCAATTTGCTTGTTTTTTTTTTTTTCTTATATTTATATATAGTATGCCGATTTGGATGAGTTCTTATCGGAGAACAATATACCCGATGGCCTTCCTGGCACACATTTGGGACACTCAAGTGGTTTAGGCGGTGGTGGTGGTCATTCTCGATCCGATTCGTTGGGCCATGCAGCTGGACTAACATTGGGCCTGGGTCACATAACAACAAAGCGTGAAAGATCACCATCGCCATCGGATTGCATTAGTCCTGATACCCTCAATCCGCCATCGCCGGCCGAGTCAAGTAAGTATATATACACATTTACATATGTATCTGAGAAAGAACAGAACTGATCCGGTCTGACACACACTCACACACAAACACACACATACACACACGCACACACACACACACAAATGGAATGGACATTGGCTCTTTTAAGACTTTCAATATAAAGTGTGGTGTATATATGTAATCAATGTATCGCAAATAAATAATAATATTCTTGAATGGAATTAATTTTCAAATATTTCTCAATTAAAACTTCTTTTAAAATGAAGTTCATGTCCGTTTATGACTTTTCCAATTAAAATTTTATACTTAATTTAAACAATTTGTCCGAGTCACGAATTTTCCATTTATGAACTTTAAGAAGTCAATTGTTTGCGATAAATTTCTTACATAAAAACTGCCTTTTAATTGATTTTACAGAATGTCAAAAAACTTTCTTTTGGTATTCCTTTTTTTTTTTTGTCGTATTGCTTTGCGAATTTATGTAAATGTCTTATTTATCAAATGCTAAATGTTAAAAAAGGGTCCCAAAAGTTACAACAACATTCCAATTTGTGCAGAAAAAAATGAAAATCAAAAAAAATTCAAAAATAAAAAACTCTTAGATAAAAAAATTTAATAAGAATTAGACTTTTTTTTTTTTAAATATATCCTTTTTTTTTTTTTTTTTTTTTTTTGATATCGCAAATGCGCCGATCATAATTTTCTGTTGTGTACCACGAACAGTTTGTGAAACATTGTTAACATTTAGTATTTGATATTCCAGCATTTTCATTCGCATCATCGGGTCGTGACTTTGATCCGCGCACACGAGCCTTCTCCGATGAGGAGCTTAAACCGCAGCCGATGATTAAAAAGTCACGCAAACAATTTGTTCCAGATGAGCTGAAGGACGACAAGTATTGGGCCCGTCGGCGAAAGAATAACATTGCGGCAAAGCGTTCCCGAGATGCACGTCGCCAAAAAGAGAATCAGATAGCAATGCGGGCCCGCTATTTGGAGAAGGAAGTAAGTGCTTAGATATGGAATTCCCAAAATGACTAATCATGAAACTAATGCATACATTATTTGTGTTTTTGTTTCTTTTATCAGAACTCAACATTACATCAGGAGGTGGAGCAGCTAAAACAGGAGAACATGGACTTGCGTGCACGTCTATCGAAATTCCAAGATGTGTAGGACACAACAAATAATACATACAAAACAAACAAACATATATGTGACTTGGCGGGACACCCACAAACCAACAAACCATAACCACAGCAACAACAACAACAACAACATAAACAATTAAACAAAACAAAAGAAAACAAAAAAAAAAACAGAAACAAGAAAGAAAGCAAATTAATGATAAATTAAAATAATATACATAAAACAATATATAGAAAAGAGAAGAGAAGCGAAGCAAAATGAAATGAAGAGAAGGGAAAGCATAATTAAAATTATTAACTAACTAATAACTTTTAGTAAAGAAAACAAAAAACAAAAACAAAATGCAGACATGAAAAAAGCAAAAGTACACTATAAAACAAACAAAAAAAAAAAAACAAAAAACAAAAATTATACAAATACATACAGTTATATAAAAACATATGCATATATATGTATACATATATATATATGCAGATATAGTATATCTGATATAGCGGTTGTTCTCTATGTGAAGAAAGCTCCGCCTATTTATTTTTAACAAACTTAAATTGTTTTAGTGTAGCCTAAACAAACAACAAAACAAAAAAAAAACAAGAAAATTTCAAAAAAACATAAAACAATGTCTCACAATGTGTTGCAACTACTTTAGCGATAGAGAGCAGCATTAGCAGCAGCAATAAACACTCTGGCAACCCTGGCAAAAAGTAAATTCAAAGCTCAAGCTCAAGCTCCAGTTCCAGTTCCAGCTCCCAAGCTTACAGTAAAACAGAAAGCACCCAGGAACCCTCTCCCCCAAATCAACCTAACCCCTAAACGCCCCAAACAACCTTAACCTAGAATTGTTAATAATGTTTTTATTGTTATTATTATTATAACTATTATTATTATTATTACTATTATTATTATGATTATTATTATTATTATGTCTTTTAATTAGTTTTTTTTTCTTAAGTTTAAGTTTATCATTATTATTATTTTTTTTTTTTGTTTCTTCGCTTTTCTTCAAGCAACAATTTTCTTGTTCACATTTTCTTTTATGCTTTCGACCTACAACAGAAACAAACAAACAACAAAACAAACATATTGTAAATAATTTCATTAAATTTAAACAAACAAGGAAAAAAAGCAACAAACAAAAAAAAACTGCAAAAAGTCTAAGAAACAAAAAAAAAAAAAAACAACCAAAACTAAGCAAAGAAAACAAAACACAAAAAAAAAAAACTAAGCGAAAAAATTTCCCTCCTGCAGTTGCCTGCCTCAGCATCCGATTTGTTGGTGATTGTCGTGTTTTTAGGGCGAAGAAGAAGATGTGCAAGATGCGGGTCGGGGGGAGCGGCAACTGTTTAGTTTAAGTGAGCTATGATTATTCTTTAACTTCTTTTTTTTATAGACACACACACACAGACACACACCCAGCCACACATTTACATATATAGATATATTTCTTATGCGAAGAAAAGAAGCAACAACAAAAAACATGGAAAACTTATCAACAACATTTTGTTTTGAACTTTTTACCAACTTGGCATAGTCAATTCACTTAAGTTGTTTTTTCTTAGTTTCGTTTTTCCATTAATAAAAGCCACAATAATCCTTCTGGTCCTGATTTTCCTTTAATATTTTGATCCTTTTATCCTTTTCTATGCAATACAATTCAATTCAATTCTTCTGCTGCCCTTCCTCTTCGTTATCTTTTCTTCAACACTTTTTGTTTTTGTCGGTGTGATTTTTGCAAAAGATCTTTTAATTAATAAATAAAACATTAAAAACAAAAAAATAAACAAAAGAGAAAACTAAGAGAGAAAAAAAAAAAAAACAAAAGAAAAAGCAAAGCATCAAGCAAAAACTTTTTTAGTAAAAAAAATATATATCAATTTTACATTAATTTTCACTAAGTTAAGTTTATACTTATTTCATCTACTTTTTTTTTTATTTTTTGTCTTAACTATACGCAAATTTGTTAAAACCAAACAAAATATTTTTTTTGGAGTTAAGCTAAACAAAAACAACAAAAAAAAACACTTCGAAAATTAAATTTTTTACTGAAAGAGTTATATACATACATATATACATATATATTCATTTTCTATGTTTAAGTTTTAAACAATCCAACACACACACACAACCACACACACAGACACACTTACACATACATAGTTACCGAAAACATTTCGCCCATAAGTTTTATTTATTGTTTAAATATGTGGAAAATTGTGCAAACTAATTTACTTTTTTTTTCTTGCAATGGATTGTTTGATTGATAAGAAAATTAAGAGAATGAGAGAAAGTATGAGCAAGAGAGCGGAGAGAGAGAGAGAGAGAGAGCTGAGCAAAGCAAAATGTGTAATAAAACAAACAAAAAACAGAAAAATAAAATTTCTAAGCGTTGCTTTTAAATATTCTACAAAAACCACTTACAAATAGAAAAAAAAAAACAAAACAAAAGAAAAGAAAACCATAAAACATTAAAACTAAATACAAAAACCGACCATAAATATAAATTAATTTTTTTTTTTTGCCAATTTTTTTCAAAACGGATTGAAAGATAAAGAAACATGAATGGAGAGAGGATACAACTAATTGATAAATTTAAAGTATACGTTTCTGTCATTTGAATACAAAAGGTTTGAGTTGCATTAGGTGAAATCGCCAAAAAATATAATTCCCAAAAACTTTTGTATACGGTTTTTGATTCCGATTCCATTTCGAAAACAAAAATTGGGAAGTAAAATTGTACAGTAAACAAAGAAAATGATATTTGGCTATGTATTAAATCAAAGATAAACAACCAATTGAAAAAACTACCATTGATACGATTTTAAGACATTATTGAAAAGTTTTCAAGTTTTTTAAAGCATGTGATTTGTGATTTGAAGTTTTTGACAAATGTGCAAGAAAATTTTTTCAAGGTTTCACTTCTATAATTTGTAAATAGCCCATATGTTTCTTTAAATTTAATCATCATATAGAATTTTGATCCGTTGTGTCAAAAGATTATTGAAGATTGGCTTTTATGGTTTTCATTTTCTTTTTATTAATTATTAACAATGATGATTGAAACTTTTACAAGGATCTCACTGCTACCCTTCCCTTAAAAATCCCCTCCTAAATGTTCTCCAAACAAAGAAAAAAAAAAAAATATATATATACAACCCTCTCATGAAAAAGTAAACCGAAACTAACCCTAACGATAAAAAAATGAAATTTAAAATGAAAGGCATTCAAATTATACAAAAATCAAGAAAAAAAAACAAATATATTATATATACCTATATATATATATAGTGAAAAAGAAAACTAATTATAAAAACTTAGATATCGATAAACGATAAACGTTTGCAATATAGCTGAAAGTCCCTACCATTTCCTCCCACTCTCCCCTGTCCCGCCCCAACCACCTTAAAATGCCCTAAATGCCTTTTGCACTGCTAAGAAACAAAAAACGTAATACAAAAAACAAAAAAAAAAACAGAAAAACAAAAGAAAAAGTAAATGGCAAAGATATTGAGAGACAGACCACCTAGAGAAAACAAAGAACGAACCCAACAACCATCCGAAATTCTCGTATCCTTTGGCTACCAACAACATCCATAACCACGCCTACAACAACAACAACAACAAGACAAGAATAAACATGTTTGAGCTTCGGTTAACTTGTTTTCTTGTTTATGTTTGTATTTTTTTTTTAAATTTTTTTTTTTTTATATGTAATGTATAGTCAAAGATTAGTGATTAATAAATATAAATAATTATAATATAAAGCGAAACAAACAAAGTAGAAAAGCAAATTTGCTTAACTTCATTGTGAAGCAGCATTAAAAACTGATAAACCAAACGCAAAGATAAACTGATGAAGAGTAAGAGACGAAGATGAGGAAGTTGTAAGAGAAACAATTCTAACATTACAAAAAAAAAATCATGTTATATTTATATATGAAATTATTTATGAATAAGCTAAAGCAAAGAACATAATGAAAACAAAAAAAAAAACAAAATATAAAATTTAAATAAGATAACAAACGCTAAACGAAACATAAGAAACAAAAAGAAAAAGAAATAAGCGTAGAGGTGAAAGTTCAACTAAAACCCTAAGATGAGCTGCTTAAACGATATCGATAGACGATCGATAGACAGACTGTGACTATCGATAATGTGTGCAGCTCTAATTATCGTACATACAAACATACATATATAGATTGCCTAGCTTGAGGCCTGATTTTGGTAATATCGCACTCCGTTTTCCAGACCCCTGCCCTCCCCTCCCCTCCCCTATCCACAACCTTCACACTCACTCAGATACACACACACACGCAGAAAAAACTCACATTTAGTTGTAATGTAGTTTAAATTGAATCACATTTGTTTTCCGTAGTTTGTAGTTGGTATTAATTTTTACAACAAATTTATTAGTAGTAATTATATCTATTTTTTTCGTCCTTTTTTTATTTAGTTTTTTCCGTTCTTTATTTTTTCCTTTTTGTGCTGAGTAGAAAATTGTTACATTTTTAATAATAATAATAAAAAAAAAAACTTATTTGAAAAAAAAGGCAAATGTCTCTATAGACGAGAGTAAATATGATAATAGTATTATATACATAGACTTTTTGCTTCAATTGAAGCGTTTTTATAACCTTGCAACATTATTTGCCACAATTCCTTCCCCCCACATTACAAAAACATTTATTAACTTAGTCTTAGCGAAGTCCGATCATTCTCAATCTTAGTAATTTTTTTTTGCAAAATTTCCTTTTAACTATCAATCACATCGCTTTTGAGGGTTCTTCCAAAGTGGTAAAGAGGAATGTGTACATAGAAAAGTCGTCCGAATTAACTGAAAATGCAGAAATCTCTTTTGGTCCTTATCTTTAGGTTTTGTTCTGTCTGATCTGTCGATAAAAATATATACGGGTAAGTATATAAAACAAACAAAAAAAAACTAAATTCTGTTGCACTCCCCACGAAGGAAGGTTTTGGCAACAAAATGATTGCAAGGATATTGAAAACTTCCTCAAATTGTTAATTAGTTGTAGTTGTTATGTGATTAGTTGTTTGTGTGTGTGTGTGTGTGTGCGTCAAGTTTATTAAATAAATTTCCGTAGCCTGATTTTAGGCAATGGTTTCTCATAAATATTTTCATGTAGCATACTTTCCGGGCGATTTCATATATTAATTCGAGTAAATAAACATTAAGTAGCCGTTATGTAGGCCCAAAACAAAAAGCAACCAAAGCAAAAGAGAACTGGTAAGTGTTACCAAATAAAAACAACAAAAAAAAGTAGGCAAATTAATTGTGGTTTGCCAAGCTGAATAACACAGCATATGTCTTTAGCTATCAATGACGGATTTGGGGATGTTTTATTAGGAAAATTGCTCCACTAAAGTATGAAATAGACAGTAGTATTTGCCAATTAAAACAAATGTGGTTCTTAATGCAAACAGCTATAGTTAACTAAATCAAAAACCAAATGATTCCATCATTTTTAGAAAGAAAACAAATAAACTTATGCAGCCTATTGCATACTTTAGGGGTAAATTTCATACATTTTACATTCTCAGCAAACGCCTTTAATAGCTATTGAGTATGAAATTTATAGAAAAGGTATTTAAATATACAAGATGATTCTTCTCGACAATATGGCTATTGCTTACACACACATACACACTTTTGCACTATTCATTTTTAGTGATGGGCTTGAATCGATAACTTATCGATATTTGCTTCAATTATTTTTTGTTCTCCTTTCAAATTTCAAATTCCTAATTAGGCCAAAAGCAAGCAAGCAACCAAACAAAAATTAAAAAAAAAAAACAAACCAGCTCACTTAGTGTTTTTTATATGCAACGATAGTTTGTTGTAGATGTTATTTATAAAAAAAAAAATTCAATTATTTTGGTTTTCAATTTACCAATTTATCGGTTTTTAGTTATCGAATAAGAATGTTCCATAAACATGTAGACTTTAGCAACAAACAAACAAGACGATAAAAAAACAAACTGAAAGTAAAACTTTTATTTAGTGAAATGAAATGAAGCAAGAAACACAAAGCAAAAATACAAAACTAACGAAATTATGTCTAATATACAATATATATAATTACAAATATATATATATATATATATATGTATATATATATATATATACAATATATGATTATATATACGATTTATGATATATACAAATTAGTTAAAACAAAACGAAAACAAAAACGCATGCGAAATGAGTAAAACTTTTGTAGATAAATTCAATACAAAAGTAGATGATTTTTTTTATTAATATTTAGTAATCTACAGAAAACATAACAAAACAAAGGGTTTAAGAAAAAAGAAACGAGGAAGAGAAAGAGAAATAGAGAGATACGATCGTAGGCAGGGTTAATAATAGTAACTAAAGACACAAATTGTTGCAGTGCAAAGCAAAAAACGAAGGATGCTAATGAATATAGATAATACGATGAAGGATTTTATTTTTAGCAGGGCTGCCATTGCACTCTTTGCCGATGGTTCTAACCAGTTACCACTTTCCAGCAAGGCCAAACTGAATAGCAGAAGGCCTAAAAGGATTCTGATCACAAATTGTGCTTTTGTAGCCCTGTTTTTTAAGTGAGATCAAGCAAGAAAGAATGAAATGGCAATGCAAACATATTAAAATGCTATATATATATATTATATATATATTCTTAAAGACAAACCCATTAAAAAGAAATGAAAAAAAAACGTTGTTGAATTTTAAAATCCCCCCTAAACAAAAAAAACTAATGAAAAACTTTAAAAAAAAAATAAATAATAATAATTGTAGTTGAAAAAAAAAGCGAAAATTGTTAGTTGTTGCAAAAATAAATCAAGCTAAAAATAAAGGAAACCGAAATGGAAAAGAATGATAGAAAAACAAAAAAAAAGGGAATAAATGAAACATAAACTGTTTTAGAGCCTTTACTTATATTTTGAGAATTTTGCGTATGAAAGAAATATAGAAAAAGAAGCAAAAAAAAAAAAAAATACAAACAAAAAAACAAAAATAAATAAAATAAATGAAACAAAAGCAAATAATTTTGTATAAGGCATATAAATTTAAATAAACAAGAAATAAAACTGGCTACAGCTAAACTTACAATTAGTACTAACAATTTGTAAAGCGTTTGTATTAGTGACAAAAAGAACAAACACATACACACACACGCATACACGAAAAAAAAAAAACAAAAAAAAACCAAGGAAAAACAAAGAAAAGCTTGCTAAAAAAATGAGCCTATTTGTTAATGGCAGCAGCATCAACTTATAATAAATTATAAAAAAAAAAAAACTAAATTAAACCAATTCAAAAACAAAAAGAAGCCTAAGCAAGGACACTAACATGTACCTAGATATATATACAAAAATGAAAAAAAAAAACAGAAAAATGTAAAACACAACAGAAAAAAATTAACAAAACTTGAGGAAATTAAAAAAAAAAAATTAAAACTAACAACAAAACAAACGAAAAAGAAAACAAAAAAAGAGGAAAAACCAAACACAAGTGCTCGACGCTGCAGATATTAGTTATATTATTATACATATATATATATAAATTAATTACTCTATATACATATATATGGATATGTACCTATAATTTACTATACTATTTTATTAAGTTGTTAATCCTTTTTACACATCACAACAGTAAAACAAAAAAGCAAATGCAAGTGAAATGTTTTTCCTTAGTTTTACGCTCCTTTATTTTGTTTTCGTTTTCACTTTCGTTCTGTTATATTTTTATACTTGGTTTTGCTATGTTTCTTAATTGTTATACTTTTCCATTTAATTCTTCACATTTCTTGGTCATAATTTAATTTAAAGCAAACAAACAACAAAACAAAAAAAATGGGAAAACTGCAACTGCAAAATGAAAATGAATGAAATGCAAAAACAAACAATAAAGGTTTAGATACAAATTTTGAAACGATAAATGCAAAGAAAAAAAAAAAACAACATTTGTCTTTTATTATAGAGATTTTCAGCAATGGATTTTAGTTTCAAGACTTTTCCAGCAGAGAGAAAAACAATTGAACTCAAACAATTCTTCTTGCCAGTTTTTCTTAGAGATTATTCGGATCATGTGAACTCTATTCTTTAGTTCTAAGAAGAAATTCGATTAATTATCAAATAATAGTTCAAATTAAGAGTTTTTGTTTTCAGTAAACTGGATTCTAAATTAACATTACGTATACGAAGTGTGTTTGCTAAACAAAAATCCATTTTATATGATGATCATCATCAATTGGATAAATCTGTATACAAGCATATATAAAACAGTAAGTAAAATACATATATTATTTAGGTACGTATACAACTAGTAGAACCATTATGTGCATAACTCTCTAGTATCTATATGAAGACACATACATATATGTTTGTAAATATGTATATACTCCAATGAAATATAAAGTTCAAATTGTATAAATAATATTATTTAACCACAAATAACGATTTTGTAACCAGCAAAAGCCTCGGCTTTGGACAAATGTTACGCATACGACCCATTGGACGGAAACTGAATACACTTCTCATACGAACTGATCGCAATGTAATTCTCTTTCACTTAAATTTCAAGGTCAATGTGGCTATCTCTCTCTCTCTCTTACCATCCATCCACCCATCTATCCATCTATCTATCTATCTATCTATCTATCTGTGTTTCCCCAGGCCACCCAAAAATTAACCTTATCTTATGCAAAACACAAATGTTAATTTCCTCATATTTTGTTTGCAACCAAAAAACAAAAACACAAAACAAAGCTAATTTCCGTTACGCGCATAACCAAAAGAAGAAAAAAAAACCAACACATTTTCGATTTACTTCCCTAACACGAATATGTTGCAAGAGCAGCAACACATACACATACACACACACACACACACCCAATCGACAGCAAATTATGTAGTAAATTTCAAAAAACAAAAATATATATATATATAAATAAACAAACAAAAAAAGGTAACTGGCCAATAGCCATTTAAAAAATGTTAACATGAAAACTGGAAATACAAATTACACAAGTTAATATACATTTAATTATAAAAGCGCCGACCTGGGTATACCCTATAGCGAAACAAAAGAAAAAACTATTTACTGATGGTAAATAGTAAAAATGTTTAAAAAAAATGTAAATTAAATTTTTGTATCAAACTATTTGAAACTCTAGACAAAAGGATAGAAAAATGTTGGATAATTAGTTGAATTGGTGACTAAGAAATTTTGCTAATATGCCCGCTGGATTTTGCAGTAAAATAATCCAGATATAGGCAGTCAGGCAGACAGACGGACAGACATATTATGCAGTCCGTCCATGAATGCCGCAGTCAGGCAAATGTGTTGAACTTGAGCTTGAAATGTGAGCTTACTGGCAAAATACGAACAACAAAAACAACAAAAACAACAACAACAACGACACAAAAAAAAGAGAAAGAGCAAGCAATGGCGCGGCAATTGGCTGGAATGGTGTGAGGCAGGGTGACAGAGAGAGCGAGAGAGGGAGGGCTGGTAAGTGTGGAGGAGCTACTCACACCCAGAAATGAGGTCAACGCGTCGTATACGTAATAAGCGTTAAAACGAGGAAAAACTGAGAAAAATTTGTTTCAAAAACAACAACAACAACAACAACTATTACAGAAGCAGCAGCAGCAGTAGCCATAGAGAAGAAAAAAAAAAAGCAACTTATGAAACGAATTTCATTTTAAAGACTGGCGCCGGAAATGCGCATCATACGATACAATAAATGACGCCCACACCTCTCTTCACCCCGCTAAGCACACACATAATCGCCGCCCCACCTCCAACTATTCCCCTCCTGATCAAGTATATTGGCTTCGTCGTCCTCTGTTTTGACAGTTGACGTTTTACCGGCAAAAATCTTCACACTCATACACCAAAAAGAGAGGCAAAGCGTTTGGTGACGTAACAGATTTAAGAGTTGACACATACATATGACATAATAATGGAGAGCGCTCCCTCGTTATTTTTTTTTTTTATTCAAAGTAAGTAACATTTGCACTAAAGAGCGCTCTCTTTCACTCTCTTTGGCTCTGTTAAACTGCATCAAACGCGGGAAATGTTAAGCAAAATGTTAAGTTATGCGCGCCAATAAATATATGTTTGAAGGGATCTCGCCAAAATCCCCCTATACGGCCCTTTGATGGGGCTAAGAGCCGTTCCAAAAATTTAGAAATTAATTTGTGTAGTGAATTCGTGCCTATGAGGATGAAGAATATACATAATCGTTTAGAATATATCAATTAAAATGCTTATTGGGTATCTTGCAGTTACAGTGAATGTTTGCTAACATAAAGTAGGCAATGTTGTGCTCATCGGTTCGCCTCAATGGTTCGAAGTTCGCCTCATTGGTTTGAAGTTCGCCTCATTCGCTCAATGTTGGCCCTCATTTGTTGCGCTGGTTCCAAGCAGGTTTGATGGCTTGGCATTAAGAGAGCATTGTCGGTGGTGAACTCTCTTCGAGTTCTCTGTGTTGTTTCTGAATTCCACGTGAGCAGGTGTGTGCGCTTTTTTTTCGCACTCTTGAAAAGAAGTTGAATTGTGGCGGTTGTGTTGTCCCGCGTAAAGCGTACGCACGGACGAACGAAACAAACAAAAAAATAAATAAAAATAAACGGAACAAAAAAAAAGAAAGAAGGAAAGCAAAACTAAATGAATAAATATAAAAGCCAACGCAAACACCGCTCCTCGTAATCAGTTGATTTTCGGTTTTTTTTTCGGTTTGGTCAAAGTTTTGAAATCTTTTCCGGACTGACCTCCTACAAACGCACTTACATTCACAAACATATGTACATTATCGCAGTCGCGCGTCGTCTGCCCGGAATTAAGGAATCTTTTATTAAAAGTGAAGTGCAAACTAATATATTGTGTTGGAGGGGGAAAATTCTGTGAAAACCAAAAACCGCGCGTACCGCGCCCCTAATCCCACACCCCTCCTTACGACCAATCGAACCCCCGCTCTTGCAAACGATCGGGGTTTTGTGCTGTGGGTTACGTAAAGCCGCCGTTCAAGTTCTTACAAAACACAAATAACAACAACAAAAAAGCAAAACCACAAAAAAAGTTACGCGCACGCCCAACTACACACACACACATATACGCGCGTGTGTACACGTATATGAAGCAAATAAAATATATAGCAACAAATTGTTGTTTTAATTCGCATTTTTATCACATATGTATGTATGTAGAAGTTGTTGATTTGATTTCATTTTTTTTTAGTTTTTTTTATTTTTTTTTTTGCACGCGTGTGGCCATAAATTGTGACAAAGAATCGGAAAGAATTTGATTTTTTTTTGTTTTTGGTTTGTGTGTGCGTTCAGATTTGCTTTACTATATACTATAGAGGAAGATATATAGATATATATAAGCAGGAGAAGGAGGCGCGGTCCTATAAAAATCATCAGTAGCAGCAGCAGCAGAGGCAGCAGCGACAGGTAAGTTCAAAGAGAGTAAAAACAAAATATTTAAGAATATTATATTTTAGCACTCCTTATCATTGGCGCTCTCTCGCTCTCTCTCTCTCTTAAGATACAATACTCTCACATACGGTTACGACATCAGCACATGCTGCTGCCTGTGTGTGAATGCGACTCTCTGTGCATGTGTGTGTGTGTGTCAATGTGAATGAACGCTTTTTTCTCTCTCTCTCTCATACACATTGCATTTTGCTTGCGGCGCTCTCTAGTGCTCTCTTTTTGTGTTTTTTTTTTTTTTGCTTTGCGAGGGAAAAACTGTTTTTCATTTTATTTTGCTGTTGTTGTGAAAACAAACTACGACGTTGCAGCCCGTCGCCGCCATATGACATGACGATGATGATGATGGTTTGGTGTGGGTGCGGGTCGTGCGGGGGGGTGGGGTTCGCTTACGTGTTGCCATATTTTTAAAGGCATTACTAAGCGGTTTTGTTGTTGTTATTGTGATTTCAGTTCGTTGAAATTGGCAACACTTGATAAACATTTATCTGATAAAATTATAAAAAAAAAAAAAAAATGGAGAGGAACTATGATGAAAATGTAATAAAAATTATGCAAATTGCATTTAAATTGAATTTAATAGTTGGCTAATTTAGTCAGTTTAATTGAAATAAATTTAAATCAAGCTCTCAAGCGTTTCTAGGACTCTTGCCCTTCGACCGAAGCAACAGGCTACATTTCACTTGAGAACCTGGCAAATTCTAGTTGTTTTCAACTTTGCTCCTTCCCCTTATTTCTCATTACTGTTATTCTGTGACTCATGCTTCTCGTTGTTTTTTTCCTTTTTATTTTTTTTGCTTTTTTAACTTTGTGTCGCATAATTTTATAGTAAAATATGTGATTTTGATATCAAAGTTCGAAATATTACTGTATTATTTGTATAACTAACTTGCACACATTCCCCCCACACCCTCTTACTATCTCTCTCACACACTTAGAAACTGTTATACACATTTAAGACAAGCTTATCTCGATGGATTGATTATATAACATGACTTTGCTTGGCTACTTGTCAAGCGGCTTAATTCCAGCTAAATATTATGCAATTTTTGTATAAAACAAATGTTAGAATGCGATTAGTCTATATATCTATTACTTGTTTAACTCTGTCATACGAGTATGAAAGGTGTCTAGCCGCTTCTACTCTACTACACGAAAATTGCCGTCCGAAATAAACTTTCTCAAGTGGTTTAGACGGGTAATTTGTTTAGTTTAATAGACCGTTTAATTGTTCTGTTATATAAATATTGCTAAATTGTTATACTCAAGAGTGCGTTAAGAAACGGATATACTTTACTATTAGAGTTATATAAAAATTCATATGGCATGCCAAACTGTTATACTTTAAGATAGTTCTATTATTAACCATTATTCAGCAATACTATTGTTATAAAAATGGAATATATAACATTCTAAACTGTTATATGTTGAACTCTGTTTAACATTTCATCTTTGACTTTGACTTGGGCCAACAAATTGCCTAACCATTTTGCATTCAATTTGAATACTGAAGTTAAGGACTCCAACAACAACAACAACAACCACAATTACAACAAAAAATAATAATAACAACAACAAAACAGAAAAATTACAAATGCAATGAAACGCTTGGCAAATTAACAGCCAACTTGCACTTCTCCCCACCCCCAATCCACCCTTTTTACACTCTCTTCCACGACCCTCCGCTGGCTGCTGCTGCTGCTGCCTCACGATTGCAGTTTACGTGTCACAGGCAGCGCCGTCTCTGCCTCTGTCTCAGTCACAGTCTCAGTCGCTGTTTCAGTTGCCGTTACGACACGCCACACATTATGCGACACATGCAATAACAGGGCGCCCACTTGGTCTGTCTGTCTGACGGTCGGTCAGTCGGATTGGTTGGGTTCCCCGCCTGCTTGGCTTGATGGCTGGCCCTCAAAATTTAAACAGAAACAGAAAAAAACTGTTAAACATTTTCAACTAACAACTATTTACATACTCATACATATGGGGTACGTCATTATAGCCAACATTTGTCAATAGTTGTCATCAATTTGTGTGTGTGTTATGCAAAAAAAAAAAAAAAAAACACCCAAAAACAAAAAAAGGTTCGTTATGAGTCAATCAAGGAAAAGTCAAGCCGAGACAAGAAGCACAAGCAACGACAATGAAACTAAAACTCAACACAACGAAGGTTGATCAAATTATATAAAATAAAATGTGCTTATAAGGGGGCAATTAGTCAGAAGGCACACACAAACACATACTCACTTATACATATATATATATATTTGTGTGTTTGTGTGTGTATAAGAACAACCAATTATGCAATCTCAAGAGTATGGAAAAATTGAACGAATAACAAAAAAAAAAAAAAAAACACAACACAACATCAAAATCATGAAACATAAAATTCTATTTATACTACACACTACATACATACTTCTCTCTTCCTTCTTCTTCTTTTTATTCAATTCATTCGCATTCATTTATTTTTTTATGCTTCTCCCCCATACGAGAAATTATGTGATAATTATGTAAGATTATAAAATAAAGAAAAGAAAACACTTCAAAGAACTTTTTTGCCAATTGAGTTAAGTTTGAGTAAAAAAACAACACAAAGGAAAAAATACCATTCGAAATGTACATATGTACACCCTGTAGAGGCATGGATAAATCTTATATGGTAATAGGTGTGTATGGGGTATATTTTTAATGTGGTCAAAATGCATGCAACAGGCAGGCTTTACTTAAGGCAACAGAGATAGAGAGACTTAAGATTAGGTAGGTTGAGGGTTCTTCTCTCTGTCATCTGTAGAAGACTACGAATTGAGAATAACATCTGTTATACTGCTATAAAAGACTACAAATTGAGTATAACACATGTTATACAACTATTATTCTGCTGTAAAAGACTGTTATACGACTGTTATACGACTGTTATGCTGCTGCAAAAGATTATAAATTAATAGTAGCATCTAATATACAACTGGTATAGTACAAATTATATATAACCTCTGTTATACAACTGTTATACTGTTGCAAAAAACTACAAAAATTGACAAATGTTATACAACTTTACTATAACATCTGCTCTAAAACTTTTATACTGTCGTAAAAGGCTGTTATACAACTGTTATACTGTTTTTGAAGGCTTGCTATTAACAGTATCTGTTTTGCAATATAACATGTCTTAACGATGTCAAACTTTTATAATAAATGATTAAAATTTGGCCATGACATGTTATACTGCTACTTAACGATTATAAAATAATATTATAACGTTTTCTTCGACATTTCTTATCCAAAATCTTTGTATATTATCATTTACTCTTACGAATTCTTAAGAGCAATGTGTTTTACAAGGTTCGTGGACTGAAATATACCGAGATTCTCATCTATGAGCCTCCCCTCATCTTGTTAGAGGGTAAATATATAGTCGATTCCTATGTTGATTAACTTTGTGCAACATTTTTGTTATTATTTTGTTGACATTGTAGTAGTAGTCGCTGCTGCCGCCGTTGCCTTTGCCGTTGCCATTGCAGCCATGTCGTCTGCCTCAGTGATGACTGCGGCGATAAAACGCAATCGCGAAAATATGATTGACATTGCATAATATGGAAAAAAAAAAAATTGCAACAGAAAATATATATGTACCTACACACACACAAACTACATATCTATATATATTCATATATCCTCCACATATTTGCAGTTCATTTAGCAGCGTTTATCAACGCTGAATTATGCAATTCACAGTACAGCACAACACAGCACTGAACACTGCTGGAAACGATTGCATTTTAGATACACGTGCAGTTATATGAATTCGTATACATAATTTTTACTTACGCAAATATATAATCAGACAAAAACAAAAACTAAAACAAAAAAAAAGGGAAAGAAAGAAGCTAGAGACACGACTAGAATCGAGTCAGTCGAGTTCTTTACACACACATGCGTCATACAACAACAGAGTATATACATATATTGATATATAGATACCAGTATTTATTTACTAACTGACATGACTGTTATTATTATGATGGTGAAATAGACGAAAGTTATTGTAAAAAGAAATTCTTGTAAGTGGTTTTTCAAGTATTTGAAGGTCGAACGGGGCAGACAGCCATACACACATATGTAAGAGATAAATGGTTAAAATACCGGAAAAAAAAAAATTTAGAAATGAAAAAGAGATTCGTGATAAGCTAAATTATTGCTGGATAAGATGTTCATGTCTAAATTTAGATCATAGCAATCAGATAGTAAACTACATATAGATGGGACCATATAGGGACAAGTTGTGCAATATTTGAAAAACCCCGCTATATAACAATTATTGTCAAGGAAATTGCTATGCCAGGGTTAGATCATTGGCAAAAGCTTCAAAACTTAATTGTCAAGTTAATATATGGCAAGTTAATATGTAACTAATGGAACTTTATCTAAATACAATAAGTCTGTTGTGTTATAATAAGGAACTGTAGGTAATATAATTCTCTATATAAGCTGACTCAAGTGCTTTTCCTTCCATTGCACAGCAAAAGGAAGCTAGGAGTTCCCATCTTATACAGTATATATGTATGTACATACATATATATATTCTTGATCAGCAAACACAAAAAGCTAATAAATGCTGACGAATCAAGTTTCTGTCAAATGCTTTTTATTTTTATTAATTCAATAGTAAACAAGATTTTTAATTAAATTATTAGAGGAAATCAATTTTGATAGAATTTGTCCCACAGAGTATTCCACAGCCGACGCTTTGTTTATTATACTTATACTGTTATACATTTAACGTAACAGTTTTATGATCGTTATCGGGCGTTAGCACCTTTAGTTACTGCGTTCTCTGATTATAAAACCACTTTGATTAAACAATTTGTATACCCTTGCAAAAAGAGTATATTAATTTTGGTAAGAAGTGTGCAAAATATATACATATATTCTAGATCAGCACAACAAGATCTGGATCATAGCAAAATCCTCCTAGATCACAAAAGCTAACTTTGTTGTTTTCTAAGATATTGTC
Source organism: Drosophila insularis (assembly GCA_018903935.1). Taxonomy (NCBI): domain Eukaryota; kingdom Metazoa; phylum Arthropoda; class Insecta; order Diptera; family Drosophilidae; genus Drosophila; species Drosophila insularis. Next base: position 5,623,506 of record JAEIFP010000517.1, read on the forward strand.
ATTTGTGTGTTCAATATAACTATTAAAAACAGTGCCAGCTTCCATAGGAACGTTCAGTCGATAACAGTGACTTAAATCAATAACTTCGTTACTTTTGACGCGATTGTCTTCAAATTTAATATTTGTCACAATAATATAGCTTGTAATGACTATCCCAAATTTCATTAAGATCGAACAACTACAATATAATATAATTTTGGTCAGAAAATCTTTTTTGATTCTTATTATCATGAAAGATAAGTTAGTTTTTTTCGCACATAACAATCCATAATTCACACAAATTTGGTCAAAATGGTACAACAACGTTATATACATAGCTGTCATGTTATCTTCCGACCAAATGGCAAATGCTTTGCCGCCTGTCGACAACTAAAAAGTAAAAAAAAAAAACTTGAAAGGGTACACAAACTTCGGCATGGCACAATTGGTTTTTTCCTTTGTTTACTGGTTTACAACATTCTGGGTGACCTTTTTGCTAGATTGCTGCCTAGTTCTTTTTATTTGAAATCGCCTGGCATTAGCAGAGACTGAAAAGGAAGAACCTGAGGTAAATCCTTAGCGTTTATCTGAAGGGAAAAAAGACATTAAAATAGTACTACGTGGATGATCTGTGAAACTTTTTATATATTTAAATTTTCCATTTGATTACAAAATTAGAATTATAAATATTATTTCGATTGCATAACCAATAATAAAGTTTAAATGATATTTTGACATGAAAGTTAGGTATAAAAGTATGTAGAGATTGAAGTATGTATATAAAAATTCAGTTAATTAAACACATTATATAATAAAAATTACTATTGTTGCTATCTTGGGTATTCGATTTGGGGACACCCTAATCTGTATCTATCTGAGATATGTATATACAAAAATTCTGATTAGAACCACTAGACGAATTCCGAATTAATTCACCCAATTCTTTTAAACAACATTGTCAATTAGATTATGTGTAATAAATAGTTGTGTGTGCTAGTCTTAAGGTCTCCTCCTTGAGAGATTTGACAATTTTTGTTTCTAGTTTTTCTTCTTTTTTTTTTTTTGACGGCCTCCTCAAATCAAAATGAAATAGTACATATAATGAAATCACAAATTTTTTGTTTTTTGATTTTCTTTTTTGTTTTTGGCTAACTACCAAACTTACATATATGAAAATATATGTTCATCCATTACTTAATGTGGCTAACGCGGCGCGGTGAAGTGGTTGTGGCGGGTCTAAGGGGCGGGGAAGTCGGCAGTCGGATACAATAAAAAGAGCAAACAAAAAAAAAAATTTTCATGTTTTATGCGTAACATAATCAGACGAGAAACGAAACGAACTACATAAATTTCATTTGCACGCAATTTTCTATATATACATACATACATATGTATATATAATTTTTTTGGTGGGGTTTTTTGTCTGTCTTCTTGGATTTGGCACACTTTTATGGCAAACACAAAATGTAAACAAATTATAAACCAAAAATAATATGAGAAGAAAACAACAACAAAAACAACAACAGCAGCACTAACAAAGAGCTCAAAGCCGGACGACAAGCTAAAAAAAAAAAAAAAAATTAAACAAAAAATAAAATCAAAATTGTTTACATAACAAAACTAAGAGTTAAGCAAATTCAACTACATATCATATACATAGGTGTCTCTCTCTGTGTGTGTGTGTGTGTGTTATGCCGGCATTGTTTATCTTTAAGATACAAAAACGCAAAACTAAAGACGTCAACGCAAAAGGCAAAAAGCAAAAGCACACAACAAAAACAGAAAAACGTGCGCAAAGAATTGTTCTTAAGAGAGAGTATGTGAATGAGAGAGAGAAAGAAACAGAGAATGAGAAACAAACAGATAAAGAGAGAAAACTAGCGGAAGAGATCACGACCAGAGTGAAACACAAAAAAAAAAACTACAATGAAATATCTATACCCTTTAATATTTCTATTCTATTGTTGACTTAAACTCTGAAATAACTCTGAATAACGCACAAAAACAAAAAAAATAACAATTATTTTTCAATAAATTTGTCCTCAATGCTCAAATATTTTTAATAATTAAATGATTGCCAATTCGTTTTTCTCTTTGATTTTCATTAAAAATCTATACATTTTAACAGTTTTTGCTTTTTTTAAGCTTACTAACGGCATCCCAAAAGCTTTTGAGACAGTCAAGAATTACTAGTATTATAATAATTATAGTTGATGTAAAATTACTAGCAAATAAATAATACTTAATATGTTTACTAAAAGCATTCAATGACACAACAAATTTGTTTATACATACATATGTATACCCAAAATTTTATAGGGTATCAAAAGAAATGTTTTATTACCCAATCTTCTTTATTTGGTCCCCGGCTGGTGATTGAATGAGTCCAACGAGAGTAACAAAACCAGAGAGTAAAAGAGAGAGAGAAAGATGCGTTTGTATGCGTTTGATTTTAATTGTTTTTTTGTTTTTTTCTCATTTCGTTTTTTTTGCTTTTGATTTCATTACTTTGGGGGGCCCAGCAACGTCAGCGTCAACGACGTCGTCGTCGTCAGTGTTAATTTTCATAATATTATGTAACATCTAGACAATTTGAGAGAATTAAATATTAATTATACATATATGTACATATGTATGTATATTCTTATTATCTAATCACACTTCTAGTTAAAATTTCTTCTTTTTCAATTAAAATTAAACCATTTTTACAATTAAACTCAAGTCTAAAGTGCATTGACCTTATCCCTAGGCGGCGGCGACGGCGTCAAGAAGAGGAAGAGAACGTTTTAGAGATACATACATACATACATACATAAGTACATATGTAGATGCAAAAAAGAAAAGCAAAACAGAATAACAGGAAAAAGTTTTAGCACATTTTTTTTTTTGTATTTTTCTTGCGAAATCTGATGACTGGAAGAATATGACATGTTTTCTCCATAGATTTGATTAAGTAATACCAAGTAGAATTTTGTTATTGTTGTTGTTTGTGTTTTTTGATGCCAGTAATAAAAGCCAATCAGAGAGAGATAGATAGGGAGAGCGCTAAGCGACTCTCTTTGTCTTCTCTCTCTCTCTCTTTCTTTCTCTCCGTTGTACGGTGACTCTTTGGTTTTAACACCATTGCTCTCTTGTTTTCTCTTTCTCTCTTATGCCTTGCATGTGTGTACGAATTATAAAACAGAATCAAAACCAAACGGCATAATTTTTTTTCTTTTGGTTCTTGTTGCTTTTGTTTTTGTCTTGTTTTGTGTGTGTGTGATTTTGTTGTTGTTGCTGCTTCTAAAAGTTACGTAAATCCTCCTCTATTTGATTTCTTCTTCTGTCTCTCATAAGTGTGTGTGTGTGTGTGTGTGTGGGTTAGTTATGCTCTTTATATGCTCTTCCTCTTCAACATTGTTCATTCTCTCTTTAATTTTACTATTCTTCAATGTTCTCACGCTTACTTACTCTCTCTTTTTCTTTCTCTTCCACAGATGCCTGCTGTCAAAACTTCTTCTTCTTCAACACATAAGGCAAAAATAAAGAAAAAAAGAACACAAAAACAACAAAAAATAATATAACAATTTTTTTTGTTTTGTTGTTTGAATCAGTTCACTTAAAACAGCCCTAAGAAACGCACGCGAAGAAACAGCAGCAGCTAAAAAATAAAAAATAAATTAAAGAGGGCCAAAAAAAAAAAAACAATTAATAAAAAAATAGAACGTTTAAAGAATAATTATAAAAAAAATTAAAAAGAAATAGTTAATGATCATTAAAAATACTGTGCTGCTGCTATGTGTAGTTGGTTTTGGCGGGGGAGGGTGCAAAAAGTGTTTGTTAAATGAATTGTGAATGACGTGGGGCAATGTCAAAACTACAACAACTCAAACAGAAAACAAATAACAACAATATTAATAATAATCAACAACAACAATTGCAGTCGCAACAACAGCAACAACAACAGCAACAAAAACAACAACAACACTATTATCATCATATACAAAAAAAATTACAAATAAAGAACCAAGAGAATTATTATTATTTAAATTATAATTTTTTTGATTGCAAAGAGAAGAAAAGAATTAAAAAAAAGAAAATGCCTTTATCTCAGGGCGGCTATCATACTAAACATAAACGGGCCCTGAAAACCCGTCGGTATGAGAATCAACCGCAAGAATCATCGCAGCATCATCATCTATTGGCCCAATCCACATATTTGGCCAATCGCAAACGAAACAGTTCAAATTCCGTGGAATGTACACCTTATCTATTTGAGAAGGAATCATCGTTCTTTAACTATTCACCAAGGGCATTGGATGAATTAATAGCAGCAGCCAGTCGACAAAATGGTGATGGTTCCTTACCCTTGGATAAATTGTCACCATTAACCAGTCGTTTGACCCAACATATAAGACAATTGGGCGAAGATGCACCACCATCACCATTAACACAGGCAACAGCACCACCACCACCACCATTATCCACACACAGTGTGGATTCGCGATACCAACAAAATTTGCGGCAACGTCAACAAATGGTCGACAATTGGACAGCTCATACATTGGGTCTAGATCTATCTATGGGTAATGGTGGAATTGATGACGATTCGGCACCGACATTAAGGGATCTCTATGCACCTACGCGAGAACAACTCTTGAGTGTGCCCAGTCCCATAATGTCCGAGGATTATGATCCATTGTTATGTCCATTGTGTAGGGATATATTACGGTGTCCGGTGACCGCCAATTGTGGCCATACATTTTGCCGTCAATGCTGTGAAACGATAACTCAATGCAACATTTGTCAAGTGAAATTTCCGGGAAATGCCAGCATAATGGCGGGCAATGCAGTTGCTTCGGGTGCGCCAGCTGGAGCGAGTGGCTTGGCAACAACGACCACGACCACTTCGAGTGGAGGGACAGCAACACGTTTCTTTGCGGGTCTAACTAGTTCAGGGGGAGCGGCGCCGGCCACGTCACAATTCTTTCCCAGCTATGTGCTACATCATCAGCGTCCATTGCAGTCGCCATCGCCCACAACAGTGACGACAACAACGGTGGCATCCACCACAGCGACAGCAACAACGACAATGGCTTCCACATCGACAGCAGCGGCATTGGCAGCTGCTAATGGTTATGGTCGTCCATTGGGTTTAGCCATGGCTGGCCAAGTTGCAGGTGCTGGTGCTGCCATGGGCGTGGGCGTTAATGTCAGTGCGGCAGGTTCCTCGGCATCGTCTATGAAATTTATGCCCGATGTCCTTGTACGACATTTGACTGAGAAATGGTGGGGCCAGGATTTGCAGGCCAGAAAAATTTGTGAAAAAGCCAGCAGCTGTATGCATGTGAATCGGCTCGATGATGCCCTCAAATTCTGTAATGCCAGCCTCGAGAAAGGTAAGTCAAAGTCAAAAATTTACTTAACTTTAGATATTTTCTATTGAAAAGGGGCTAGAACGGGAGAAAGGGAGAGACCAACTTGTTGAACTTGGCTACTAGTCAGAGGCAGCCATTAGACAGAACTTTGGACAAGTTTCTCTCTTTTATAAAATTGCTAACCCCCAAATGAGCCTTCCTTCCACTCACCCACTTACACACACACACACACACACAAAGTCCTAACCTAATGGTTTTGAAAAATCAATAAAAAGGGCAGGGCCCAAATGGCAAGCCCCATCAATGTGGTAGTTGTTGCTGCTTTGTTATCATTGTCTACTATTATTTTGCTGACGTCAAGCATTTTGAGCAACAAGTTTTTTTCTTTTCTTGTTTTCTTTTTTCCCCCACTGTTGTTTTTGCTCCTTTAACTTTTTGAAAGCCCAAGCGGCGTATGCGTAATTTATGCTTTTGCCAACTTACTGAGCGTGTGTGTGTTTTTCTTCTTGATTGTTTCTTTTTCTCAACTTTGATTAGTTGACTCTTTATTTGCAACTCTAATTGTGTTTATTTTGTATGTACATATACATATGCCAAAAGGACTTGATTATTTCAAAATATTTATACGAACAACACTTTAAAGAGATAAATAAACCTTGACAACTTGGCTTGAACGGTGACGAAAATTAATATAAATTTGTCCAATTCTATTTGTGAAAGGGCCACGCGCTAAAAACTGAATTTATTCTCATTTACACTCACTCACTTAAGGCACTCACTCTATATATACAAATGAATACTGACTGGATGGCTGAGTCAGTCAGCCAAAAAGCTCAAGAGGATTTTCCCCTCATCAGCCAGCTAATTAATCATTTTTCAAGAGGCAACAGAATAGTTTTTTTTTTTTTTTTTTTTTGGGGGGGGGGGTATTTTCTTTCATTTAAAAAGAAAGAAAGGAAAAAAAATCACCGCAATTTACGCACTTAGAAATCCATCAAACAAAATGAAGAAAATTTAGCTAGAAGACAGACGCATAGACACTTGAAACGTTTAGTTTCCAAATGAAAATAAAATTCAAAAGGAAAAATAGAAAGAAATAGTTGAAAAATATTGATGGACAGAATTGGGTGGAAATCGAAAATTGAGAAAAGCCAAGGCAAATGGTTAATAGTTGAATAAAATATGTTTTTTGTTTCAAAAAATTGTATTCCAGATGAGTTCTGTCTGATGTTGACTATAAATGAAAATTCATTTTTATATACAAATGGTTAAAAAGTGTGTTTCTTCTTCTTCTCTTCAATTTCTTTCCCCTCTTCCATGTGGGTGTGCGTGGGCCACATTTATTTCCATTCTATCCATATATTAACACCTATTAGAGAGAATGTCCAATATTATACTAATGCTGATTCAGTTGCTTTCTTAAGCCATCGTATGAGAACGTTCAAATTCACACGTAATCACACGTAATATTCCCTCCATACCCACAAACCTACCGTCCCCACCACCCCACTGATTGCTATTTATAAGAATTGTTTTCATTTGATTTGATTTGTTCAGCATTTTTGTTTTTTCTATTTTTCGGTTTGTTTTTCTTTTGCTGTGACTTGGCCACAATCAGTTATTGACTTTTTGTTTAGCTGATAAAAGAAAAGAAATGAAAAAAAAAAAAAAAAAAAAAAAAAAAAAAACTAAAAGTAAAAGCAAAGTAAATTTTTTTTTAATGAGAAATGCTGAAAAGTAATAGATTTTTAAGTAAATATTTTACTATGTATTGATAACACAATTTTGTCGAGTCATGGCTAGCTAATAAAATATTTAACTAAGGCAATTAAATGAATCAACACACACCCAACGAGTGGGAGAGAGAGAGGTCGAGCGAGGAGACAAGAAACAGAGCCAGAGGTAGTAGAATAGTTAATGTGATGTTAGTTAATAAAGACCAAGAGTTAAAAGAGCTGTTAAATGAAACTCCTTGGCCTAAATATTTACACATTTATTTCTCTACCCCTGAGCCACCGCCTTCCACCGTCCGTTTTCATCATCATCATTTCCATCTTGATCTCTGTGCTGGCATTTCAAAATGTCCTTATGTCATGCAAACACGAGAACCTAATTGTAATTCATACATGTGTGTGTGTGTGTGTGTGTTCTAGTGTGGGCAACACACACACACACACACACACACACACAGAGAGAGAGGCAAATATGCATTAAATGGCTAAAAGAATGTTAGCACGCAGCATGCAATTATTTTTTATTTGACTGCCACGTGGCCTTCTTAGGATTTCCCCGCCTCATATAAATATATATATATGTATATATATGTATATATTATTTTGTATACTTAACTACTTAGTTGTGATTTTTATATGGGGCATTTCGTGGAATTAGTTAAAAGGAAATGGAAATGATTGTTGATTTTATTAGCTTGGTTCTTTCTGTTGTTTGTGTGTGTGGCAAACACATTGTTTGCCTAATAAATTGTAATTTCTGGTAAATTTAGTTAATCAAAAGGCAGGCAAACAGTCAGGCAACTGAAATAAAAATACCAACACTTTGTTCCACAAAGGCTCCCTTATATAATATATATGTATGTATACATATATTACTTACCACCCACCTGGCCCTGCTTGCCGCACCGTACCGTGTAATTCACTTTATTGAATGCCAATTATCTATTGATTATGTACTTATTTGCCATAAAATACGAACAGCTTCCCCAACGCTGTCGCCCTGCCCCCCACACAAGATGACTTGATAAGAGTACTGACGGGAAAAATTTATATTTATGTATATATAGATATATTTATATGGCATATAACAGTTTAATTAATATAAAAAGTCTTGTCGAATAGTTTTCTTCTATATTGGTCCTTATCGATCAGCATAATGAATGTGGTGTATAACAGTTTGTGTATAATAGCTACGAATAGCTTGTGTATAATAGTTTATATGTTTGTATATAACAACTATTTTAATTATAACTATTCGTATATATCAGCTGGTATTTTTTATAACACCTTGTGTAAAAAACAGCTAATGTACAACAGTTTATGTGAAGTTTGTGTATATGACAGTTTGTATGACAGCTTTTATATAACAGCTAAACTATAACAGATTATATACAACAGGTAACTTCAGCTTGTATTCAACACGTTGTGTATAACAGCTTCTGTATAACACTGTATAACAGTTTTGAATGTATGTAACAACTTGTGTATTATAGCTGACATACAGTTTATTTATAATAGCTTCTGTATAACACCTTGTATAACAGTTGAGGTACATCTTGTATAGAACAGCTTGTATCTAAAAGCTGACATACAGTTTTGTATAACAGCTTAACGGCTTGTATCGAAAATTTGGTATATGTCAGTTTGTGCAGAACAATTCAGTTAAAGAAATTTTCGCCAAGATCTTACTGGCATACACCATTTGATTGTATAACAGTTTATGCTAATTAACAAACCCATTAGAACGTTGCTGATAGCAGTAACGACACATTATGGGCTCATAAACATTGCCCACTAGCTATGATTAAGAAGCTAAAAGTAATGGGTCTGGGCCTTTTTTTCGCTTTTGGCCTAATTCATTGCTCCAATGGCAGAAGAACCTTGAACTCTATTAGCTTGGCCACGAAAGAAGCAACACCCCATTCCACCTAATCAACACTAACCCACAAAAACACACACTTGACATGACTGATATGATATGGACTCTGTGTGTATATATAAACGCGTATATAGTATAGCTACTTGCCAAGAACCTTTCTCCTTATATATATCCAGACATGTGAATGAGACGTGACACTTATCGCGTCAGTTGCGTCTGCCCGCCCCTTTTCAGTGTTTTCAGTTTTCAGTTTCGGTTTCAGTTCATTCAAAACATCTGATAAATTTACGTAGGGCTATCAAAAGAGAGTGACTTTTACCTTTGTGTGTTGTGTATAGATAATTTGTTTAGTCTTTTCACCTATTTTCGCAATCGTTTGCAAAGTGAAATAGCTACCAGAATATTAGCTGAATAGCTAACTTTATTTTTTTTTTTTTAATTAGCCAAAAATACAAAAACAAAAAAAAAACAAAAATAATAACCGCATTTCATCTTTTTTTGTTTTGTTTTTTGTTTTTTGTCTTTGTGGTAGAAGATACTGAACTGACGTCTTCTTTTGCTCTTTTGATTGGTTTTTTTTTTATTTTTTTTGGATCTGTTTGTTTGTGTTGGTTGATTACTCAAAGTGCAGGCGAAATTTATTGCGCAGTTGTTGTTGTTTGTGGTGTTCTTGTGAAAGTGAACAAAGAAATGAATTCTCATCAAAACCCCGCCCCTTCTCTCACTTCCCACCGCACACGAGGAACTCAGAGTTTAACGACCACAAAAAAACTGGCCAGGTTTGGCCTGGCTTGACTTGGCCTTGAATGGCAACACAAAAAAAAACAACAAAAGTCAGTTGCCTGTTGCCTGTCAAATTTCTGGGTTGGCTATATAATATGTATAATAATGTGTTAATTTCTTGCTTTCATTTTTGATTTATTTCATTTATTCATTGCGTGTGTGTGCGTGTGTGTATTTTTCGAGGGGATTTGACGCCACCATTTGCGTTGCATACGCGGCATTCCCCATAATGATGGCACAATGTATCTTTCAGATACTTTTCCTTTTCATTCTCTATACGTACATTTGTACATATGTATGCACATTCATTTTGTGTATGTAAATATGTATAGACATTTTGGCATGCCTTTGGCCTGCTTTGGTTGATTTTTTTTTTTTTTTGCCTGCATGCGAAATACTCAAAGTGTCTTTAGGCGCACATTTCTCAAATGCCATCGCACATTTTTGTGTTACAATGGCAAGAAAAAAAAAATAAAAAAAAAAACCCAAATCAAACAAGAATGTTACACAGTTTTTTCAGAAACTCAAGGAATTGTGTGTGAATGTTCTACTGACTGCTGTCTACTAGATTTACTCCACTCAAATATTCATGTAAAACAACAACAAATCAAATATAAACAAAATCAATTGAAAGGTGTCTACAAGAACGAAGAGGGGGAGAAGAAGGTGAATAGAGGGATAAAGGGTTAGGGTCAAGTGAGTTAAAAAAGTTACAACTTTTAATACATAATTAGTTCAAGATTTTAATTTATACCCTTGCAAAGGATATAGGATATATATACATATATATTTGTTTTTAAGCCTTTTGTTAAGATAAACAAAATATTTAACTGGAAATCGAAATATATTTGAATAACATTCATTTAGATATATAATGATCAGCATATGGAGAAAAGGATATGCGATTGTCAACGCAAGAGTGTATAAAATTCGTCTAGTTTCTGTCTTCTGTTTCGCTTTGTTTCTTAGGCGTGTCTCCCTTACATTCAGTTTTTCGTTTTGGCAAGTTTTTTGGGTTAAAGATTGTTTCGCTTTGAAGTGACTTTAACAATTATTATTTGGTCAGTTGATTGCGTAAGTTGGCGACGTCAATTACATGGAAGAAGTTGGTCATGAATGAAATTGACAGAAATTCTATTGACTCTGCTCTTTGACCCCTTTGATGTTGCAGCAGCCTCCCAAGGGGAGTTTTTCTTTCTTTTGAATTAGTTGACTGAATTGCCAAAAGCTTCTGTCAGGTAACTAACAACATTTAGACCTTATATTAGTTTTACGCTACACTAAAATCTAGACACCTTTTGGGTCACCTCAATTTGAACGCATTTTTTCTGGTCTTTTACGTTTAAGTTTCCGCTTACTTAACTCTTTCCAGTTAATTAATTATTTTGCTACCACAAAGCAATTAATGAAATTCTCACACACACACACAACAATAATGACCCCATTTGTCACCAAGAAAAATTATTAAGTAAGCAAAAAATATCCTACACTACCTTTAAATCCCCTCCCACCACACACCACATCAACGAGAGAGGGAGAGAGAGAGAGAGCACAATTCTGTCAAGCCAAGCAAAATGATGTAATAATCAAAATTTGGCTCAACTGGTGGGACAATCACCACGATTGTGGGTGACTAGAAACGGGGACGGTGGTAGTGAGGGGAGGTAGGAGGGGAGGGTACTACAGTAGGTCTACCCAATTATGCCCAAAAGAAAAGCAAATACACTGAGACAATTTGCTTGGTAACTTAATTAAGTTTAGCTTGCCATGGCCCGACCGACCGCCCAGGCTGATTTCAGAGAAGGCAACATACATACATACATACATATGCAAAAATAAAAGTATGTAGCTCGAAAAGACAAAAAACCAAAACAAAAAATAACAACATTGTGTGTGTTTGTGTGTGTGTGCGGGTGTTCCTACTTAACCGTTGTCAGTTGATGTTTGTTGTTGTTATTATTGTTGTAGTTGCATAATTTGTAACAGGCTAAACAGCAGCCAGCCAGCTCTCCATTACTATATCTATCTCTTTTGCTCACTGAGTGTACATATGTATGTGCATATATTTGGTTATGTGTGTGTTTGTATGTATAAGGAATCGTGAGTCATAAAAACAGCTTGTCAGATTCCAGTTGTTTTTGTTGTTGTTGTAACCTATTGCCTATTAAGTAATATTCTATTGTAAACTCTGGAAATTGCAATTCAAAAATTCACTTTCAACATTTGTAAAACACACAAACACACAGACACACACACAAACAGACAGACAGCGCAATGGAATAGAGTGGGAGATTACTCAATTGCCAACAGCAGCAAAAAAAAAAAAAACAAAAAATCAAAAGTAAGTCCCGCTCACTTATACAAACAAGCTCTCTCAATCTTCTCTCCTCCTTCCATCCCCGCGCATTGCCTTAACCTAAACTTTTCTTTGGTCGTTCAAAAAAAAAAAAAAAAACAAAAACAAAAACACTCTCGATAGAGCAGTCTGTGACGTGCGATTGCTGGTTGACTCTCTTGTAACTGGCAACTGGCGGGTACTTGCTCGCTCGCCTGCTTGCTCTCTCTATTTCTATCTCTCTTACATGGCCGCGTTTGAATTACAGTTATGTCATAGAACGTAAGCAAAGTTGCCGCCGCCGCTGCTGCTGCTGCTGTTGTTGTTGTCGCTCGTGTTTCGCTTTATCGCCTGCAATTGCAATGCAACAAAATCATTTGTTAACTGTATTGAGTAATAATAGGAGAGACACGAGTTAGCCACGAGGTTTTTTTTTTTATTTTTTATTTCTTATTGTTGAATTGTCGTTCATGGGATTAGTTGATTCCATTTGATGTAAATATTATATATTTGTACATATTTATCTAGTTATGACATTTCACCTTTAGATGCGGGGGGAGACTAAACAAAAGATCATCTTGGAAAAGTTCAGCCTACATATATATACATACATACATACATATTTCGATTATTGTATGGGGGTGTGGCACCTCTGCCTAAAATGAAAACTTCAAACTTTTTTCCTCACCCACCTTCCCATTCCCATGGTTAGTTGGCTAAGTGGTCCGCTAATTGATGGCAGTAAATGAAAATTGAAAAGTTTAACCAAACATGAAAAGTTCATCAGGACACATAATTAAAGAGTAAAGGGAAGGCATTGGTGGAGAGACAGATAGAGAGAGGAAGCGGGAGAGTGGATCTTCTTTATGTGTGGTAGTAGTGGTAGGTAAAAAGGATTTTAATTAACATTGAAAGGTGCAGAAGAGAGTTCTTAAACTTTTGCTTCTTTCCTTTCCTCTCGTTTACTCTACAAAACACTCAAGCAGGACTTTAAAGCCGATTTTTAGTCACAATACTGACTGACTAATAACACTAAAACTAAAGTTGGCTTTAAATGTGAGACTAGCAGCACAATTTGTCAAGCTTTGGCTGATTTGTTCCAACTCAAACAGGTGTAAGTTACATTTGTTTTTTGTGTGTTACACAAAGAAACTAATAAAAATAATAATATTAATAATAATAATATCTATATTTATAAGCCAAATTTCCTTCGTGGAAGTAAATTGTTTTAACGGAAATGAGTGGTAGTGGACAAACGTTTAAATTAACTTAAATTCATGTAAATATTTAGTGCAAAACTTGAAAATAAAATTTGTGGCTATTTTTGCACATTTATTTGTTTGCCATAGGGTAAAGTTTACCTTCTAAATAAATATTGACATAATTTTATTTCATTGTCAAAGAAAAATATTTAGCTCAATCATTGCTAAAGGCAAATTGTATTGATTTTCTTGACCAAATTTTGTCAACTTTTTATACTTATAAACTTTCAAAGCTTTTTAAATAAAGTTTCTACAGGACTTTTAAATAAAAATTAATACAAAAGTGGTGAAAAAAAATTTTAGCATACCCAAAATATGTACATATATAAGATATAGGTCCTCAGGTTGTTATCTGCGGTTGTTATTGTGGTTTCTAAGAACCAAGTTGGCAGTTCACTCATCACTTTTGTGGTTGGCATGTCGATTTAGTTTCGTTTCCATTCACTCGACTTGGAAATGGAAATGGAAGATGATGGTTAGTAGGCTCATCATATTGTCATCGCATTATGCTAATTAACACATTTTCCCCCTTTTGTGGTTTAAATGGCGCAACATAAGGGCTAATTTGAAAATGAGATTAAAATCCCTTTTAACAGTTTGCCAATTAACTCATCTTAAGTAACTTAAACTTTCAAAACTAAAAAGAGACAGAAACAGAAAACCTAAACAAAGCCAAGTTGATTATTTAATCGACAGAAAGCAAACTTATTACAAAATTGCAAAATCTGCCCCCTCCAAAAAAAAAAAAAAAAAAAAAAAAAACCGAGACGAAAAATTGAGCGCATTTACAAATCACGATTTAATTTAAAAAAAAAAAAAAAAAAAAAAAAACAGAAGAAAATCTCCAAAAACTCTAGTCAAAAGCGTTGAAATTGGCAACAAACAAATGAGCAGCAATACGGGAAGGGGTGCTGAGGGTAGCTAAGAGGAGGGACATGCGAAGGGAAGCGTGAAAAAGACAAAAGGCTAAGACGCGGTGGAGGTGGCAGCAACGGCGGCGGCCACGACAAACATCAGACAAGCAGGCAGCAGCACAGCCTCAACTTGGTCTTTTGGGCTTGGAGAGCTTAACGTAACCAACAGTTGGCTGGTGGCCTTATGTAACCCAAAAAAAAAAAAAAAAAAAAAACAAAACGGAGCTCCACTTACCAAAGAAACATAATAAAAAATGACGCCAACAACAATGTTTAGTAATGCTGCTGCAACGTTGACGTTGACGTTGACGCTGGCATCGCTGTTAACGTTGGCAGCATTATTTGACTTTGACATACTTTTGGCTTTCGCAGATGGCCAACGAAGCGAAAGAAAGAGAGATACAGAGACAGTCTGACAGAAAGAGAGAGACAGGGATAATACAGTGGGTGAGTAGTTAGTCCCGCCGTCTATGTAAGTGCGAAAGAGAGATGGAAAAAAGACAGGTTTAAAAGCAGCTGCTGTCAAAATTTTGACACAAGCCAAGCTTGCGCGTCACCTCACACTCTCTCATGCTCTCTTTACTCTCACTCTCTCTGGCTTTCTGCACTCTTAAAAAACTGTTGCTTTTGGGCTTCTTTCTTTCTCTTGCTTAGTAGGTTACTCTGTGTGAGTGTGCGGGGTTACTTTTTGTTCCTCTCTCTTTGATTATGTTGCACAAGCTTCAGGGGCTCACGCAATATCCCCATCATCATCCTCTCTCTGGTCTCTGGCTTGGCTTAACTTTTGACAGCTTTGCATAAAAAGCCGGTTTCGATGTCAGTTACTGCGTTTTTTTTTTCTTTCTTTTTTTTTTTTTTAAGGGCTGTTTTTACGCCTAAAAGTGGCCCGCAACGCAGTCCGCCACTTATGTAATGAGGCGCCAAAAATAGTTCATTTTTTTTTTCTCCCTTTTAAAAATAGATGAAAGTGAAAGAAAAAGTCAACCGCGAACCCTTTTACCAACACCCTCCGCGCCCTTTCCCTTCCACTTGTTTGCATTGGGATTTCATTTTGTAATGATTTTTAAGTGGATTATTGGCTGTCATCATGCTCGTTGATTTTGGTTTTAGGTTTCGGTTCTTAGAGGCTTCTCCCTGAAGGGATAGATAGGAAATAGGGCTTGGAGGGGGAGGTGCCGGAGAAATCAATTAACTGCGTGTTGAATAACACGCGTTTAGAACGGCGGAAGTATCTATAGTTTATATCTGGATTGTCGTGTGTGTGTGTCCGAGAACATTTATCAAATGTCAACATGAAACATATGGCCCAACAAACGAGGCACAAACATACACAAGCTGGCCACACCAACAGACCCAACAATAACAACAACAACAACACCATGAGCAACACATCTTCCGTTTTTTTTTTCTTTTATAGGGGCAACATATGGTCACAACATGTAATGAGGCAGGCGATTGGTTTAAGTTATTTAGGTCATGGCAGGCAAGCAGGCAGGCAGGCAGAAGGAAGAGGAGGAGGAGGCGTCAAATCAGAGGTAGACAACGGGTCGGTCCAAAGTGCCAACCAATTATCTGTACTTTAGGCATAACCTTCGACAAACCACACAAAATCGTATAGGAATTTCTGAGATATGAACCAAATACCATATACTCTAACCAAAAATTACAGAGTTTGGGCATAGTCCAATGAAAATGTTTGTCAAATCAATTTCTATGTCCTAACTACAATTCAATTGTTTAATATTTTATCTATGTAGCATATACATGGAAAAAATCTAGAGTATCATATCAATTTTGGAGTCACTTCACCCTCCAGTCGAAGAACGCTAAACGCTATTGATATTATGTCGGCGGTTTTTCTTTCTTCTTTGCCCCCAGAATGCACAAAAGCTGGTCGACTTAACAACCAACAATGAACAAATAACTACAACTACAAGGCAATAGCTACAAACCATAATAACAATGACCATAAAATAAAATAAAGAGCACAAAAAGAAGAAAAAAAAAAAAAAAAAAAAGAAACTTCTTATGCCTCACATAATGTGGGTAAAAACTTCCGCACTTGGTGGTTGCCCTCTGTCTGCTGCTTCACTTACTTTGCCTTCAATCCTGAATCCTCTACCCTCCCACAGATACAAGGCAAGACCTTCACTTTTGAGAGATCTCCTTGGATTGAGCTTGGGGTTGGGTCTTGGGTCTCTCTGTCTCTCTTTCTGGTTGACCTTGAGGCAACGAGTCAACGAGGCATCATCGCCATGACTTGTATTCAGCCAGAGAGTTGTTCATTCAAGCGCTTTATGGAATGTTTTTTTTTTGGGTTGCCTTTTCTTTATTTGTTATGTTTTTTGGTTCATTAAAATTTACTTTCGGCTACACTTGCATTTGGCATTAAAAACAGCAAAAACAAACAAGATTTTTATAAAACAACAAAAAGGAACCACAAAAAAAAAAACACGAAAAAAAAAAAAATAAACAACACATTTCATTGTTGTTTTGAATTGAAATTTTTCTGATTTTGTGAAATGTAAAATGTGCGCTATAAAATTTGATATGCATTTGCTTGAAGGTTAAGCTTGGATGAGCATAATATTCATACACGATATACATATATACAGTACACGATAAATATATGTACATGGTATATGTCTTACGAAAGGGGTGTGAGGGATGAGAAGTAAGCGTGGGCAAAGACAGAGGTGAATAAGCATAGCTTTAGCGAGGTATGCCCAAAAAGTTACTACAATTAGCCTTTGATTTCATTGACTTGCATCATTTTTCGAATGTTGATAAAGAAGTTAACTTTATGAGATCCCTATGAGCTAACAAATATCTTGATTCTTTGCTGATATCCTTTGATATCGATAAATATCTTTAAAGTGTTTAAATCATATCCGAGTTCTCAAGTGAACCTCGCATAATGAAGTGTGTGTGTGTGTGTGTGTATGTTTTCTGTTTTGATTTGTAGCTAACTTCACCTTGAAAGTGGGTGAACAAGAGCGAGAACAAAAACAATAAAAACAATAATCATGCCATAGGAGCAAATTGAGCGAAAAGAACCTTCAACGAAAACCACCGAAACCACCGACCCACCGACAAACGACCCCCCTCGAAATGAGTAACAAATTTAATTCAATGAGAGAGATAAGCCAAAAGCGAAAACAAAAAAGGAAACAAAATTACGTATTGCATGTGTGTATGAGTGTGTGTGTGTGTGTGTGTGTGCCTGTTGTGACCAAGAAAGAAAGAAAGCTAAAAACGCAAAAAACTACGTCGCAAATTGTCGAAAATGTAGAATCTCTAGTATTAAGTAGTAAACAAATTAACTTTTTGTTGGGTTCAATAACCCGAACCACAATTGCTGCACACACACACACACACACACACATGGAGTAGAATATATGTCTCTATATAAATGTATCCCGCACACATATGTTAATATGAAATGTATCTTTGAAAAGAAGCTTCTTCAAGCTTCATGAGATTTTGCTGGCCATCATCATCATCTTTAAATCTTTTGCTTTCTTTTTTTCGGTATGTTACATTTTCTGTCCTTGAACCTCTCTGACATTTGTTCCAGCAGCAACAGCCACAGCAGGAAAAACTCTTGTTGGATGTGTGTGTGTGTGCGACAACGCATAACGAAAATTTCCCAGAAGAAAATCTTTACAGTCCGTTGATTTTTGGCCAACGAAAAACGACAAAAAAAAAAGAATGTTTGCGAATTTGTTGTTTTGTGCTTTTCTGGTTATTTTTGTTGTTGTTGCCATACGAGGGACATTTAACACGACTGTCGAACGCCCACTTCTTTTTTTGGTCAAATAAAACATGACGCAATGAGTGCAAAGATAAGCTACAATTTAGAATAACCAAAATAAATACATGAAATTTATTGCAAATTGATTGAAAATCGGTTTTATGCCCTTTTTTTCACAAAAAGAATTCATTAATGCATTTGCGTAAAGTATTACAAATTAAGCCAGTTATGAAAAATAACTTAAAAAGGTTTTTTTTTCTTTAATTTTTGCCTTAATTATAAGGTTTATAGAACAAATGGTTTAATTTATTAAATGTTTTCCTTAACACACAGAGTCGATAAAGTTCTAAAGACAATAAATATACATATTCCTTAGCATAAAGACAAAATATACATATTTTATTTAAAATAATTACTTTCATTTTGTTGTTGTTGTTATTTTCATCTTTTAACCAAGACAATTACCTGTCAGTTTCATCATAAAATTTGTAGAGTGTGCATAATTAAAATGAATTATTTGTTCTTCTTCTGGTCTTTATTGTGTGTTGTGCCATTGAAAAGTGTCGCAAATTTAACGTTAAATAGCTAAGAAAATTTTTCATGATGATAAACTTATTTATATATATGTACATACATATATATGCATACAGATGAATGAAATGAATAGATATACATATATATATTTATAAAATGCAACATATTATATTAGTATTTCCGTCACATTTTACGTTATTTTTTTTCTCACATTTTGTTGTTTTTTTTTTTTTTTTTGTTTTGTTGATGACAATTACTAGGAAATGCGAAATCCCCAAGGAAAGCAATAAATAGCAAATAGTATGGAATGAAAAGTTCTCTCAAGATTTTGAAAAAGAAAAAAGTCTCTCCATTTAATTCTCATCTGCATATCACATTGAATTTTATGGAGCAGAAAAATATTTATGTCAAAAACCGACTCATAAAATGGGCAATTTCCCACAAACCCCACCACCACCCCACATCCCCATCACATAGCATCATGCCCCAGCTATATTTTCATTAGAGTCGCCCAGTCAGTCACTTAGGAGCATCGATTTGAAGTTACCCTTTAGTTAGTTAAAAAGAAAATACACACACAACTCACCTTCTCTATTTATTTAATCTAAAGCGTCAGTTCCAACACCATGGTGTGAAATACAATCATATTTTTTATCATGATGTGACCAACGAGTTGTGTATAGTTATTTAATCTGGTGTTTGCATTTAAAAGCAAGTAACTGATTAGTTGATTAAGAGCATAACTACTCACAAAAACAAAAAATGAAATAAAACTCTTTCCCATGTTGTAGTTCTCAACTAGTAAAGTCTGCGGATGTTAGAAATCATCTTTCTGGTATGATTAATGACCTCCAAGTAGTGATAAATATCTTACTAACTATAGGAGATATGATCTAATTTAAATGTTAAATGTTTGTTAAAATGACCAACAACTTCATTAGAGTTTGGGTATTATAGGGTATTTAGAATGTACATATACATATATAAATATCATGTAATTTGCTTGTAAACGGGGCGTATGTTGTACATTTTCAGCTTTAGCCGAAGGCTATCTAGGGTATCTACCCTTGCAGCCAGAGTCGCCCCTCCCCTTTAACGCTAACCCCAACCCTAACCCCTTGTGTCTTACTTTAGGCAAATTCCATGGGTGTCGCATAAAGTTTTTTTTTTTTATATATATATGTATATGTATATTATTTTTGTTGCTGTAGTCGTTGTAGTGGCAAATTTTATGGGCATTCATTTCGTATTTAGGTCAGTTTTACTTGCTTCGCTGTATTGTGTTTCCCTACCCCAAAAAAGAAAAAAAAAAAACAAAACAAAAACCAACTAAAAGCAAGCAAGCAAACACAACCCTTACCCCTATTCCTTCTCACCCACCAACTGTCCTCTAGCTTCCTCCTTTTATATAATCATCATTTAGTTTTGTCATTTCTTTTTTTTTCTGCTACTTTTTTTTTTATTTTGTCAAGCAATTTGCTTTTAGAGCACAGAGGCAGACGTCGGCAGCATCATAATCAAAACGTCTACGCAATGTATTTATTTTTAGCAAATTGTTTAACGACTTTTAGAGAAAGAATCAGAAATAGAGAAATACATACATATCGAGAAAATAGCCCAGTGACTGACAATGATGAGGAAGAGAAGGTGGGACGAGAAAAGAGACTGATGGATAAAGTGGAGGGGGCCGGGGGGAACAAAAAAATTCAATTACATTTAATTTGACAACAAATTATTGCATTGAATTTGAAATAAACAAATGATTCATTTCATACCTTGAAATTGAATTGTTTAATAGAGAAGGAGAGCAAAAAAAAAAAAAAAACAAAGAAAACAGACAAAAAAGAAAAGGCGGAAATCAAAAAAAAAAAAAAAAAAGAGTAAAAGATTCTTTATAGCAGCAGATGTGAATATATATATATTTTGATTCTTGACATATTATGCAACAATCTTTGCAAGTGGCCGGCCACTTGTCAAAAGCAAAGAAATTCGCGTCTTTGGCAAATGAATTTTTAATGTACGTGACGAAATCTGATTTTAATGCACACACACACAGCCATGCCCATGACAGGGCAAGAAAAAATATGTATGTAGATTATTTATATATATATATATATATATATAGTCATATCTGAAGCCAAATGCAATTTATCAACAGTTGGGCTTAAATTGTCTGCAGCGTTACGGAAACTTGCCCACGGTGGAGGATGCCTGCCTGTCACACACTTACACACACACACACACACACATGCATGTATGTATGAGGGCGGGTGGATGGCTGGATGGGGATACGGGCTAAAGCGAGGGCGGAGGTCTCGCGTCATACATAGAGCGTAAAATTCTCTAATAAGTGCAAATTGGCAAGGCAGAAAAAAAAAAATAACACCAACAACAGGTTCGAGCGCTGCTTGGCTTTGCATTTTAATTCAATTTCTGAAAAAAAAAAATATATATATTTCTATAAAAAAAAAAAGTTGTTGTAACCTACAAGTACAAGTATGTAGTATCTGATGGATTAACATACAAACACATAAATATATATATGTACATATACATATATCGAACGGGAAGTTGAATGACGAGACGAGAACGTGGCCGCCATAGAAAATAATTAAATACTTGTATTGTACAACTTTTACATATGTTTCATATATGTATTCTCATCTTCTACTATATTGTATATGTATATCATTTTGATGATTAGAAACTGAAATTTTCAATGTTACTTTAAAATTGATCGATCGATCAATCAAATTCCTTTAGACTTGAAGAATTGCAAAATCGTTTTACATATTCTGAATTTGTTCTTGTGTCTGTTCATCACTTGATTCTTGATGCGTTTCTCCCGTTGTTTTGCGACTATTTAGAATATACGGAGATTTAGTTGTTATCCATTCGGTTTGTCAATTGGCAACTTCCGCTTTGGTTGTGTTTCAGTATTCAATTCAAATTAAAGTCGCCACAGTCGTCGTCACTTTAGAACTTCTGTTGCAACATTATTGTAAAACGATAGATAACCAGGAGGAGGAGGAGGAGTAGGAGAAGGAGGAGGAGGTGCAAAAGAAGCAGAAGGAGGAGGAGGAGTTGGAGGCCAAGGCGTAGAAGAAGTTGGAGGAAGAGGAGGAGGAAGAACAGAAGATCAGGAGGAGGAGGTGTAGGAGAAACCAGTGCAGTAGAAAAAGAGAAGAAGCAGCCTCTTACACTCTTTCATTTTGCTTTGAGTCTAGAATCAGCAGTAAACGAAATGAAAATTTCAATTGAATGTCAATTAATATAAACCACTATTGAGCTAATTAACTAATTTGGCAACTATATAATTGTTAATAGTAATATTTTTTTTTGTCTTAAATCATTAACTCTTAAATTGCATAATATGAATACATAACAAACGATTAGTTAAACCCACCTAAACGTAAAAAAAAACAAAAATTACTTATCTACCTGTAGCCCCCGTTAAAAAACTTACTCTAATCTCTCTCACACCTCTTCTTGGCCAACAAGCAACACCATTGCTGACCAATTTTAGCCACTTGACATCAATTTACGTCAAAACGAACCCCACCAAAAAACAAAAAGCAAAAACAAAAAATTAATATAATAAAATGAGTAAAACATTGACAAACATTTTACATAATCATCGTATCGGAATAACGACAATGATCAACGTCATGATGATGAAGACGATGATGATGATTATTATTATTATTATTATCGGGGGAGACGTAATCAAAATGTTGCGACAAATATGGAAAAATGCAAATTAATATCTCAAACTGTTGGTTACGTTGGTGCTTGTGGGAAAGGGAACGGGGAATGGGGGCGACGACAAGAACTGATGAGTTGATGAGCTGTTGTCTCTCTGTCTCTATTTGTTAACACATTTTGTTGTACCTATATATATTTGCAAAGGGCCTACATATGTACATACTACTCTCATCCTCAACATGACATAAATCGAAGACACATTTTTTGTTGTAGTTGTTTAATAATAATTTATTGTTGTTATAATTTATGTTGCGGTTGCGTAATGTTAAGACAACACTAAAATGCTCTTAAATGCTTAACAGTCTAACAGACTAAGAGAAACTAAATGCCAGCCAGAGCCAAAGAGCCAGAGAGGGCTGAGTAATGGGCTGCTCTTTGTCGTTCTCTTTGAAATATTTTTGTTGCGCTTGCGCCGGCAACATGTTGCCAATGCAATGTGCTGCAGCAACTTTGTTTGGTCTACGTGACGTAGAGGATGTAAGCAAGCATAAAAATCAAAGTCAGAATGAAGAATGAACTTAATCATCAACACAAAACTCTCTAACAAATAAATGTATTGTTGTTGTTGTTGTTGTTGTTGCTGCTGCTGCTGATATGACATTTTCTATATGAATGTGGCCAAGGGTAAAATGGCTAACAACATTACCAGAATATTCAATGAAAATGCATAACAAGGTAATAATAGAAACCAACTACTTGGTGACATTTCGATACAATGTAAATATGTACATATAATTGAGTTGGACAAAACAACAACAATAGTTCCAAAGAAGCAGCATAAAGACATGAAAATTTAATCTATATACATATAGGTACATATACATATGTATGTATGTATGTACATCTGTCTAGCCTTGGCCTTATTAAAACACAATGTCAGATCTAGGTGGGTTATGAAGTCAGGTGTAAGTAACGTGGTAAAATCCCAAAAAAACGAACAATTTTTATATACAAACAATTGCTTTCACTAATTTTTAATTAGCATTAGTAAATGAACTACTTGATGATATAAGGTCAACAAATGATATACACATGTATGTACCTATATCTTAGCTAAATAGTTTCTAATAAGTTTTTTTTTTCGTTTGTTTTTTTTTATTACAAATCCGGGCAATGGTTAGTTATGATGTTATATCACTAAATATTTGTATTTCATTATGAAATTACACATGTCACTAAATATTTGTGTATTTCATAATAACTTTGATTTAATGATGCAATAAACAAATTTACACATTTGCAAGTAAGAAACATGGCATTTCAATATAATTTTACAATGCTTTGGCATTAATGGGAGAACTTAAACATGTCGTTGTTCTTAATACATTTTGTGAATATAAGTTTCTGTTTTCTAAGTCAAGCTGGTTCAAATTTTTTTGGGTTAGAAATTTCAAATAGGGTCAGAAAATACATAAGAAACGTATCTAATGGAATAATTTGAAGGGAATATAACACATAAAATGGAGATTCGATATTCTCTTCCCCACTAAAATGATGAGATGGATTTACCTTTGATTAATATATTTGATTCGTATGAATCTCGATCCCAATTTCAATCAATTCATAGAAACCAAGATTTAAAGAAATCAAATTAATTATATGTATTTTTGAATTAATTGTAATCCAAAGTGCTAAAAACGAAATCATTACTAAGTAATCCTATTTAACAGAGAATTTTGAATATATCCCCTACAAACAAGATATTTTGTTTTGGTTATATTCTTTTGTTGTAATTGAATTACATACTATAACTTAAAATTGAACGTTTTTCCGAAAACTTGAAAGAACATATACATATGTATATATATTTTTATACCATGCACCCATA
Organism: Drosophila insularis; assembly: GCA_018903935.1. Lineage (NCBI taxonomy): Eukaryota > Metazoa > Arthropoda > Insecta > Diptera > Drosophilidae > Drosophila > Drosophila insularis. The sequence continues at coordinate 5,647,629 of JAEIFP010000517.1, forward strand.
GGGTGAAATGGTATATTAAAGTCGCCAAAATGTATGCCACAGGCAGATGGAAACTTTTCCGACCCCTAAAGTATTTATATTCTTGACCAAGATCAACAGCGGATTCCAACTAGCCATTTAGTAAGGTCAGAGATATTAATTGTTTAAAATTTTTGCCACGCCCCCCTACGCGCCTGAAATTTTAATAAAACTGATTTTCTCATAGACTATAGACTAGACTAGAGACATCAAATGTTTAGTATGTTTACAGTTTTAGTAAGAGCACAGATTTGGTTTGTGTAAAAAGTTTGACACGCCCCTTTCTGCCCCCATAATTTGAAAAAAAAAACCGATTATCTCCCGCAATTTTTTAAATACTGCAATTTTATTTGACACACTAAAATCAGTCATTAATATTCACTAACGTACCAAATTTAATCAAAATCGGAGTGAAAAAAGCCAAGTTATGTATATAAACGTCTCACATAAGGTTGGCCATAAGGGCGGAGTTGCCCGTTGGCTGGATGTTAAATACATAAATACATTTGTTATTATAAATTTATAACATTTGTTTTACGTGGTGCATGGTATACCCAATTATTTGCTTCATTTTCTTTAAAACCTCAAAATGGCCCCTAAAAAGATTATCATCAAAAGGTTGCTATGAAAAGTAGCTTAAGGACCAACTTCCCTAATAGAGTTTTCATTCTAATGTTTGATGTGATAATTGAAATAAGAAACGAAACAAAATATTCAGTTTGTTAACTGTTAAGAATTTTTAACACTTCCGTTTAAAGAAAGCTTTGAAAGATCATTAGAAATCATTATGGTTATATGTATCTATATATATTTACATAAATGGGAACTATGTAAACGATTTGAGCCTGTATTTTGTTTTCCCACATATAATCAGAATCTTTCCGTTCCTTTCTTATGGTGGATGATTCCTTAAAAGGCCTTCAATGCGATGAGAGTTATTATGTGGGTCATGGTTTAATTTGGTTTTCTTGACATTTGCTTCCTGCCATCTGTGCCCCTGTTCCAACAACAGCAGCAAATAGGCGCCGCTCTTAATGATCAAATGCTGTCAAATTCGACGTTTAGTTTGACACTGCACGGCAGCCACTTCCACCAACTTTTCACCTCCAATCACAGCCGACTAACTAACCACCCACCCACATCTCCACACACACACAGACACACGCACGCACACTTTAACAGTTCCATTTAGTTTCGTTTTGTAAAATCTAGAAGGGAAAATAAAAACCAAAACGACAACGACAACAACAACAACAATGACTAATTGTCGAATTTGCGCTCGTGTTGAACATCACGTCCAACTAGCGGCGGGTGTGGGACAGCCTCTTCACATCTGATGCCAATATATATAGATAGAAATATATACATAGTTATCTACATACACATATGTAGGTATGTATAATTGGCACTCGCTAAATCTTGACATAAAGACAGATGAATGGAGATGAAAAGATGGAGGAACGGAGTCGTCGACAGTCGTCAGCCAGCGATCATTTCCATGCTGTGCGTTTTGACATTTTCATTTACAAATTTTGACATTAATTGTGTGATTTTGCTGACTTTTCACGACTTGCTGCTTGCTGCTGCACGTCATTCATTTTACTATATAGTAGTTTTGTATTTTCCTATTTTTTTTTTTTTTTTTTTTTCTTAGCCAGCGACAAATTAGCATTTTATGTCGGCAATTGCATCAAAAGAAAATGTAATTTATTTGTATTTGCTCATGTTTAATATTATTTATTTATCATAATTTTTCTTTTTCTTTTACCTATTTGCATTCCAGCACCAACAAACTTTAAGAGTTTGGTTTTACGAGCGGAAGTCCTATTGAAATTGAATCATTATCAGAGCTCATTGGCGGATATTGAGAATGCTCTTAGAGCGCGGTGCACTTCCCCAAAAGTAAGTAATTGGCTTAAAATGGGATATACCTACATACATATGTACATATATTCATTATTTTTTTATTTCTCTTCTTTTAGGCTCATTATCTGCGCGCTTTGGCTTTAAGTGGTTTGGGTAGACTGGAAGATGCATTATATAATGGCTTTCTTGCCATATGCCTTGATAAGAATACAAATCTCAGTAATTCGGAAATATTCCAACATGATCTCGCCAAGGTAAGTGTGATGAATTATATTAAAATAATACCTAATTATAATTGAAATAGTTGATTTATATCAAAGAATTGATTCCCTATTCTAGTTTCTTAATAATTATACCTACATACATACATACATACTTCTGAAATGGGAAATAGAAAATGAAACTCATATTTTCATTAGGAAATGAGCATAAATTCAATTTTATAGGTTATATAGGTATATAGGATAACATTATAGGATAACTTCTTGGTAATCTTAGCTCTCTTGTCTTTATTTAAGCCTCTTTTTTTGTTTTTATTCATTATGGCCACCAAATTTTAATTGAATGTTGAGAAAATTCTATTATCATTAATCATTAACTTGCAATAGAAGAATAAACATATAGAGTTTTTAATTCTTAAATTCTTTAAGTATAAAATTTCCTTTTCGATTAATTGGTTTACTAATTAAGGTTTATTATATATTTTTTAGATACTGCAACGTCTCTTGGCACAAACGCCCAAAAGTAGAGGGTCACTGGATGACACTCTGCCGCCAGTTATGGTCCCTCAGGCACGTCATAATTATGCAGCGACGAAAATACTTTGGGAGCAAGTGCGTCCGCGGAGAAAACATCATCATCATCATCATCATGTGCGTCTGGACGATGTGGAGGATGAATTCGGTCATTACATCATGTCGGGCGATGATGAGGATGTGGAAGAGGATGTCGAAGAGGTGGAGGATGTCGATCGTAGCCAATTGAATGCTGATTTTCTGTTTCCCAGTGCATTGGACTATATGGAACACGATCATCATCATCATCATCTGCATCACAATCAAAAGCAATTCGAATTGCATGAATCACCGCAACAAAGGAGAGGCAATCGCAAGCATTGCAAAAGGAAATGGTCATCATCCAATCGGGATGAGGACATAGATCAGGAGGAAAGCAAGGCAAAGGAGAGCCGTAGATGTAACAGATTGTTGGCCGGCGTTTTAGAACGTACGCGACAGGAGCTACAGCGACTGAAAAGTGAGTCAAGTGAGAATGTCTCGTTTTGTTTTTTTTTGTATTTTGTAAATGTTTGTATGTATACTAATCCGTTTGTTTATCTCTCGCAGAGATTGATAGCGAGTCACCGCAGAGTTTGGCAACGGCTGTGCCCAGCCAGCTGATAGATGCCAGCGATTTTGATTGCGTCCTTTGTTGCCGGACTCTATGGAAACCGGTGGTGACGCCCTGCGGCCACACCTACTGTCTGGTATGCTTGGATCGTTGCATGGATTACAACTCCCCGTGTCCATTGTGCATGTCACCACTTGTGGAACTAAATGTCAATAATAATACACTGTATCAGGGCTCATCCTCGCCAGTACCCTTTGCGCTGGCCAAGCGGCCAGTTACGAAATTCCTAGAAGCCGCAATGAAACGATTCATTCCAGACCACTACGAGGCGCGCTTCCGTCAGGAGATTGATCAGGAGCCATCGGTGCCAGTATTTATATGCACAGCCGCCTTCCCCTCGGTACCGTGTCCCCTATTCGTCTGTGATCCGCGCTATCGCCTTATGGTCCGACGAGCGGTCGAATCTGGAGACAAAACCTTTGGCATTGTCCAGCCGCATGGGGGTAAATCGCGTTACTATGATGTTGGCACCATACTGGATATACGCGATTGTGTCCTCCTCGGTGATGGCTGCTCCATATTAAGTACAATTGGCTGCAAACGCTTTAAGATACTCGCACGCAGCGAAAAGGATGGCTATGAGACGGCCAAAGTGGAATATATATGCGATGAGCCCATTGCCATGGATCAGGTCGAATCGTTGGCTGGCATGCAAAGTTTGGTTATGGCCAAGGCGACCGATTGGTTCGATAGTCTAAGTACAGAGCAAAAGCATGAGATCTTGCAGAGCTATGGCCAAATGCCACCGCTGGAAGCCAATTGGGAGCGTATTACCGATGGTCCGGCATGGGCATGGTGGATAATAGCCTTGCTGCCGCTATCGCAGCTATTGAAGGTGAGAAAAAGGACGTGGTATATGAATATGTGGTTTGTTTTTCCAACGACCCTCCCCCCACCCCCCGCCATTTCACCATTCTCCCATTACACCCTCGCTACTCGCCACCTACTCCCCTTTGCTTAGGGCGCTATCAACAGTCTTCAATTCTATCCCGTTCGCACTTACAAAGATAGATGCTCTATCTTTTTATCTCTTTCTATTTGAAGTTATATACTATTAAGTATGTTAAATGAAATATATATATACATACATATAGACTCTATCACGCAATCAGTTAACGAATTTCGATTCTAGAAAGTTCTAATTAGATAAGGCGGATCTCTTTAAGGAACAACCCTCTACTGACAATATGTTTTGTGAATCATTTTCAATTTCAAATTGCATTAATTTCATTTTGATGTCTGTGCGTTTTGTCTTCTAGGTTGACATATTGGCAACCACCTCACTGAAGAAGCGTCTGAGGGCCATTGATAAGACGCTCGACTGGCTGCTCGATCTCAATCAACCACAGCAGCAGCCGGCAATGCAATCAACGCAATCGCCACACGAGCAGCCGCACGAACTGGGCAATCATCATCATTTGGAGGTATGTGATGATCAATCCGATTCGGAGGCAGCAGCAGCTGCCGCAGCCAATGCCGATGAATGTTGCCTCTATGCCGCCAATGAGGGGCAGAGCGATCCGCACACCGACGAGGACCTGCTACTCTAGATAGAAATCATTAATTATTAGTCTTAACTTTAATAATAGTAAAACATAAAACAACAAAATCTATATATATATATATGCTATATATAACTTTCTCAAAAATGGAAACAAAAATAAGTAAAAAAAGAAAAAGAAAACAAAAGAAACAACAACATAATACAAAATATGTAAATTCTGTGTCTAAGCCATTTTCGTATTACGCGTTGCTGTTAATCCTAGGGGCCAAAAAAAAAAAAAAGAAAAAGAAAAAGGAAAACCAAACCAACAACTTTAGCAGAACCAAAATTATCAGTAGATGAGATGAGAAACAAGAACACTAAATGTTTAGCCGTTTAATTGTACAACTGTATAACTGTAAAGCCTATAGAATTACATATATATATATATATATAATTGTAAAGCTGTAAAACTGTATAACTGTCTAAAACTGTAGAATGCGTGTGTATGTAAAAGTTTAACTTTTTCGTGTGTGTGTGTGTGTGTATGTTTGCGTGTAGAGAAAAATTAGGGAAACAAAAGTAACAAAAGAAAATGGTAGTCTAGAAATTATGTGTATGAAAAATGCAATCAAGAAAAGAAACCCCCTCACCCAAAACACAAAAAATGTGTCCTCTTAACCATAACCCACAACCAAAAGCATCATCATCACCACCACAACCACCACAACCACCAAAACCACCATAACCACTTACCAAATCCAAATTCTGTTCAAACAAAACACATTCCACACATTCTTATGCAACTAAAACAGAAACAAAAAACAAACCACAATCGGACAAAATCTTTTGGAAAAATGCAAAAAACAAAAAAATAAAGCAAAATGTTAAACAAGAGCAACAACAACAACAACAAGAACTACTCATGGTTTCTACAAAATACACAAATTTTTAACATCTACAACAAAAACATAGTGAAATGAAATGAAAAACAACAAAAATTACATCAAACGAAACCAACAACTTAAAAACATAGCAAAAAATAATAAACACAAAGAAATAATACAATTTCGGTAAACCGAATTTTATATTACATAATAAATTTATATGTACATATATACCCTTGCAGCTTTAAATATAAATTGCCTTGGCATTAGCCATAAGCAGTCATTAAGAAAAAACTGAAAAACAAATTTTTATGGACCATAAAAATATTTTCTTTTAACCTAAATTGGTTGTACAGCAAACCCCGTTTAAAAATCATTCGAAATTAAAATGTCTTTTCTATTTACATTTTTACAAAAAACTTCAATTTCAAAAAAATCAAAGTTATTACTATATAAAATTGTTTTGTCCGAATTAAACATTAACTGCTTGATAATTGCTGCAAGGGTGGCCAACAAGAAAAACAATTAAAAACAAAACATACAACAAAATGAAAGAAATTTCCATGATTTGAATTTTTAGTTATTCGATTTGAGTTTTGTTTTTGGGTTTTTGGTTTTCATTTTCTATAAGCGGCTGGAACTCTAAGACAATCTGCAATATTTTTTTTGGATATATACATCAAATCGAGAAATCTTATATATACATGATAGACGATGACAAAATAATGATTAAAAATAAAAACTTGTGTAAACTAGGAAATAGTGAAACGATGATACTATGTAAAAAAAAAAGGAAAACAACAAAAAAAAAAAAAGAAGAAGAAATTCCTCTATAACTTTAAAATGCTAAAAGAAGAAGGAAATACTTTCGATTTATTGTAATTAATTCAGTTAGCCAAAATTCAATATGTGTGTGTATATACATATATATATGTTTATATATGTATGTATGTATATGCCTTATGAAAATACTATCTCTAACTATCTATCTCTCTCTATATATCTATATATATATATATATACTAATGTATATATGTATATCTACTTCTCTCTTTTGATTAAGCTTAAGCTAAAACTATACAAATTATATATGCTCATTTATATAGACGACCATGCAGACATATATGCTGATATATATATATATGTGTGCGTATGTGTGTTTGTGTGTGTATGTCTGTATGTATTCTTATATATAAATATGCTAAACGCATTCCTCTAGTTAGTTTTTTTTTAGTTTTAAGCTCATCAGTTTTCTACTTTTTTCTTTGTCTTTCTTTTATCTATCTCTCTATCTCTCTTTCTCTCTTTTTTATATTTTCCCCTCTTCATTCGTAAATTTAATAAGCAAATCAATTTTAAAAACAACAATTTGCTTTCAATTTCAATTTCTTATTCATCTTAATCAACTATTTTGTAAATAAAAACGAATTTAACTACTTTTTTTTTGTCACATTTTGCAGCTCAACACAAAAAGAAAATACACCCAATTTATAATAATACAAAACAAAAAAAAAAAAAATTAAAATTAAAAACACATTTTAGCTATATATGCATATATATACATATTATATATTTATGTAATTTTTTAGATGTAATTAATTGAACCTAATATATAAATTTTTTTTTTCTGCTTTTTTTTTGTCATATTTTTAGTCAACGTTTTTTGTGTGTGTCTAATTTATATATTGAAAGAAAAGTAAAAATTAAACAAAACAAATGGATAAAAAATGAAAAACAAAAAATGAAAAGAAACTAAATGCTAAAAAAAAAACCAAACAAAACAAATGAATTTTAAAATTTATTAAAAACATGAAATGAAATTTATAAAAAGCTTACAGCAAAAAGAAAATGAAAATGGAAAATCAATTTCTTTTTTATGCTTGTGTTTTTCTCCCCCTCCTTTTTGTACTTCTTCACTTAATAAAAAAAAAAAAAAAAAAAAAAAAAAAAATAGAAACAAAGAAAAGAAAACTTTTGGAAAAAAGTGAGAAATTTCGAAAATTAAAAGTTCGACAATGCAAAATTATTTCGAATAAATGTTTTGGGTTACCATGCATCAAGTGAGACAACTATTTGGTACAGTAAACACAGGCTGTCTCACTCACTTTCACCAGCTCATTAGCGCCATCAACGGCCAACTTAGTCTACTTGATGCAAAATATTTATACATAGAAAACGGTTATATTTCATTTTATTTTTATAAAGTTAAATGGACCGTTGGATATTGATAGAAGCTGTAGCCCACTTTCTCAAATTATTAGAAGGCGTGGCAAAAAAAGAAACTTGATCTAGAAATTGGTCTCCCCAGCTGTTATATATAGTATGAACATACAGACGCAGAAAAAGATTTTAACAATTTTCAGAACTTTTAAAATTGAACTTCTGGCAGGTAAGATTTAGTTTTTTAAGTAAAATAAATCAGGAAACTTATTTTGTGGACACTATTCAAACTAATAATTCAGACTCAACTGAACTATTGCAGATATGTGGTCCTATAGGTACTAAGACTTGACCCGATTTTGAAAAAAGATCTACAGAGGTCAAATCAATTATTTAATTTTTTTCGAGTGAGTGATATATTGAAAATTAAACAGAAGCAATGAACGATTACGGTAATTAAATGGGTAAGTTTTTATACAAATAATATTATTTATTTATTCGACTGGTATGCGATCTATGTGAATTTGATTAGTTGTAGATATATATATGAAATGAGGCAGGTAAAATTTGATAACCCAAAAAAGGATTAACTCTCCGCAATGCCCGTTTCCAATAATACAACAGAACTTAAACTTTAAATGAATTATTAAAAACAACAATTTGAAGAAATAATTATTGAATTTACTAAATTCTTTGCCAGAATATTTAATAGGGGAGGGCAGCTTCCCCTTCTACCGAACTTCGCTACGTCCCTGATCTTTTACACTGCCCAACACCCGTTTAAGGCACCCTACAACAAATCAAGTATATTTCATATTTTAAACATAAAATTATATATTGATTATAGGGAACGCCAGCAGATAAAATTTTTTGCTCGACGAAAGAGAGGATTTTATTTTATTAGGTATTTGTTGAATAAATTTGGTCGAAGAAGTAAATTTTTCAAATAATTTTCTAAGCACAACAATAATAAGGCAAATAAGGCAATTTATTAAAATCTTCTTTGATTAGCACATATTAGGGATTATACCAAAAGAATCGGTTGTTATGTGGTGTATATTAGTCTTTAGAGATTTTAAATAGATAAAGATTTCTTCTTGCATAATATTTCTATATACGATTGTTATCCACAATAGCCTTCAACTGTACTTTGGCTTAGAAAGCGAGTTCGTTTTTTGAATATTTAGCTGAGAAGACCCAGATTGCTTTACCAGATATATGTATATGTGTATATATCCTGTGTTCAGTGTGTGTGTATTTGTTTTGTTTTCTTAGTTTTACATATTACAAATGCATCTAACGAAACTTGCAAATTTTCTTTGTGTTAGTTTTCTTTACTCTTCTGAGATGGAAATTAAAGTTACGTAAGCATTTACTTTAAATACGATGTGTTTTGTATCTGTGTGTGTGTGTGTGTTTTCAACTATTAGGCAACTATGGAATTGAATTTAAAATTAGGGAATTGAATATCGAGAATCGATTATTTGATATGCTGTGAATTGCAAACCGTTGCGACGAAAGGTTGAAGGCAGCTTCTGCGGCTGCTGCTGCCCATTTGAATGATGGCCTGAAAGTGAACTCTTTAGACGGCTATGAAATATTCATAGCGTTGAAATTTGCGTGCCACAGAAATAGGTTTACAACAATATCTGAATACTTACAAATATCTGAATAGCAGCTAAGATGATCGACAACTATAATGCTCTCTTATACTCTTTTATAGATTGGGCTATTAGCTCACCAATTACAAAGTTATTATCTCATTATTACTTACAATCAATTGATAAGAGTTTCAAGTTTTAAATTTCACATGTTTTTTTCAGATTTCTATAGCTTTAAAAACTCACAACTAAACTTGAATATCATTATTGAACTAAATTTAAATGGTAATATGGTAGTACATATGGATATAATTAGATCAGGTTTTTTTTTTTTTTTTGCAATGTGGGACTCTATCAAAAATGCTACAGAACTTCTAAAGGAGGGTGCATAAGTACATATCTGTCTATATATTTATATGTTGAAAATAACAGACGGCAAACAAAATAAACAAAAAAAAAAACCTCTAAATGAGGCGAGCGACCCTGTAATGATAGTTGATAGTAAGCGATAGGGAAGAAACCGAGCTGGCCAGCTCTCAAAAAAAGGGGAACAGAGAGAGAAAGAGAGAAAGAGAGAGAGAGAGCAAGAACTAGCAAGCGAATGGTTGAGTGAGATAAGAGGATTTTCGATGCAATCAAGACGATCGTTCCAAGGAATTGAGTGAGTAAATGGCCAATAGAGTAATGTAAGTGGGAGCAGATGAGTAAATGAGTGAGAGTGAGTGGGAATAAAGAATGACATAGTTATTAAATAATAGCCGGTTGGTTGGCTTACAGGTAACTGAGAACGGCAATGATAAATATCGCGTATACGCCCCGGGCCGGTTGACTCGGAACAAAACAACCTATCAAAGAGTAACTGGTGATAGTTGCTCATGTTCTTCTCTCGGCTTCTATATGTGTACATGTGTGTGTGTGTGTGTGAGTGTGTGTTAGGGTAAGTGTGTCGGGTAGTAGGTAAGCAGGGGAACGAAACGAAAAAAAAAATGCTCATGAGAATGCGCTCGCATTTCGTTGCACTTTTTTTTTCTTCTTTTTCTTCTTCTTTTTGTTGCATTTTCGTCGTTTTGCCGTTTATCCAGAGCTTAGAAATTGCAATTCTCGTGCTGTGTTTTTCAGTTTTATTTCAACACGCGGAACGGCAACAAAGCGGGTTTTTGTTGTTTATTTTTATAAATATTTTTTTTTTTTCATATAATTTGGTAAACGGAATTGAAATTGAAACTGAAATTGAAAACGGAAAAACTGCGCTTTGCGAAAGAATTTGCGCGGCTTTCTATGCAGTACGTTTCCCCATGTACGATCTATGCGATCTTTGGCTTATATCCTATATATCCATTTTGCCAAATCGCCAAAGTGTCTCTTCCACTTTATTCGAACTAGCTTATGAGGGATCGGATTTATTATGCTTTCTCTGCTCTGTTTAAAAGACATTATGAAATTCAACTCTTAGAATTAACCAATTATAAACAGAAACAGACACAGAGAAATAGAGAGAGGAGAGGGGGACAGTACAAGAGGGTGACAGAAATATAAATGAAAACATTTGCAAAAAAAAATAAAAAAGAAAAGAAATTTACATATGTATGAATATGAACATGTAGGTTTTTTTTATTTTTTTTTTGTTGTGTCTGAGTTTTTGTTTTTTTCCCGTTTCTTATTCTCCACTATTATGCAATATTTTATATTTATTGCACAAGATAACAGCATTAATAAAATATAAAAAAAAAACAAGGCTAAAAAATGGATGTATAGATATTTGTAAAAGAGTTTAAAAAAAGAAAAAGAAGTAAAATTAATGTGTGAATTATAAACTGAACCCGGCATTAAAAAATAATTGAATCGAATGGAATATACAATTTTGGTTTTTGTTTTTTGCTGGCCTTTGGCCTCAAGTGAAATGCTAGTAAATTTAGGCCTAAAATATTGTGTTTTTTTTTTTATATTTAAAAAAAATTAATTACTACAGTTGTTTGCCAGATCCGTTAACTAAACTAAACCAGCAAAAAGTGTCCATGTGTATTTTGCGGTGTGTTTGTGTATGTGCGCCAAAATAAAAGGAAAACGAAATAAAAAAATGTTATAGTAAACACAAAAACTAAAACTACAATGACTGACGACGTTAATGCCAATCCGAAGAGTGTAGTACTCTTATACAAAGTTTCGAAAAGTTTTTCTTAGGCGAGAGTCTTTTCAATATATTCTTAAATGTTTCTCTAAATGGAATATGATAAACCAAATTTTTTATTGTTATTATTGTTATTATTTTTGGAATTAAATGTATATGTTTTATGTCCATCGGCCTGGATGAACAAAACCAAGATCTTTGTTTACTTCCTAGGTCACTTAGACAACTCTTTTACGGATTAATTCATTCATGTACATATATCTCAATCTCTCCCAGTGAGATAATTTCATTTATAACTTGACATTTGAAATTTCCAAAATGTTCTTGACTATAGCAATCGTTTTAGAACCCAGCTAGCATACAAATCATTTTCGAAATGTCTTTAGTGTTGAAATATTTATAAATGAGCTCATTTTCTGATCATAAACTACTCCATTGTCTGATTAAAAATCAGTTTCGAGTACTTTTTGACTATATTTTTTAATTAATCGTGTTCTCCTCGTTTTAGCATTATATTTTGTTATATTTTGATTTCTATTAAAGTCGTTCTTTTTTTACGAAATAGGTGAATTCTTTAGAAACTACTATTTTACTGGAAGAATGACTTAAAGTCAAAAGGCAAAACTACTTAAGTTGCCAAATTAGAAATTGGAAAAGAAAAGAGTATTCCAATTAATTCTCTTGTTCTGTGATTAATTTTTATAATCCCAATTAAACTAATTGTAACTAAAATGTCAGAAGCTTTTGTGACAGATCTCATTCAAATACCATTGGAAATATGTCCAGGTCTACAAAGAGTCAGTCCTTTAGACGGTTTTTAGGGAAAAAAAAACATTCGAAATAAGTCTTCAGATTATATACGAAGCATTTTGAAAAAGGATGTTTTTAGTTAATGAAAAGAAGGGTATAAAAAAAAATCTATGGTTATGACGGCAAGGTGTGAGCGAGAGAGGTTATTAAAAGTGCATTCAACCAAAAATTATCTACGCTAGACAAAAGTTGAAAACACACACATGTGTGTGTGTGTGTGAGAACCTTTTCTTAATACATCTCCAACTAATTGCCTATATGTATGTTTGTATTGAAATAATAATATTTGCAGGCGTCTGCGCAAGGTTTTAAATATATATATAAATATATGTACATATATAAATTTATTTTATATAAATAATTTCAATTTTATTTCCCCTCCCTCACCATCATCCCCACCCTTTTAAGCAGTTTTCTTTTTGTTGTTGTGCGGTGTGTGTATGTTTTATTTTATTTTATTTTATTTTTTTTTTGCATTTTTCATTGTCAAAGTCGTTTTAGTTGGCTGACAAGTCTCGGACCTGGGTCTGGGTCTGGCGTATTTTTTTTTTTTTTTTGTGCTTTTCGAAACGTCATCGTCAGCGTTTGAGCGTTTGGAGCGCTGTCGTCGATGTCGTTTATGCATCGGTGTGAGTGCGCGTGTGCATTTCTGAACAAGTGAGTGTGTGTGTGAGTTTGTGAGTGTGTGATCATGCGCTAGCCAACAAGCCACCGTAAAATGTTAGTCAATTGACAACTAAAACGAAAATTATAAACAAAAAAAAAAGCAAATTATAGTCTCAAACACTTTTTCAACTGATTCTATATTTATCGGTTTTGTGAACTGCATTAATCGCATCATCATTTTACCACCAAGTGATGTTGTCTGGTGGAAAAAGGTTTAACAAATATTTAGCTAGACCAGAGATAATCACGTTTTGCGACTAACTCAACTTCCTCTTAAAGCACAAAGTCAAAATGGTTTGCCTAGAGAACGAGGTTGCTGTTGGGTTGTTAGCAAAGTGATAGATAGATAAGATTCAATTCAATACTTTGCTCGACATACTCATACAAATGTTCAACATGCTTTTCAATTTGAAACATTTAGCTTCCTTTCAACTATTTAACGAATCACTAAAATGATTCCTCACAATATATCAATCAAGAAATAAAAATTAATGAAAGGCCGTAGTCATTTTAATTTATTTTGCGCTTCATACATCAGACATATGTACATACATACATACATAATGAAACATATTCATAAATATATGTAAATATATGTAAATATATGTATATATGTATTGTAGTTTAAATTTCTGGACTCTCAAGTTACTTAATAACGAAATTTGTTCAGCAGTTTGTTCCTTATTGTATTCAGATGATGACCCAATTTACGTTAGGACAAACGTTTAGCACTTTGTTTCTCTAAATTTAAAAAATTTCAATACCCTTATATGTATAAATTTATACCAAGGTCCCTTTTTTTTTTCTTGAACTATGAAAGAAAGTTAATCCAATTCCAAACCGAATGATACGACGATAAAAATGATTTGATTAAAAATTAGATACTTTCTTGATCAATTTAAAAGAAATCAGCCCCGTTCTCGTTTGCATTAAAAATTAAATTTTTAAATGTTTAAGGCGATGCATTGACTAAAAAGGCAGAGATTTGAAATCAATTTAGGACAAAAACAAATAATTTGAAAATATATAAGTAAAAGAACATATCAAATTTCGTTTTCGACAAATTAATTCGGAATCGAAAATGGGAAGAGGCCTATATGTTAGGTTTTGTCTTGTTCTCCCAATTATAATAAAGTTAAATTTAGTTTTTAGATTAACGTAGTATATTGAAATTTGAGTTCCATGGAGAATGATAATGATATTTCCAATAAAAACAAATTAAATTTTTAGTACACTTTTAAAGATTTATTCCGCTTAAGTCAATTTTAAACCCTTTTCAAAATCAGTCAGTTGTTTATAGCGCAGCAAGAGAGAAGTTCCCGACTGCATAAAGTATGCATATTCTCATGACCAGCATCAAAAGGCGTTAGCCCTTTTAGTTTAGGATCTATTGGATTAAAACTTGGCAATTTAATATTTTATTACCAAAATTAGGTCGTGATTTGGCTGGATCGGATCCCTTAAATAGAAAAGATATACATATATATATAGATGAAAAATAGCCCTAAAGAGTTTTTTCTCATTTGTTGTCATAATACCTATGTATGGTTGTGTTTTGCATTGATTGGACTACTAAGTATATGCCTATTCGAAATAGAAAAACACAGAATGATAGTGAGAGAAAACCTATTAAACTATTATTGCCAGGGTATGCAAACTTTGTCAATATTATCTTTTATTTTTTCGCCATATTTGGACTCATTTCACTTCAGGTTTTCTGTATTACTTTGTCATTATTCGAAACGACTTTATGAACAAGATTCTAGGTCTTTTTTTTTTCTCGTGTTATAGCAATTGAAAATCGTTATTTTAAACAAACTTTCGAAAACTGATCATCAGTCATATAAATGGCTCAGTTGAGATGACGTTGATAATTTTTTCCTTTCGAAGATATACCCTAAACCATATGCAGTCAAGATTCAAATTAATTTTCAAATGGCAATTGCCAGAGCAATGAGGCATTCAAAAACGGAAAGCTAGCTAAACTAACGTTTAGAACCGGTTCGGTAAAGAGGCCTTTAACCCTATAAAACTATACTTTAAAAAAAAAAAAAAAAATGGTTGTCTAGTTAAATAATAAGGCGTAAGTCCGACGTTTGCATACCTATCGATCTACTAACTCATTTTTGCAATTTATTTAATTTTAATTGAGATTAAAATATTCAAAAATTATGATTGCAACAACTTTTAATACAGAAGGCATTCCAATCTATAGATTGATGGATGTTTTCCTTATAGAAGTTTGTTGCAAAATCTCTTCTTTTTCTATTACTATTGTTTACAACCTGCTACTAGGTTAGGCAGTTTTTGTTTTTATTAAAGTTGCAAGCTTCTTGGATTAGTCTAGCATTCCCAAGTGTCATTTGTAGTAAATGCCAAACGAGTATAAGATTTTTTAATTTCACAAATAATAAGAAAACAGTTGAGAGAGAAAGCGAGAGAGAGAAAGAGAGGGAGATCGGGAAGAGGCCAATACTGAAATAAATCAATGAACGGCAATTGGAAAAAAGATAAAAATAACACAAAAAAAAAGTGAAAAATTTAATTAAGTCAAGTTTAAAAAGTAGCAGCAACAACTATGAATAGAAAAAGGTGGCAAACAAATAAACCCTATAGGAGCGAGTGAGACAAAAAATATTACACAGCTTTGTCTAACAAAATGCAGGAAGAAACGAAAAAAAAAACAAAAGGCGGAACAGAAGAAAAAGAATAAGCAAAAAAAAAAAAATATCTAACACAAAAACAACAAGTATCAACAAAAAGCTGCAACGGGTCGTATGAGTGTTAGGTATTATCACACACACACATACACACACATACACACGCACACTATGCTGTAATCGTCATGCAATTAGCATTGCCAGCAAAAGCTCAAGTTCACTGACAAAGAAATCAAAAACACACACACACACACACATGCATACTGCGATAATATTGCCAACTGAGCGAAGCTTTAGAAATGCAATCAAATGACGTTAGTTGCCAGCTCAAGAGAGCACACAAGCATGAAAGAAACACAGACACACAAACACACACACATTTTGGGAGAGAGAAAGAGAGAGAGAGAGTGGCCGAGAGAGCGCTAAAGAGAGCAAGCTTGCAACTGCTCGTGAGTAGGTCAATCGTCGATCGTTGTGGGGTTGAGTAAACTTTAGCTCAGCCAACCGGCTTTCTGCCTATGCCATTAGCTTCCGCATTGCAAACGGGGAACAACAAATATTCAATGCCAAATGCCACACACACACACACACACACACACTCACAAACATAAGACTATCTGTGTGTTTGCAACAATTTATTGTGCTGTTCATGTTTGGATTAAACTTCCATTTTTATATAGTAATTGATGCAATTATGTGGGTAATTTAAATATTAATTGTCATTTCAATATAAAAGTATTTCTTTTATTTTTTTTTTCATTTCTATCGAAAGCTAAGTCTGCTCAATTAGGTTATCGATTGGCAATCCTTAGATCCATTTGGAATTCAAATTTTGGAAAGAAAATATTTTAATGCTTCTCCTCATTTGCATTCCAGTCAATTGCAGTCGCATAAATATCTAAAGATTTCCTCATTATGCATATACATAGCATTTATTATACTTATTTATAACGGTATGGAATATATTAGTAACCGGAATATGAGAAGTTGTATTTAGTTTATTTATATATATATTTATGTGCATATGTATATGTATGCAAATCTTTGTATGAAAATATTTCCAAATTTTTTTATGCATATTCACTGAAAAATCTAAGAAGTTCTTAACATCAATTACAATTCAAAAAATTTTGAAAAATTTGCAAACTACATAAAAAGAAAAAAAATCTTGAAATTGAATCTTAAACAATTCCAATTTTTCAAATATAGGACAAGAAAACACAAAACAAAATTACATACATTTATTTATTTTTGCTTAAGCAACGTCTTTTGAGAACTGAAAAGTATTTGGATTAATCTTGTTTATATCATTAAACAATTATTATATACTTATATGATATAAAATGTGCTCAAACGACTATTATGAAACCTGGACACAGGACCTATCCATAAAGTAAACATTTGGTATTTAAATGTAAAGGAACTAGTTAACGATTGCTACCCAAAGAAAAGAAAAGAGATTCCAATATAGAGAAAGGAAATTTAAAACAAAATCCATACATTACATGGGTTGTCTAGATTATAGATATTAAATAGTATACATAGTCAAATCTTAAGTTTTCTGATATTAAAATCTATAATAAAAATTTTCAAATATTTCCACAAGATAAAAATATAGGATAGACTTAGTTTTTTTGTTTGGTAAGTTTTTTATAATTAACAGACTTAAGATATTTCTCAGAGGAAAAGTGTTTCCAAGAAATCTCATTGAGAAAATCCATAGATAAGCTTCTGTTTATCAGATTAGATCTAGTTTCATCTATTTTTTATTTATTTTGTGAGTTGTTGGTTAAAATTTTTCCGTTTTGTCTTAGTGAACAAAGCTAAATGCCTTAGTCTAATGATTTAATTTTTATTATCTCTCCTTGATTAGTGTTCAATCATATTACCTGACACTTTGACTAGAGTTTTACCTCCTCTCTTCTACGCTTATACCTATGTATAGTAATCTATATTGAGAATGGAAGGGTTCTGTCGCTGGCGGGGGCCAAGAAATAACCGCACTAATTGCAACACGAGCCATTAAACGAGTCATTGGCAATTATCAGTAGCTACTTTTTAAGTCCCAAACGAAACCTGCAGCAGCAGCAACAACAATAACAAGAACAAGGCAAAAACCCTCGAGCCAACAGCAACAGCTACTTACGGTTAACCAGAGCAACACTTGGGCCAAAAAGCCGAGGTGAGGAGCGAATAGACACAGCTTGTTGCTAGAGTGTGCGACTGCCAATAGGGGGGGTGGGGCGTGTCCGTTTCGCGCCGCGGGATGGGCGGGGGAAATTGCCTTTGATGTGTATTTAAAATGTTTTCATTTTGAATACATGTGGGAAATTATTACATGTACATATGTACATACATATATGAGAAAAGGCCAAAGCTGTAAACCTGGTCAAACGGTAAACGGATTAATTACAGTTTGGACCAAAAGATATACATATACACTCCCTTCCGTTGTAGCTCTCTCTCTCTCTCTCTCTCTCTGTGTGTGTGTGTGTGTGTTTGTGAGTTTAAGCGGCTTTTTCATCTAGCTTAATTAAAACAGAAAACTGCAACAATTTTGTCACATTTATCACCTTTAAGTGAAAATTTTCATAAACTAAAGCCAGAAAGTGATGTTTGGCATTTAACTGGCTTTATTCACCCTTTCGTCTCTTCCCACACCCTTTTTTTTATTATTTTTTTTTTTTTTCGATTTTGGACTCAAAAGTTTTGTGTGGCAAAACTTGAACATGAAACCAACATTGCGACATTTGGCAAAGAAAATTGCCTTTGGCTCACCACAAAGTGAATGGAAATGCGAAGCTGTAAAAATGTTTCACAATTAATGGAAAATATGGAAAATAATTGTGCCTTATAAGGTAGAAGAAAGTGCAGCAAGTTAGCAATTTCGCTGAATTGAGCGGACCCGAGTGAGTAGAAGAAACAAATTATGCAAGTTTTAATTTAAAAGGGAAAAGGTATGTATATGTATCTACATGGTTGGAGGACCTTTCGATAAACGTCAAGAATGGACGAGAAACCGTGATAAATGTGGGCAAACGTCGGCAATCGGGGGGAAAAGAGGGGCCAAAACGGAGGGAGTTATACATCAAGCAAATGCAGGCTGACTGGCAATTGGTTAGAACACAAAACACCCTGAACATCGGTGATTGTTGTAGTTGTTATGGCATTCGTTGAACGCATTTTGTAACATGACCAAATAACGTAGCATACATTTCAGGGGTTGCAAATGCAACCAGCAAGCAGCAATCAGCAGCAGTTGCTGTAGCCGTAGCAGCAGCAGCAGCAGCAGCAACGAAATACACACATACACACACACACACACACAAATACACACACACACACACACAGGTACACAGTTTTCGTATCGTTTCGTTACGTTTCGGTTTTTTTTTTTTGCAAAATAATTGGCAAAAAACAACCGAAACAACAAAACGAAAGAAAATAGAACTTTCCCATTTTTGGTCTATCAAGCGCAGGCGCAGCTTACGTTTAAGTTATGCAACATCAGCAGCCAGCAGCCAGCAATGGCAGCAGCAGCAGCAGCCACAGCAGCGGCAGCAACAGCAAAAAAAAACCCTGCTGATAAAGGACAATGGCAATGACAACGGCAAGAGCAACCAAAACGTTAGCAATTCGAAACAGAAACACAAGTGCACTTGTTGCTGACACAACGCGCTCAAAACATTGAGAGAAAGAGTGACAAATAAAGTTGTTTAAGACAAATATATAAGCCCCATCCTGAAAGCTAATTGTTGTTTTCCTTTTTTTTTCATTTTTTTTTTTGGTTTTTTTGTTTTGTTTGTTAACTTTTGGCTAAACCATTTTAGTCAACAAAATGTGGCTTATTAAGCATTTGGAAATTAATCATTGTGTAAATATAACCTGAAGCCGACAAGCAGAGGAAAACAAGAAAAGAACTCTGAACAGGAAAAATAAAATCAACAACAGCAGAAGATAATCCATGGGAAAAGATGTGAATTTCATTTTGTGATCAGTGAAAAGAAAAGAAAAAAAAAAACTACAATATTGATTGTTCGTTTTTTTTTCTTTTTTTGAAAGTGTTGTTTGTCACCTTTTTGTTCCTTCTGGTAATTGAAATATACAATTACTCTTCTTGTGTGTGGAGTACGTATCAAAGTGGATTATCTAATAAATACAAAGATGGACGACGAAAGCGATGACAAGGATGATACGAAAAGGTAAGCAAAAGGACAGACGATACACACACAGACACACACACGCACAGACATACCACATAATCATATTATATATTAGCTATTCATAAATAGCCTCAGATTTGACTGCATTTGACAGTTAGACAAGTCATTGTCAAAATAAGGAAGAAAAAAAACCAAACAAGACAAATAAGAACCATTTCAACTGCGCAGGTTGAAGATAATATTTTCCATTCCCATTCCATAAAAAAAAAAAAATAAAAAAAACCCAAGAGAGAAAGAAAGAAAAAGTTTCCATACTAGAATGTAATTATTTTATTCCAATTGTAATTGGTAGTTCACACTTTCTGAATGGTAATTCAAGATATTTATCATAATAAAGGTAGTTCAATAATTCTCATCTTTCGACCTTTTCCCCTGCCCTTGCTGTTAATTGGTTTTTCGGTGATTGCTTGTATCATATAACAAATTACAGAAATCATTCCCTTACGATTTGTAACCTGTTTTTGGCCTCAATTAGTTGATAATAGAAATGTGAACTGTTTACCGTTAATTGCAAATAAAATATTTCTGTTTCATCTCCCAATTTTAATTCATGTATGTATGTATGCTGAATTTGATGATTTTCTCTTTTGATGCGTTAGATAACATAGCCAACAATGAAATCAATAAGCATATATAATCAGTTATGAGTGGTAGTATCAAAGACAACTCAGTTTGTTTGCTTCCATCCTTCCATCAATGTCTTAAAAACTAAAGCAACTTATCAAATGCATGAATAAAGTTATCTAACGGAACTCAAAATATGATTTTATAATCACATGTTTTGCGATTATTATTTCCTTTTTCGACATTGATTGTATGTGAAATATCTCCCTCTCTCTCAATTGCTGCCAGATAAAGAAGAATCACATGCTTTAGCCATGCCAGTTAGGCTAGATTTGTTTTCTATCTGAATCTGCCTCTACATTATCCTTAGGCTGAATCTTTGGAAAAACGTTTGATTATTGATATCTTTCTAACTATTTTATCCTAATTTACTTTTGATTAATACAAACTTTGTCCATTTTCCAATTTCATAGACAAGTTTTAAGTTATAAGACATAAATATGTTTTATTTTATGTTTTATGTTATAAAGTTCCCCCTATTTATCTGTGTATCACTTTGCATATGGATTTATATATATAGTAGAATTGTAAATTAGAGATTAGTTTCAACAAAATTGGAACACTTTTTTTTCACTTTCAATAAAACTAAATAAATTCATTTCGATTGATTCATCCAGGTGACTCAAAGAGGGTTGAATTGCTTGTTAAGCAATTAGTTACATGTCAAATAATATTCACTTCGATTAACCTGAACTGACAATAGCAGCTAATCTAAAGCTTGTGGGCCAACATCTACCCACTGTTCAAAGTTTTTCAACAATTTCGACATGGAAAATGTCAAATGCAAGTAAAGAAAAAGCCATTTCCAAAATAAAAAAAAAAAAATAAAATAATAATAATAATAAATAATAATTCAAAAAAACACACACAGTTTGCTGTAGCGCAACAAATGTGAATTGACAAAAGGTTCATACATGTATTTACATATATGATAGACAACACACGACCATCAGCCAATCGGCAACCCCTAACCCAAGACACACACATATCCAGCACACTCATTCACATGCATCACCCACCCCTTCATATGTACATACATACCTACATATACATATCAGTGGGAGACGGCAGGAACTGAAACTGAGAGCATATGGGCATTTTTAGCTAATCAACGCCAGACAAAGACTCAATGGGCTAAGGACACGTGGGCTAACGTTGGGTTAGCAGCTGTCCATCAAATAGCTAAGACTTTGCAATAAAAGTGAAAAAAGCGGGGGATTTTCATTTATCTAACATTAACTTATAGTCGATTTGTTCCATTATGTGATCTGATTTGATTTGATTTGATTTGATTTTGTAACTCGCAGTTTTCTTTGCAGAAAATCAAGAAATCTGAGCGAAAAAAAACGTCGGGATCAGTTCAATTCGCTGGTGAACGATCTAAGTGCTTTAATTTCGACATCCAATCGAAAAATGGATAAATCAACAGTTTTAAAATCAACCATAGCATTTCTTAAAAATCACAATGGTAAATAGTATCCAAAAAAGAAAAAAAAAAACCTCCATTAATTAGTATTATTTTTTTTTTTTTTGTCGATTTTCCACTGTTTTTTGTTTTTCTGCAGAGGCAACGGATCGTTCAAAGGTTTTTGAGATACAACAAGACTGGAAGCCCACATTTCTAACCAATGATGAGTTTACACATTTAATGCTGGAATCTTTAGATGGTTTTATGATAGTTTTTAGCAGCATGGGCAGCATATTTTATGCCTCTGAAAGTATTACCTCACAGCTCGGATATTTGCCGGTAAGATGTTTCATTCAATCCAATATCAATTTGTGCAATTTTAGATTGTGTGTCGTTTGTTTTTTTTGTTTGTTTTTTTCGTTGTTTGTTTTTTTTTTTTGTTTACTTTTATCAGAATGATTTGTATAACATGAGCATCTACGATGTGGCCTATGAAATGGATCATGAGGCTCTGCTTAATATATTTATGCATCCAACACCGGTGATTGAGCCAAGGCAGACGGATATCAATAGCAGCAATCAGATCACTTTCTATACACACTTAAAACGCGGCGGCATTGAAAAAGTCGATGCCAATTCCTATGAGCTGGTCAAATTTGTGGGTTACTTTCGTGGGTAGCTGATTGGATTTTCTTCCCAATGGAATATCATAACTTTATAATTTTTCTCTTTCCTTTTGCTGCTACCCACCACGCCCCCACCCCCAATCAACCACCACCCCCATGTAGGTAACGATACCAACACATTGGCCAACACATCAAGTTCAGATGGAGGCGGTAGTAGCCATTCTGTCGGATCCAGCAATCACAACAATTTGCCACGAATTTTTCAACAGAATCCCAACGCGGAGGTAGATAAGAAATTGGTATTCGTTGGCACAGGACGCATACAAAATCCGCAATTGATACGAGAAATGAGCATCATTGATCCCACCAGCAATGAGTTTACCTCAAAGCATAGTATGGAATGGAAATTTCTATTTCTCGATCATCGAGCACCGCCAATCATTGGTTATATGCCATTCGAAGTGCTGGGCACTTCTGGCTATGATTATTATCATTTTGATGATCTAGATAGCATTGTGGCCTGTCACGAGGAATGTGAGTAGATTTAGGTTGAATCACATATTGTTGTTGTATAACTGATCAACTGTTTGCAGTACGACAAACCGGCGAGGGTAAATCCTGTTATTATCGCTTTCTCACAAAGGGTCAACAATGGATTTGGCTGCAAACTGATTACTATGTTAGCTACCATCAATACAATTCCAAGCCCGATTATGTGGTATGCACTCACAAGGTGGTCAGCTATGCCGAGGTGATTAAACAGAATAACAAACCAACAAAAGGATGTGGCGCTGGCTCCACCAGCAGCAGCAGCAAAGCAACTTTAACATCATCGCAGACAAACACCAATACCAACACCAACACCAACACCAACAGCAGTAAATCCGCAACGGCGACAACAACTCTACGCGACTTTGAGCAGAATAATTTGGATAGTTCCCTTTTGGGTGGCATTAACAGTTTGTCCACAAGTTTGATCAGTGAAGGACAAGGTATTGGCGCTGGCGCCGCTACCAGCAACACTTCACCCAATAGAATGGATTCATCACCCATGTGGTCGGCATCGGCTGGCGGTGGTCCAACTGGATCGCAAGCTTGTCAAATAAACCCATTGAAAATCTCTAGACCTTCGTCAAGTTATGGAAATATCAGTTCTACTGGTATATCGCCAAAGGCAAAGAGGAAATGCTATTTCTATAATAATCGAGGCAATGAATCGGACTCAACATCAATATCGGCAGAATCAGTGACCAGTAGGCAATCCATGATGACGCATGTCAGTTCGGTGAGTATGAATCGATGGAAATAATCATGTGAGAATCTTTTAAATTTAATGCATTTTTCTCTCTTAGCAAAGTCAACGTCAACGTTCACACAATCGGGAACATCATTCGTCTCAGCAGCAGCAACACCAGCAGCAGCAGCAACACCAGCAGCAGCAGCAGCAGCACCAGCAACAGCAACAACAGCACCAGCAGCATCAACAGCAACAGCAGCAACAGCAAAATCAACAACAACAACAACAACACCACCAGCAACAACAACAACAACAACATCAACATATTACACAACAGCAACTATTGCAGCCGCAACAACAATTGCAAATGTCCTCAAATTCTGGACAACCGAAATTATTGCCCATTTTACCATTGGCATCCACACAAATTGTAAGCTCCAATGCATGCCAGTTTCCTCAGCCTGCTTATCCCATATCCAGTCCCCAATTGGTCGCACCGACATTCCTGGAGCCGCAGCAATATCTAACGATACCCATGCAACCTGTTATAGCGCCATTTCCAGTTGCACCCGTCTTATCGCCGTTGCCTGTGCAACAGCATCCGGAATTGCTGCCACCAGGAGCTGTGGTCATGACGCCCACACAGAGCCAATTGCAGGATCAATTGCAACGGAAGCACGATGAATTGCAAAAGCTAATAATGCAGCAGCAGGATGAATTGAGAATTGTCTCAGAGCAATTGCTATTGGCCCGCTATACCTATCTGCAGCCGATGATGCCAATGAGTTTTGCTGCTGCAGCTGCTGCTGCCAGCAATAATGTACAGCGTAATTTTGGTTTTAATAGCAGTAGCAATGTGGTTGAGCCACAATTTAATCAATATGGTTTCGCATTGAATTCTGAGCAAATGTTAAATCAGCAAGATCAACAAATGATGATGCAACAGCAGCAAAATTTGCATAGCCAACAGCAGCAGAATATGCATCAGACTCAAAATCAGCAGCAAATGCAGCAACAAGGGCAGCAGCAGCAGCAACAACAACAACAACAACAGCAACAACAATTGCAATTGCAACAAAGTCAAAATAGCATGTTGTCGCGGGAAGATATTGAGGATATAGATGCATTTCTTAATCTTTCACCGTTACAATCTTTAAATCAACCAAATACACCTAACAATATTAATTCTAATCAGCAATATAATAATAGTCATAATACTAGTAACAGTCAGCAGCAGCAGCAGCAACAACAACAACAACAACAACAACAGCAACAGCAGCAGACATCACAGCAGCAGCAGCAACAGAACATCAGTAATAATCAAATTAATGCCAACAACAGCAACAACAATTCAAGTGCACCACAAAATACAAATGAAGATTCATTATTATCTTATATGCAAATGGCCACAGAATCGAGTCCATCGCTTAATTTTCATATGGGTATAAGTGACGATGGGTCTGAGAGTCAAAGTGAGGATAATAAAATGCTTAACAATCAGCAGCAACAGCAACAGCAACAACAACAGCAGCAGCAGCAGACGCAGCAGCAACACCACCAACAACAACAACAACAGCAGCAACAACATCAACAACTTCAGCAACAGCAGCAACAACAACAACTCCTTAACCAGCAGCAATCAGCTAATTTTTTCAACTCAAATCCCTTTCAATCTCTCAATAATAATAGTAATAATAATAACAATAATAATAATAATAGTAACAATAATAACAGTAATAATACCAATAATAACAACAACAATAATAATACTAACATTGTTAATAATAATAATCAGAATCAAAATCAAAATCAAAGTCATTTGCCAAACGATTTGGAAATTCTACCATATCAAATGTCGCAAGAGCAATCACAGAATCTATTCAATTCACCGCACACAGCCCAAGGCAATAGTCAAAACTAACTAACTAAACCCACAATCTAAATATCAAAATAACTTACTCTCCCTTTCTCTCTAAAAAACTAAACAAAACCCACACAATAATCACGTGTATGTATCTTTAGTTTATATTCCCATTATACTATAAACCATTCTGTGTATTAAACTAAATGATTTCGTTTCGGTTTTGGGCTATGTCTATCTGTCTCTTCTATTCATTTTTTATAAATAATTTCTTTTCTGTCTTTTAATTTCTTTTTCTATTGTCTTTCCTCTCTATTTTTTATATTATTTAGTTAAATTTTTAGTGTATAGTTGTAGATCTCAACAGACTGAGTATTGTTTGTTAGTAAATAATAGCTGATAATGTTCTCAAATTAAATATTAATTAAAATGTTTGTTAGTACAACTTGTTAGTTGTTAACTAATTACCCATCAGTAAGGATCTCTGTGTCTATGTAAATCGAACCTTAATTTAACTAATATCTATTATGCTATACCTATTATACATACATAAGTACATATGCATATGTATCTATTAATTCGTCTACTGTATTTTTTGTTGTCTTTTTTTTTTTTTTTGTTAATTATATCTACTTTAGTTTTTAAAGACTGCTCTGACTATATATTAATTAAGTTATGCTTAACTATATATGTATATATGTGAAAATCTAAGTTATTATCTTAGAACTCAGGTTGAGATTGCAACTGAATTTGGTTTTCTTTTCCCTTCATGTTATTTTCTACAATTCAATTTTATTAAATTTAAAACTCGAAAATAATTCCCGCCGTTGTAGCTTTTCCTCTTCGTATTAGGGGCACCTGCTGCCTTCTGTTTCCTTTTTTGTTTATGTTGTTTTTTGTTATTGTATTATTAAAAAAAAAAAAAACTCGATCTTAGAAGAGAAAAGAAAAGAAGATGAAGTCGACCCAAAAACCTTATGTTAATAATATTTAATCAAGAAGCAAAAAAAAAAAAAAAAACTCAACTACATCTACCTTATTACAATTAGTTACAATTACTCGTCTAAGATACTGTACATACCTATAAATGATAAATAAGGCATTCTGTATATATAATATATAATAATTATTATCTACTTGTATATAGCAATTAGATATTTTAATTTAATGCTAATCCATATTCAAAAAACTACAAAAAATTGAACAAAAGACAAATACAAAAACTGTAATAAAGTAATGCAAATAGCAAAAAAAAGTATAGATCATTCCATTTGTATGATTATTTCAGAGACTATAACTTTAATATTCTCTTTGATGAAGTCTCATAATATCAAGCTCTAATTTATTTCTTTTCGCCCTACTTTGGATAAAATATTTAAAAACTTTCAGATATTAAGATATTACTTAATGGCAAAAGTAAAGTCATAAATATTTGATTGTTTAATGGCCATCTTTACTTTAAATCAATCCAACGAATTTATTTAATAAATTTAGAATTTTTGTTCAGCTTGTTGTCCAATTTAAAGGAAATTAACTCAACATTTTCTTTTTTCTTGCCTTCAGAGACTTTGCGATTCTCTATTCACCAAAAATACCACTCTTGAAAATATAATGTATGTGTATACATTTATTTTTGTTTCAAAGAAGTATATCAGCAATGCTTAATTTTAATGTATATGTATGTATATATATAGGTATATATAAAGGTATAAAAAAAAAATAATGTATAAGAGAGAAAATCAAAAAGTACAAGGTGTTTCTATTGTCTTATTTTCTTTTCCTTTTCTTTCAGACACGCAGCTTGGCAATGGCATTCTGTAGAATCTGAAATTCGGAATTTATGTTGTCCATCAAATTGGAAATTTGCGGCTTTGAATCCAAGACCTCAACACTCTGGGTATAGGCATTATAACGAACTCCAAACGGACGTGGTATCGAATTGGCAAATTTGCTATATAAAACAAATCAAAATTCAAATCGGTAAGAATAATGTTGTAATTGTTAAAGCTCATTTACATCACTTACATGGTCTTTTCCTTGGCACTTTCAAAACTATCAGCCACATAGTACAAGGGCTGGAACTGTGTTATCGGATATTTGGTTATGCCAGTGACCTCGGGCTCAAAATCCTTCAATTGTGGCTTATCGGTTAGACAATATTCCAATTCGCCATAAGAGGAAAGCAAACCAGCGCCATAGGCTTTCAGTTCACCCTCTTGACGGCAAAGGCCATATTCTACCGTGAACCAGAATATCTGCAAAAAGGTTTCAAAATGCTCTTTGCTGTTAATTCATGCCAAATAGATTGCCAATTAGATTGACCAACCGTGGAAAGTTTCTCAATGTAGTCATCGGGGGCACCCAATGAGGCCAGTCCAATCTCCTGACTGAATTGAGCAAATGCTGGATCTGCAAAAAGCGGCACATGACCCAACAGTTCGTGGCAGACATCCGGCTCTGGAGTATACATGGGTTTGCTGGGATGTCGGATATATTGAGTGGAGTGGAAGACCCTAAAGGCAAGGCCAGCTAGAAAATCGCGAGAGCTAAGCAATCCAGCAACTGGGCGCAGGGTAAAGCCAGTGCAATCTGGGGATAATAATAATGATCGATGGTAATTGATTTAAAAGAGAGATGGCGGGATTGCTTACCTCTCAAAAAGTTGGACACATCCTCCAGCTGAGGTATATTATCCTCGCGGAAACCACAATTGTCAACCAGTAAGGGGAACACATGATTGTATTCCCTGCAAGCATGGCTCTTGTACAGTTTACTCAAATTCCTAAAGATAATGCCCCAAGTTTCAATCTCCTCCTTGTTATAGTCGACATGGGGTAGCGGCTCGCCGTGCTTATAATTGTAGGCAATGTCGGCAAAATATTTACGACGCTTACGGTATTCGGGATCAGTGAATCCCGGATGATCGGAATCCAATTCGGCGCCATAGCTTAAAATCTGATTGGCAAAACGATCCAAATCGCGTATACGACGTGGAAACCATGGCACTGCCGTTGCATTATCCTTATAATCCCGCGAAATGATATTGAAATAGCTGCATTGCTGTTTCATTTCCTCAATGGCCTTGCCCAAAGCCCCAGATTTACCATCGCACTCCACAAAGAACTCATAGCCGGGCACACGCAACGAGGAGCGGGACTCAATGTGAACCAAATTGATGTCGTGCTTCTTAAAAATGTTCAATGTATTTGCCAAGGCACCACTCGACAAGGACGAATCCTTGGGCGAGAAGAGTAGACATGTATTGCGAGCCTCCTTTATATCAACTCCCTCGACTATATAGGCGGAGTCTTCAACGCGCGTGGGCTATCATCATGATCGTGAGGTGGTAAATAAAAACATATACATATATATACATAATTATAGTAGATTATTTTTTAGTGCCTTATCAATTCTCAAGCGGATTTCGCTTGCATAATATGGAAAACCTAATTCTCTTATCAACAATCAGCATCAATGATTGACAATGGGCTGACAAAAAAAAAAAACATCCATATATGCTATATATGTACATATATTCCACATAAATCGTTACATACATACAATGTATATTGTATAACTTTGGCCATTATTGGCAAGCATTCTTCAGCGAAGCCTTAGATAGTCTATTTGAAATTGAAATTGTATATCAAAGGTTCTAGACCTGACCGCAATGGCAATCAGTGCGTTCAGGGCTATAGATTTGAGTTTTTTGTTGATCTTGAACTTGGTTTTGCATAAGCAAAAAATTTCCAAGGTTTTTCAATACGACAGGTTAGAAATTGGTTAAGGCTATCTATTGGCAATAAAATCAAATAAGAAATATAAAAATAATGGAATTCAAAAATACAAAAAAAATGAAGTAAGTAAGTCGTCTCGCCGACTTGGATATACCATACACCAGTAAAACAAATATTTTAAATTTATAATAACCAATACATTTTCGTATTTAAAAAAAACTGTTCACATGCTTTTCACAAGCATATCTTAGTATTTCGCTCACTCAAGCATACGAGCACCCTAGCGCCCCCACCAGCCAACGGCCAACTCCGGCCATATGGAAAAACGTTTATATGCATAACTTGGCTATTTTTAGTCCGATTTTGATCAAATTTGGTATTTTGCTGAACATTAGTATCAAATTTAAGTGTGCTAAATTTGATTGCACACGGTAGAAAATTACGGGAGATAATCGAGTTTTTTCAAATTACGGGGGGCGGAGGGGGCGTGGCAAAATCTTTACACATCAAAAATGTGCGCAATTACTAAGCAAATATTTATACTAACTATGGTGTCTCTAGTTGAAATAGTTTTTGAGAAAATCGGTTTTATTTAATTTGCGGGGGCGGTAGGGGGCGTGGCAAAATTTTTACAAATACAAAATGTGCGCATTTACAAAGCAAATATACATACCAAATTTTGTGTCTCTAGTTGCTATAGTGTTTAAGAAAATCGGTTTTATATCATTTGCGGGGGCGGTAGGGGGCGTGGCAAACATTTGAAACAAACTCGATAAGCGTACATATGACACGAGTCTACATACTAAATTTGGTGGCTCTAGCTCTTATAGTCTCCGAGATCTAGGCGTTCATACAGACGGACGGACGGACGGACGGACGGACGGACGGACGGACGGACGGACAGACGGACGGACGGACGGACGGACGGACGGACAGACGGACATGGCTAGATCGTCTCGGCTGTTGATGCTGATCAAGAATATATATACTTTATGGGGTCGGAAAAGCTTCCTTCTGCCTGTTACATACATTTTAGCGACTTTAATATACCATTTCACCCTATGGGTGTATGGTATAATGAAGTAAGTAAGTCGTCTCGCCGACTTGGATATACCATACACCAGTAAAACAAATATTTTAAATTTATAATAACCAATGCATTTTCGTATTTAAAAAAAACTGTTCACATGCTTTTTACAAGCATATCTCAGTATTTCGCTCACTCAAGCACCCTAGCGCCCCCACCAGCCAACGGCCAACTCCGGCCATATGGAAAAACGTTTATATGCATAACTTGGCTATTTTTATTCCGATTTTAATCAAATTTGGTGTTTCGCTGGATATTAGTATCAAATTTAAGTGTGCTAAATTTGATTGCAAAAGGTAGAAAATTACGGGAGATAATCGAGTTTTTTCAAATTACGGGGGCGGAAAGGGGCGTGGCAAAATTTTTACACATCAAAAATGTGCGCAATTACCAAGCAAATATACATACCAAATATGGAGTCTCTAGCTAAAATAGTTTTTGAGAAAATCGGTTTTAGTTGATTTGCGGGGGCGGTAGGGGGCGTGGCAAATTTTTTATAAATACAAAATATGCGCGTTTACTAAGCAAATATACATACCAAATTTTGTGTCTCTAGTTGCTATGGTGTTTAAGAAAATCGGTTTTATATCATTTGCGGGGGCGGTAGGGGGCGTGGCAAACATTTGAAACAAACTCGATAAGCGTACATATGACACGAGTCTACATACCAAATTTGGTGGCTCTAGCTCTTATAGTCTCCGAGATCAAGGTGTTCATACAGACGGACGGACGGACGGACGGACGGACGGACGGACGGACAGACGGACATGGCTAGATCGTCTCGGCTGTTGATGCTGATCAAGAATATATATACTTTATGGGGTCGGAAAAGCTTCCTTCTGCCTGTTACATACATTTTAGCGACTTTAATATACCATTTCACCCTATGGGTGTATGGTATAAAAAACCAACAAACTTGTTTCTGACCTAAGGTTTTGAAAAACTCTTTAAAACTCTAAACAAAGTGTTTAAAATTTGTTTAGAACTTTGTTAAAATCTTCAAGAGTGTCAAATTTAGTTAAAGTTTAAGAAATCCAAATAAACACATAATTGGAAAAGCACAAATAATTTTTTTGAGTAGGACTTAAAACGTGTTGTAAATATGTTTTTAATTTTTACTTCAACTGAATCTAGGTTAAGCCAGTTAAAGTTTCAACTAGTATTATGTAAAAAATCTTTAACCGGTTTTAACTAGTTGCACTTTTGCCATTTGCTAGGATATAGGAATTCAATTTAATCATATAGTTTTTGGCAAATATTTACAATATAAATTCTTTGAATTTTTTTTTTTTTATTTTTGTTTTTAGAATTTACTGTTTTGAGCTCAAAATATTGTTATTGTTTTTTTGTTGTGCCAATTCTTGTTTCACTTTTAAACATACATGTATATATTTATTTTGTATAGTATTAGTAGGGGGAAGTTCCGATTATACCTTATCAAAGGAAACCTGACGTTGGTACATTTTTGTCTTATTGTTGTCTATCCGTGCACACACGCAAAAGTTATAGATTCAATTTCAGATTTAGATTCAGATGATGATGAGTGAAATAAACACTACGAACCGAACGACAATCAGCTTAAAACTGATTTCATTTTTCACTTAATCATGAGTTTAAATAGACTTGTTTGGGGCCCGAGATCTGTAGCCCAGAAGCTACATTCATAGCTAGCTAATCTTTAAGACAATAATAAAAACCCAATCTGAAAAAAAAAAAAACGACAACAAAAACAAAAACAAAACCAGAAAATAATAATGCGAGCAATCGAGCGAATGAAATAGCATCTCCTTTGCTGGAAATTCACGTTGGGAGGAGGGGAGGGGTTATCAATAGGCCTTTCGGTGTCTCTTGCTTATATTTAAATAGATTACATTCTATACATATATGAATATACACTATATTTATGAACACATGTATATATGTATTTGTATGTATATATATACATATATATTCTGGTACTTCTCTCATGGGTTGCTACTTTGCTGGGGGTCTAAAAATCAAATTGTTGGCTAGTTTTTTTTTTTTTTTTATTTTTTCCATGTTATTGTTGCAAATTCTAATGACAAGTTCTAACCAAACGGGTTCAACGGCATTTCTGCTCAATTAATCGGTTAGTAATAAACAGTTTAAAAAAAAAAAAAAGTTGATTTTGAAAAGCAAAAAAAAAACAAACTAACTTTTGGGGGCACGCGCTAGTCTAAAGTAGAAGTAGTCTAGCCTAATGACAGTTACAGTTGCTGAAACTGTTAGGCCGAGAAAAAAAAAAAAACACCGTTAGATCAATCACCTGGTTTTTATTTCGATAGGCATAGTTTTCAGTTTAAACCTTAAATGGCTGAGATTCCAAAAAAGTTAATTGTAATAGTTGATGAAATAATTACACTGTCCTACAAAAATACAACACACACACACACACATTTTAAATGTATGAACTCTCTCTGTATGTGTTTTTCTTTATTGTTTTCTTTTTGTAATAACGGCTTTTTTTAACTTGTCGCTCTCACTCCCTCTCTCTCCTTTCACCTGTCGATAGAAAATATAAATTTGTTATCGTTATCGTTTATATTTTTCGCAATATGTGTTGTTTTATGAAAATTAAAAGTAAACTTTGCGTGCTATTAAATGTTTCCTCTGTATAAAGGATTTCCCAATGAGGAAACATCTTGTATATAATTTATAAAAAGAGAGAGACAGAGAGACTAATCTAAATAGACAATTTATCTAGTTTAGTCAAATTTTGAATGTAAATGGCCAAATGTTTAGTTTAAATATTTAGTTAGGTATTTATTATAAATTACGCATAAAATGTGCATGTAAATTGACATTTCATTTTTGGATGCTGCACACACACACACGCACATACTGAATGTGCGTGTGTGTGAGTGTGTATGCATATTCGTTGCATCAGAATCTAGCATATGAGCGCCAAAGTGAGGTGAGCAGGCCGCGTTTTGGATGTTGCGTTTGCTGGGGACTCGTTTGTGGGCGTATGTTCTTCAATGTGCAGCCCACAGGCAGATCGACCTACAAACAATAAATCATATTAAAAATAACAACAACAAACGATCGATCGATCGATCGATCGATCAACATCAATTTGCCTTCGCATAGAGTTTTGCATTACTTTAAGTTCAAGCTCGGTTATGTGTAACTTACTGATTGCTGGGAGGTCACCCGAATGGGCTCTTTATCGGGACACACCACATAGGATTCATAGCCGGAGAAGAGTTGATTACTGCTGGATGATGATGATGCCGGCTTCTCTCTTAGTTCTGCGGGAGCCAGACTAGATAGAGACTCCAGTTGAGGCAAATTGATCTCTGGTTGACTGGGTGCAGGTGTGGGCTTGGCAGCTAATTGTAAGGGTGAGGGGGAAAGCATTTGGTTTACACATAATGATCTTGCCAAAAGTTTTGAAACCTCTTACATTTAATATGTATGCGGAAAGTGCAGCTCAAGGTGACTCCATCTGTGGTGGTAGCTTCGTATTTAATTGTATGTTCACCCAATCTGAAAAGAGCGCCAGGGAACTAACGAAAAAAAAAATAAATAATTTACTTAGATCTAGTTGATTCTCGATAATTTTTGTTTGTTTTTGAACTCACATGAGACTTAAAGATCTTCAGCAGTTTACCCTCGAAACGAGGCTCATCCCATACCACGGAACGTAGGTTTTGATTCTCTTTTAAGTGAACCTCAATCGAGGGTGGACAATAGTTGGCCTTAGCCGAACCCAATTCCAAATCCAATCGGGAATTGTCACTACTACCCACGGTGACATCGGATGGTGCCACTGCAGCATCCACTAATGGTAATGGTGATGGTGATGGTGACGCTGATAATGAGGCATCAATCAGCTTGGCTGATGAACGCTGTTCAAACGCTGGAATAGTTTGTGGCGAACTGATTGTATCAAAGTTGAAGAGGGGAAATGGCGCTGGTTCACGTGTCTTGGGCACAGACGATGATCTAAATAATGAAGCTGGTCTCTGATGCTGTCGACTGATGCTAGTTTGGAAAATGGGTGTGGTTCTTGCAGTCGGATTGAAATTAAAGGAGAATTTTTCCGAAACAGGTGGAGGGGAAACGGCGACTATGGGATTTTTGATGGTGATAACTGTTTGACAGCCAACCGCTTGCTTGCTGCTTGGATTCTGGGCACGAAAGATAACCTTGTGTATGCCAGCCGGCAGATGTGATTGCAATTGAGCAGCCCAAGGAGGCTGCGCTGTAATGTGACGTTGATCTAAATTGGTTTGCGGGGCCTGAAGTATGACATGAGCTTTGGTCTGTCCCGGCTTAAGAAGAATGACCACGTTCTGTGGACATCTAATAAAGGGTTTGACTCGTCTAGGACCCGGCAGCTGAACCCGTCCGGCCGGCAGCAGTGGCAGAAGATTATTGCCCAGCGATGGCTGGCATTGTAGCTGATTGGCAAAAGTCCAACCCATAGGCATGCAGGTTATAAATGAAGGTCCTGCTGCATGGAAACCCTTGCGGCATTTCAAATGACAGAAGTCACCAAAATTGGAATGGCGCTGCGTGCAGCTGGACGGAGAGATCAGTCCGTTTTGAGCGGGCTGTAAAGGTGGGCAGGGACCAAAGCTTTTTCCAATGCTTGGTGTTGAATGCTGATTGATAGCTACAAAGATATGCAAAAGAAGAAGTAATATAGTTAATAAACGTTTAAAGGTTAAGATGATACATACCAATGCATTTATTGTCCTGGCCGTCCCATTGTCCCGTTGCCCCACATGTACGTATTTCCGAACCCTGGAGCCTATAGCCAGAATTACAAATGACCTTGCAACGTGTGGTATAAAAGTATTTCCTCTTATGGCGATATTTATTGCAATGGGCTCTGCCATTAGCTGGAGCTTGGAAGCGTACACACTGATCCCGCACATCTAGTGGAGGACGTGGAAAGGATGATACTGGATGTCTATTAACTTCCGGTAGTTTGGGCACATCTAATAGATTGGGCCTCCTCGCAGGGTATTGTGGCAACTCGGGGAGTCTAGACTCTACGTGTGGCTTAGTGGTATCGTGTAGCTTGGGCCTCGTGGGCAATTCTGGTAATTTCGGTAGCCTAAACACAACTGGGGGAGATCTGGTTGTCGTTGTTGTCGTTCTTGTTGTTGTGGTGCTATCTTGACAACGGAAACCGCCTAGTTCATTAACACAAATGCCAGTTAGACAGCCGCCATTGTTCTCTTGACATTCATCGATGTCTTGGCATCTTCTCTGAGTCTCATCTAATTGATAACCCTCGGGACAGATGCATTTGAAGGATCCTTGCGTATTTTGGCATTCGTGGGAACAGCCGCCTTGATTCAATTGGCACTCATCAATGTCGACACACTTGCCAACAGCTCCGAGTATGAATCCCAGTTCACATGTGATGGGCTCACATCCACCTTCGGGTGTTTCCCTTTGCCGGCTACCTGGTGGGCAGCCCACCAAGGCGGGTCGGCAACTGCGTCCATCGGATTGGAGGACATAGCCCAGTGGACAGCCACACTCAAAGCCGCCCTCTTTGTTAATGCACTCGTGGGTGCAACCACCCGACAGAAGACCCGAACACTCGTCAACATCGACGCAGCTGAGTTTATCCTTACTAAGTTCAAAGCCTTGGTCGCAGGCACATTGATGGGAACCTAAAAGGTTGATACAGATGTGGCTACAATTACCGAAATCTTGAGAGCATTCGTCCAGGTCCACGCAGCTAAGACCGTCCGCAGAAATCTCATAGCCCTCCGAGCAAGAGCAGGCAAAGCCGCCAGGTTGGTTCAAGCAAAGCTGCGAGCATTGGCCATTGTCTATGAGACACTCGTCGATATCCTGGCATATGTGGCTATCCTTAGAGTCGAGCTTGTAGCCCAGTGGGCAAGCGCATTGATAGCTACCCGGGAGATTTAAACAGAAATGCGAGCAATTGCCATTGTTAAGCGAACATTCATCTATGTCCAAGCAAGAGGGATTTGATGGAGATGATGGAGTGATTGATTGATCAGAATGGTCAGATGATGATTCGGTCAAGCCCAAAGCGTAGCCCTGCCCGCATAGACAGGTATAGGAGCCATTGAGATTCTCGCAAAGCATTTCGGCAGGGCAATTATGCTCCCCGCGTTGGCATTCGTCGACATCGAAGCAATACTGCTGATGTCCCACCAATGGCAACATTTCAAAGCCACCAAAGCACTCGCACCTATACGCACCTGGGAGATTTTGGCAAACCTGCTGACAGCCGCCATTGCCCTCGGCACACTCATCCACATCGTGGCAACTCTTGCCATCCTCACTCAATCGAAAGCCTTCGCGGCACGAGCAACTTCCTCCGCGGGCTGTCAGACAAATCTGCTCACAACCATTGTTATTGCCTGCACAAGGATCTTCGCCTACGCAGGTGAACTCTTCCATCAGAGTCATGCCTCCTGGACACAGGCACTGATAGGCTCCGTCGGTATTCAGGCAGCTGTGACTACATAGATGTGTGCCCTCTAGACACTCATCGATGTCCTTGCATCCATTGCCCTCATTGACATATCCAGGTGGGCACTCGCAAATGAAGCTGCTGTTATCCTCGCTGGGGATACAACTGCCCGGACGACAGCGTTCGTAGCCTTGCTCTGTGGTGCAAGGTGATTCGGTCACATCGCAGCTATGCTGATCCTCGGCCAGATTGTAGCCCTTCGGGCAGATGCACTCATAGCCCTGTCCTTTTTCCGAATTCACACACTGATGGGCGCAACGTGTGCGATTCAATTGAGGATTGTCGAGATCTTCGCAAGAGTCCCGAATGCAACTCTTCTTATCTTCTTCTAAGTGGTAGCCATCATGGCACAGGCAACGATACGATCCTATCGTATTCTCACACTTTTGTTCGCATAAGCTACGGGCAGCATCCACTTCATCGACTTCGGTGATTATTTCACACTCGTTTATGTCCAGACACTCGTTCCCATTGGGCGAGAGGATGAAGCCAGCATTACAGGTGGCAGCAGGCACTGCTGGAGTTGTGGTTGTCTCCAATGTAACTTCAGTGTCCACAGCCACAGGTGGGACTAGCTCCTCCTCCTCCTCCTTTGCCTCTTCTTTGCCAATTAATGGTACAACGCAACGGTACGAACCAGGCGTATTTTCACAGCCGCTGGTGCACTGGGCTATAACCTCAGGTAGAATACATTCGTCTATATCTTTAAGCGGCAAGTAAGTACATTAATTAGATTTGTAAAGCTTGCCATTTTATTAAGAAACTCATCATTAACTTACCCACACAGGTTTTACCCGTAGCCACATCGATTTGATAGCCCTCCTGGCAGGCACATTGATAGCTACCTGGCAAATTATTACAGATTTGTGAACAGCCGCCATTTGATTCCTGACACTCGTCCACATCTTTGGGGAAGGGTAGAAGGCAATAAGAGTTAAGAGACTTTAAGTAAAATGTGAAGAAGATATTCCCCACTTACCATGACAAGTGGCATAATCCTGGGTATTAAGGGCATAGCCCTCGAAGCAGCTACATTTCAAACGTGGCTCATTTTCACCAGGAAACAGGAGACGTTCACACTTGTGAGCACAACCACCCTGATCCTTGCCACAATCAGCATCCAAGAAACGAGGGGTATAGGGATCACTGGTAGGCTCAATCACAATTGTTATATCAGTTG
Organism: Drosophila insularis; assembly: GCA_018903935.1. NCBI lineage: Eukaryota > Metazoa > Arthropoda > Insecta > Diptera > Drosophilidae > Drosophila > Drosophila insularis. The sequence goes on from JAEIFP010000517.1 coordinate 5,685,791, forward strand.
CAGCATCTTCAGGTTTTACCTCTGAATCTGGTTGAGTTGGTTGTGTCTCACCCTGAGGTTCAGTTTGTTTGGTTATTTGTTGTATCTCCGGCTGAGGTTCAGGTTCAGCCACCTTTACCACAATCTCCGGTTCAAAAACTTCTCTTTGGCTTTCTGAGATCACCTCTTCGGTTGGTGGCGATGGTGGTGCTGGCGGCGGTGGCTTTTGCGATGCCTCCTCCTCGTCTTCTTCCTCGTCCTCCTCCTCATAAACATCAACATTATCAGTGTCGCCGCCTTGTTCGTGATTATTATTCTCATTCGCCTGATCTTTATCGATAGTCTCGTATTCTTCGTATTGATCGTCGGCATCTTCATCTTCGCTATACTCGGCGAGTGGGATACAAGTTGGTATCTCACCCACCCATTGCTTCTGGCGACAGTACATGGCCGTGGCATCTGTGCTCTCAAATTCATAGTTCTCATTGCATCCATAGTAGGCAACCAGGAAGACCTTTTCTCCCCTGCGTCGCCTCTCATAGCTGACCACTGCTCCGTGCCTTATCTCGGGCGCCTGGACCTTGGCCTGACTACAACTCAAGTCCAACATGCTTGCCAACGGCAAGTTAACTTTTGGCTCTTCGGCTAAGGCCAAGATCTTTTTGCGGCGCTCCGAAAGATTTGTCTCTGAAATATAAAATGAACGCATACAGTCTCGTGATCTTTACCTTTCTTTTCCTTTCGATTCTTCATACCTTTCTCACATTTGGGTGGTTCCCCCTGCCATTGATCGGTTTTCACATAGCACGTGAGTTCGCTTTTCCCCTTCAGTAGATAGCCAGCCTCACAGCTATAGATGGCCGTATTGATTGAGTCCGATATAAGGATTTCACTGGTGGCATGTTCCACTGGGGGCGCAACCTCACAATCCTCATGGAGACCATGTGTGCCTGCAATGCACAATCAAAATGCGGTAAACAGGTTAATCTATGCAACAGCTGTGAATACACTCCACAAAAAAAAAAAAAAAATGAATAATAATAATAATAATAAAACCAATTTTTCAGTGTCGATGATTTTTGTTGGTACCTATATATTTAAATATACCTAAAGTTGTTTTTTTTTTCCTGGTTGGCGGAAGAAAATTTACGAGCAAAGTTTATGTTTTCAGTTTTGTTCAAATGCCGGCCGGTAATTAAGTGGGTGATGAGCTGCCTCTGAGATAACTTTGTGGCGAGACGTGTGCCGGGGGATAGAGCAGGGCAGTGCCATGCTGCCCATGATTCATCGAAATATTTTGTGGTTGTCGTTATTGTGTAGATTCATCTCATAGATATATACATACATATGTTGAATATAGCAGAAGGTGTCATAAAATTTGCCTAAATGGCTCATTAGCTGTTAGAACCAATGATTTTCTTTATGAGATTTTCTTTTTGATGATTTTATGACTGCATTAAGTTTGGCCGCGCCTTAAGGTTACATTTTAAGAATTTAAGTCAAACTGAAAACAACAAAAAATTCATAAATCCACGCAAAAAAAAAAAATCCTTAATGGAGTAAAGGAATTGAAATTATAAAAGAGCAGAAGGCCATAATTAAATTGAAGTCATGTAATTCAAACATTTCAAATTGTTAGGAGGAAAACTAATTACTAATTTCGATTTCACTTTCATTTCATGTCCTTCGCTTCAATCTCTTTAACTGATCAACCAAAATTGTGCCATGTTTATAAGATTTCAAAATATTCTTATTAGCCCCTTTTAAAAAACTTCATCAACGTACATACATATGTACATATGTATGTATATATTGTTTCTTTTTGATCGTTAAGCTTCTGAAGATTTCATTTCTTCATTTTTATTTATCTTGAAATTTCTCCTCGACCATTGTAAGAACGATCTTCTATGATCTATTTGATGATGGTGTTCCTGCTAAAGATTCTTTTATGTATCTAGTGGAGTGGAGTGTCTGTTGCACATGCTTTTAATCTTGCTCATCTTTCGGATACCCCAACTCAAGTGCTGCTTACCTCTCATAAATGTGATCCATGTCAGAGCACATAAAACATATTGCGCTGCCCACATAGCGAGTGTTTGTGTCTCTTATGCTGACCTACAATCCTTTCTGGAGATGTCTTCTCGCACCTTAACACACGTTCAAATCGGAACACATTAATAAAATCACTGCTTTCGGTTTTTTTTGTTTTTTGTTTTTGGTTTTCGTTTTAGAACATTTGTTGGGCTGAAAATATATACATATATATTTAGTATATATATTTTTGTGGATAGGCATATATTAAGTATAAGATAGGCGACACATTTATAAGTAAAAGAAAGGTAGCTGGTATAAAAAACCATTAAAGATTAAGAAAATTTTCTATAAATACACAAACATATACAACACACACACACAGACACACACACAAAATACACGGAACAGAAAAATAACAATAAAAAAATTAAGCAAAATAATAGAACTTTAAAAATATGCCAATTCAAGTTTTTTAACAATAATATTTTAAGGAAGATCTTATGACATATAAGTTATAATCCATTGAAAGGGAAAACTTTGGGCCTATTATTTTGCTTATTCAAGATAAGAGAAGGGAAAATCACGCACCGTTGCCGCTCGGAGTCAAGGCAAGACTGAAAAGTCAAAAGAAAATGCCGAGTTTTTCCGTGAAGAGATGTGAAAAAGGGAGCACATTGTATATTCAGTTTTTGTCTCCAAAAGATATATCTTTGTATGTATGTATATGCCCACAGTCGCATACTTACACTCAGATGTACACACACATATATATATATATATATATAGAGAGAGAGAGAGAGAAGGCGAGATATAGGTATGATTATATTTATATATAGGCTGTTATATTTCATGCCTATCATAAAGCAAATTAAGACGAGTGGGGCGAAGTGGTCGAAGCAAAAGAACAGCCAATACTTTGGGAGTGGGCGTGTGGGGGCCAGGGTGAGGAATTGGAAAACTATTTTTATTCCTGGAATGATCATCACTCCGATTTTTCGTAAGTGATAAATTGATGAACTTGAAGATTGATTGAAAATCATTCATCATAATCTTTATTATAAAAATACAAAAAAAAAAAAAAAAAAATCAAATACGCCGCCGTTGCCAATTGCAATTGTAATTAGTTTTTAATCTAACAATAAGTAATTCTTTCTGCTTTCCGACACTTCGCCTTCCCTGGCATTTCCCCTTCTATCTACAACTTTCGATCTGCGTCTTATAATATGTCAGTCTAAATTGTTTTTAATTAAAACTAAATACACATTATTTGCGGATCGCTGCGGTCTGTGTAGGTGTGTTACACTCGTTCAATTCTTGGACTTATTTGGTCGGTCAGCAAACATGTTTTGTTTGCTTTTTTTCTATTTTCTATTTTTGTTGTTATTGTTGTTTGCTAACTATATAGAAAAGTAGCTCACTCGACCCATATAAAGTGGGCACAAAATCGCCCCCAGTGTAAAAACACAAAAATGTTGGTAGACAGATATACCTATATAATAGATATATACATATAAAGCTTATATAGCTTTACGGCTTTGTAGATTTGATGAAGCATTTGATTGACAAATTGTTGTTGGCTATCAAATAAATTCTAAGGTTAAACATAATTGACCATTGATTGATCTCGCGATTGACACCAACAATTGTCAGTGCATTCAGAAACAAACAAGCGAAAAAAAACCTAAAAGATAATGCTAATAAATCGCTGGAAATCTCACATGAGAAACACTAGTTTAATACAAAAAATAAAAGGAAGAAATTAAAAGAATTCTGCCAAAAATCAAATTCTCAGAAGCAAAAGAACAGCAGAGATTAAATAATATTTGCTGCTTGTTTTAAATCATTGACAAGCTGCAATTAAATTATCGTATTCACGTAAAATGCCTCAAAAAAAGCAAAAAAAAAAAGTTTTCAAGAGAAAACCATAATAAAACCAAACAGCAATCAGATGATTTTTATTTATATGCGTATATATGAAATATAGAAAGTGCAACAAATTCCAATTTATTATCATCAGTATTGAAGCTTTAATGCGTTATTTATTATACCTTGCATTTAAATGGTAAAACTGTATATTTTATCTGACAAAATGTATGTGACACTTAGAAGGAAGTTTTTATAGCAATTTCTATGTCGAGTCTAGTATTATGATGATATATAAATCATCATTATCATCGTTTAACAGCTTACCAAATTTGATAAACATTGGGTAGAAAATAATCACGTTATAAAAGTACAAAAGTGCCCCTAAAAGGACCTAGCCATACGGCATATGACAAAAAAAGACCATAATTTTTTTTTTTTTATAGATTTTTGATAAGTAATATATATTATATATATCCATTTATATATTTGAAATAGTTGCATCACTTAGTGCAGGGTATATCATAGTCTTTCCACTGACTTGCTTCATTTTAATAAATTTCATACTTTATGTAAATTATTTTTTACTATTCACATCTGATATACTTGATTGCCTTAGGGCTTTAAATAGTCAGATGAAAAAAAAAAAAAAAATAAAAGACTGGAAAATCGCATGCAAAACGCATTTGATGCCTGTAATAATTTATGTTTCTTTATTTAGATGTATTTTATACCCTTGGCAAAAACAAAGGTATATCAGTTTATTTCAAATGTTGGCAAAGTAAAGTAACCTAGGAACTGTAAAGAGAGCTAGTGATATTAGGGACTCATGGAACATGAACTTGGTCAAACATATTACCAAATTTCCACTTTTCATATATATTTCTGTGATAAAATGTATTTGCCATAAGAGTGCAATTGTCAGAGTATACAAAATTTGTCATAACCAAAGTTATCCATGGCCCTCTTAATTTATTTATTATATTGTCTTTTTCGTTTTCTTCTGTTTTTTTTTTAACTTTGTATGGTCATTATTATTATCAGATCTATATCTAGTTTTTTTTTTTTTCATTATTGCAATTTTTATGCGCTTTCTCTTTCTGTGTTTTCTATGTGTGTGTGTGTGTGTGTGTGTATGTGTGGGATGATTTTCCCAACTTAACCTTACTTGGCATTTGCGGAAATTGCTCAAGGGCGTGGTATATGTATATATGCATATATGTATCTGTATAATATATAGTTAGACATATATCTTTTTGTCTAGCGTGAGCCAATTTATGTTGACATTTTTCTAGACATCTTTTTGTCTATGTGTGTGTGTGTGTCTGTAAACCAAAAGTAAACACATTTTGGTCTCAGGCTATAATACTGTCGGTTTTGGATTTTATATGGTTCTATTGTCTAGACTTTTTCTATGGATTTCCGTTGACCATGAGTTCAAATGGTCATTTTGAATAAATGATTGTAAAATGTGGCTCACAGTCAATTGAATTTTCTGTCTAATTCGTTTTAATCAAACAAATGAAGTTAAAAACTAAAAATATTGAAATTGATTCTCAGCTAAGTAAATGTGATATGAATCTAACAAAAATTATAAACATGTTCCTCAAGATCCAATTAATTTTAATTGCTTTACTAGTTGAAGTTAAGAAGTTAAAAGATTTTTGACAATATGTCTTTGCTATATGTAATAGTTGTTTAATCTATGCGTGAGTTGTGATATCGAAGAAGATATCGATGTCAAAAGAAGATACCATTATCCTTATTAGATTTAGTCTAAATAGAAATCAGTAAAATCGAAATTTATTAGACTTTCATTTGGTTCGTTAACGTACTCCGGACATAATTCTTGATACTATGAAAAATAATCGAGTGTGCTGATTCCTTGTAGTATATAAAATTTTGATTTGTGGCAGGTCCTTCCAATTGGGTAAAAAGAAAAGGTTTGGTTGGTTTTTTTTTTTTTTCATTAATAAATTAAATTTTTTATTTTATTTAACTAACAATTCTTAATGTTTTGTTTTTTCTCATTTGGTTAATTACAAAGAAAAGTCCAATGTTTTGTTTTTGTGACTCTTGCTTAAAAATTAATCGAAATTAAATTAAAAAAAAAAAAATCCATACATATTATATCCTTTGCGAAGTGCTCATCAATTTTGATAACTATTTTGTGTTTGTTTCTGTATTTTTGTTTTTTTTGTTTTTGTCAAAAGGCAGTGCCCAAACCGAATCAAGATTAAAATGGATAAATCCAAACAAAATTCGAAATTAAAAAAAAAAAACAAAAAAAATAAAAGAAAATAGAACGCTGAAGAAAAGAAAAAAAAAAAAAGAAACACATAAATCTCAAATCTGCCTACTTCTCTATGTACTCTTAGATGTTCTTGGGATTAGTTCTTGATGCTTAAATACGAGGGTCCCACTTGACGGACATAGACACTCCGCTCATTGCTCAGATATGGGGGACAACGGACAGTGAGAATGCCATCCGAGGAGAGCTCCGACCGTACATCATTCGGATAATATCCGCGGGGCAGCACAAATCGCTTGACAATGTGGCGACCCACAAAGGTGTCACCATCGCGGCGCTTCTCGTGCTTGGCCTCCACAACAACAGTGTCCCCGGTGGTCTTCACTGTAATCTCATATGGTTTGAACAGATGCACATCCACATTGGCCTCGAATCCATCTTTGCCGACAATGACACGGCTCAGATCGGGAGCCGAGCCCACTCGAGACAAAGAGCGCTTCCAGTAGGGCAAGTGCCAGTCATCCAGATCCCAGTCACGCCACAAACGACGACGATAATCCCAATAATCCCAATCGGTTTCCGTTTTCGTGGCTGGTACTAGAGCCATAATGTTATCCTTGATTCTTTCTATAAATAGTATTGGACGCCGCAACGCGTTAAATGATTCCGTTCCGTCACGTTACGTTCCGTTTCGTTTCGTTTCGTCACGTTACGTTACGTTTCAACGCGTTCTCGATTCTAAATTCAGATGTAAACGTCCGCACGCGATTTTCGTTCGTTGCAAATTAAACTCAATGTTCATAGTGTCTGCCGCTTTTATAGTGACATGAAGTGGACCCGATCACACTGAGTTGGGCTTGAGAGTGGGCTAAGCTGGTGACGTATTTAGTTGGGCTGCCGCCATTCAACTATCTTTCCAGCCTTGTTTTTGTTTTTGTTGTCATTTGTTTGTTTGATTGTTTCTCATAGTTTTTAATGTTTTTCCAATTGTTTTATCTTGACAAATTGTTGTTTTTTTTCTTTCAGTTCTCAATGGGGCGGTAATATCTTTCAGTGGGCAGAAGAATCAAATCATATCAAAGTCATTTCCTTGAGGCTGAAAACTTAAGAACAAACAGGTGTTTCTTCCGTAAATATTGGTCGTATATGTATATGTTCATGGCTGGCATGTATAATAGATAATAGATATTTATCCTACTCAGATAACAAAAAGATAGATAGATCAAATGGCAAATTTATCCTACACAGACAACAAATTAATAGCCAAATCAAATGCTATGAAACCCTTTCAATAAGTATCGATCACTCCCCAATTTAGTTAATTAAAATTTATTAAATATGAATCTGAAAGTGATTTTAGATTATAATTTCCAATTGATATTCTTCATTCCCCTTGAACTTGTGGCAATAGATTTCATTCCTCGAAATCGTAAAGCAAATAAATTCAATCTCTTACCATAATTGACATTTTCTCTAGGCAAATACCTACCTATCTATGTATGTATGTATAGCTGGTTCAGCTCATTCTCCCATATCGCCAACGCCTATATTCAGATATTCAGAAGTTCGCTGAGCGTTTCAAACCGAGATTCAAATTTAATTACGCAGCAGTTTCCGCTTTTTCAGAAACAAATTAAAAAACATTTCTTTAGAGGAAATCCGAAAACGAAAAAAAAAAAAAAAACAACAAACAGCAAACGGCGCATAATTCTTTTCACTTTTTGACCAAATTTGGGAATGTCTTTTTTTTTTTTTTTTTTTATTTCTTCTTTTCAATTTATACGCCATACATACATATGTAGGTATATATATGTATGTATATACCTGTATAGGTAGAAATATAAAGCTATGTCTATGTTATGTTGACACAGGAATGATGATTGGGGGGTATGAAAGGAGGGAGAGAAGAGGGGGAGTTGTCATAACAAAAGGCAATTTGTAAACGGCTTTTCGGCTATGCGATTTTGCAGTGAAAGATTAGCGAAAACAAGAGGAAGAAGCAGCGAACATAACATTTATGGGCCTGACCTGACATCCCCCCACGCCCTTCACCACTTCCCCAAACTGTTTCATCTACAGCAATCGGCCTCGAGCCCATGACAACATCATCATCATCATCATCATCATCATTATCGATATCAATGGGCAGCATGGGCTTGGATTTGGATTTGGGTTTGGGTAGTCAATACGATTTAATTGGCCCACCCTGTTTTTGTGTAATTGTAATTTGTTGCAGTTGTTTGCTTTTGTCTTTGCAATTGATTTTGCGTGTGTTTTGATAATAATTATAACAACATTGGCAGCAATTTACATGCCAATTGTATTAGGTTTGCTGCCAGTTGTAGGTAAGCCTAATACGTACAACACATAGAAAAGCTATATAGACAAATAGATATGTATAATGGATCTGGCTGTGTATGGGCATTAGATTCTATATGGCAAAATGTCTGAGAAATTGAGAAGAGAGATTTTAGATGAGCAATAGGGGCATAAAACTATTAGGATATTGTTAATTTTATACCCTATATTTAATTACAAGCATAGGTAAGTATACTTAAACTTCGGTGTGATATTGCTTTCTGTTTTTATTTTTTTTTTTCTGGTTTGTTTCGTTTTCCGATTGACTTTTCTGGTACAACATGTTGTTTCCATTTGCTTTTGCTATCTTTAATTTTAAGTAGCTTCATAAATTAGACTGGCGACTTCACTTCTGACATTTGGTTTTTGGGGTTGGAGGCATCGGGATGGGGCTACCTCTCACAAATTGATAATTTTGAAATGACTAAATGGTTCGTCTTAGAATCGTCTTGCCATAGCATCATCCCGAATGTCAATGAAATTTATGGAAACTTGCATATAAATTAAATGCCTTGGCACCTTTTTAAGGCGGTCCGAAATGAGGAAAATCTAATCAAAAGACAAATATTATTTATAAGTGTATCTAGAAGATCAACTATAAATACATTTTTTTAAATCGAAACCGTCAAAAAAGAGGGGAGAAAGGGAGAAAGGGAGAGAGAGAGAGAGAGAAGAAAATAAAGCCTATGGAAAACAGAATCAGTTAATCGAGTGTAGTTCGACTTGGAAAGGCAATCTTGTTTTGGAAATCGATTGAAAGTGCCGCAGCAGCTGGTAAATAACAACAATGTCAACTACTAGTAACAATAATGCAATGTAATTATACATTTCAAATTACTCACACACATTGATGAATACATTAAAACAAAGAGTTGACTATGAAATACCCTGTACAATGATGTGGCATATAGATATATAGATGGCTGTGCTATACAGTGTAAACTCCTCATTAATTTCTTCTCCCGTCATAGGGTAAAACAATTTTCATAGAAACAATAAACAAAGCAATCGATTAATTTGTTTGATTTTATGGCAAAGGGTGTGTAAATCGATGTGTAGGTTGAAACTTTCTTTATATTGTATGTAGTTTTTTGTTTTTTTTATTTTTGTATTTGATGTACTCGTTTGTTTTGTGGATTATCTAAGGGGTGGTTTATCTATATTTGGGGAAAAAAGATCTAATTAGCATTGACAATGCACCCACCACAGAGCCAACTATTCCACATTTCGAGCAATTAAAGGCACGCGCTTTGTTTTAAAATGGAAAATGCTGCAGCTGCAATTGCCCCCAAGGGGAAGAGATGAAAATTCAAATTTCATCCGCCCCCCCACCCACTATACACAGGCCATCTAACTAATGTGATGCTCCTTCAACGCCCTCCCAATCCAAAAGTTTGTTGCTCATTTTGTTTATGACCACAAATGTTGTAGCTTTTGCTAGCCAAGACAAATTTGTCATTCAATGGGCATTGTGCCAGCAACAAAATACAATATACTAAACAGTAAAAACAAAAAAAAAAAAAAAAAAAAAGAAATAACATAGGAAAATTCACCTCAGAAACATCTTGAACCATTTGTTTGATTAGCGCAACAGTTTTTCTTTTTTCAGTTTTCGATTTTATAGCCGTCAACACCTCCGCAAAAAGTCGGAAAACAAAAATCAAGCAACCAACTGTCCCATAGATACAACCTGGATCATAAAGCCAAGAAATATATTTATTTATATATGAATGATTCAATGTAAATCATAATTTATATATTTTTGGTGAGACTTAATGGGCCTTAGCATGTTGTAGTTCCTATTAAATGGCTCCTGGCAAATCTGATATTAAATAGTAAAACAACTAATGGGCACTGACTTCGTAATACTCTGAATTTAAAGCTTAATGGTGAATGTTATAAATTTAATGACTAAAATTAAACAGTGATTAACTAGTCTTCAAAGAATTTTAGTTGAAATGCTAATGGGCAATATGGATGACAATTTGAATCTAAAATTGTGCATGTTGTGCATATGTGTCAAATAGATATGTCAAAGTGCATTGCCAAAGTACGAAAATGTATTTTAATTTTGCTTTTTGTTTGTTTTTTTGGCAGCCTAAAAGTATGTGAGTTATTTAAATTTTTGCATGGCGTATACTTAATCGTTTGAAATGGCAAACTAATTACGTATAAAGAAATCAATAAGCTCAAATTTCCACATGCCACACCACAAAAATCAAGTCGAAGCGGTGGCGATTCGAGTGTAAAAATAAATTGCCACTAAGACACCAAAAGGTAACCAACAGCCAAACAAAAAGGGCAACAGTTGTTGTTGCTGTTGTTGTTGTTGTTACTGTTGCTATTGCCGGCTAATACACAGGTGCAAGCGACCTGAGACGAACCGCACTGAAACATGCCACTATGACTCTGCCACTGCAATGCGACGCCATCTGCAACTCGAAAAAGACATGCCAAGACACACCTATAGAGTAGGAGAGAAGGGGAGAGGAGAGAGAGAGAAAGCAAGGAGCAAGAAAAACCAAGGAGAAACTGCAGCTGAAGCTAGGAGCTAGAGCAACTTAAACTGTAATTGGCTATGCAAGTGAACACCAAAAATAAGAAAACCCCCTCTTCCTCTCTCTCTCTTCCTCCCTGCCCGCATCAAGACAAAAAAAAAAAAACTATCCAAAAAACAGTAACTAAAAAAAATGGAAAAATGAACAAAGTCTGCACGTAAAAAGTTTCGATTTCCTCCTTTTTTTTCCAGTACAAAAGGCACAAACAAGTTGCCTTTGAATGTCGTTCAACTGATACTCTACATTTGAAACGAAACATTTGCCAACTCAATACCATTTATATAGCAAATCCAAGACCATCAGATAAAATGATTTTCTCTTAAAAATTATAATCCTCGAATTAAAACAATTTTTAAGTTTCAAGACACACGAGAAGGGATCAATTTGTTTGAAAACAAAGAATACTTTTCCAGCCAATCGCAGTCCTCGGTAGATGAGTTGTCTAAGTGGCCCAGTCAATTAGGTAACTGAACAACGAGGATCCGGGTTCGAATCCCAGGCTAGTGTATGGATGTAGTCTTCGTCTAAGCCGAAGGCCTTAGTTGCCAGTGCTTCTAAAATATAGTTAGGTTGATAGTTTACAACTATATCCTATACTTAAAATAATAATAATAATAATAATTTTCCAGCCAATTGCATACTTTGGGGGGCAAAATTATTTTATTTCATAGCCATAGAAATGGTAAAGGGTATCTGAAAAGAGAATCAAGAAGTTTGCACATACATTTTTTGTATGTCCATTATGCCCACCAATACGACACACACCCAAATACACAGGGATAAACCCTTCCCCCAATCTTCGCCGCTGGTTGCACTTGTTTGCATTCGAATGAAAAATTTATTTATAGCTGAAGTAGGCGTTGCCCAGGAGGGAAGGAAGTAAACTAGGCGGTACCCAACAACAATAGCAACAATGTTTGGTCTGGTCGGCCTATTAGTCTATTTTTTTTTTTTTTTTTTTTTTTGTTGTGCTATTGAACCCAATAGACAAAACACTCACACACTCACATACACAGAAGACCCAAAACCCAAAACAATAACAAAAAAAGGGAAAGTGGACAACCGCACAAGGTGGCAAATGACAGCCTAAAGAAGACAGGAGGACATTTTGGAAAAAGAAAAAGTATGAAATTGCAGTAATTGGTGGCGCCACTGGCATTGCAACAAATGTCAAGAAATGAAAGGCAATACCATGGAGATACAATCTAGGGTAGCCTCGACTAGATCATATGTACATACAATCAGCTCCGATTTTTGAGTTTATAAATTATATGGAAAATTTATACAAGCCACAAGTACTACTATGCAAATAGGTTTAGATTTTAAATATTTTTATGTGGCCACACAATGTGCCATCAATTAAATGACCCAAGTAACCTGGCAATGGGTATATGATCAAGGTGAGGAGTGGGCAAAATGTGTAATGCGATGATGTTGTTTCCTTGACTAACAGTCACAGACCCAGGGACACTCTATTCAAAAAAGGTCACATAATTTAAAAACAACATTCTTTTTGGCGAAAAAATATGCAGAAAGGACGCATATAATAACCTTGGCGAATTGTCAAGGCAAAAACACAAAAAACACAAAATGAAAAAAAAACCAACAGAAACTGCATAAATTTTCTATGTTTGTTTTTTTTTTTTTTTTTTCTTTTTTTGTTTTGTTTGTTATGTTTATTTATTGAAAATTTCAAGTTTAATATGTATTTAATACAATGTAGCTGAAATTTGTTTCACTTGTGTTTCAAATTTTTTGTTTTATGATATGCTTAGCGTTTTTATTAAAGTATGTAGTTTCGAGAGGTGAGAGAAGAAAAGAGTTTTTCTTTTATTTTTTTTTCGTATAGATATGAGTGTTTTTTTTTTTTGTTTCTTTGACAATGGAGAGACAAAATATTCTTTTCTACATATATATTTTATATATGTGTGTGTGTGTGTAAATAGTTTATATATCTTGTTGTTCTTCTTTTTGTATTCCGTTTATGAATGATATCTAAAATTCAATAGAAGTCTAAGAGCATATTAAACTAGCTAATTAAAGTTTTCTTTAACCATTTTTGCTACTTACGTTTTCTTCTGTGTGTTGTAATTAGAGCTCCTCATCTTAGAGTGAATAGATAGTCTCAAATGCCGATTTACAACTCAATCGAAACAAAAGAAATAAATATCTAAGACGACTCTAACAATATACTCTGTTATATGACTTGCAATGGGTAAATAAAAGATTTTTCAAATTCGTTATATTGAGTTGTTTTGTTAAAACAAAATTCTTTGCTACGAGTTGTTACTGTACATATAAAAGTTCTTAAGAAATAAAAAAAAACTCTTTCGACTTTCGATTAAATTTTAAATCGGCATGTGAACCTAACCCGTTTGTTGATATAGAATCATCTTTGTTTTGTGATTTTTGAGTAATTTTAATTTGGTTTTTTTTTTTTTGTTTGTATGAAATTCTAAACTCTGAAATAGTGCAAACAGTTGTGTCTAAGTTCATATCGGTTCATATATATGTATATATAAATGTATGTGTATATAAAATTTTCTCTTGTAAATATGTTACTTTGCTTTTGATTTCGATATTATTTTCTATTTGTAACATTTAGAATACATTTAGAACACTGAAATATTATCGAGGGCAAATCTAGTAGATTATTTTCTTTTTCGTTTTTTAACTATAGTTATAACAAATTTTCGCACTAGTTTTGGTTTTTTCTTTTTTTCCGTTTTTTTGTTTTGTCTTTTCTTTTTTAGTTTTTTTCTTTCTTTTGCCTCTTTTTTTGTTTTTGTTATCAAGGTCTTTGAAACAAAATAGAAAACATGTTTCACTTTCTCCTAGCAAACAACAGAAAAAAAACACAAATAGCGAAATAAAAAACATTGCCGACAATGTCGAAAAAGTTTCAAAGCTTCGTTGTAGAAATGTTTTTCCTTGCCTGCCTCAATTTTTAACCCATTTTTACCTCCCACTCGCAAAAGAGGAAAAAAAAAGGGAAAAACAATACATACAAAGAAAAGGAAAAACAGAAAACAAACTTTTTTCTGTGTGAAAATGAAACATTGCCATTGCCTCTGTATTGGTGTTACTGTATTGGCGTTACACTCTGTATATATGTGTGGGAGTGGGTGTAGGTGTGAGGCTTTATTAAATTAGCCAGGTTCACTTTTGGCTTATAGCTTTTTAGACAAAATTTTTCAAGCTGAACTAAACAATTTAAAACAATGATGAAAAGATTCCTATGGTTTCCACTAAAAAATTGCTGGAAAATTCCATGCAATTGTCGTTTTACCATTAACAATTCTCTAGGTCATTTTGTTAAATAAAATTTATTTTTATATGTAGTGTTTTTTGTTTTTGGTTTGTTTTTGTTTTTATTTTCTAGAATCTTTAATTTCTAGAAATAGTTCTTTGGCTTTTTCTTCATTTCATGAAAATTTTTAAAATTGCTTGCAATAAATTTTGTAGTGACTTTGTTTTCTTTTTCTTTTTGTTTTTGCATGCTGAAAATTTTGTGTATTTGTGTAATTGGTTGTTTAATAACATTAACTTATTTCGTTCAGCTTTGATGTTCTCTGTTCGTTGTTGTGTCCCAAGCTTCTTTCAATTGCTCGACAAAAAATTTATAGTAAATATAAATATATGTTTATACAAGTTTTTGGTTTTGTTTGGTTTCGTTTTGGTATCAAAAAATCGTATAAAAAATTGTTCACTTAACAAATTTGTGTGTCGTTTTAGTTAGTAAAAATCTGGCTTTAAAAATTGTATGTTTTTTTTTTTTGTTTTTCGGTTTTGTTATTTGTATTGGTTTTATTTATTTATTTCTTTTTTTTGTTTTTTTTTTGCAAAAAAAATTTCTTATTCGGTGTGTTTAGTTAAATTGAAAAATTTGATTTTCTTTAAGCTTGTTTAGCGTTGCTTTTGCTTTGTCTTTGGCCTTTATGAAACTTTTATGTGTACCTTGCATATTTCTCTCTCCTTTTCCACAAAATTAGTTAAACCAATTGGGCTCAGATTCAGATCTACTTGATGACTGTTTATCTCTATCTCTCTCTCTCTCTATCGCCAGTCATAACTTCATCTAATAATTACATGACGAACTACATTAAATTCCAATATAGCTAACTTGAGAGCATTTTAAGCCATTAACTTTTCTTAAAAAAATTACCTCGGTTAAATTTAACACAAAATGATGTAGGACCATTTTAATCCTGATTAAATATAACAAGTTGTTTCTTTATCTTTTTGGGGTGCTACAGAAAGAATCACATTTGTAAACACAGGAAAAAAAATACCCTTCGATAACTTAAGCTATATTTGGCATAGAGCTAATTAAAAAATAGCACTAAACCAAACTAAAAATAGAGATAATCCATGTGTATTTTAAGATATAAAAGTCAATTTCGAGAGAAAAAAAATCGAATGAAAAACAAAAGTCACCTTAAAAGTTGTTTATTTCGGTTATCCAAATCCAAATGCTCTAAGCTTTCAAATATGTCAATTTTCCTATGATTTGATCGATGATGATTCGTATGTAGATTTTTCTATATATTTTCGTTTTACTTTCTCGCCATTAAAGTTTTGCCTTGAGTCGCCGCGCATTGTGCTTGCTGTAAGCGTGAGTGAATGTTTTTCTAGTTGTTGTTGTCTTTTGGCTAATTTTGATTAGTAGGCAATCCTGCCCAGTCGTGTGGCTGGCAGCGTTGTGGGCTCCGAACTGGGCAACTCGCCGCAACGTTGCAACCAACTCCAGGCCTCACCACATAGCACACCGACTCTGGCCAACATTCAGAAGCAGTTGCTACGCCTCTTTGGCATAATGGCCGCGTTCTATGTCTTCTTTTGGAGCTGCTGCTGTTGGCCCAAGCACTTGGAGGCTCGATTCGATGCTGAAGATGATGATGATTTCTTGATGAGAAAGCATGTGAGAAACTCAATGGGTGAGGGTATCTTTTGCAATGATTCCTCCGAACTGGAGCTCGATTTGTGGCTACTCTCGGATCGAAGTTGACTGCACTTGGCCAATTTTGAGCCGGCGGCGGGACCCGTCTCCAGGGCATGGCGATAATAATTTTTGCAACATTTCTTGGACAGATTATACATGCGTACAGTGCGATCAATATTCTCATCATCCTCCTCATCGCCACCCGATTGAAGATTCAAACCCATTCCGCCCACACCAATGTCATGAGATGTAGATTGCACCATTCCCTGACGTCCAGTTGATTGTGGGGTCTGTTGCTGCTGTTGCTGCTGCTGCTGCTGCTGTTGAGGGGATATCTCCTGTTGTAGTTGCTGGTGCACCTGCAGTTCTTCATGATGATGATGATGATGATGTTGATGATGATGATGATGGTGTTGCATTTGCAATTCCTCTCGCTGCTGTTGCTGCTGCTGTTGTTTTTCGTGTTCATCCTCCTCTTCAAGATTATTTTGCGTATCATCGTAGAACTTATAGCTACGATAACCGCGGCGTCCTTGCCAATCCTGTCGTCCCTGCCAATCCTGTCGTCCGCCGCCAGTCCAATCGGTGCTAGCCGGCAGGGATAGCTGTATGGTTGGTGTACGATAATATTGGCGATGCGGATGGAAGCCCAAACCAAAATCATCCATATAGGATTGGCTATTTATGTTATCCAGTTCATCAGCCACGCTGAGTAAAAATGGCAGCGTCGACATGGTTTCCTTTGTTGCTTCTTTGCCCTTGCCTACTGGGTTCCCCAAACAAGTTTTCACTAGGCCTTTGGCTTATGTGTGGCTATGTATGTATCTACTAACAACTCTCACTGCACTTGATTTGCCCCTCTCGACGGCGGCAGGACCTAGCTGCACCTGCTGAATGACTGCACGGATTCGAAACTGAAACTGAACTGAACTGAACTGAACTAAACTAAACTGAACCAATGCAATTTTCACTGAGTCGCATTTATGCTGATGATGATACAAAACTCCGCTTCGTGTTTCGCTCGCTTGCTCGCTCTCTTTCTTTCTCCGACTTTCTCTCTCTCTGTCGCCTTCGGTCTTGGTTATACTTTTGGTCACGCGCTGCTGGAAAATCCGATGAAAATGCAACCCAAAATGGGATACCCGATGACATCGACACGATGCTTGACGAGTACGAGGACGAGGACGAGGATGAGGACGATTGCTGGTACGACGAAGTCGTCTAGTCTAGAAATTGGGGTTTATGTTTTGATTTTCATTGCACAAAACGTACAACGCGGCGAATGCGTGTTATTTTGTGGCACTGCTGCTGCTGGTGCTGGGAAATGAAGGGGGTTTTCCTTTGGCGCCTTTTTGTTTGTGTGTGAGTGTGTGTGTGTGTGTGTGTGTGTGTTCTCTTTCGTCGTCGCATTTTTTCTCGTCTCGTTTTTTAGTTTTTCTTTTTATTTTCATTTTGTTGCCTCATTTGGCCTCCAGCGTCTGCAGCTTGCATTTAGCGTCCCTGGGCTCTGAAGGACGAAGGACGACGACCATCACAGCACCATCATCTCCTCGCGGTGCCCCAAAGCGTTGTAATAACGGATGGCAACTGTGCTGCTTGTGGGTGGTCTAGCTTGCCTCCTGGCAGATGGACAGTCGCTGGTGTAGGGCAAAATCTTAGTGCGCAATAATTCATTTTATGAAGGCTGCGAAATTTGCAGCGCAAATTCAATTGAAAGGGATTAAATAGCGATTTGTCCTTGGCAAGAACTGTGCTTTTCTTTTCGATTTTACCCATTTTGGTTATTTTTTCACTTAACTCGCCATGATATATATCTTAGTTTAGGCTAATTAACAAAAATTTAAGTCATAAATCAATTACAATTTTTTCTAAACTAAATTCATATTGTCAGGAAAAAACTTTTCAATTTAAGTGGGTTAGATTTCGTTCCAATTCAATCCAATCTTGAGATGAGACTTAAGGTTATTCTCATCTAAATCTCTTATTCGCAGGCATTGACAAACTAAGTAGAAGAGCTGGCTAATCATTAATGTAATTTATAGCTGGTTCTTATGATATTTGTCATATATGTAATCCCCAAAAGGGCTTGACTTCTTTTATACATTTTGAGCCTGGCTAAAAAGCAACTGCATAAATATGCAGAAACTAAATAAATTGCTTTGGGTCTAACACGGGTCAGCATGGCAGTTGAGGTAAACATCAACACAAACACACATACGCCTTTATCTATGTGTGTGTGTGTGTGTGTATATAGATATAACTAGACAGGCAACTTTATGTCCTGTCTGGCAGTTGTTAGAGACACTTAAGCGAGAGCAGCGTTCCACTTATTGAGAGCCATAGACACAGAAAGGCAGAACATAAAGTGGCAGAGAGAGAGAGAGAGAGAGAGAGACATATAGAAGGGACAGAAGACAGAAGAGGAGAGGAGGTAGAGACATAAATCTTTTAGCACTTTATTTGACACAGTTTCTGACAGGCATCAGGACAGTGAATAGAGAACTAGGGCGGGAAGTGGTAGAGTCATGCTGCTGCTCATCAATCGGTCGCTCACATGCCACTTTTTCGATGCAATGTCCATGCACCTTTAAGGAGGCTCTTTGCCTCTCTCTATCTCTCTCTCTCTCTCCCTCTCTAACTGTCTTTGTTTCTATCTTTCTCTCGGACCGTGTATGTCTTACCGTCTCTTTCACTTCCTCTTCACATCCTCCTGCTGGCAGACGATGACAGTTGACGATAAGCGGTCGAGTGTGCCTAGTTGAATCCTGGCCTAAGGCCTTTGTATGTTGGCTGTGTTGTGACTGCCTTTTCGAATTGTTGTGCCAACAACAGAGAGAGAAATTTTCTATAGTTTTCAAAAGACACATAGAAAGAAGAGAACAAAAAACTGAAACAGGATACACAAATATAATAACTTTTGCGTTTGGTTGTCTACTTTAGATAACTTTTGGCTTTGGCTTTTCTTAATTATAATTAAATCACCACCTAATTGGATATTAGGTGGCCATTGCCGAGGCAAATGGTCTGGATGTTTGTCGTTCAGTGTATTTTTAGAAACAAAAGGTTCCTTAACCTAAGAGCCAAGCCTTACCTTGCCTGGCCTCATTTTATACGCTTTAAGCCATTTAATTGCATTTTTAAGCTGCTTTTAACTCTCTCTCTCTCTCTATCTATCTCTATGTATCTTTCTATCTCTCTTTTATTATAATTGTGTGAGTGTGTACATTCTAGTTTTCTCTAATTTGCCTCCCAGAATTGGAGCGTGGGAATATAAATTACGCATACGCCGCATATGGCAAATAAGTCAAATTACAATTTGCCAATTTCGTGTAATGAAAATTCGTTTCAACTATAAAAGAGAAAAACTGAACTGGAATTAGATTTGAAGTTGAAGGGAGGCTTGCACCCACCACACACACACACACACACACACACACACACACCCGGGAAGGTGTCCTTGTGCCACTTTGTGTGAACGAACGAATGACTGACTGCCTGGGTGAATAAGTGAGAGACTGACTGAATGACGTTTCGTATCAAATTATCTATAAATTGCCATTGCCTAGGCACACGCCAACATCAAAATGAATGAATGAAAGTCTCTGGTTTTTTCTTTTTTTGGTTTTTTTTTTGTTTTTTTTTTTGTTTTTTCTGCCTTCTATTTACCATGTTTCGTGTTTGCTGAGTTTGATTTGATTGTTTTTTATTGTGTTTGGAAATTTTATACATCATTCTATAGGATATACATATACTATGTATATTTGCACATAGATTTACCCACTCACTTGCCTACCTTGTATGTTCCTCCTTTGCCCTCCCCCACTGTCGTCCATAGAAGTATTGCACTATTTGTTCGAGATTTGAATTTAATTTTGAGGTCACACAAAGAGTCTCGTATGTGTGTGTGTTTGAGTGTGTCAAGTGGAAAGCCTTTGCTTGGTAGAAAGAAAAAAAATGCAATAAATATTTAAATTACTATATCAACGTGAAGCACGCAAATGGAAGACGCTATAGAGAGAAAAGGGGAATGAAGTAGGGGGGAATTTGTATGGTGTATAAGGGGGTAAGTGCTGCAAAAAAAAAAATGAAACTGAGAACTTAAATACTCGAATGCCACCTTAGAATGTAGGCTAAATGTGTATAATTCTTGGAAAATAATTAAGAAACTCAACTAAAAGCAGAATAATGAAAAAGAAATAAACAGATGAAAGAAACACACACCTGGAAAATTAGGTTAAGCCGTGATTAATGAATCAAAAGTGGCTAAATCAAGATAAGGCGACTTTATATTCCCCACAATATGCTATATGCCTTTAAACTTGAAAGTAATTTTAATACTTTTATTAAATGCAATTTAACTAATTAATTACGGTCATGAAATAAATAGACCAAATCCCATTTATTAAAAATAAGTCAATTCTATATACGATTATAAGGGAATTGATTTCAAATGTGACTCTAGTGATGGGCCCTCCCTCCCCATTTCTACCTCCAACTCTCAATTCATTTGAACTCAAACCTGACACCACCCGCCTTAATTAAAAACCAATACAAGCCACTCTAACACAACTTGGAATCATCGTCTCTTTCTAACTAACATTTTTCAATTTGATTTTGATAAATTTTTGCATTTGTTTAATATTTAAAGCTTTACATTTTTGCACAATCCAAAGAGCCAAAGGCAATTTATATTTAACGGCAACAACAATCCAATTCAATGGGCAACAATCGTGTCAAGTTCAACAAAAGCTTCACCCGCTGCTCTTTTCAATTGTTGTTGCCGTCTTACAAGTTTGAATTTTTACAAATAAAAAATTCGTGGCACGCACAAAATAAAAACCAAAATCGAAAAAAACCAGTTAATGCGTTTTGTCAAAAACAAACAAAACAAAAACAAAAAACATACCACTAAAAAATAAGAGGTAAAAAAGTGCACCCACGCAATGTCAGGCAAAGGGAGAGACAGAGAGAGAGAGAGAGAGAGATCGAAAGAGATAAGTCTGAAGAGCTTGTCTAAAAATTAAAGAGATTTGAAGGGCTCTATGTGTAGGTGAGTTAAGTTTATGCCCAGGCTGAAATTTTGGTCAAGTAGCATAGAACGGCTAACAAATTTTTTTAGGGGAAAAAGTCACGTGTGCAGTATCAAGTCTTTTACTATGGCTCAAATACTGTTTTAAGCTCTTAATATAAATCTTGAAAGCAATTGACTAAAAGGAAACACATCAACAAATGTTAAAATGGGATATTTACTAAAAAACCATTGATTAAAGACTTATTCGAAAAGATGTCCAGTCTCTGTTCTAGGTCAATCAATTCTCAAGTGACTCTAAGCCTTGACGATTCTTAATACACTTACAAATACTATTTAGATGCCAATCGATAGGCAACTAATTACACAAAGAGCACTATTAAGATTGTGTGATAAATTGCCAACATTTTCCCTTCACTCTCTTTTTAACTAAAAACGGTCTACAACAAAATACTAACGCAACTTGCACTAATTTGCTAATGTGACGCTGCTCATCCATAATTTTTGACTAACAAATTACAAAAGAAACACCAAAACGAAAACAAAAAAAAAAAAAACCTAAATTTAGTTAGTAGGTAGTACTTGCATAGATAAAAGTTGTATAGTTAACTGAACAAATGTGTTGATCGCCGCGAGAGCATGGCACAAAAAACGACGAGTCATCTCTTACTCAGTTAACGGCTTGTCAACGTCAACGGCTTAAGCTCTCTTCAGAGCCCTGCCGAAACTGGCCAACTGACTGACTCTGGTCTCTGTATGATGCCTCTCACCTCACTATGCCGAGATGTACTCTTTCTTGGAGGGCTTTATCCCCGCCCGGCAGTCGACCGACTACAAAGCCATAAGTCAAAGCATTGCTTCAAGCTTGTCTTTTGATTTGAACTTTGGCAGTCGTTGACGGTAGTTCCAAGCGAAGCGTTCGTAGACGAATTGTCTATATGATAGTTGTAGTATGCTGTTGGTTTAATTTTGTTTTATTGTTATTTTTTATTTTTTTTTATGTTTTTGTTAATGCTTTGGGTTTTGGTTAGCGCGATTCCTCGCCTCGCGGTCATTAGGCGCCTCGAGTGAGTGAGAGAAAGAGAGAGAGTAAGAGTGAGAGAGCGAGAGAGAGAGTTTAACAACTCAATTACCAAGTGAACATTTTATTATATTGTACAATCTATATATGCACATACATACATTATACACAAGCAAACTAAATATCTTTAGTTTTACATTCGCGTGTGCGCTCCATTAATACAAATGTGAATCCTGATTTTATCGCATCAGAAACCAAAAAACCTCCTCCTCTACCTACTTCAACACGAAACCTCCGAACCCCGAAACCAACTCAAACCCCAACAGATTGATTCTGCCAACACAGAGAGAGTGAGTCTAAATATGGGATTACGTAGTCGCTCTGCTCGTCGCAATAGCCAATAAATATGTGCCACAATTATCCTGACTTGTTCATTTTGTCCCTGACTTTCAATGCGGAAAATAGTCCAAGTTCGTGTTTAATTAAAACCAACGTTTTTTGTTTGTTTTTTTTTTCCTGTTGTCACTGTTGTTGCCCAGCCGTTTATGTGTGTGAATCGACCTAAATTAAATTAAGCAAAAATATATGCGACAAAAAATAAAATAAAAAATTTACAAAAAGATCTTTTAATTATATCAGCTGCTGGGCAAAAAGCTTTCACTACTACCAAACGCCAAACAAAACCCGTTTTTGTTTATAAAAGAAAAAGAAGAAAAAACAAAAAAAAAACAACGCAAAAATATAAAATAAAAGACATAATAAAATATAATATTTCTCATACAACAAAACACACAACAACAAAAACATCGCATCGCATTCAACAACTTGTTTATTTCAAAATTATATATAACAAAAAAAAAAAACAGAAAAAAAAATTAAAAACAAGTCTCTGTAAAGCTTTTTTGCGGCTTGTCTGCGGCTCAGACTTGACGTAGGTCAGGCCATAGGAGCGGAGCCCTTCTCCACCTCTCATGCTCCTTCTTTAAAAATAATAAAACATAAATAAATCAAAATATCATCATTGTTATTGTTGCCACCGGCTTATTCCTCAACGTTGTTCAGCTGGCTGAGCAAAAAAAATTCTCTTCGATCTTCGATCTAAACAACATATCATAATAAAGTCATAATAATGATTGGTCAAAGCAAAATGTTTCATTGGTCGCTGATTGTCAGTGCCTTGGGAGCTGTTGTTGCCGCTTTGGGCGGCTATTGCGGATGGTGTCTGTTCCCCAATATGGTGCACAAAAAGGTTGAACAGGTGAGTTGTGATTACAACAAATGTGGTTGATCGTTTGTTAAGCGGCAATTTGCCAAATGAAATACCAAAATTTTCGATTGTCATGCAAATCGCTAAATTATTCGTTGCCTACCTTTGGGCTGCATTTAAAAATTAATCTTTTGTAATATTCTAAAAATCATCAGAATAACTTCTTGCTTCTTTTTAAAGTCAAAAAACAAGTAGAAAATTTTTGCTAAAGTTTCAAGAGCTCAATGCTAAATTTTCGGCTATGGAATTTGAATTTTGAATCAGAATACATGACTAATTTGGATGTTCTTATATCAAGACTTGCTAATTTTCATGTTTAACTAACAAAATCAACATGGGAATAAGCAATGTTGAGCTTCTCAAGAGGTTTCCTTTGTCAAAGTTTGTTTAGTTTGCCTAATAAAGAGAAATTTGTATTAGAAAATTGTACTTTGTCTATGTGCAAATATCCAAAGAGAAAATATTTGCTTTGCTATATTTGAAATATAATACAAAGTATGGGAATGAGAGAATGAGTAATAGCAGGGAAGATTACATTCTATACTAAAGTAACAATTAGATTGTAAGCCTAGAGAAATCAGTGATTTGTGATATTAAACTCATTAGAATTGTGGACTTAATACTGATAGCAGATCAGATTATCTGTTTGGAAATCTTTGCGGAATTAGTTAAAAGGGTTGCCTAATATACACGTAGAACAAGTGTTGGACTTCCGGTGTATTCTACATAGACCTATGACCTTTGACTCTAACCCGCCACTTTATTTAATTGAGCCATTGTTTCCCCTTGGGGGCTGGTTATTGTACGTATTCGTGTGATTACTCAACAATCGCAATGAGATCTATATATGTACGAATATGGTCTATATGCAACTAGTTACGGCAATGCACCGCATCATGACAACTAAACATTATGAACATTATCATAATGACATCGCAGATTCCCTATATCTATTGTGTCCACCGAATACACCCAAAACACAAAATCCCCTTTCATCAACTAAAAAGTATAATTGCGACCACAACGCAAGAGGCGATAGAATCATTATTATCATCATCATCATCATCATCATCATCATGGTCGAACCATGAAGTCGAAATTAAAATGCATGCCAGATATTGAAGTGTATGTCTTTATGTGTGCCTATCTCTATTTATGTGTGCGTGTATGTGTGTACATATACATACATATGTAGATATAAAAAATAAAACTATTTTTGAATGCATTTTCATCAAACTAATTGAAATTCAAAGCCTTAGAAATTCTTCAGACTTAATTTATGTGCAGTTAATTTTGATATATGTGGTCATGTGAGCGTGGGGGCGTGAGGGCGTTTGGGGCGGGACTAAATTTAGTTTGACATTCTCGGTCTTAGACATTTGGCCAAGGCAAAAGTACTTGTCTCTGACTTTGAGATGGTTTTAGGTATTCATTTTTTGTTTCTTTTTCCTTTTGCTTTAAGGTAATTAGAATGCAAGCAGAAATATTGTTGTTTAATTGCTTAAAGTTAATTACCACCCTCCCTCAGCGGTTCCCTCCATCGTAACGTCTTTGGTTTTGGTTTTTTTTTTTCGGTCTTCGTTTTGTTTCGCGTTGACATGGTAGTTACCAGTTACTATATTTTTACCTTGCTGCTTTGGCACCCC
Organism: Drosophila insularis; assembly: GCA_018903935.1. Lineage (NCBI taxonomy): Eukaryota > Metazoa > Arthropoda > Insecta > Diptera > Drosophilidae > Drosophila > Drosophila insularis. Next base: position 5,710,739 of record JAEIFP010000517.1, read on the forward strand.
GCCTGAGGTCAGGCCTGAAATTGTTCAACAACAACAATAATAGCAAAAAAAAAACCCTCGACCAAAACAAAAAAAAAAAAGAGATGTTATTCATTTAAAAGTTACTTTGAGAAATCGTTAACAATGAACTTCCGTGTGCGGTTAAACTTAACTAAGAATGAGCCATAAAAATGAGTGAAGCCTTCACTTTGATATTTGAAACAAACAACAAAAAAAAAGTAAAGGGTCACATTTGCACCAATAAAATGAACTAAGCAAACCAAAAAAAAAAAAAACATTTCAAAACTCACCCTAAGATTAACCTAGAAATATTAGGTGAATATGATATTCTAAGATAAACAGTTTAAGTTGTAGAAAACAAACTTTATTTTTTTTTATATTAGTATTAATCGCAACTTCTTTAGCTCATTCCAGATGATACCTATATTAAAATAAATTTCGGAAAACTTTTCTTAATAAAATTCTTTCAACACTTGTTCGATTATCAATTGATATGCACCTCTTTGTTAGAGTATTATTTGTGTAAAGACAATGTCAATACGATTAAAACCAAAGAAAGTTGGTACCTAACCCATTAACCCCTTACACACATGTACACACATACACACACACACACACTGCAATCTCTTTAATTTTTCAATTTCGAAAATCAAACATTTTAGTCACGTTTTTGTTTTCGGTTGTTGATTTCGCAATAATTATTTTTTCTGAATGAATTTTGGGCCAAAGTCAATTGTCTGTCCCTCATCACTCTATCTCTCTCACACGCTCTATCTCTGTCTCTATCTACATGGCTCTCCTTTTTTTGGTTTTGACTGTTAAGGTTAATCAAACGTTTTATATACATACATCATACTCCTCCTGCTCTCTCATGGCGACAACGACGATGCCGATGACGATGACGATCATGTGCAGTGACCTTGAAAATGTCTTTTATTTAAACAAATATATATACATATATTCGTTGCCAGTCTTTGACAATTCTTCAATTGTATCCAAATCGTAAAATTATATTGCTAGTCATGTTTGTGAACTTGTTATTTTTTTATTTTTGCCAACTTTTTTATTGAGGCCTTTAACAAGGTCAACGATTGACAAAATGTGCCAAGAAATGCATACATATGTACATATAAGAAAAAAATAACGAAATTCTTTTCGTCACTTCAATCGATATGAATTAGCTTTGGAAACAAGACTTCATATATATTGTGTCAATTATTTTGTTTACTAATATTTCATTTGGTCATTGATCCCTCTCGCTCTCGCCCTCGCCCTCCTGCAACTCTTGCTAAACAAATGCATTTGTTGAGAAAACAATTTTACACCCTATAGCTGACAATAACCCGAAAAAAGTATATCACAATCGATATGGCATGTAGCTATATACATATATATATATTGTATTTCGAGTCTTCCATTATGGTCTTCATTATAAAAAGGCACAACTGATTAACTCGACTACCCGCAATTCCGCCGATCAGATAAAATGGTTCACTCTTTACCACTTATAATTAATTAATGATAGAGTTTTGAAAGAAACGTTTTTTAGAAAAACGCGCCGAAATATTTCGCAGAGACTTAAATTACATTGCATTCTAAATTTAATCAAAATCGGCGACGCTCTTAGTTAAATTTAGGCAAATTTCGTGGGCTGACAGTTTACAAGGGTATATCATATTCGTTGGCATTACTTAATATATGGATTTTTGTTTTTTGTCTAATCAAATACTCGTTGAAACCGGTCCATAGACATCGTCGGACATATCCATCCATTATACGTCATAAATTAGAGGTTAAGATGGTCGTAGCCCCCCACCACCTCGAAATAAATGTGATAAACAAAATGAAAATATTGTTTATTAAATTAAAATTTATATGTAATTATGAGAAGATAATGAAAGTTTTGGTTTTTGTTTTTTTTTTTTTGTATGGACATAAAATGGTATTAAATTAATAAATAATAATCAAATTGGTATAACATTTCTCAATAAAAAAAAAAAAAAACAAACACACAAAAAAGTGTCGACAAATTGAATTAATATTTAAGCTAGATGCAGACAGGAACAAAAGAAGAAATTTAGTGATATAAATTTTAAAATCATTAAAGAAGAGATTAAACAAATAAAAGAAATGGAAATAAATCCAAAACCTGAATCTAACGTCTGGTAGGAACAATAAAGAAATGTTCTAATATTTGTTACTTTTTCTATTTAAAATTTCTTTTATTTTTTTAGAGTGTCATTATTGCAGATGGCTCTGATCAGTATAAACGTTTTGTCAATCTACCTCAGCCGCTGAACTTTAAAGTATATATTTTTAATGTCACCAATCCCGATATGATACAACAAGGTGCCATACCCATAGTCGAGGAAATTGGTCCATATGTCTACAAGTATGTATTATATCGAACGATTTGAAGAACCAATCAAAAATGTTAACAAATATCTCTTACTCTTAGACAATATCGACAGAAAAAGGTTAAGCACTTTTCACGTGATGGTTCTAAAATAACTTATGTACAGAATGTGCACTTTGATTTTGATTCGGAAGCATCAGCACCGTACACACAAAACGATCGCATTGTGGCTCTGAATATGCATATGAATGTGAGTATATGTATAGTCAATTGTTTACTAAATCTAAACACATACATGAAAATATAACAGATGATAATAATGAAATTTACTTATATACTTATATATATATTTTGACCCAAATACCAACCAATTTCAGGCATTTTTACAAGTATTCGAAAGAGAAATCACAGATATCTTTCAGGGTTTTGCAAATAGATTGAATTCGCGCCTGAATCGCACACCTGGCGTACGCATATTAAAGCGTCTTATGGAACGTATTCGAGGGAAACGTAAAGTAATTTTATTCACTACTAATTTCCATTTTACAATTAGTTAGACTAGATGACTTCAATTACAACACAATTGAATGGTTTGCATGAATATTTTTGGTTAACGGGTTTCGAATTTCAGATTTTGGGTTCCTGGGTCTAGCTATTGTGTCTTCGAATGTGCCACTAAAAATAATTAAACATTGACAATACCGTCGAATATAACAAATTGACTTTTAATACTCATACTCACTTAATGGTAATGGACTTCAATTGCGTGGCTTTGTGTTGATAGAGATATAATCTTTGACTACCTCTTAGTTTTGTATATTATTCTTTGTTTCTTTGTTCTTTTTCTTTTGTGGCCCAGATTAAATAGTGTCATTATTATTTTTATTGCTCTTAATGATGATTAATTATGATTTTACCCCAGACATGAACGCAATGAACATTGGAATTGATATAGCTGTGAAGCCTAAAAGAAGACATCAAGTTTTACCAAGATTAAATTGATAAATTGGAAAGAAATCTTTATTATTGATGAGACTTGTGATTGATTTCACACTTAATCGGTCGGAATCAAGAGTAGAATAACTGTAGGTCTACACAAAGATATTCATAAAAACATCAACAAATTTTAGTTATTAGATGAAATTCTGAAAAAATCAAATATATGTATTAACAAATCTTTAGCGATCAATTCCGATTTGTGATGACATTCTATAGACTTTCCTCATTTATAAATCATTTTGTTGCAGTTCTCATCTTCATTGATACAGAGATTTTGTAGAGTTTGTGATTCAAGGTCTAAATGTGATTCGATTATTCTTAATTCATTAACTATCTTATTTAATATGGTATCAATTTATAGCACCCTTTAGCTGGGTATACGGCATCTTTATCAACATAATTGAAGATGTCAAAGTAAGTGTTAATGTTAACAAATTGACATTACAGTCAGTTGCATTTGAATAAAGTTAATTGCAATAAGTTTTTTTTCAAATCATTCAAATCTCAAGATCATTGCTTATCATCATCATACTATGAGTTTTGATTGGCATGAACCTTGAATGAAAATTATTCACCGATATGAGCAAAATTGATGAGTGGAAAAGTGATTGATCAGTTAAATACAAATTTATCATATATTTACCTACATACATACATACATGCATATGTATACAATACACACTTCAATATGAATAGAAACCAAAATTTGTTGCTACTACTACTAATTTGTAATATTTCAGCTTCTCGCTTGCTAAACTAACTGCCCCGCCCACTAATGCTTAATGCCTGGCTTTGCATTTACCTTTACCTTTACCTGTGCCTTTGCCTTTGCCTTTGCCTTCCTCTACCTCTGCCTTTTGCCTTAACGACTGGTTTTATGGTCCAACAACAACAATAACAAAAACAAAAACATCAAATTAATTGTCTTTTATGTTTTATGTGTTCTTTGTGTTAACAATTATTTTGGAATTTTTTGTTGCAGTCTGTTTTGCAAATCGGTGAAAATGATCCTGGACTGGCCTTGCTTTTGGTCCATTTGAATGCCAATCTGAAGGCCGTTTTCAATGATCCTCAATCCATGTTTGTTCATACCTCAGTTAGGGAATATCTCTTTGATGGCGTTCGCTTTTGCATCAATCCTCAGGGCATTGCCAAGGCCATTTGCAATCAAATCAAAGAGAGCGGCTCAAAGACCATTCGAGAGAAACCCGATGGCAGTTTGGCATTTTCATTCTTTGGCCATGTAAGCAATAAATCTAAAGATCAAAAAAAAAAAAAAAATTGAAATTAATCGCTTGTGATATTTACTTGTTTTTTTTTTGATTTTTAGAAAAACGGATCCGGTCATGAGCTCTACGAAGTTCACACCGGCAAAGGTGATGCAATGCGGGTATTGGAGATTCAAAAACTGGACGATTCCCATAATCTACAAGTATGGCTTAATGCCAGCAATGAGGGTGAAACATCAGTTTGCAATCAAATCAATGGCACAGATGCCTCTGCCTATCCACCGTTCCGTCAACGTGGCGATTCAATGTATATTTTTAGTGCCGATATTTGTCGATCGGTTCAGTTGTTCTATCAATCGGATATACAATATCAAGGGATACCCGGTTTTCGATATTCAATCGGTGAGAATTTCATCAATGACATTGGCCCAGAACATGATAACGAATGTTTTTGTGTCGATAAATTGACGAATGTGATTAAACGTAAAAATGGTTGTCTCTATGCCGGGGCCCTGGATCTGACCACTTGTTTGGGTGAGTACTTTTCCGATTCTGTCCGTGAAATGATAAATGATATAGGAAATCCTTAATTAAGATATAGATCTAAACAGTTGTAATGGACAAGGCTAAGACATTTCCTTGATGGTTTTAAAAACAAAATTTCTAGAATATTTGAACAAAGAAAATAATTTTCAGACCAGTTTTGATATGTTATCTCATTCAATAGATCTGCATATATATAGTATTTCACAAGTTTTTGCTTAATTATCATATTAAATAAAGCTGAATGAATACTTCTATCGGTTTATTTGATTTTGTTGTGCTTAAAGTATTGAGTTTTATCTAATTTGTTATTTGGTTTATGTTGATGGGTTCACATTTTGACACTACAAAACAGTTTTTCAAAGCACTTTGTTAGCCGATGTTAAATGAAATTAATTTAATTAAATCTGCCCCCATTTGTCATAGACTAAAAATATCGAATTCAATACTTTTGAGGTATATAGCTTCGGTTGAATTGTGTTGAATTATGATAAATAACCGGAAATACTTGAGATCATATTTGACATTTTTGTGAGCGCCTCGAATTGTCGTCTATGCAAATGAGTCTTCTTAGTGTTTTGTTTTATGATGATGTTGATGTCGATTGGCTAACCAGATATGGCCAAGTTAACTACTACTGGAACTGCTTCTTAGCACCATTTGCCACTCCTCCCGACTAACCTACCTCCCTCTCTACCCTTTGCCATTTACCACTGTCAGCATGCGACTAATTATTGAAATTTAAGTTGTTTACTTTTATCATCCCCTCCCCTAACACTTATCCCTCATAATTTTTTTTTGGATTTGTATATACATACATAGTTATGGTTTTTGTTTCAAAAGAAATTATAAATCAAAATGCAAATTAAGATGTTTTTGTTTTAGCTGATCTGCTACGAGTATATTATGCATATATGTTAGCTAGAAGCATTTCGTGTGCGAATCGAAGGCGTAAAAAGACGGCAGCTAATTAAAATTGAAATAAAACTTAAATTATGTAGCAATAACAATCTAAAAACTTGAGAATTGCATTCAATTTTCGATTTCAATTTCATTTAGATTTCGATTTCAATTTGATTATAATCTTCATTTCGCTTAATTAACACTTTCAAGACATTTGCGCATTTCAGAAATCAAAAGTGTTGAGAGTCTAATGACTCCAATCATTATGAGTGCTACAAATTGAAGCATTAAACTTCTATTATTTAATTTTTTTTTCCCCGTTTGTTGGCTATGTCCGATTTTGGTTTGGGTGTTTGCCTAGAGCGCACGTTTAATACTTGAGATTCTTTGCTGATATTTTACCCTGTAAGCATTAATGAGTATGGGTATGCTACAATATAGCCTAATATGATCACTTGTTCATTTCTTAACCTCGCTGCGTTGAAGTTTTCAAATTTTTCAGACTGAACTAGAGAAATACTATATATTTTTACACAAAGAGATCACAGAAGTCAAAAGAAAGATTAGGCAATTTAAATAACAACTAAACAAGTGAGTCAATGAACAAGTAAATAATAATTGAACAAGTACATAAGTTAAAATAAAACAAGTTGCTTATTCTCACTATAAGTATTAGCGGAGCAGGAGCTTTATTTTCGTCCTGTTTCTGAAATAAAGTCAGGAATTTCATTGATCAAATGGTAATATGTATGTGAAAGGCATAAAACCAAAGATTACGATAAAAATGAGTATATAAAAGTCGATGCTTAATCTAATGTAAAGCATTTGATTGAGTTTTTTTTTTTTAGTTGTATTTTGTTTTGACTTGTCGGCTTCGTCTTCTAAGTAATTGATGAAACGTGAGTTAACAGTTTTCGTTTTGGCTTCCAGTCAATTTAATGAGCATTTGAAATATTTTTCCATAGCCATATTCAGGAAATTCTCATACAAATTGGTTCAGAAAAGTAAATGTGCAATTGAAATCTAGTTAAAACGTGAGTATCGAAAAAGTCTTCCGCATAAAATCAACGTTTATATATTTGAAATTTACATTTATATCATAAATTGGATAGGTTTTGGATTCTTTTGTTGGTCAAAAGGGCTATTTCATTGTCTCGTCAAACAAGTAGACATTCCCGATTAATTGGAATGCCATTGAAATGTCAAAGGGTGTTTTGTTTTCTTTTGTTAAGATATTGTTATTTGTTTGCCATGTAAACAAAATAATTAACACTGGAAATCAGTGCAATGACTGCGTAATTAACTTGATATGCAAATTAAATACTTACCTCAATACTTAATTATACACGGCAAAAAAAAAAAAACAAAAATGCACTGCATCTGCATTATAAACTAGAATTTTGTGAATTTAGTCAACAGTTATTAGATTTAGTTAGTTATATCGATAAAATGAACCAAAACCCCGTGAAGAATGGAATGGTTTAATGGAAGGAAGCATTATCTGTTGATATTTCCTTTTCCTTTTGTTTAAGTGTACATTTTGTTAATGAATTTCATTTGCTGGAACTTTTTTACAGATGCCCCTGTTATCTTAACTTTACCTCATATGCTGGGTGCCTCGAATGAATATAGGAAAATGGTCAGAGGCCTCACACCTGATGCTAAGAAGCATCAAACCTTTGTGGATGTTCAGTCGGTAAGCGTCACCTTATCAGAATCGGGGCGGTTAATGGGCATATTATTGAAATTGATCACATTTGCAGCTCACTGGAACGCCCTTGCAGGGTGGCAAGAGAGTGCAGTTTAATATGTTTCTCAAGAGCATTAATCGGATTACGATAACCGAAAATCTCACAACAGTCTTGATGCCCGCCATTTGGGTGGAGGAGGTCAGTTAGTCAGTAAACACGATTTTAAAGCACTGATCATTAAAAATATGAACAATTCATAGGGCATTCAACTCAATGGCGAAATGGTGGCCTTCTTCAAGAAGAAACTCATCAATACGCTGAAAACCCTCAATATAGTCCATTGGGCGGCTCTCTGCGGTGGCATAGGCGTGGCAGTTGTATGCCTTTTATACTATATCTATCAAAGAGGACGCTCGGCGGAGCCTCCGGTGAAGTAAAGACGTTAAAACCCTCCAAGAAAAGCGGTTATTATTATTATTATTGTTATTATTATTGATAAATGTTATTAATTGTTATATAGTATGTGTGTATTATTGTATGTTAACCCATTTCCCTGCTCTAATTGTTAACGAATTTTTTTTTTTATAATTTATTCCTTAAATGTGATTTTATTGATGTATTGTGATTTAGTGTTTACTAAAAAAAAAAAAAAAACAAAAAAAAAACACTTTAAGCTTAACAACAAACAAATTTGGTTAAATAAAATATATATGTATGTGTAGAATCGGTGACAATTCACAAGTAAAATAGAGATCCAAAGATGAGTTTCAATTCCTAGCCATCTTCAACCGATGAATCGTTCATCGAGTGTCGCCATCCAAAAGATTCAAAAATATTTGAATGAATGTGCCTTTATTACTACTCACAATCACGCTCTATTCACCTGTATTTCAACTAGTTATGCTCTTCTATGAAAGTTTTATTGCAACACTACCCTAAGGCTATATCAATATCATAGCCAATTTCATAAAAAGGGACATGAAACCTTTCGCTTAATGATATTTACTTTAAATGATCCAGACCCAGCTCTCCATGATGGAGCAATACAGAAAGATAATGCCGGGGATAATGGAAAGGATTGTGGATATAAATCATCACTGGGGTTTTCCCCACAAAACATTTCATCCAATGGTTTTTTATAATAGTTTCCAATATTTATATATTTCTGCTAACCTGTTTTTAAGAGAAAGAGAAAGAGAGAAATTCAATAACTATTTTAACGAATCTTAGACCGAGTGTAAATTTTTGAATCATCGCAAAGAATTGCAAATGTATGTATGTTTGTAAGTGATGTAGAACAAGAAAAAGAATTTACCAAATTCCGTGAAATTTTTAAATAAAAATTTCTTAGAATAGAAGATGCCAAAATATTTTTAAATTTGATTAAAAATTTTCATTAGAACTAACTTTTTTCAAGTTGTGTTTTGTTTGTTCAAAACACTTTCAATCAACCACAAAACGAGATTCATTAACAATTGCCGAAAGCGCCTTGATCTAAGCCGATTCAAGTTCAAGATCAGCATGGCCCATAGCCAAATACAGATATTGAAGTGCCAATAATATATATAAATATACATATATATATATGGTTAAATTATATGAATTAATCAATCAACACAAAACTGCAAATTACTTTAAAACATAGTTTAAATCAAATTGCATAAAACATTAAAAAAAAAACATGCACACACACACAGACACACACTGAAAACAGAAAAAATACGAAATATCTTACGAAAAATGAAAACAAAAAGTCAATTGACCAACAGCAAAAATGCAAACAAAAAAAAAAATAAATAAATAATAGTAGTGATTGAGACACTGGATAGAGGCTTGCGTTTGGATTGACATAAATTGGCGTGAAAAGCGCAAAATAAAAGAAAATACAACAATAGCAACCAACATTAAAAACTAATGAACGGAACCTCAACTGAAACTGATGTGATCCGCAATGTGTAGGAATCCCATCAGTTTTAGTTGTGGTTCGGTTCATTAGTTAGGGGAAATTAATTGGCCACTAATGGACTCACACTTAGCAACTTTCTAAAGATGTTCTTTTTCTTAAAGTTCTAACGCGTGGACACTTTGTCTATCGAAACCTTTCAGCATATGTATTGTATATACATACATCTGTATATATACACATATAAATAATTATGCAATATTTGTATAACAGCAACAAAAGCCTAACAATACCAGTTTCATCGGCATCTCTGCTGCTGCTGCTGCTGCTGCTGCTGCTTCTGCTTCTGCTTCTGCTGTCGCTGCCTTCGTCATTCAAATTGAGTTTTTGGGGCCTGAAGATGAGACCCCAGACCCAGACCTAGACCCCAGTCAGAGTGGATGTTTCAGTCGTCAACGAAACGCCTAAACGCACGCCAGTGCGTTAAAATAAGAAAAGCTAAACTATAAATTCATAGAGTTAATACATTTATTTATTTTTTTGTTTGTTTTATTTTTTTTTTTGTCGTTGTCATAATGTTTTTGCTCTTGCTGTTCATAGTGATCTTTGGTCATTTCTCCCTTCCCGAGGGTAAAATCTATGAACGGTGTGAGCTAGCCAATCAGTTGCAGCATCGCTTTGGTTTACCCCTGAATGAGGTGTCCATTCTGGTGTGCATTGCCCAACATACGAGCGATTTCAACACTGCCTTTAGCAGTAGCGATTCGCATGGCATATTCCAGATAAGTGATGCATTCTGGTGTGATAAGACTGGCGGATTTGGCGGTGCTTGTGGTTTAAGTTGTGCCCGTCTGAGAGACAATGACATAGCCGACGATGTATTGTGTGTAAGAAAAATCCATGCGGAACATCAAAGAATATCGGGCGATGGCTTTACTGCCTGGCAAGCGTATGGTGCATATTGTCGACAGGATGCAGCACAATATTTAAATGGATGTGCAGGAGGAATAGGAGGAATTGGTGCTGTGACATTGAAAACGTCTCAAAGTGCTTCGTATTATCACAACAGGATTCCACCAGTTACCATACCTGTAACGATTCCTTCTAAAATAACACCATCATACTACCCTACGCAGACGCAATCTCGTGGTAAAATCTATCAACGCTGTGAACTGGCCCAGGAGTTGTACTACACCCATAAGATGCCCATGCAACAGATACCCACTTGGGTGTGTATAGCCAAGCATGAGTCCTCGTTCAATACTGCCGCGGTGGGTCGTCTGAATGCCGATGGGTCTGCGGATCATGGTCTATTTCAAATAAGCGATCTATTTTGGTGCAGCCATGACGCTAGAGAGGGTGGCAAAGGATGCCACGCTTCATGCTTACAGTTTTTGGACTCCAACATAAATGATGATGTGCAATGCATTAAGAGAATCTATCGAGAACATAAACAAATCTCTGGAGATGGCTTCAATGCCTGGACTGTCTATCAAAGGAATTGTAGAAATCAAGGCTATGAGCAAGTGGCCCATTGCTTTAAGAATCCTGTTCAGTTGTCACATCCAACTTATCAGCAACCGAATTCCATAGGATTTACCAACCAGAGGGTTATCATACCCACGTCGAATCCCTATTATAGACCCCCTCCTCCATTGCTAACCTATCAGCCGCAGCCGAAGCAGGATCGGTCACAATATCAAGGCAATCCTTTCTTGCGGCCAAGTTATTCGGCGCAACCCCAAGCGAATGCATTAGTGACCGCAACAACAAAGAAAGGATATACACAATACACACATCCTTTCTCCCAAGCTGGTAAAGTTTACAAACGTTGCGAATTAGCCCAAGAGTTATATTTCTCACACAAATTTCCCATGCAGGATATAGCCACTTGGGTGTGCATCGCCGAGCATGAATCCTCATTTAATACCGCTGCAGTGGGTCGTCTGAACGCGGACGGCTCTGCCGATCATGGTCTCTTTCAGATCAGTGATCTCTACTGGTGCGGTCATGACGGCCTCAAGGCCAAGGGATGCAATTTGGCATGCAATCAGCTATTAGATGGAGATATAACCGACGATGTGGAGTGCATCAAGACCATTCACAAGGAGCACACGCGTCTTTCGGGTGACGGGTTCACTGCCTGGACTGTATATCCTTTGCACTGCAAAAACAGAAGAGCCGATGAGGTGGCCGGTTGTTTTGATTCAAATCTAATTTCTTCGAAAGAGGATGTTATCAAGGCCCCAGCCAAAACCCAAACAAAGCCAAGGGGAAAGATCTACCAACGCTGTGAGCTGGCGCAGGATCTTTATTACAAGCATAAAATACCCATGCAGCAGATACCTACTTGGGTGTGTATAGCAGAGCACGAATCCTCATTCAACACTGCCGCTGTGGGACGCCTGAACTCGGATGGATCTTTGGACCATGGCCTATTTCAGATAAGTGATCTGTATTGGTGCAGTCATGGCAATGGAGGTGGTAAGGCTTGTAATATAGAATGTGATCGCCTTCTTGATGCAGATATAGCCGATGATGTTAAATGTATCAAGACGATCTACGATGAGCACACACGCATTTCAGGAGACGGCTTTAATGCCTGGACGGTTTATCCGGGCCACTGCAAACATCAAAGTTTGGCCAAGTTAAGTGATTGCTTTCAAGGCAATGAAATCATCGAAGCTGATCATCAACTGCAAACTCTTCCCAAATTGGAAAAGCATCATGAAGGGATAGTAAAAACGTCTGCGAGCCACGCATACTCGGGCAATCCGTTTCTTCAAAATATACAATCAGCCTCAAAGAATCCCCAAGTGACTATACCTCCACCCACGGTCCAAGAAACAACTTTCAAGCCTCAATCGAATTCCTATAGCTCCAATCCTTTTCTACAGCGCGTGAAACAGCAGGAAAGCAGCAAATGGCAATCCAAACCTTCTGCAGTTGATGTTGCGGCACCATTTTTAAGCGCGAATAACTATGCCCATAATCCTTTTTTAAAGGTTCCTGGGCCGTCAGTTCCCGTCAATACTGTAAACCACTTAGAACAATCTAAGCCAAGCGCTGATCACTTTAACTACGCGTCTAATCCTGTACTGACTATTTTAGCCAAACCTCTGGTACCTACTGCTGTTAAACCTTTCGCAGCTGCTTCGACCACAAAGTCCCCTCCACATCAATATATTCAGCAATCAACAAGGCCCTATATCAGCAGTGATAGTTTTCGTCATGAAGTTATTAAATTTACAGCAACATCTGTGACAACCCCAAAAATAACAAGTACTACAGCAGCTCCTACTACTAATTTTCCGGTTTGGTCGTGGCAAAATTACGTACAAACATCCGCGGGTTTATCTACAGCCAGACCAACAACTACTCGTTACTCTGTGCCAACCACAACGAGGTCAACCATTAAGCCAGCAATACCCAAAACAACAACAGCAAGAGTAACAACTGCGAAATCAATAAGTACGAAAACCACAACAACGAAAACAATAAATACACGCTCAACAACAGCAAGAACAACTACAGCGAAACCTACCACAGCGAGATCCACCATAGCAAGATCATCTACAGCAAGACCAACTACAACGAAACCCACCACAGCGAGACCCACCATAGCAAGATCATCCACAGCAAGGCCAACTACAGCGAAACCCACCACAGCGAGACCTACCACAGCAAGACCATCTACAGCGATACCGTCCTCAACGAGACCAACAACGACTCGTTACTTTGCATCAAGGTCAACAACCAATTCGCCTACAACAACGGCGAGAACAATAACAAGATCACCAACAACAAAAACGCCAACAACACCGCGTCAAACAATAACGAGACCAACAACAATAAAGCCAACAATAAGAGCCACAACAGCGAGACCAGCTGGGTACTATACAACGAGTCCAGCCGCAGTAAAGAACATAACACCACGTCCAACAGTAAGTTCCTCGTTCCACTCGGTTACACGTCCCTTGAAAACAACAACATCGACAACAAAAACGACATACAGACCCACTGCCCAAGCACCCAGAACTACAACAAGACCAACCCAACGTAGTACGACACCGAAGCCATATTTATTTACATCAACTACAGTAAAAACTAACTCTAGCGATCCATTTAGCCATCCATTCTTTCAAAAGTTCAGGGAAAGATTTGAGAAACCATCAAGTACGATTAATACCAGCACCAGAATCCCAAAAACAACGACAACATCGAGCCCCTACTATGCCAGATATCAGGAGAACAAACTCAAAGTGGCTGCAAAGACAGTTTATAGCTACGATTTTGGTCAAAATCGCACAACATCAACAATAAGAACAACAACAACAACTAGAAAACCGTCAAGTGCTTTTGATATATACCTGAACTGGAATAAAAACTAATCTAACACAGATTATGGGCATAATATATGGGATGTAAAATGGGAATGTAAATAATTGATGAATGAACGTTTTATGTAGCTTATAAATATTTAATTTTAAGTTTAATATAAATAGGATTTAGCTAATAAAACCGAAAATAAACTCAGAGAGAGAGAATAAAAAAACAAAGGCAAAGTGCGAAACACCAAAAATTAATTCATTCGACAACCTGTCTGTGAAATAAATACAACAACAAACCGCAGGTAAAGCTGACAACGTGCCAAACGTCGGCAAGTGCGATAGCACAGCATTAAGACGAGGTTTTTGTGATTAATTTTGCATTAACTAGTTTTTGTTTTCGGCCTTGTTAGCATAAAACTAGCTAAAAAAAAAAAAAAAAAACATTTGTAAAAAGGCGTCAAACAACGAATTTTAATGTTATAGTGGGTTATACAAATGGATTAATAACAATAAATGACCTGTTTCCAAATAATAGACCAACGTCTATTATAAATATTTGTATGCAAGTGCACTTTTATCTAACTACACCCAAACCACTATTAATTGGTACGGCAAGTTTTTTTTCAAAGTTCGAATTTCAATTGGTTGTATTTATCTCCAATTGTTAATTCAACATACGAGTTTATACTTTTTGGAAAGGTTATTTTATTATCTTTCATTTGGTATCAAAATACTAATTTGTTTCATATCAGAAAAACTTAAAAAGTTTATTTAAATGAAACCATGTCAAAAACACCAAAAAATAGTGTGACCATTATTAATTGGTACGGCAACTTTATTTGTTATTAAAACTGAGTAACATCTCCTTTATTTAAAATGACTGCCCTAATTCGATCTCCCATAGTATTAACTAGGTTTATACAATCTTCTGGAGTTATTGAATCCCAAACTTCTTGAATTTTTGACTTTAATCCTGCCAGGGTTCGCTAAGGGTCATTTCGTAACTTTTTTTTCATCAAACCCCAAATATTTTCAATTGGGCTCAGGTCTGGGCTTGATGATGGCCAGTCTAACACATTAATGCCATTCACCTGAAGCCAATTTTTGGTGGTTTTTGCGGTATGCGGAGCTGCACCATCTTGTTGTAAGGTATATTCCCCACAGTCAGAAAGCTTTGGTATTGATGGAATGAGGAACTTTTGCAAAATATCTTTGTATTTTTCTGCATTTAAAGTGCCATCTATAAAGTGGAGCTCTCCTACACCATTTCCAGACATACATCCCCACACCATTGTGCTCGTGGGAAACTTTACCGTGCGTTGTAAGCAATCTTTGTGATACGCTTCCTTGCTATTGCGTATGACTCTGTTACGGTAATGACCGGAACATACTTCAAATCTCGATTCATCGCTGAAAATAATGCAGTTCCACTGTCTCTGCACCCAGTTCCTTCTGTGTTTAGCCCATAGCAACCGCTTTTTCTTTTGCAACGATGTTAGCAAAGGTTTCTTTTTAGCCTAAAAGTTTCAATATACGAATTTTACATGTGCTATTCAACATGGAACTGATTTAAATCATACTTTGTAGAAGCCATATCCCCTTCTTTTCATTTGTATACGAGTCCATTCGCGCTTTACGGATTTTCCGATCATTTCGGACCACTTTGAGGACATATCTCTAGCAGTACCTTGCCTATTTTGCCTTTTGAGAGTCTCCAAAGCTCTTATGTCGCGTGGAGTAATCTTTGAGACACGACCTCTGTTGGCTGTATTAGTGTTAATGTTGCCATCCTTTTTGTATTTTTGCACAATATTCTGCACCGTTGATTTAGCAAGATTAAGATTCTTTGATATTTCGCCATAGCTGTTTCCCAATTTAACTTTTTCAATGATCAAACTCCGAATTTGCTCACACACCGGCTTGCCCCGAACCATTTTTGACGAAATTAGATTAAAACGACAAATAAAAGTCACATGTTTTTGTTTTCTTTTATCGTTACCTTCTATGCACCGTTATTTTTGCAGTTTCTTTCCATATTTTCGCTTCTTCTCAAGTTTTTTTTTAAATAAAGTTGCCGTACCAATTAATAATGGTCACACTATTTTTTGGTGTTTTTGACATGGTTTCATTTAAATAAACTTTTTAAGTTTTTCTGATATGAAACAAATTAGTATTTTAATACCAAATGAAAGATAATAAAATAACCTTTCCAAAAAGTATAAACTCGTATGTTGAATTAACAATTGGAGATAAATAAAACCAATTGAAATTCGTATGTATTGTATGTACTAACTATGGCTATTTCTTCAAAATTTAAAATTGGCGCCAACTTAAAACTTAGTAGGACCATGCTTCAGATATTTCTACAACTCTGGCAGCGCTGTTAAGGCCCAAAGTATGCTATAGGGAAAAACAACACGAGATTGGCGACACCGAGCATTAAATACTGGAAGACAGATAAAAGCTGAGATGATGGCATGGTAAAAAGGAGACACAACCTAAGTTTTAGCACAAAAACACCCTAGCGGTCACATTTCCTTTCGGTAATGTATGCTTTTCCTCAAGAACAATATCTGTATCATCAAAATAAGCCCGGCAAGTAGGGCTAAGAAAATAATCTAAGGCGCACGGAAATCATACGTAAAGGATTCGATGCTCAAAGCTGCTCGAAAGCGTGGCTGAAGCAGTACCAGAAATGCGAATACGTTTCACTTCGCCACATCCAAAGGACTTCTCCGACGATGTGCTGAGAGTTATACGCGACTATCCGAATGTCTGCAAGCTATTGCATCTGCCCGCCCAGTCGGGCAACTAACAAGTTTTGGCCAGAATGCGTGAAGCCTATCTGGAGCTGGTCGAGCACATACGAAATATTCTACCCCATGTGGGTTTGTCCAGTGACTTTATTTGCGGCTTTTGTGGCGAAACGGAAATCGAAATTGTCATCCCGAAATAATCAACTTAATCCTTCCACCCGTACACGCAAATCCTGGATTAGTCAGCATCTCTTTAAGACACAGTTCTCCAAGACTCAACTATGGACTGAAAAGACGTACCAGACCCGTCTGTTTTTAGTAGATTTTTGACTTCTCCAGGTAATTCGTATCACATAGACGACGATTTGGCTGCTGGGGTTATTACATATGGCACCTAAACAGTTGTCTGTATACATACATACATGCATACGTATGTATGTATGTACATATGTATGTATGTACATACATATATACATACATACAGCGCAATTCCAGAGACAGTTGACAGCGGCTCCCAACAAAGATGGAAACGAAAAACAAACTCAAAAAAATGGAAACGTCTTGTGCCATGTCCAATGTGCAATTGCAATATAAATTAAATTGAGTGCGTTTGCCAATATGCCCAAAAACAAAAGGCAGCCTGTACAAAATGCATACACACATAGATAGTACACACACACATAGCAACAGCCCGCCGCCCACAAAGGAAGAAAAAGAAAACCGTAGTTCAGGTTTATGCGTTGAAATTAAATTGCGAATATCATTGAAATATACAAAAACCGCGTAATATACTCTTTATAAATGCTAAGCAAAGGTTTACGGACCCGTCAAGGGCAGATTCCCCGCTGAAAAGCCCCATTTTCATATAATTTGTTCTTATAAATTAAAAGAATTTTATTTATTATTTTTCTTTATCGCAGGTTAGTGTCATGATATTCACATTAGTGTGACCACTTCAACGGAATTTGCCAGAATTTGACGTTTACCAACACTAACCCAGTTTTTTGGCTTATATATACAAATCGTCGAACGGACACACTGGCAGTTACTCACTTCGTTTTGCACGCTTATTCGTGAAAATGGCGGCGGAAAATTGCAAAAGATGATAATAAATAAAATAATCAAAAAAACAAAAAAAATAATCAAAATAAAGCGGACCTAATATACTTGCAGTGCCCAAAACAAACAACCGCCCGCCTAAGTCGTTGCCCTAAATGTGTGTGTATGTGCGTGAGAGCGTGTGCGTGTGGCGTGTGTTCAAAGATGAAAATTGAATCTAAAAGAAACTAAAGGAAAAACGAAAATCTTGTAACAAGCCAAGAAAAGTTGACACACACACTGCAGATCAGCAGCATTGGCTGTGACAAGGACGCGGACGAGGTGAAGCAATCATCATCAGTCGCCTCTCCACACAGACACACAGACAAATATAGAGCCAGCAGAGCACCCACTTTGGAGGTGATTACAGAAGTTAGTGTTAGTGTGTGTGTGTTTGTGTTTTGCGATTGTGTGTGTGTGTGTGTATGTATATGAGACGAGGAGGAGGGCCCTCAGGTAGGGAAATAGCATAACCTTTCACCAGTTTACCTTTTAACCAACAAAAAGAACCAACAATTTGTTAATTCTGCCTTGCAGCATGCTCCAAATTGCAACGTCCAGCTGCCAGCACAATAACAACAACAATAATAACAACAACAGCTGCAACATGATGATACCACATAGCAGTTGAGAACACGAATCGAAATCTTGGCGGTGAACTTCCCATTTAAGCAGGTTAAGCTTTCTGCCAAGCAAGCAAAACGCCTTTGCCTTTGATCCTTCATTAGGATATCCAAGCGCATCATGAACTCAAGCCAGACGGCAGCAGCCGGTAATCGCATCACATTCACAACCACCACCAGCCAACCTATGCCCAATGGCTCTATCAATATAGCTGCTGGAGGTCAAACGAATCCTACAATCATATCTACATCCCAGTTGCCAAATACCACCACCATAAAGACCATACAGGCAGCAGGTGGTGCACAGGCTGGACATCCTGCTCTGCATCATCATCAGCAACAACAACAACAGCAGCAGCAACAACAACAACAGCAGCAACAACAACAAACGCAATCCGTAGGTGCCACCCAAACTCAAACCTTAGTTATTAAATCCAATCACCATGCTGTTGTCACCCTGCCGGCGGGTCTAGTATCAAGTGCACCAGCAGCAGGAATCGTAACAATGACCAAGACCATCAATCAGGTATCCACCAAGCAGAAGCAAACGGCAATCATTTGCGAGAGAATAAAAGAATCTTCTATAAATTACTTCTGCCTGCTTCTTCTCTCCAGTCTGTGTATATTCCCGACCAGACGTCTCGTTTCTTATAATTTTTAGTCGCGATTAGCGTGACAATTTCAATGCCAAAAAAAAAAAAAAAAAACAAACAAGGATATTGTAATTTTTAAAAAATTATTTTAATTTGATTTGCTTTTTTCATTATTGCCTGATATACTGTTGATTCTCACTATTTCATATGCTGCTTATATCTGTTTTTAGTTTTAAACAAATTTGATTAAGAAATAATGTTTGTCTTAACTCTCTAAAAGTACAAATGTACCTTATCTAAAGATTTCTTACTTTCAAACCTCGTTGTATGCTAAATTTGTTGAAATGTTCCCTCTATGATTTGAAATTTGTAATCGTTGCCATCGGCTTGTTCCGATTATCAATCTATATAATCTTTCATTACGATCACAATGTTATAGTGGTTATCGATCAGGATTTTTTTTAGTTTAAATATTTATGAAAATGAAAGATCTTTGAAAGAAGCCATCGAACAGTATCTTTTTTCATTACTTTCATTAATGCCTTATTAGACTTGCTTTATATTTTTTTTAAGCTTAATTAGGCTATCTATTCAGATGCATTTTTCTTTTTATTGTTGTTTGTAGATGCTTTAAACACGACCGCTTTGCTGTAGAATCCAAATTATGTACATACATACATACATATGTAGAAACAGTCCAATAATGTATACATATTTATTTTCATTATCAATACGCTTTTATTTTATCTTGGGGAAACTTTGTGTGAAGACGCGAACTGCTGCATGTTGTAGTGAACAATAATCAAATTTATATCTTAAATTCTAACATACCCATTTTAGTATAACCATTGTTAAACATTTTTCTCATTAATATTTCAAATGTCTTTTTTTTAAATTCCTTTGTTAGGCCGGTCAACCGTTGCTAAACTCCATGCTGCCTGCGGGTGTTGTAGTGGGCATGCGCCCACAGGCTCCTCAGCCTCAACAGCCAAAAGCCGTACCCGCCAATCCACTGGGTCGAGTGGTAATAAGCAATTCTCATATGGCTGGTGTGAGACCACAAAGTCCATCGGTAAGTAATCACAACTCTACTAATTGATTCTTTTCCAAATATATATATTTTTTGGTTTTGTTATGTATATTGTATATTGTGTGTTGTTGTGGTGGGTTTCTCTTCTCTCTACTAACCAACATCCCACATATATGATGCACAGAATCAATCCAATCGAATCCACATTATCCACACATTTAAATCACGTCCATATTAGTGATTCCAAACGTTAGGAAGAATGAAATAATATTGATATTAAATGTAACACAATATTTAAATATTCTATACAATCCGAAAACTATTACTGTAATATATTAAAGCTAATGGTCATTTTTTATTAAAGTCCAATATTTAATATCAATAGATTTCATTAATATTGTATAGATGTACACATAAACACATTCATACACATATATATACATATATATAGGTATATATTGTATATATAGGTACGTAATGCATGCCTACATCAATATCAGAAATCCCAAAGCTAATATCAAAAAACAAAAAAAAAATCGAAAATCTTTCTCTTCTTCTCTTGTCTCTTCTATATTTTAGATAACTTTAAGCACACTTAATACAGGACAAACTCCGGCACTTTTACTGAAAACGGATAATGGATTTCAATTGTTGCGCATGGGTACGGCCACAACGACGGGTCCGCCCACTGTTACACAGACTATAACACAGACCAACAGCAACAACAACAATAGTAATACAACAACCACAACAAATCATCCCACAACCACACAGATACGTCTACAAACTGTGCCGGCTGCAGCTGTAAGTAGATATGGACAACAACAATCACAACAACAACAGCAACAACAACTACAGCAGCAACAACAATCATCACAGCAACAACAACAGCAACAAGCATCAAGCACTAGCCTAGCACTGCGCAAAACGATTGTCCGTAGTACTAGTAGTTGTTCTTCTTCTTCTTCATCCACAATCCTCCCACCCGGCAATCAAAATATTAATAATAACAACAATATTAATAATAATACAAATAATAATACCACCAACACCACCTCAACCACCACCACCACTAGCAACAACAACAACAGCAACAACAAACCCGCTACTAACCAACAGCAGCAGCAACAACAACAGCAACACCAGAAGCTACAACAGCAACTCAAACAGCAGCAGCAGCAGCAACAAAAACAGGCAGCAGCTGCCGCCGCTGCTGCCGCTGCAGCTGCTGCCAATGTGGCAGCCACAATTAAAATCAAGCAGAATGTAAAATTCCTTTCTTTATTAATTTTGCTCAATATTTACATACATATGTATATACATATAGTATATATATATATATATCTGCGTATTTGCCTAAAAGCTTCAGTTGTTCAATTGAAAAATTGCCTATTTTCCTTTCGGTTACGGTCCATTTTAGATCTTTAATTTATGATCTTTTTCAAAATAATCTCCGTTTTCTTTCTGCATGCCGCTGCGTTGTATAACATTTGCTGTGTAATTTTTCTCACCTCTTCCTTTTTGTAAATTTTTTTTTTTTAATTTTTTTTTTTTGTATATATATACATTTGATTTACTTAGAATTAGTTATCTGATTTTGTCTTTCTTCGCGAAATTGTTGCTGTGTTTTTGTTTCCCTCTTTTTTTTTCTAGTACGACTATAACACTTTATAATGGATAATCGTTTCGTTTATCTGATGAATGAACAGATCGAATGATGTGTGCTGGGTTGCTGTGCGGATATATGATTCAGTTTGGTCCAAAAAAACTTTTTCAACATATATGATTCAGTTTGGTCCAAAAAAACTTTTTCAACATATCACATAGTATCAAGTTAAGAAAATTAGTTCAAATAACTCCAAAGGAAAAAACTTTGAAGAGTAATTTGAAACTGAAACTGAAACAGCGTTCTTTAGATGGCATTTGTTCCCTTTATAAAACTAAAATAGAGTCAATAAGTTATCAAGCAAATTATTGTAACTTGTCTAGTTTTTTTACATCAAACTTTTGACTTGACTAAGAAAATACTTAATTTAATCATCAAAGGTATATTTGACAAGCAGGAGAGTAATAAATTCAGGGTAGAGTGTACAAGTTTGTGTAGTTTAGTTCTTGTTGCCCTCTTCTGGGTGGCATTTGTTGTTGTTGATGATGAGACGATGTTGAGCATTCGATTGACTATGAATTGGATTGTCAATTTAGTTAGACCTAATCATATCTAATCCTTGCATCATTTAACCTTGTTACCACCCCACCCCAACCCTGGCACACACATTCTGACCTTGAGCCTGGTATCCCATGCCCATTATTCATCATCATCATTATAATCACGATCGTCATTATAATTGATACTTAATATTTGTATGCTTATATTGCTCTTAATAATATTTTGCTCACTAATTTTCCAAACACAATTCTTGCGTACAATATAATTTCAAATTGTTTGCTAATACGATGTCAATATCTTTTAAATTAAAGCAGTCATTGACCAGCACCACCGCCTCCAACAATATTATAGTCAATTCGGTGGCCAGCAGTAATGCTCATGGTGGATATGCCACAACAACTGTCTCACAGCCGCCACACTTGACGCAATTGAATTCGCAGGCGCCGCATTTGCCACAGATCACACAAATCCAAACAATTCCTGCCCAGCCACAAAGCCAACAGCAACAGCAATCGAATAGTCTGCCAGCTGGTGGAGCCTCAACTAGTGCCACAGGAGCGGGCACAACGACAACAACCACAACGACGGCTCAACAGGGGAATACCAAAGAGAAGTGTCGAAAATTTCTAGCAAACTTAATTGAATTATCAACACGAGAACCTAAGCCAGTGGAGAAGAATGTCCGTACGCTCATCCAGGAGCTGGTTAATGCCAATGTAGAGCCAGAGGAATTTTGTGATCGCCTGGAGCGTTTGCTGAATGCCAGTCCGCAGCCATGTCTAATTGGTTTCCTTAAGGTAAAACATCCCCTTCACCGGATTTTCAAATTATATTATATTTAATTATCTTCACAAATTATTTATTAATTTTACAGAAAAGTCTGCCTCTGCTACGTCAGGCTCTATACACCAAGGAGCTGGTCATTGAAGGCATCAAACCACCACCGCAGCATGTCTTAGGTCTGGCTGGTCTATCGCAACAGTTGCCTGTAAGTAAAGCCGCATTTAAATGCAATTTATTAATATAATTTCTTTTATTTACTTGTTATTAATCTCGATCACTTTTATTTTGCAGAAAATCCAAGCGCAAATCCGTCCAATTGGCCCTAGCCAAACAACAACCATTGGACAGACACAGGTGCGCATGATAACGCCAAATGCTTTAGGCGGTCCGAGACCCACAATTGGCCATACAACGATATCGAAACAGCCACCCAACATCAGACTACCGAATGCACCCCGTCTGGTTAATACGGGAGCCATCAGGGGTCAGCTGCCTGCACTGCAAGTGCCCACTCAGGCGGTAAGTCCAGATGCCTCTCCCAAACCTATTCGAAACGGGAGTCCGCAAACATTACGACAAACCTGCTAAAAAACTGTCTTGATAATTGTTTTTGTTTTTTATATTCTGTATTTACTTCACATTTAGAATATTGTGCAAATTCGTGGGCCTCAGCATGCTCAGCTACAGCGCACCGGTTCGGTACAAATCCGGGCAACGCCACGTCCACCGAATAGCACACCGCCCACGAACAAACTCACTGCCGTCAAGGTGGGCCAGACGCAGATTAAGGCAATACAAACGCCCAGTTTGCATCCGCCATCGCTGGCCGCCATATCGAACAGCGGGCCCCCGCCCACACCCACATTGTCGGTGCTGTCGACATTAAATTCAGCTTCGACCACATCGTTGCCGATTCCGTCGCTGCCTACAGTACTGCTGCCCCCGGAGGCATTGAGGGCCCGGGAGCAAATGCACAATTCGTTGCATCACAATAACAATAACAATCATTTCGAGGCGAAACTGGTGGAGATTAAGCCTCCAATGCCCCATATGGAACGCATTAATGCCTCATTGACGCCCATATCGGCCAAGGCCATGCCCAAGGCATCGCCGGCGGCCACTAAAGCGGCGAGTAAAAAGAAACGTGATGCCCTCGACAAGGATTCCAAGGATGAAATGAGTAGTAGGGCGGGCGGCGGTGGCAGCGGTAGTGCGGGCCTAGGTGGGAGTGGCAGTGGTGCATCAGCAGCAGCGGCGGCCAATTCATTTTTCCAACAGAGCTCCATGTCCTCATCAATGTATGGCGATGATGATATCAACGATGTGGCTGCCATGGGTGGCGTCAATTTGGCCGAAGAGTCGCAAAGAATACTCGGCTGTACAGAGAACATTGGCACCCAAATTCGTTCCTGCAAAGATGAGGTCTTTCTTAATTTACCTGCGCTTCAGGCGCGGATACGAGCACTCACCACTGAAGCTGGCCTGGAGGAGCCATCGCAGGATGTGGCTGTTCTCATATCGCATGCCTGTCAGGAGCGACTGAAGAATATTGTGGAGAAGTTGGCTGTGATAGCGGAGCACCGCATAGATGTTATCAAGGTGGGTGCCAGCGCCAATCGGTGGTTGTTGTGGTTTTGGTGGTGTTTATAATTTGATGATGATGATGTTCATGATGAGATGATGTGATGATGATGTCTGCTCCTCATGTTGCAGTTGGATCCACGTTATGAGCCAGCGAAAGATGTCCGCGGTCAAATCAAATTTCTGGAGGAGCTGGATAAGGCCGAACAGAAGCGACACGAGGAAGTTGAACGTGAAATGCTTCTCAGGGCAGCCAAATCTAGATCACGTGTCGAGGACCCTGAACAGGCCAAAATGAAAGCGAGGGTAGGTTTCCACCTATATATCGAAAATCATGTGTCTCTTTCATACTTTCCATTTTCTGTTACAGGCGAAAGAAATGCAGCGCGCCGAAATGGAAGAACTGCGTCAGCGGGATGCCAATCTGACCGCATTACAGGCCATTGGACCGAGAAAAAAGCTTAAACTGGATAGCGATTCGGCAAGTGCGGGAGTGGTAAGCATGTCACTTCATATTCTATTCCTCATCCCTTACATTCTCTGTTAGAAAAGACAAGCCGAAAAAAAGTTAATATTGATTATATCGAAAAATTACTTCTATTTATTATAAGTATTGGTTATAGTTGTAAACTATCAACCTAACTATATTTTACAAGCACTGGCAACTGGGGCCTTCGGCTTAGACGAAAACTGCATCCATACAGTATCCTTGGATTCGAAGCCGGATCCTCGTTGTTCAGTTGCCTAATTGACTGGGTCACTTAGACAACTCATCTACCGAGGACTCCAAAAAATTACTTATATGTGGTTGGTTCTCTTAACACGGATCAGAATTTATTTAGTATCTCTTATGATTTGTACTCATCACTGCAAGATCGGTGGTAGATTAATGGAAAATAAACAACAAATTTCTAACATCCTTCTATGAATTAGACAGAGAAAGGAGATATTGTTAATCTGTTGGAATTCGAGGTTGGAATATAAATTAATGGGTTTAAAAAAGCCGACGGACAGACAGACAGAGGGTCGGTTTCTCCTAGATGCTTCGACTATCGTCCTTGAGTGGGAATCTTATTCCTCTATTCATTTTACCTTTATTTTTCTTATTTGGTTTATTTGTTTTGATACTGATTTAAACACTTAGTGACCATTCTGCTTATCCGTTTTTAATTACAGGGTTCCGGCGGTGGAGGCAGAGGCAGCGGGATGTTAAACAGCACAGGCTCAGCATCGACCACACTGCGTCCGCGAATTAAACGCGTCAATTTGCGCGATATGCTCTTTTATATGGAGCAGGAGCGTGAGTTTTGTCGGAGCTCGATGCTGTTCAAGACATACCTCAAGTGATTGCTGCTGCTGCAGGCGA
Organism: Drosophila insularis; assembly: GCA_018903935.1. NCBI lineage: Eukaryota > Metazoa > Arthropoda > Insecta > Diptera > Drosophilidae > Drosophila > Drosophila insularis. Next base: position 5,736,691 of record JAEIFP010000517.1, read on the forward strand.
CGCTGTTCATTCACCAATTGAAGCAAACGATCATCATCTCTCTATCGTCAGCACCAAGATTAGATCCTCTATCCCCCACCACCACCTTTATCACCAATTCCACCAACCAAGTCTCCCAACCATAGACACTTGTGTCCATTTATTTTGCAATAATAATTTAGCCCTCTCATTTGTTGTTTCATTATTATTACCACTACTCCTACTATTACTATATTTTTTTTTTCTGCTTTTAGTTAGGCGACTACCACCCCAAATGTTTAAGCATCCCACACCACACCACCCCATTCCCCTTTCCCACTATTTAAACTAGAGACATATATATATATATAAACATACAAACTAAATTCTAATCACATTTGACTTTAAGCTTAATTTAAATTGAAAAGGAGAAAAGTAAAGAAGAATGGACAGAATAGTACAGAGAAGTGAAGAGTAGAAAAGCTCGTTTTTCCATTAACAAAAACTTAAACCAAACCAATCCAAAAACAAAACTCAATGCGCAGAGAGAAGAGTCAGGCGACAATTGAATTTTGTGTAATTTGTAAAAAAAAGTAATAATAATGATTGCATTCATTTGCATTGACGGCCTTATCTAAAACGATATAAACAATTAATTAAAGTAGTTTGTTAAACAGAAAACAAAAAACAACAAAAAGAAAGAAACAAATGTAACAGAAAACTAAATCTTAATTTTTTTTAGCCAAGTAAGAGATACAAAACGATAGACGATGAAAGAAAAATGCAGTGAAATAGGGCGAACAAAAAATAAACTTGCTAAGAAAAATTAAGAGAAAGCAAGTAACTGTAAATGGTTTTTAAAACCATCGGCAACAACATCCGTAAGAACGTGAGATAAATGAAAATGATGAAAATGCGATAGGAGCGGATTAGAGCCGAAGTAAAAAGAGAAATATCCATATTAAACCCACATATACATTGAATTAATTGTAGTTGTTTTGAAAAAAAAAAAAGGAATGTAAAAAGTGTAGAAGTAAGCTTTTTTTCTAATAGTTAACTTAGGTAAACAACAACAAAATGCAACGTAATAAACAAATTTCACTTCACAAAACAAAAAGCAACAATGAGAAAGAGCAGAACTATAAATATCAGTAAAAGGAGCCTAAAATTTCAAGCGCATTCAAATTAATGATTCATTAGTTGTTAAGTGAAATGTTTGTGTGTTTTAATGTGCGAATTAATTTTCTTCAGTAATTTCCAATTTGCAAACAGCAAAAAAAAAAAAAAAAAAAAAAAAAAAGAAACTGACCAAAAAGCAAAGAAAGAAAAAGAACGAGTTACGAGATGAAAATAATCGCACTAAAATATCTTTAAAACAAATAGGCAAATTTTATATACCCCCAATTGAAATATTCACATTCAACACACCAAACAAGAAAAAAAAAACAAGCTACAACAAATTCTTCAATCTAAAACAAAAAATAAAAATCATCTTTGTGTGTGTAAAATATTAATATTTGAAACAAAGATTAAAAAAATCGAAAATTATCGAGAAGTTAAAAGAAACATGCAGGCAACCAATCGTAAAACAGCGCATAGTTTGGTAGGCATATTCTATATATATATATATATATATATATATATATATATATATATACATATATATACATATATATATAAATCTTTATATATAAAACACAACAACAACAAAAACACATATGTTTAACAATTTAAACTAAACATAAACCTATTGTATGTACAATTAAGTTTAACAAAGCAAGAAACAAGAAGAAAAAACAAAAAAACCAAGCAAAAAAAGAAAATCCATAAAAAATTCAAATAAATTGAAAAGAAAATCTATAAAAGGAATCAAATCAACATCCATGGAAAGGCAACATTAAACAAAATCTTTGGAAGTTATATTCTATATATATATCGATAGATATATATATTTATATATATATATATATATATATATATATATTGTGTAACGGTATCTCAGTTAATTAGCTAGTTAATTCATTTAAATTTTATTGTAGTTGAATTAAACAAAACAAAAAACCGCAACAAAAAAATGAATCATAAGTTTTTTTGTAATAAGTTTTTTTTTTTTTTTGTAATATTATTGATATTTTTTATATTCATTTTATTATGTTAATTATTATCAAACCATAGATATATATATATATATAATATATACATACATATTTTTGTGTGCATGTGTGTATAATTTGCCGAAAAACTAACACAGAGAAAAAAAAAAATCGAACCACAAAACAAAGGAAACGACAACAAAAAAATTAATAAATTTACAAAACAAATTTACACAATTTGAATACAAAAAAACCATGAATAGTGCAAATTTCATTTTTAGTTCTAATCAATTTTTTGTTTTTTTCATTGCTTCAATTTAAATTTTTTAGCTTGTAATAGTTTCGGTAGTTTCAATTTAGTTAAACTTTACAGCCGTTCCGATTTCGATCGTAGTAAAACGCATTTTAATTTCAAGGACCAAATGGATGCTACCGTTGAATTTCACTGCAACAAAATAAGAGGTATGTACATATGCACTTTTGTTTCTAAAAATCAGTGACAATTTGTATTGCTTATATAAGTACATATCTCTATATTATTTAAATAGTATACAGTCATGGTTTAATGTCAAAATTAATTGACATACAATAAATTTGGAAATTCGTGTTGACTCCCTACTCTCTGTTCATATAAATTGTTTTGTTACAATACAGAAATATAACAGCTTTGAGAATGTTGGATATTTTGTGTGATTATAATTAATATTAACGTGCATATCTATCTTGTGCAATTAGATCTAATTACTTCAAAAATTCCAGTATTTAATTCAAAAGTTAAAACGCGCAAAATAACTTTCTGTTATTAAATGTTGCCTATGTAAAGGGTCATATTGTTCTCTCTTTTTCTCTCGTACTTGACTAGGCATCAAATAGTGGTAGACAAAAAAGGAGTAAAAATAAAATACAGGGATAATTTGAATATGAACGTGATTGATAATTTTAAGGTGTAAGCACAAGTCTAAATAAACGTCTTCATTGCAGGAACACAAATCAATTTATACATAGCACTGACTTTACCTTTCAATGTTTTTAGAAATTTTTTATTTTTAAAAATGAAGATCAAATTACAGCTGAAACGTTAAAAACATTAAAAAATCAGGTTAGTGTATATTAAGTTTTGGCTTTATTTTGAATAAAATGAGATCATAATTTGTTTATATGTATATAAGGAATGTACTTAGTGACAATAATAGAGGTAATTATATAGCAACATAAAAAATGGTAGGAGTAGCTGGTATGAGTATAGATTGTGCAACTGGTAATACAATAGCTTCTGCAGCTGGTAATACTACAGCTTCTGCAGCTGGTAATACTATAGCTTCTGCAGCTGGTAAAATCATAGCTTCTGCAGTTGGTAATACGATAGCATCTGCAGCATCTTTCTTGCGCTGATGTATCCTGCGATGTGTTCGTAAAGCTGCTGGCTGGGTGAATCGTTTGCCGCACTCTTCACATTTGAAATTCTTTTCGCCAGTGTGCGTCATTTCATGATATTTTCGTGTGTCCGGTTTGGCGAAACTCTTGTCACAATAACTGCACGGAAAGTCACGGGCTCGCTCATGCACAGTCCGTACGTGCATTTTGAGATTGCCGGAACTGTTACAAACTTTAGAACAAAATCGACATGGCCAAGTTCTTTCCAGTGTATGATAATTAATATGGATCTTTAACTCATTTCGGGTGGTCTTACGCATGCCGCAATATGGACAAGCGAAATTCTTTATGCCCTTATGCCGCATCATATGTACCTTGAGTTTCTCCTTGGTAGCGAAGCGACGTGAGCAGTCCTCCTCTTTGCAGGCAAAGGGCATCTCAGACTTATCCTTGTGTGTGTATCGATGATCGTTGAGTGAGGTCAAGGAATTAAATGCTCGTCCACAGAATTCGCATATGTGTGATGCCAGTTCCGGACCCAATTGATGGCATTTCCTTTGATGCATGACTAGAGTTCCTTTGTGACGATAGGCTTTATGACAATTTTCCTGATCGCAATGAAACCATTTCATTGCTTTGCCCTCATGCTCTTTTGCATGTTCCTGTAGGATATTACGACGGTTGAAACCACGATGACAACTGGGCTCCGGGCACGGAAATGGCATTTGAGATTTATGATGTCGTAAATGAGCGAAATATGGATGCTCCTTAGAGAAACATTTACAACAAATGGAACATTTGAATCCCAAACCTGAAATCTGGAGAGAAACCTATTATTAATAATACACCATCGGACATGGTATTAGCTTACTTCTCCTTGCTGTCCACCATATTGGATCATTTCAGTAGTTTCTATGGTTTGACTTTCCATTACTCTCTTAGTTTCGCCTTTCGATTGACTCTTACATTTAACTTGTAATCGCAGTTCACGATAGTTATTGTCCGCATCTATGCAAAATTTTCGAAATCTATAAAACTGCTCCAGCTGTAGGAAACATTTCTCACAGAGTTCTTTGGGCATGAGCTCCGTATCCTTCACATCTTCGTCCTGGGACACATTTATACTCGTACACGTATAGAATTTGTTTCCCAATTCGGGTATTTCGATTAAACTATAGCATCTGGTATGGACCAAATCACAACAACAGCCGCGACATTTTCTTAATTCATTCATATCAAGTAAAATTTTTCAAAATTGTTCATGGTGTATTTACATTTTCTTCAGCTCCCATCTTAGAGATGATAGATGTCAAGTGACACTGGTATCAATGGTAATCGGTAATATCGATTGTTTTTCTAAAAACAACCATCAATAGATAGTTTTCCAGCTCTATGAGGGGGCGTAGATAATAGATATTTGTTTTATTTTCCTTTATTTGTTTGTTGGTTTTAAAACAATGGAAAACTCCAGTAATGGCATACATTATATTGAACTCTCTCGAAATCCCATTCGCTTTGATGCAGTCAGCCAACTGACAAACGTATTTTTCGATGACTCTAACAAGCAGGTTAGTGGACAACGGCAAACGACATGCAGAAATTAGGTTTTAAATTTGCCTTAATGCAGATATTTGCAGTGCGTTCTGGTGGAGCTACCGGCGTAGTAGTAAAGGGTCCCAATCCCACAGAAGATACAGTTATATCGTTTTGCATGAGCGATCGTGGCGGAGCCATACGATCCATTAAATTTTCGCCAGACAATCAAGTTTTAGCTGTCCAACGCAAAGAGAATGCTGTGGAGTTTGTTTGCTTCCAGGGAGATCAGCCACTGCTGCAGGACATCATTACCCATCAAGTGAAAACATTGATCTATGGCTTTGTTTGGGTCCACAACCGTGAAGTGGCCTTAATCTCTAACACGGGAGTGGAGATTTTTACGGTGATACCAGAGAAGCGTCAAGTGAAGACTACAAAAGCATTAAGCATAAGTATCAAATGGTTTGCCTGGTGCTGTGATGCCAATGTTGCCCTGTTATGCACCACAGAGGGTAACACATTGTTGCCGGTTCTGGTTAAACAAAAGGTCATTACCAAACTACCTAAAGTGGATTGTAAGTAAACTGATTTTTAGAAATTTCAAAATGTTAATTTATGTTTTTTCCGTATTTGGTTTAGTGGGCCAGCCCGGTCGCGAAGTTCAGGAGAGTAAAGTAACATTGGGCCAGGTTTATGGCGTTTTGGCTGTCCTCATTTTGCAAACGAACAGCAGCGATGGTTTGATGGAAGTGGAAGTTCATTTGTTGAATGGACCTGGTTTGGCACCCCGCAAATGTCATGTCTTGCGACTTAGTCTTAATGGTCGTTTTGCCATTAACACGGTGGATAATCTAATAGTGGTGCATCATCAGGCCACAGGCACTTCATTGCTATTCGATATAAATCTTAGCGGGGAAGTGATAAATGAGGTTACCTACCATTCACCTATTACGCCAGGACGTTCAATTAAACCATTTGGTTTGAAATTGCCTTCGTTATCTCCCGATGGGCAAATACTACAATGCGAATTGTGTAAGTATATTTACGTATGTAATTTGCGTTTTAGAATAAATGATTAGCATAAACCATTTTATTTTTTTTTTTTTTTGTTCCAGACTCCACCAATTGGGTGCTGTTTCAGCCAAACATAGTAATCGATGCCAAACTTGGTTGCATGTGGTATTTAAATCTCTGCATTGAGCCCCTTTGCCATTTAATCTCAGATCGCATACGCCTTACTGAGTTTCTGCTCCAACGCAGCAATGGTAAACAAATGCTTTTGAAAGTAATTAGTCAATTGGTGGATGATCAGTATAAAGGGACTCTCCTGCCTGTTCTTGAGACTATATTTACACGCATCAATAAGATTTATGCGTAAGCTTTATGAAAAATAAACATATTTTAATAGAGGTTAAGATAACCATATTCCTCATCAATTATTTGCAGCTCTTGGGTGCATTTGGAATTGCAGCAGCAGACTGCTCAACCCTCGAATGTAAAGCCGAATCCGAATTCAAAGCATTCGCCACCACCAATTGTGCTGATCGAGCAAAGTGATATGGCTCAAATATTTCAAACAATCGCCCAACGTCCATATACGGAAACCATTCTAATGTTATATCTACAGTCGTTAAATCGATTCAATATTGCCGCCCAGGAGGAGTTAAGCAAAATGATTATTGTCGAGCTCATAAGGAATCGTAGTTTTGATACATTGCGTCGATTAGTTACCTATTCAATGCTAATGGAAACCAAGTCCACTGCCTGCTTTCTTCTGGCTCATTCTAATGTAGATACAGCCATATCACAAGTAGCAATCGATATGTTAGGAAAAATACAGGCTCATGAGGTAAGATTTCAATTAAAATAATGACCACCGAATGATTTCTACATATACATATATAAACATAACTCGATTCTCGTACTTTATTAGATCATTATTGAGGTAATGCTGGGTCAGGGGAAAGTGATTGATGCTTTACGTTTGGCTAAAAGTTCGTTGGGCTTGGATAAGGTGCCGGCACGAAAGTTCCTTGAAGCTGCCTATAAAACTAAAGATGATCTTGTATTTCATAGTGTCTATCGATTCTTCCAAATGCGCAATTTGAGATTATACGAGACTCTAGCGTTCCCTAAAAGTAATTCAGTTTTCATACAATTCACGCGACATTCACATCTAATATATCATCTTCTGACTCTTACAGCGGAACAATGCACGGAATTTATTCAACATTATAATAACACATTTCCTGTTGACAAAGCCCCAAGACCACAAATAAGTTGAGAGATTTTTATCTTTAAGGTGAGCTGATGTGATTTAATTAATATCTGAGACGAATAGTTAAAGTGTTAATTCTGATAAATGAAAGTATCTACCTGTGTATATGTAAATATATATATACATACAAATATGTACATATATTTAGTTGTATATTTTGTATAACTAGGCAAATAAATTCAAAGCTCTAGCATTGAGATGAATTATTTACTAATGTGTGTATATATATATACATGATGCTAAACGCTACCGACTCTGATTTCCCCTTCTAAATGCAATGAATGTTATTCTTAATCTTTGAAATATGCTTTATTTTTACTTGTTTTTAATGCTTAAACTTTAAAGATAACTGGCACTTGAATACGTTCATTCTCCATAGCAACTGAAATGACAATATCTGTGCTGGTATTGTTGCTGGCACCTCTGCGGCATGGTGGGCTATGTAAGAGTTTCACTTGGATATCAATCTGTCCGCCATCGGGTGATACATAACATTCCCTAGGTGAGAGCTCAATTATGTCAGTTCTATTACAATTAATTTCTATCAGCTGACGTGAGCGAAAATTGTTTTTAATGGAGAGTTTAGCGACTTGACCAACAGAAGCCTGATCAAATTCAATGGCATAAGGATCAACGCTCCAATTGGGGAACATAGTGGTTGTGGTATCTGCCTCCTGTTCCAACTCGTCCACTGGCTCCAACATGTGACTCTGAGTGGGTGTAGGAGAGTTGGGAGCTTGGCATATGGTACGAAATAGAACAGTTTCCTCCGCTTCGGGCAGGAATAATAGCGACGACTCTGCCGACTCATCAAAGTCTCGATTCAAGGTTAGAGCCACATCGATAATCCTAACTACAGTGACCAGGTCCAGTATGAACTCAGCTGGTTCATTGAGTTGGCTTAAATTTCGTATAATCTGCTCTTCTGGGAAGTTAGACCAAACACTATCCAACATAGACGAAGTCAAATGTTCACGCTGTCTTTTGTTCATCCTTTGGATAAGATTCCGCATACGTTGCCGATTGGGTTCATCGCCACAAAAGATGCGCATATTGGCCAAAGTCAAGACCTGCTGGGCAGAAGATTTCTTCAAAATATTCTTCATATCGTCACGATTGGGACGAAATTGTATTTCAACTACACGTTCTGAATGCGGTGGCAAGATCATTTGCCTGGGACGTACTTCAAAGGCTTCGCTTAGTCGCAATTTCATCAACACCGTGGAATCCACGGAGATGCTAACAAACGCAGTAAGAGGACCTTTGTTATGAAACTTGCATGTGGCCTTTAGAGGGCTACCCGAGGAGAGTTCGCAAACATCTCCAATGGTTAGAAAACTGGCGCCAACTGGTCCTTTCAGTAGTCCTTGTATTGATATCGATGCATTGCCACCATAGCCATACAATGGAATCTCCATGCCGGGTTGAGCTCCACCCAAGGGGGCATAGAATAAAAGGGCACCCATTGCCGCTCCACATACAGTAGGACAAAAGTTAATCATTATCGATCGACATTCTAAGGCCTGCAAAGTAATGGTCGAACTTTCATTGCCCACCAATTGGAAACCTGGTCCCTGAATGCCCAAACGTACGGCAAGTCTCTTATCCGCTGTATTCTTTATCTGCAAAGATTTTCTCACATCTGTGCGCAACTTGGTGCTGCCCCAGCATAAGCTTGTGTGTGTGACCTTTAGAGGTAATCTTTTGCCATCACGGTGGCTAAACTCACTGGAATTGGAGCAACGGGAGGAGAGGCCAGTGCTGCGCTCACTGCCGGCAGGTGAAGATTGAGTTTTTCGTGCAGCACCAGCTGCCCCATGCACCGATGCAGTTGCCGTTGTAAGCATTCGCCTGTCAGAGCTGGTAGTGCTATCAAGGAGAGGCGAGGATATGCAACTTCTGGGCGAAGACATCGGCGAGGCTTTGTTTGGCAGATTTGGTGATATGCCAAAATCACATTCTGTCGACGAAGCCACTGCCTCACAGCCGTCGAGACGTGTGGAACTCAATGACGATGGCTGAGGCAGACTTAGCCTCTTGTTTACAGCAATTGGTTTGTTCACAGGAGTTCTCTCATCTTCATCTTCATCTTCATCTTCCTCTGTGGTTGTGGTTAATGGACGAACACCCTCACTGCTGCATGGACTCACATTTCTGGGGGAGAGCTTAGTGCGGCGAACTCTTCGTCCTGGTGATTTGATGGGTGTCGAAGGCCATTCATCTATATCCGCCTCATGGGACGATAGATTATCCTCTTGATTTTCAACACCTGTTACTTTTATTTGTGGCTGCTCGGCCAGCGGACTTAATGGATGTCGTGAAATGCTCTTTTGCAAATGCTTAAAGTCTGTGGAATTCAACAAAGAATCGGTGAAACTTTGAGTTTGGTCGCATAGTGTTTGATCATTCTCCTTGTTCTCGTCGTTTCGATTGCCATGGGACACATTCCCCTTTAGCCTATTGACCACTTCTACGGTCGATGTATCGGAATTCATGTCCAAACTTCTCAGTGCCTTATCAATGGCTGACAGACTTAATATCTCCGATGCTTTCTGTTTTTCAATCTGCTCTTGTTGCTTACGCTTCCAGAGATTACGTTCCAGTTTACTTTCTGTTTCCACAGTCTTAGTATAGGTTTTATTTTCCGGTTGGGGGGTCTTTAAATCTAAATCGACGAGTGCCTGAGGTTCGCCTTGATTGGCGGGACTGCCTCCTTGGCCCACAATGTTCCATATATTTTCAGAGCGAGTTTGGAAATAAGTGCCCAATGAGAAATCCGGATCACCAGCTAAAACCGAACTGCAATTAAAAGATTTGTAATTTATTTAAAATAAAATAATTCGAGTTTTCCATTTGACAGTCCTATTTACTTACTTAGTTCTGGAGGTATCTATATCACTAGTATTGACTGGAGCTTTTATTTTCTCCAGGGCTTGCTTACTCAGCGTAGCGGTCGGCATGGCTGTATAGGCCTGAGCCCAGGAAATTTCCCCCAAAACTAATTTCGATTGCATTAGCTCGGCTGGAGCAAAAGATTCATCACAATTATTTTCAGTAGCGACCGCTGCAGCTGATGAACCAAATGAGAAACCGGCCCCACCATTTAAACTCAAATTGCTCAGATCTGCGGTCCGCGGCAAGCTGTGGGAGCAGCTAAAAGAGTCCATCAGAGTGGAATTTGTTTGCGAATTGGATGGTAGCTTCTTTTCCAGTAGACGGGCCTTCTCAACAAATGAACTCTTTAATATATCAGATACTGAAATGGCTTTTTTCCTTTGCTGTTTTTCGTGCTGGCACAGTGTGGATCTGCCCGTGATTTCAGCCGGCTCAAAACTAATATTTCTACCTAAAACAGCAGCGCGAGGTGTCTCCAAGGCAAAGGAGCCACTAGTATTTAAATCAATTGTCTCATCAGTTATCAGCTCAGAAATATTGGTGCTTATGGAAGGACTAGGTGAGGGTCGTGAGGAGCGGAAACGCGGCTTGTCCAGCATTGCCAAAGCCTTTTGACGCTCAGCCTAATACAAAAAAATGTTAAACATATTAATATAGTACCATCGATACCAGATGCGACAAACTCACCTTAAGTCTCTCATGGACATTAGAAGACTCTCTACGACTGCGGCTGTTGTTCGACATGTCTCCAAAGACTACAACACAAAAAAAAAAATTTACATTCATTTGTACATATGTATATGTATGTACATATTTCAACTTCATTTTCATTTTTGTCACTGTAGTGCCACGCACCTTTAAGATTTTCCATGCTTAAAATGCCCAAAGAGTTTTGATCCATTGTATTGCTTTTGTCCATTTTTTTTTATTAATAATTTATACTTAAAAACAAACCTATGTATAAACAGGAAAAAATTCGATAAAGTAAAAAATGGCGCGGAATTCGTTTCAAAAATGGTCGCCGATGGTTATTAGTGTTGGCAAAAGAGGAATATCTGGTTTTATATTTTTCAGGGATATTGAACAAATTCAATTGGCAAGCGGATTCTTGTATTATTCAATTGAATTATTAATTTTTTTTGCGTCGTTTATAAATCTGGCGTAAATATTGTATTTATCATTTTCCCACAAAACTATGTTAATTTCTAGCTTGATTTTTTCACATTCAATTGTTGCGCATCACTGATTCTGTGTTAAACAATGCCAGCGATACGTAGGCCTTGATATTGAACTTTCAAATGCCAAATGTAATATTCTAAACAGGACACAAAAGTATAGTCAGTTACAAACAGTTAATAATTGTGTACGGACGTGTGCTGAAGTTAATATTAAAATATAATATATAAAATATATTTATTAGTGAAATTTACGGGAGCCCTAAATTTTATAAAACGTGGTTATTTATTTGGTTGTTCAGCCCTGCATAGATTTTTTGCAACGTCCTTCACTATTACTTCCCGCGCCCAGTTTCGTATTTTTTTTTAGCGGTTGCAACGCGCAAGGGAAATTGTAAATTTTTTGTGATATCATTTTTTAGTTCCGACATAATACAGAAATAACACACGAAGATGGCACAACTAATGGATCAAATCGTCGAGGGTCTGCTTTGCTCAGATAATAATAAGATACAGCAGGTAAGATAACTAAAAAATTGTAAATGAAAGTTAATCAGGTTAGCTGCGTTTCATCCTGTGCCTTGTGCTTGTCTTTCTCTATTCGCCATTGGTTTCTATGCACAAACACTTATGTATGTATATATTTATATGTATATGCTGTAAATATATACATATGCATATCATATTTAGTTAGCTGAATTTATTTCTTATTGACATTAAATCATTTGGCATGTGCACATTCCAACACATGCATACATACATATATTGTATACATATTATAGGTACAGTGGTTCGCAACATATTTGTTTTCCGGTTGAATATGAGTGATCAAAATGTGTGTTTAATTATGTGCTATATATATAAACAAGTGAGATATTTTATAAAGTATATATTTTGAAATACATATGTATATGTATGTATATACATACTACATACTTTCTCACTCTTCAAAATTCAAACAAAAGGATGTTTGATTGGTACATAGATTATAATATGTATGTACATATGTATGTGCATACTGATTGTTCGAATTCAATAATGGTTTCCTGATTGCCAAAGGGTACTTTGGTGTCGGCTAGAAACGAAGCATTTTATTTTATAATTAATACAAAGAATTTTTTATTCCAACAATAAGTGACCATATGGAGTACTTACTTATGGCTGCATGCATACATATACAAAAATATATCGGCATACATATGATATCATACATATGTACATATGTATAATTAAAATTCTTGTTGAATTTTTTTGCAGGCCACGGCCGAATTAGCTAAGGCCTATGAGAATCCAGAGACTTTATGGACATTGTGCCAAATGATCATATCGCCACGTGACACACAAGTACGACAATTGTCTGCCGTTTTATTGAACAAGCGTATAATGAAGCTTCGTCACTGGAGCCTGGTTCCGCAACATCAGCAGGAAGCGTAAGTCATTAGCCATTAAAGCAAATAGCAAGAAATGCCGCTAAGAATTTCAAAGTTGACCTAAGTTTTTTTTATGTATTTTTCCTCCTTCTAACTGATAGCATCAAACAAGCCCTTATGGAGGCCCTTGTATTGGAGAAAGAGAAAGCTGTGAAGAACTCAATTGCCCAATGTGTAGGATCCGTGGTCCGTCATGACTCTTCTACGAAGGACGCATGGCTCGGGGAAGTTCTGAAATTCATTTTCGAACGTTGCAGCCTGCCCGATCCGAAAGAAAATGAGCTCGGATCATCGACATTTGCCACTTTAACCGATTCAGCGCCCGACCAATTTGTCAATCACATGGATTCGATATGCGAAATGTTTGCCTCGGTTCTTATTAATGCTGAGACGCGTGGAGACATGGCTTCACTAACTGTATCCAACATGATACTTGGCATGTCTTATCTAATGCCGTTTGTCAGTGGTCACACAACAGCCGAACAGACGGTACTCAAAGTGATGCCATTGATCATCAAAGCAGTTTCGGCTTATGTCGTTAAAGGGAATGCAGATGATTTTTGCGTCGTTTTCGAAATATTTGACTACATGGCCGAATACGTTCCCAAGCTGTTTAATAACAACATAAAACCTTTAATGGAGTTCTGCTTGACCACCGTCAATAACAAGCAGATCGATAATGCCATTCGAATTCCAGTAGTGATATTGATTGGTCGCATAGTGCGGCTGAAAAAAAAGGATATAGTCAAACAAAAATTGCTGGAGCCAATCCTACAGGTTGTCTTTGAAATGATGTGCTGCGAAACGGACACTGATGATGGTAACAATTACATTCTTCGAGAAAACTATATTTTCCTAACTTTGTTTTCTTTTCTAGCCGAGGAACTTTCCACCGATAGTAATTGTCCCATCACAGCGGCCACCCAAACTCTTGATTTATTGGCCTTAAACTTGTCGCCGGAAAAGCTGATACCTCCACTACTGCAATTGCTAGAACCGGCTCTTCAAAATCCTGATCCCTTCCGTCGTCGTGCAGCTTTCCTTTGTATGGCCGTCATTGCCGAGGGCTGTGCTGAAACCATATGCAGCAAATATCTAGAGATAATGTTAAACATTGTTAAGAGTGGTATAGCCGATCCAGCGCCTGTAGTTCGCAATGCTGCCTTTTTCACTTTGGGCCAGTTCTCTGAGCATTTACAGCCGGAAATATCAAAATTTGCTCCACAGATATTGCCCGTTCTGTTTGATTTTCTGCATCAACTGGTTTTGGAACTAAAGGTAAGGGAAAATCCTTTCATTACACATATATCTTTATGTATGTATATATATTCTGTATTTGTGATATAATTGCGTTTTATCGTTTGTTTTGTTTTCTGTGCTGCTTGGTCAATTGAAGGCCCATCCAATGGCTAATGCGCCGGTCAAAGATACAATACAGTATATTAATCGGCTACAGATCAAACGCAAATCGGTTCTCACCAAATATAGGGTGCCTGTTCTATATGTTTTCTTATCGTTTTTTCTATTTACCTTTGCACTTCACAACTATAAACGCGTTTCAGATGCAAATTGTTATTATTCTAGGCATTATTCAATATTAAAGTTAGTTTAATATTTTATAAATATATAACAGAGCTCTTATGTCTATGATCAATTCATATCGCCAATGAAATTCAGACACTGAGGTCAACTAACCCAAGCCCAAATCGAAAGAAAGTTTTTCAAAATAGATATTAAATTTATTAAATATAGCTTAAAATATATGCATAGGTAAGATATTGAGGTCCTGATTTTTGTGTATACATATAATTGTCATTTATTTATAAAATTGATCCATATCATATAGGCTTTCTTTTCCGAATTCTTGCACTTGTCACCTTTTACCTGGCCTTTAAAAGTACATTACTAAAATTATTTTTATTCCTCTTTTCAGATGGGCCATCCCGAACCGAAGCATTTGGAGCGCATGTTTTATGCTTTGGAAACGTATTGTGAAAATTTGGAAAATAATATTGTGCCGCATTTACCATTGCTGATGGATCGGTAAGTAGTAACTATTTCAGATTTTGAATGGTAAGAAAAGTATTCTGTTGTTTCAGGCTTTTCGAAACTTTGGATAATAATAATTCGCCGCGTTTGCGAGAACTAGCCCTGTCGGCTGTTGCATCTACTGCCACTGCAGCAAAGGAACATATGGTGCCATATTTTCCAAGAATTGTGTCCATATTACAGGCATATTTGGTAAAGGAGTGTGATAAAGAAGCAGAAACTTTGCGTATTCAAGCAATCGATACATTGGCCGCAATTACTCGGGAGTTAGGAAAGGAAAATTTCATACCATTGGCGAATGATTCAATGACCTATTGCTTGATGATGTTGTCCGAGGGTCCAGACGATCCAGACTTTCGTCGTTCTATTTACAATTTAATGGGCGCTCTATCCAAAGTGGTCAATGAAAGCATGTCTAATGTGTTCCCTAAGATAATGGATCGCGTGGTGGAATCTGTTATTTCTTCTGAAGATATTTTACCCATTGTTCAGAAGAATGCCGCACGCGCTTTGTACAAAGATGAAGACGAAAACGGATTCGGTAGAGAAATCGATTTGGATAATACGGATGATGAAGATGACGACGATGAACTCGATGGTTTTACAGTCGAGAACGATTTTGTCATCGAAAAAGAAGAGGCCATATTGGCTCTTAAAGAATTCGCAGCCAATACTGGCAGAGCTTTTGCCCCCTATCTGCAAGCGTCCTTTGAAAATGTCTACAAAGTGATAAATCATCCCCAAGACTCTATTCGTAAGGCAGCCGTCGAAACCCTATGTGAATTTGTGGCCGCACTCCATCGTCTAGGTGATATTGACGGAGTGAAGCGGGCCAGCGAGATTGCCATGCCAAAGTTTGCACAAATAATTCGCAAAGATGAAGAACGTAGTGTGGTTATCCATTTGCTTGATGTGATGACTGATTTATTTAAAGAGATTAAGACAGCGGCTGTCCCTTCTCAAGAGATAAGTGAATTAATCTTTAATTGTATTAAAGATGTGTTAAACACAAAAATGGCATGTCAATTTAATGACCCAAGTGAAGTCGGCGATGAGGAAGATCCAGAGGATAGTGAATACGACGAGATACTTATTGAGAATGCTGGCAATTTGTTTCCCATGTTCGGACTTGCCATTCAACCAGAACAGTTCTCATTGTATTTTGGCAGAATTTTCAATGTCTTTACCAATAAGTTGGTAGGTTATAAAACTAATACGTTTAAAATATACATCATTCATAATTACTGTCCTATGTAGAATAAGGCCAAGCGTAACGATTCTGCCGAACAGAGAGCTTTTGTCTATGGCGTTTTGGCTGACTCATTTAAATCACTGGGCTCCTGTGTGGTCACCTATTTTGATATCCTTTGCCCCTTGTTCATAGCCGGGACAAACGATAAGGATGCCAAAGCTCGTCAAAATTGTTACTTTGGCTTGGGTGAGCTGGTACTCTACGCGGAGGAAAAATCGTTTGAGTGAGTATAAACTTAAAATAGCTGGCCCTTATATATTTATATATCGATGTCTTTACAGAACTTATCCTGTTATTTTGCAAACTCTCTCCAATGCCATTTCTAAAGAGCCGAATCCTTCAGCAATGGATAATATATGCGGTGCCGTGGCTCGACTTCTGGTGCTTAATCATGCGGCTGTTCCCATAGAACAAGTTCTGCCTGTTTTCCTTGGTCATCTACCATTGCGCGAAGATACCGAAGAGAATGATATGATTTTAAAGGCATTCCGTGCTCTCTATATTAAAGCGCAGCCCAATATTGTAGACTTCATCGAACAGATGCTGGCAATTGTCATTGATGTTCTATATAAAAAGCAAATGCCAGATAATGAAAGCACAGCCAGTGCTATAGAATTTGTCAAAGAGATCCGTCAGCAATACCCAAATAAGTTTAATAATGTTACCAATTCGAATCAGGAGGTGTATGCTTTTGTACATTCTCTATAAGATGACATCCATATTTACGCACACCTTCTACCTACACATACATTCATATACTCGCACAGCATAGCTCCCAACCCAGTTAATTAGATACAACATACTTCGCAACCAAAAAAAATAAGATCATGAATAAAAAACAAATAGGAAATGGAAAATGTATATTGCTTTTGCATCATTCGTTTATCGTTGCCAACTGATAAAAAGATATAGAAAAAGAGATGCATCAGTTATTGCATTCAAAAACTTTCTACCAATGTGCGTTTCTTCTGATGACCACATCTCTAACAATATCAGCATGATTGGCATGTAACTTCAGTTGCTGGCCGTCCAAGTCAGTCCAACGGACATTTGTGGCGTCATCGCCGGCCATTAACTCCAAACGACCCACTTCATTGCCCTCCTCGTCGTGAAAATTTAATGCAGATGTCTCCATCCAGGCATTGTCCGTATTACGGAAATCATCTACATACCCACTATATACATGAACGCCATTCTGGAAGAATTTGTCTACCATATTTGACTTGTCAGTGAAATTAAGAGCCTCTTCTGTGAATTCACGTTTCAACGTAACGCTAACATTTTCCCCAGGATCAACCATGCCGCCAGGTATGGCCCATAATTTATTATCCGATCGTTGAATTGCCACCATTTGAAGAATATTCCTTTTAATAAAGTATACCGCGCAAGTTAACATAATATATTGATTTTATTGTAGAAACTCACTTGCCCGTTTTGTTGTGTTGGATTATTTGACCCTTCTCATCTCGTTTCCAACGAGTCACAATAGGATCGGCAGCATGGTTGGGACCCCATCTGCCCAACAAGCCGCGACCACGAATGCCTGTGCGCCCTATGGGATTGAGAGGAAAACATCCGCCTACTATCTCGTAGTTACCATGAAATGATTTTCGATTGACCTGACCGTTATTGTAGTTCCATTGCGGATTAAAGGTCTCACTGGGTAATGGCGGATCAGCCCATATTTGTCCACCTATATGTGGAGCTGTGTACGAAGGTGGTGAGTAGTCTGCAAAAGCAACGGACCAAAAAACAAACTCATCTGGCACAGGATAGCGCGCGATATTGCTGCGGGGGTACATTTCATTGCGGCATATCACATGCCGGAAAATACCCGGCTTAACCAGAGAGCACATCATTTTGATAGGTTCAGGGGACTGTTCAGACCGAACGTTAGATAAATTTAGTAGACCAAGATACAGTACAAAAAGAACAATTAACGCTGTATTTCTGTTTGTCATTAGAAATAACAAAAATCGTCGAACCGGCAAAAAAAAAAGAAAACAATCGAAAACTGGTCACACTTACAAATGAGATAAAAGTCTCAAAAATGGGCAAACGGCTCGCAATGAGTACCGCACTCAAAAAAAGGTAATGAGCTTGTAATGAGTCACTGGTAAACAAGATAGCTCGGATTTATTGATAATACCTAATTTAAACACAAAATGTCTCTGGTTGATCATGACTCTTGGGACATTGAATACGAGGGATGTGAGAGACTGCGCCATCAACTTCTTTGGCAACTGCAACAAAGACAGCAACTACGAACCCACATTCAAGATCCAAAATACACACAGCTGTCCTCAAGCATTCAATCTGGTTTGGAGCAATTGACGAAAGATGTGGAAGACTTAAGGGTTGTTTTGGATGAGGCTGTCACTTGGGGGACAAGCAACAAGGAGGAGTTGCGCCAACGGCGGATAGACCTCGACAAAATCAACTCGCAGCTAAGAGAAATTACCAACAAATTTAGTCAGTCCACAAAGGCCGATCGAGCAGCAGCCAGCTCTTCTTCTGCTTCGTCTATATGGCAAGAGGAAGCTGACTTACCCAATATTGAAAGTGGTCCCACCGATAGAGCTGCGTTTACGTTAAGAAAAGAGCAAATGCAAGCAGAGCAAGAGCAAGGATTAGATTCACTATCTAATGCAATATCACGTCAGCGTATCCTGGCTGAACAATTTGGCAATGAGGTTGAAGATCAAAACGGTTGGTATATATACATTTCCATTTATATCTGATTGATTTTGAATATATTTTGATTTTGTTGCTGCAGTTATTTTAGATAACATAGCCTCTACAATGGATCGAGTGGAGTATGGTGTCCAGCGGGAAACCCAAAGCATTAGCCAAGTAAATCGTCGAGATAGCACTTGGGGATATTGGCTGATAATAATTTGTCTCTTTGTGGGCATTATTGTGGTAGTCTTTGTGTGACTAAAAACGAAGCGATTAGTGTTATGCCTTTTATGACATATTTTTTTTATTGTACTCTATATATAAATACTACTACATACATACGTGTTGCTCATTATATTTATCAACGTTTTAAAGTATTTTTTTTTTGTTTATCATATTTGTTGTTAATGGCCGACTCGATTGTGGTCAGTTTTAAATATTTTTTTTTTTTTTACGTGTTGCAATTTGTACCTTAAGGAAAATGTCATGATTTAGTCCTTCAGAATCAGGAATTTTTAAAGGAAAAAAAACCATAATGGCCTTATAAGTAAGCCATTTCAAGGAAGATCAGAAATTGTTGAATTATTGTTCTTGATGACACGCTTGGACTGGCATTATATCAGATCATAGAAAGCTCTTCGAAACGCTAACTTCACTCTATGAGCAGACAATTTCTGCTGCAATTATCTCGCGAGTTGCATTACACAATTTAAAAAAATGATGAATGATTTCACGATAAGAAATATTAAGATAATCCTAATATTATTGCTAATTCAGATTGAATAAACTGTATAAAAAACTCATTTATATTTACTCCCCTCTTCTTGGCTAACAATTGATTTTTGTTTGCTTATTTACATTAAGACCCACATATTAGAGTCCTAAAATAACAATTCCTTTTTTTCAATCGTTACCTTTACAGGTACAAAATAAATTTTTTGTAAGACAGAGTGCCCACTGCTGCCTTAAAAAATTACCTAAAAATAAAAAATATTTAAACAGCCGATCCAAAATACTTACAATAATGCATTACTTGCTATCTTCAAAATGAGTCATCCTCTGAACTAATCTGTGCTCAATAAATAAAATCTCATGTAAGTATCTTATGTAGTTTAAATATCTCACATATTTTGTTATTTGAATTGGATTTCCGTAAACTACGAGAACATGATTACAAGACGCAGCTGTTTCAATAAACCAAATATAATTTCAATATTCTCAATATACACAGAACTATTGGGTGGAAATTAGACTTATGCATAAATAGGCGCAATTCTAAACAGATAAAATCAGAACACCCAACACCCTCAATCCGATCCATCTCCAAAGCGTTATCCTCTTGTATTTCAAAATGAAGTTCCTGATTGTGTCTGCCCTAATTGCTCTGTCCCTTCTATTGGCTGCATCGGCAGCTTCAAGCAGCAGTAACGCAACTACAACTACAACGACAACAACAACCACTGATGCAACTACTACAACAACAACAACATCCTCATCCGCAACAACGACGACAACGGCTAAGACCACGCACAAGAAGAAATGTTGGAAGGGCAACAATTGGTGCCACACTCGTAGACCGATCAGGAAGTGTCGCCATCCCGAGAAGTGCCACAAAACTATCGTTATAGTGCGCCGCAGGAAGGATTAACTCCTGAAGGAAGACAATTTTTAGTACCATTAAGGAATTTTAAATAAATTACATTTTTATTCAATATGTTTATTTGACTATCACAACATCTTTGCATTTTAAAGACATTCAAGAGAATCCTATTCAATACTTCATTAAAAGCTAAGAAGTTGTAATACACTTGGACTCAGCTAATGATTCGATTTGAGAACTGTCATAGAAGTCACTAAGAAATCATTTAGTTAATATTGTGTCGCGAACGAGCAGCCATAAGATTAAAAAATTGGGGCAACAAAACTCATTTCCAGAGACACGCAGAATGGCCTATTGCACTAACAATAAGTCAACGAAGTAAGTAAGTCGTCTCGCCGACTTAGGTATACCATACACCAGTAAAACAAATATTTCAAATTTATAATTTTTTTTTTTTCGATTTTGATCAAATTTGGTGTTTTGCTGGATATTAGTATCAAATTTAAGTGTGCTAAATTTGATTGCACAAAGTAGAAAATTACGGGAGATAATCGAGTTTTTTCAAATTACGGGGGCGGAAAGTGGCGTGGCAAAATCTTTACACATAAAAAATGTGGGCATTTACAAAGCAAATATACATAGCTAGAATAGTTTTTGAGAAAATTGGTTTTATTTAATTTGCGGGGGCGGTAGGGGGCGTGGCAAAAATTTGAAATAAACTCGATAAGCGTACATATTACACGAGACTACATACCAAATTTGGTGACTGTAGCTTTTATAGTCTCCGAGATCTAGGTTTTCATACGGACGGACGGACATGGCTAGATCGTTTTGGCTGTTGATGCTGATCAAGAATATATATACTTTATGGGGTCGGAAAAGCATCCTTCTGCCTGTTACATACATTTTGGCGACTTTAATATACCATTTCACCCTATGGGTGTATGGTATAAAAAGTGTTATTCGCGGTAGATTTTAATCACTAAAAGGTTGAATTATCAACGATTCATTCATCTATCAAAATACAAAATAAGTAGATTGACAAACATTTAATTTAAAAAATTCTTCAAATTCAAATTTTTCAAAACTAAAATACGAAAAAAAACTTTATAAAATCCTAAGTAACTCATAAAATTTTAATTCGATATTCATAATAAACACCTTTAGAGGGGAAGAAATTGTTATTTCTTATTTAACACATTTTAAAAATGTTGCCAATACAATAAAATTATATTAAAAGCTTAAAAAAATAGCACAAACAACATAAAATTCCAAGATTTTGGCTGTAGTTTGGTCACTTTTTGGTTGAGAACAAAACGAATACAGACTGAAATTTCCATTATCGAACATCAATCATCATCATCGGATTCACAATCTACCTATTATATGTACGTAACATTCAAATGCTTTGCGGTGGTGCGATATTGAAATACTTTTTAAGAATTCTATTGTATAATATTCGGTGTACATATATTAAACGGTTTGAATCGTAATCTTAAATATGGATTTGTACATAAATTGTACGATAAATTCTTAATCCTTCCTGCGGCGCACTATAACGATAGTTTTGTGGCACTTCTCGGGATGGCGACACTTCCTGATCGGTCTACGAGTGTGGCACCAATTGTTGCCCTTCCAACATTTCTTCTTGTGCGTGGTCTTAGCCGTTGTCGTCGTTGTTGCGGATGAGGATGTTGTTGTTGTTGTAGTGGTTGCATCAGTGGTTGTTGTTGTCGTTGTAGTTGTAGTTGCGTTACTGCTGCTTGAAGCTGCCGATGCAGCCAATACAATAGACAGAGCAATTAGAGCAGACACAATCAAGAACTTCATTTTCAATTTGAAGGATAAATCTCTGTTCGATTGATTAGATTGAGGTTTGATGTAATCTGCAGAGATCGCTCTGTATTTATACACAATTCGGAACACGATTTCAGTGTTTACTTTTTTGAATAAACAAATTATTCTGATGAATTTGTGTAGACAAACAGATATGTAAATGTCAAGTGTTTAAACAGCTTAATTTTGTTAACTTGTTTGTAAAACTGCTTGGGATAGAGATTTTGGTAAAATGTTTTATATGGGTGATTCCACCTATTTTCCTCAGACTCCGAATTCACATTAAACACTTGGAAATTTAAAAAAATAAATTTCGATCTAATAAAAAATATCAAAAAAGCTTAAATCGGCTATGCCAAAGTTTCTATACCCTTGCCATCTTTGGCAATAAGATTTTTAACTGTTTTAATCTCTTTCTGCGTCCAAAGCCTTCAAGCTCTCCCTCTATCCCTTTCAATTTGGCTATACCAGCTCATCCACATCTCGTTTGCGAGCCTATGGTATGCTTGAGGGTTTGCAGGGTTTGAGCAGAGCCGATCTATAATGACAATAACTTGGGTTCTATTCATCCTATCCTTAGTAAATTTTCTAAAAACACTCCTTCACTGATTTTTCGTATATAATGATATAGTGGTCAGGATGATTTTCATACTTCACCTCACCCAGGTTACAAATTGTCTAAATATCAAGTTTCATCCTAATAGATTTTTAATTGGCTGAGTAAAACGTATACGCACCGACGGTCATGGCTATATCGTCTAAGCTTCTCATACTGATCAAGAATATATGTACTCTAAAAGGTCGGAAAAGCTTCCTTCTGCCTGTTACATGCATTTTGGCGACTTTAATATACCATTTCACTTTATGGGTGCATGGTATAAAAAGCATTAGTTCTTGAGATTTTAATGCAGATTAAAAGAAATTACTTAAACTTGAAAAGAAAGACATAAATTTTGGTAATACTATAAAAATTTACTAAACTAAAGCTTTATGAAATTAATGTTTATTGAAATACTTTGTAGTTTATTGACATTTTTTGCCTCGCTTGAAAAGATATACAATACTTATTAAAATATACATCCCAATTTTAAATAGAATGAAGTAAAAGAAGGGACGGACGCCCTGGGGTCCAGGAGTAAGTGCAATGGGCCATCCTGCTTGTCTCTGGAAATGAGTTTTGTTGCCCCAATTTTTTAATCTTATGGCTGCTCGTTCGCGACACAATATTAACTAAATGATTTCTTAGTGACTTCTATGACAGTTCTCAAATCGAATCATTAGCTGAGTCCAAGTGTATTACAACTTCTTAGCTTTTAATGAAGTATTGAATAGGATTCTCTTGAATGTCTTTAAAATGCAAAGATGTTGTGATAGTCAAATAAACATATTGAATAAAAATGTAATTTATTTAAAATTCCTTAATGGTACTAAAAATTGTCTTCCTTCAGGAGTTAATCCTTCCTGCGGCGCACTATAACGATAGTTTTGTGGCACTTCTCGGGATGGCGACACTTCCTGATCGGTCTACGAGTGTGGCACCAATTGTTGCCCTTCCAACATTTCTTCTTGTGCGTGGTCTTAGCCGTTGTCGTCGTTGTTGCGGAAGAGGATGTTGTTGTTGTTGTAGTAGTTGCATCAGTGGTTGTTGTTGTCGTTGTAGTTGTAGTTGCGTTACTGCTGCTTGAAGCTGCCGATGCAGCCAATAGAAGGGACAGAGCAATTAGGGCAGACACAATCAGGAACTTCATTTTGAAATACAAGAGGATAACGCTCTGGAGATGGATCGGATTGAGGTTGTTGGGTGTTCTGATTTTATCTGTTTAGAACTGCGCCTATTTATGCATAAGTCTAATTTCCACCCAATAGTTCTGTGTATATTGAGAATATTGAAATTATATTTGGTTTATTGAAACAGCTGCGTCTTGTAATCATGTTCTCGTAGTTTACAACTATAAATTGACATAATTTAAGTTTTACTCACGGAAATCCCATTTGAATGACAAAATATACGATTGTTTAAATTATACACAGATTGGTTTAGGTATTGTCTATTTACTATGGGAGTAGGCGATGCCGGATTACTCAAATAGTAGAATTAGCAAATGCCTCGAGCTATGAGAGCGATGTTAAATAATTTTTGATCAATGAGAAGTTGATTCCATGCTTATTTACCAAAATATAGCACTTTAATTAAATTGACACAACACAAAAATAAAAATTTGGTTAATTGTTGTAAAAAAAACATGATTTCGTAAATATGATATTTTTTTATCGGGCTAAAAATAATTTTTATTTTAAATAGTTTTCAATGTCATTTCCGCTTCAAATGAGATATAAATTTTTTTAAATCGGTTGGAACTTGGAAGTTTATTTTAAAAAATCTCAAATATTCTCAAATAACCCTAACTTTGTATATAGTTCTCTAAACTTTTAACCGATTTTTACAATTCATATATCAGTTTATGCATTGGAAAGTTAATTTTAAGTTTGCATTAAAATTTCAAAAACTTAAATTTAACCGATTTTCGTAATAAATCAGCATGACTTTTTCTCAAATATTAATAATTTTTAATACTAGTGAAATATAACTTTTTGAAATCGGTTGAAAATTGGCGAAAATACAGTCTGAGAAAATATTCTCAAATTACCCTTATTGTGGGAATCTATAATTTTGTTAATTTTCGACCGATTTCAAATGCTCCAACCTTTAGTTGTGGTTTTAATGCAAACTTAAAGATCACTTTCTACTTACTAAACTGTTTTATGAATTTTCAGAATCGTTTAAAAATTGTTTAGTGATTCTACAGATTCCAAAAATTAAGGTTATTTGGTAACTCAAATATATAGGAAACCTTTTTAACAACAAAGGGTTTATGCAAAATGGAGTGTAGGAAAGTGAAACGATTGTGCAAGGTTGCCTTTATCTGAAGATATGAATCTTCTGAACTACATCCGATCTAATATCTGTTTCAAACTAACGTTATGGGTTCTTTAAAAAAGAGCCCTTAAGACATTACCTCACAGGTGTGTAAATTTTCATTTTATCTAGTAAATGGTGATAGTAAAAAAAAAAATCAACCAGAATTCATTTTTGTTTATAATATTTTAAAGAATAATCACCATCCCTTTATTTACAAAAATTACAAACTAGATCTTAGCATAATCAACACAACACCCCCCTTGGTGTCAGTCGAATGGCTCATTTAAACATCCGTCATAATGATCCAACAATTTTGTTATTTTTGTTGTTGAAACTAAATTTTGTATTTAGTACAGATGTTCTTGAAATGCCGCTGAATTAGTTTGCAAATAATGTACTAATGTGATATAGTAAAATACGAACACGCCTATAAGTAGGCAACGTTTATGAAATATTACGTATACGTAACAGAGTCCATAAATAAATTCAAATTTAGACACTTTGTTGAATTGGTGCTGAGTGAAATTATGCATTTTATTGATGCTTCTTCTCAAAGCTACAAATCTTTGTTGACTAGTGTTTTTCATTTACCAATTTTAGTCATTCGTAAATGTTTTTAAACATTGCTAAAGCCCTTGAAATGGAGCCAAATGGCGATATATATATGTGTAAATAAACATTAGAGCCACAGGCGAACCTGTTGATCCCAACTGGTTGAGGCCAAACACATTCCATTAGGGCACAAACTGATGCAAGTGATGCGATTCTCGTGTCCAGACAATGTGCCTAAATATCAGGCACCAACCCAAATCCAAATCCAAACAAATATAGCACAAACGAAAGAAAATAACAATGAAATAGAGAACAAAATAATCAATATAAGTCAAGTGTGCTTCCCCTTCTTCTCTACGCAACCTACCCGTGTGCTTTTGCTTCATTGCATCCCATGAGTGCACATTGCCCTCAATGCCGGCGCACATTATATAGCGTCCACTGGTCGATAAAGCTATAGAAAATCAGATTAAGAAAATGTCCAAAAGTCAAGGCAAGCAAGGTAAGCGGCAGGTCTCCAACCACCCACCCACCGACACCCACTGTCTTACTCTCTTGTTTTTCTACGTACCACAAGAAGTGAAGCCCGTGTTCTTTTGAGGCGGCTCATAGAGTCCAATTTGTTGATCCGATCGCAAATCGTACATTCGAGCCGTCTGATCCTCCGAACAAGAGGCAAAGCCAAAGCCACTGGGATGGTACTGCAACCAAATAATTACAGGAAAAAACCGAAATGAAATTAAAAGAAACTCTAAGAGAAATTGTTTAGTATGCTCGCAAGAAAACCCTTTTTGTTTTGTTAAATGTCGTAGATGATATATGTATGTATATGAGAGATTGTGTTATTGCATCATCAGTTCGATGTATTTTTGTTATTTCTTTTGCACTTACGCAAACAGAAGACACATCCATATCATGGCCAAAGAACATTTGCTTATGACCCTGTTCGCGTACATCCCACAATTTGGCAGTTTTATCCACGGAGCCAGTGATATAGGTCTTCATATCGGGCGACAGCGATAGACCAGCAATATCACCTGCATGTCCATTGAAGTCCATTGTCTTTACACCCTTCTCCAGATCCCAATGGCAACTGGGGCATCGGACATTACATTGAAAATTATATATGGATGATATCATCGTCAAATCACTTACATTTTCATATCACCCGAACCGGTGATTAAATGCCCATCGTCGAGAAATCGACAAGAGCTAAGGAAACCCTCATAGCCGACCAATTCGCGTACCATTTTGGCCACCCCAGATGCATCACGATTATTCACATCATAGACAGTGCAAGCATTATCCATGCCACCACAGGCCACAAAATTGCCCGATGGTGAGAAGGCAACGGTCATAACCCATGCAGATCGTAATGGTATAATCTGCACTTTATTGGCTGTCCAAGTGTCCCATATGATTAGTTTGCCATCGAGAGAGCCTGTGACACAGTGACGTGAATCGCCAGCAAAGTGTACCGAATTCACCTTATTGATGTGACCTTTGAGAATCTTTTTCGACGAGAAACGTATTTTCGAGACATCGCTCATGTCCCCGCATTTATCTCCCAGCGAACAATCAGCTTTGGACTTTTGGTCCTCCTGTAATATTTCATCCAATTTAAACACTACATATTACAGTAAAACTTTATGGTTAATTAACCTTAAACTTTGCTATTAAGCCATTGATCTCGTCATAAAGTTTTTGTGTCTCTGCATCAATTTTTGGCATTGTGAATGGCAAATAAAATCAAACACAATTAAAAAAAAAATATTTTTGTTTTGGTAAATCCGTTATATGTTTTATGTTCTAGACCAAGTAGCCAACTAAACTACAATTTCCCATTTACAATATAATGATGTTTTTCAGTTTTTCTTTTTGTTTTTGTATATTGCTAATGCAATTAACTAATTGGATTAGTTTGGCTGTGCTTAACCAGAAATCGAAATTGTTTTGTTTTAAATTTAAGCGGTTAGCAAAAACTACGTATTGCAACACTGAAAACATATTGCAACACTTTTAAAATTTCAGACAAACTTGCTGAACACAGTTTATAAGTAATATTAATTTATAAAGTCTCAAAAAATTCACAATGAATTAAAATTAAATTAAATTAATGAAATTAAAAAATTTATTGGCAGCAAATAAAAAAAAAATTATTTAAAATGAATTGGCGCCGTAAACACAGTGACGACAATTGTGTGGTTAGTTTTTCAACACTTTTTTAGATTTGTAAAAAGCTAGGCGGTCACACTAAATCTCTCACTGAACAGCTGTTTTCGTCTTTATTTATTAACATTTTTTTTTTTATTTTGAACGGTAGTAGAAGAAAATGGAGAACAGTGTCACAATTCCCAAAGAGCAGTTACTCATCTCACTGGTGGCCCAGGAGCAAGCCCTATACAATCCGAAGCATCAAAACTATAGAAGCACCAAGAGCAAAGATGAAAAATGGAATGAAATTGGAAGTCATGTGGGTTGGACGGGTAAGCGATTGGAGATGATGTTGACAGGTGTAGGTGGTGGTGTATTTGGGGGTGGAGATGATGCTGCTACTGTTGTTGGTGTTAATGGAATGTTCCATTTTACCTATATGTACGTACATTACAGGCATTCAATGCAAGGCCAAATGGAAGGCATTGCGGGATCAATACTGTCGAGAACTGAAACGTGCCAAAACCTGTGTCAAAGCTGTGAAATGGAAATACTATAAAGAACTTGACTTTTTACGTCCTTATGCTCTGGCAAGAAAGTGAGTATTAATTGTAGTAAGTTACAGATCCTGGAAATGGAATAATCTCTTGTATGTTCTAGCTACCGGGGCAGAACTACCCAGATTGTGGCAGGCCAACAACAAATCTTGGCGACAAATCAATCGTTCAATAGCAACAGCAGCAGCAGTGGAGGCGGTGTTGGTGGTGTTGCCCATAATCTAAATCTCAATGGTAGCATTAAAATTGAAGATGCCACACCAACTAATCACCATTTATTGGGCAATTGCGGCTTTGTCCCAACATCCCAAGGCCAAGGTCCCACAGTGAACAATAATAATAGCAACAACGGTAACGATAAGAATGTCTCATCGACAACGACAAGCTCCTCTTTCATAATTCAACAACAGACAACGCAACAACAGCATCACCAGCAACAGCAGCAGGATAACAATTGGAATTATCTAACCACAGATGGTGGAACTAATGCCGTACAGACATCGAATGTTATTCATGCCACAACAGTTGATAGATTATACAATGATTTTGTTGATTGCGTTAATGCATCGGCTGCTGCTGCTGCAAATGCACCTTCTTCTTCTACCCCTTCTGGTGGGACCTCAAATAATGTGAATGCCGATTTAGAGGAAGATGATGATCCGTTGCATACATTTTTGAATATGGAAATCTACTTTGAAAAGGAACTTATAACGCTAATACAACAGGAGGATATGATTTATAATTATGGCAATGAGAATTATCGTAATGCCAAACTGAAAATGGAAGTGTGGGAGGAAATTGCAAGAAAATTAAGAAAATCAGGTAAATAATAATTTGGCATAAATTTATATAAATTTATAAACAAATGAATAACTTGTCATTTTTGTATCTGTTATTCCTTTTTACTCAGTGAAACAATGTCGCCAAAAATGGAAAGCCTTGAGAGATCAATATGCTCGGGAGCACAAACGTCTACGCACATTGATGCCCCATTTGGATAGCATATCATCGCGCTGGAAGCATTATGACTCGTTAAATTTTCTACAAAAATACATACAGCAAAAGACACTGTAAGGAATTGAGAGTATTAAATTTAATATCAATAATTAATTGAAATTTTATCAATGCAGTGATAACAATAATGCCAATGCCAATGCCAATGATGGGTCACATTTAAGCATGTTGCTGCCGAAACATATTCCGGAAGCACCCACTACACCGCCGCCAGCAACAGCTTCAGCTCAAAGTGCTCAGGTCCAACAATCAAGTCCTGTTCAGACAGGTTTGGCTTTGCCACCGCTTACTGGACCACATAAGGTCGAAATGGAAGAGGATCAACAGCAACAGCAGCAGCAACAACAACAACATCAGTCAGCAACTGATCTCTGTGTGGCAAGCTATGATGAAATGGATATAGAAAACTATATTAATGGCGATGTTCCACATACCAATGAAGATGATGATGATGATGATGATGTTGATGACGAAGAAGAGGTCGAAGAGGAGGAGGAGGAAGAGGAATTAGATGAAGATGAGGAAGATCAAGAAATGGTTGTTACAGGGGATGCGCCTATACAAGCATCACCACAACAGCAACAGCAACAACAACAACAACAACAACAACAGCAACAGCAGCAACATCAAGAACAACAGCAGCAACAACAGCAACAACAACAACAACCCCAACTCGAAGTCAACTATAACACGAATGAGAATCCCATTTATATGACCCTCACCAAACAAGAGGAACAGCAGCCGCCAACAACATCTGTTGTGGAAATACCCACAAATTCTCATCCGACTTCCAGCCATTGCAACCTCAACTCGCGTTACTCACTGCCTGCTCCGACTCTCAATGACGATGATGAAATTGGGGCCTTCTTTAAGGCAGTGGCCATGAAAATACGTAATGCCCAGCTGGAACCTGTGGCCTTTACGGATCTCCAAATTGATATTCTGCATGTCATCAACAAGGCATTAAGGAATCACTAAAAGTTGAATCCAACAAATCGGATCGGAAACGATGACGCGAATTTTATGCCTGTTTAGTTTTCTTAAGTGTTGTTTTACTTTCTATTTTTTTTTTCCCTCCCAAGTTAAGGTTTTCCAAAGTAATCAATTTTGTGGTGATTGATTTTGAAATCAATCAAAAAGGTAAATATATATATGTATATATGTATATTACATATATGTATCATAGTAGCAATTTTTTTTTTCCTCCAAGAAATAACTAACTAAATTTAAGAAAATATATTTTTGGAAAAAAGAATATTAAATAAATAAATAAAAAAAATATGCCGCTTTCCTTTAGGCATATCATAAAGCAGAATGAAAAACAATACACTCAAAGAGTAAATCATAAATATTTATATTAAAGTCACAGTGACCGTTTTGTTATGGATTTTGATGTCAAGTTTTTAGGTCCATAGATCATTTAGAAAACAGTTCAAAAATTCTAAACAATATATTTTTTAAAACTAGTCACTTTTAATCTATTAAATCAAAGATTTAAAGAACCCCTAAAGCATGTAACACAATTTTTGAAATTGCTAACATATCAGAATGTTTAAAAATTATTTTGTTAGAGACAATTTTTATAAAATAATGAATATAAAGGATATCGTATATAAATCTTTAGCGATTTTTATAAATTTTAAGAGAATATTTTACCTTATTTTTCAGTCAATGAACATTATTCCATTAGCAGTAGGATAATTCTATAATTGTCTTTAAAGATCAGCTAATAATACTGTTTCTAACATGTACATATAGTTCAATTGGGACATAAATCTAATGAATAGACATTTAAAATTGTACATAAAACGTAACAAAGAATTGATAACGATTAGCGTAATCAGAATTTTGACTAAGAAATCTCTGTAAGTGCCTCTCATACCCCAAATTCGTAACAGCAATATTCAGGGTCCAGGGTAAAAGGAAAATCAATGTTACCTAGCAGTAGTAGTAGTAGTTGTAGTCAATGGCAGTGCTTTTAGTTGATATAGCTTTCTTCTTCCTAACATCAAACCACCAAACCATCGGCAACTCAACTTAACTCAGGCCGGAGCAGACCAACCCAACCGAACCTAACTCAACCCAATCCAATCCCATTCATTCCAGATCTCTACACAAACATTTAGACAAACGACACAAAGTGAAGGAGCAGCTGCCACTGCCGTCGTTGCCGCGGCTTGGATTCAAGTGGAGCAGCAGCGCACTTGCCAGATAACCAAACCCCTTTTCCTGTATATACTGACATATGTATGTATATTTCCTCTCCCTATACCTTCTATATACATGTCTGTACATATATAATCAAAATTTGTTTTTCATGGCTACCATTTGGCATTGGCTCGGCGTCCAGAAACCGGTTTCATTTCTACAACCAATCGAATCATCTTGCTGCAGTGGAAGCGAGACAACTATTGTATTGTCTATCCGGTATATAAGTGAAAGGGGCGGAGCAATATTCTGGGTGTGGCCACTACCAACCAGCAGCAGTAGTAATATTTAGAAAGCAGCAGCCGCAGCTGGTACCAGCTGGTTCCTTCCATCCCCACAAAAATGAATAAAGCCAAAAAAAATTTATGTAAAAGTGAAAATTTTTCATAAACAAAATTTGAAATTTTCATTTTCAAGCGGAAGTTCCGTCCTAATCAGACGGCAGGAGAAAAGTTCGCTTGATTGATTTCCATATGTGGGTGCACACAATTCCCATTGCAATCGGTTTGAGTTTTGTTGGTTTTACTGGTTTGTTGCAAATTAATTTCAATTCGGTTCTCGGAACGGTTCAATGGGCGCGTATTTTTAATTAAAACATTTGTATTCAGGAGGTGGAGTTGTCATCTGGTCAGTTCGCCCATGAATGGAGATTTGGAATTCTTTTTAATTACCTGGCCATAACATTCAACTATAAATCATCTCTTAATTTGTCTTAAAGTTGTGTAAGATTATATCGAAAGATTTGGAATTAATTCCTAAATAGATCGAATTTAATTCCAACTGAGTTTACAATTAAATAATAATTGCTTTTAAAAACTGTAGAATGGAAATCAAATGTTAGGGAGAAATGTACAAAATTTAATTTTAATTCATTTCTTTTCTTTATTCAAAATATATTTTACATAATTTTTTTTTATTATTTATAAATATTTTGATTTGGTTTGAAATGCTGGATTGCAAGAAATGATAATATATGTATGTATGTATATTTTTCTCCTATCTCAACTATAAAAATGATGGACCTTAATTTACTTTAATAAGAAGAGATTGCCGGACAAAAACTACTTAATTAGTATGCAAGCATTTCAAAGTAATTGATTAAACTTTCCAAGAATATATCAGATATGTTTAATTCATTTTCAGTCATAGATCCAGGGGAGTGCAAACAAATTCTTACGGAAGGTCTATTTTGATTTTCTTTGGTACGTATCTTTCAAATATTGTTTTTATATTCATTCCTAGTCAAATAAATTGTTTCACTCTTTGTGTAGAAGTATAAGGCGCCACCTATTGTTAATATTCTTATTTCATGCTCAATTTTAAAATTTATTTGTACACTTTGTCGACTTAAGTCGACTAAAATAAAAATCTATATAAAACATAATTAAAAGTAACGTATCTAATTCAATGAGATCATAGTTGATATCAAAGAAATTAGTTACTTTTAATACCAGAGCAAAAGTAAATGTTTAAAGTTTTGAAAAATATTTGAAGCAAATTCTACTAAACTTTCTGGTCCGTAATATCTGTAATCGAAAATCTTTAATATTTCGTTTTCAATGCTGCCACAAGCTAGATTTTTTTACACAAGGCTTTGTTTTAATCCAAATCGAATTTTAGTTAAATATGTATCTTAAAGATAATTTCTTCGATAATTTGTATTTCATGTTCAAATTGTGTGGACTCAAATATAATTTGTATTTTAGAGAGCCCTCACAATTTTTTCACTTTGATCAAAAAGTAGTTACCACCCTTTTTTTTTTTCCATTTTCTAACTTAAAGATAACTTTCAATCTGCCACCCTCTTAACATTTTATATAGATATATTTTGCTTGCCAATTTCCCCTCAGACACGGAAACTATTTTCGCGGCTCATTTAACGGGGTTTTTGCTCAGGTCTAACAACTAGAAAAAGAAAATCACAAGGAAATCAAAAAGAAAAAAAAAGGAAAAATACAAATACATATAGAAAATATGTACTTATTCTTTTTTTATGGCCAAGAGGCATGTTTTATAACACTTAAGCTTAAGTTAAACCAATTTGCAAACTCATTCCAACCCCCCTCAAGTACATATAACAAATTTGGCGACGATTAAGACCACGCCTCAATGCATTAACGCCTACAGGCTGAAAAAGGCAAATATCAAATATCCAAGGAGTGCGAGAGAGAGTAAAAAAGCGAAAAAATGGTTACGAAACTCATTTCCTGTCTTGGAAGAATTTATAAAAATTCAGCCGCCTCAAGCTTTGGGTCAACTTTTTGGATGATGACGATGAGGACAAGGATGAGGACGTTGCAGACGAGGATGACGACAAAATGCTGACAAACTGTTGAGTGTATTGGCTTCGTTGTTGTAGTTATTGTTGCATGTGGGTTGAGAACTGTTATCATAAATAAACGCAGCTAAATGTCATAAAGCAAATGCTGTTGCAAGTGGCGCAAAGAATCGACACACAACAGAATGGCAAAACGAAAAATTTAAAGTAAAACCCATTCACGATTTATTGTTCGATATGTTTGTTGTGTTCGATGCGATGCACTCTTTTTCTGAATTGTTTCCGGGAACTGGACAACAGGAGCAGCAGCAACAACAACAACAACAACAACAATAACACCAACAACAGTAGCAACAATGGGGCAACAACAAAGCGCTGAAAAGCTTGTAAAACATTTGTTGCAACTCGCAAGTCCAAGTTGAAGTCAGACTGCAAGTAGGAGTTGAAGTTAAAGTTGTGAGAGTGGCTGCTGCTGCTGATATTGCTATTGCTGTTGTTGCTACCGTCTTGACCATGTTGCTGCTGCAACAGCAATAGCAGTAGCAGCAGCAGGAGCAGACCGAAAAGCACAAAATGTTTTATTCATAAAGCCTTAGCGACAAGATCGTCGCCCGGCCCGAATGGAGTGAAGTTAACATTTGCTACCAAAGACTCTACATGTCCAGAGATCCCCATGCTGCTCCATGGCCCATGCTAATTTCATATGCAACTTATCAGCCGCCGCGCATCTTGTCAAGCTTAGAAAAAAAGGCCAGGCCAAAAAGAAAAAAAAAAAAAAAGGAATTTATATATATATAACATAAAAAAAGGAAAGGAAACCGAAACCGAAACCAACAAGCAACTCACAAAGGGGTGCTAATCGCCAAATTTACAACTTGATGCTCTGATCCATCCGCAAATGGTCCAGAAAACAAAACGACCGCAAACATTGAAATGGCTCAAAATGATGGCTATGGCTATATAGAGGCGGGGACAAAACGGTGGGCGGAGGCCGGAGGGTATCGCAAAAACTATAAAAATCAACACACAACTCGGCGTTGCTCTTGTTGCTGTTGCTGTTGCCGTTATAGACGTCCCAACAAAACTTTCACTCGCAACTCCCCAACCCCAAAAAGCATGCTACGGACTACGAAAAATGTTCCATTCCGTTTGAAAAATGTACTTTTTTTCCGCACTGTGTCCAAAAAGTGTGAGAAATGTTGTAGCACTAACATGGAAAGACGAATATCCGTGGAACGAAGGCATAAGTAACATGGCAGAGAGTGTCACAGTGGGACAAAGGACTCAAAATAACAAAAACAAAGTGCTTAAAAAGTAATAACAAAAGAAATAAAACACGACAATCAATTTCCAGGGATTTGCATCTATAGTTATTTTTGCTTGTCTTTCGAATTATAATATCAGTTGCAAAATGCTAAGATAAAATTTTATATTTACTAAAGGTGCATAAAAAACGTTATAATAGAGGTTTTTGCTTCTTTTACTTACTCTAATGCTTCAGTCTGGACTGACATAAACAAATACCACATTGCAAACTGCAAGTTATCAAAATTAAAATACCAAAAATTATTTTTAATTTGCCCTGGTGCTAATCTACTATCGACTTACATACTAAATACTTACAATCACTTACATACTTACTTAGATATACCCACATGTATTTTATAGTATTAACTAATCAATAGAATTTTTTGCAAATATTTTCCCTTATACATACATTAAGAGCGTATAGGCATTAAACAAACAAAATCTGTTCCACGACTATTTATAATAACTAAACAGAAACAGCCGTATAGCCAGAACACCAAATACATAAAGTAAAAATAAATAAATAAATGAATGAATATCAGTTTCATTCTTTAACAAAACTTTGAATTTTTCAACTATAGATACATACATATGTAGGGGTAAATGGCATTTTTTTTCAATTTCTATATTTCACTTTTGTATTTAATAAGTTATGTAAGTTCAATTGCTAATTTAGTTCAATCGTTTCTTAAGCTAATATCCTCAAATTTGAGTTTTTATGAACTATTTTATTAGGTTTTTTCATTATTCTGCTGACGCTTTTTGGACTATGAAAACGAAAAAAGGACTTTATAAGCTATGATTGCTTTTCTTCACTTCCTTCAGTTGAAATTCCCAACTAGTTGAAGTGGTCAGTAGAGGGTGGTTAGCAAAGTTTGTGATAAGAGAAGTTCTTGAAATAGCAAAATTCAGACAAATTGCTAAGTTTTTGTTTTTGACCTCAAAAAATATTCTACTATAATTTGTTTAAAATCTAAACTATTATTAATTTATTTAATATAAAGAAAATCATTTTTAACAAGGAAAACTGTATTCAGTACTAATTATTAGTTACCTTCATTATGCATATACATATCGCAACTGTAGAGTAATGTCTAAGTAACTTGCGAATCACTTGGAGTTTCGTATAGATTGAATAGACAGTTCTTACACACATACAAATCACACCATAGAAAATTATATCTTGAAATATATATTCAGGCCTAAAACACTCAATTTCATCTAAAAGACAAGGCACTTAACTCTTTTTTGGTTATTTCGCACCAAGGTATCTGAGGGTTGCCGCGTCCAACAAAAAGAGGAACAAAACAAAAAAAAAAAAAAAAAAAGAAAAGGATATATGTATTTTACAGCCGCCGCTTTGTACTGCCCCTTCCACCCGTCCCATCTTAGAAAACGGCAAAGTGGAGTCGTGTACACATAGTGTTAGTTATACAAAGACACATAACAGTTTGTTATTTGCGCTTGACAAAGTTGGGCAACGAGACAAAACGGTAAAAGTGCTTAGTGCCTTAGTTTAAAGCAATTCCTAGATACACAGATATCTGTATACATGTATATATGTATCCAGGGGATAAGAGATAAAAGCACACACCAAAACACACTCATACTCACTCACTTGCCGAGCGAAATTGTCGAGAATTGGGTGCTAATATGGTCAAAGCAGGGCGCAGCACTTTTTGTTTCTTTTTTTTTTTTTTTATTTTTTTGTAAATTTTTCAGATTTGCCCGAGCTGATAAAAACCGGGAACAGCGCGTTTGGGCAATAAATAAATCTCATATATAAAGGAAACGGATAACGGATATTTTTTGCGGAATTTGTAGACACGTGTGTGTAGATGTGTAGAAGTGTGTGTGTGTGTGCGGAGCGGAAGGACTTTGGTAGGGTGACTTTTTCGCATATGTTTAAAATTGTAGATTGTAAATCCAGCCAAAGGTAAAGGAGGCGGGAAAAACCTAAAACGGTTTGCAATCGCTACAAGGACGAAGGAGGTGAAGAGGCCCCAACGGCGGAGAAACGGTACAAAAAACAGCAAAGTGCCAAAATGCCAGGCGCGACAAGATTCAACACCTTTGCAAACAAAAATTATAAAATAAAAAAAAAAAAGAAGAAATGTGGCACCAAAACTCACAATCGCCGCCACATGCTGCTCCAATGCATGATCCACTCATTGCAACCACAACAACAACAATAACAAGGAAACAAAAAAAAAAACAATATACGAAAACGCGGCTGCATCTTTGGACAAAATGTCAACTTTATTAAAAGAAATTATAAATTGGTATGCCAGTCGGCTGGGCCGGGTCCCAGCCGCTTCACAAAGAGACACCGCGCGCAAAATTCCAGGCTCACACATCATTAAATGAGCAAAAAAGCCAGCAAAAGATCCAGCCAGTCTGGGATTGGGGAGTGGAACTGACTTGAACTGGCACTGGGTCTGGGAGTTGGAGTTGGAGTTGGACTTGGTGACTGGTGACTGGATGTTTAAGTGGTTGCTTCTTGAGGTTGTTTGAAAGCGCTTTGAGCCATTACAATTACTGACAAAAAGCATCAAGGTAATAATAAAAACAAAGTTTCAGACACCGAGGGTGGTCACAAATATTTGTGAAAAACTGTTTAAATCTTATTGATCTGAAGCCGATTAACAACCAGTTTTTATTAACTACCAAAAGGTCGAAATCTAGACAAAAAAATTGAACAATTTTATTAAACTATCATCTAAATGCAATTTTAATTAAATATATTCTTTAGAATACATTACAGACTTTTATCATTTTCATGGTTTCATAAATTTTTTTTAAGAAAAATCGACAAATTGTACAATTTTTGAAGTTTTATATAAATTAAAAATCAAATAATATTAATAAAGTTATAAATAGATTTTCAGAATTTCAGATTAAAGATCTATTCACTCAATTCAAAAATAGACTGCCAGTGCAATTAGAGCTCTCTTAGCCCTTTTCTTTTTTTGTTTTATCTAAACTCTTTTGTCAACTCTCTTTGATACCAAATTAAACCATCTGAAAGAATTCTTCACCAAAAACAAGGCAAGAGTAATGAAAAAAGGGAAGAGCTCATGTCAAAGCATTTAGAATTATGATAGAGTTTTGATGTTGTCATAAAAAAATTTAATTGAAATACCAAAAATGGCAATCAAAAAAAGTAAAATAAAATAAAGTTAAAAAATAAACAAAAAACAGAGGCGAAAGAGCCAGAGGCCGATGTCGGAGAAAAGCAATGAACAGAGCAGAGCAGACAAAGATGTGGATGAAGATGTCAATGCTGAAGTTCGACTTTTAATGTGTATATTTTTGCTCGTTGTTTTTTGTGCCCAGTTTTTTGTTGGTGTTTTTTTTTTTGGTAGGCATTAAGTATTTATTGGCCAAGACAACGTCCACATGTATCACTTCACTTCACTTCACTTTACTTTACTCGAAGGAGTTCAGTTAAGTTTCGTTGATACCAATGCGTACCGATCCTCAGCTATATAAAAAGAAGATGTCAAAATGAGTCCACTTAGGCGAGAGACCAAAAAGATGATGACCATGATGATGATGATCAAGACGATCATGAGATTTGATGATGATCATGATGGCAATGGATGGCAGCAAGCAAGTAGCCAGACCGCTTGCTGTGTGTGTCTGTGTGGGTCTTGGCTTTCAACTCTTTAAGGTGTCGCCCAGACAAACAAGTTGGCCAACAGCCAAAGGTGCAGCAGTGTGGAGATGCCCCCAGAGGTGTAAAAATATAAGAGTGGAAGACACAGAGAAAATGTAAGAATAAAAGAAGCGAGAGAAGGAGAGAAAGAGAGAAAGAGGTGTGTGTGGTGCCCACATTTCAATTATGTTTTGCGGGCAGCTCCATTTAAATGAAAATGCCACACATTGTCAAAGGAGCCCAAGCTGAAGCTGGCTAAAAGTTGGTGCACAGCAGGAGCACTAGCAACAAAGTGCCGGCCCGCACACACACACACACACACACACACACACACATACACACATGCTTAACTCGCAGTTTCATACATATGTGTCGCGCCCTGGTGCCCAAGTAAGTAATCATAATCTTAAGGTAATAACAGGCACATTACATGTCACATTAATAAACGCTCGGAGACTCTTTGGAAATTAATATCATAATTCATATGCGTAATAATTTAGCATGCGCCCAAAAACCATATCAAAAAAAAAAAAAAAAAAACACTAGGCAAAGGGAAAGCGCTTTGCTTTCATCGTCCTTTGCTTGCTTATTAATTTTATGTGACTTTCTTGTATTTTGGTTTTTCCACACTCTTCTCTTCTCGTTCTCTCTCTCTTTTCGTTCCTTTTCCTCTTTCTGTTTTCTTATATGTATAAATTTTTTCGGGTTTTCGGTTTTTGGCAAGGGTGAGTTTACGCAAAAATATCAACAAATATGTAAGTAGCGAAAATTGCGCTTTTATACATTTACATTCAAGTCCTTTAAGCTTGATAAATGAGTGAGTTACATTATTGGGACATCAGGGGGAAAGGGAAATGTGGCCGAACGAAGATTCGCAACAACTCACATGCGGTCATGTGGTGGCGTATGCTTAATTTCTCTACCCAAATTCCATGTTTATGTTAAATTTTCGATATATGCATTGACATACGATACCATTCAAACATTCAGAGAGTATTTTTAAAATGATTCCTGATATAATCAAAGAGTTTAGAGAGTTTAGTACAAATTTTCAAACATTGAAAAGTTGAGTTTAATTTAAAGAAATTTTCAATTTCTTCATTTACAATGGCGGTTCGGTTCCGGATATTAGCTATAATATTTGTAAACTTAACTAAGACTTAAAATAAGTATGATAGTTGAAATGTTTTTAATCTTAAGCAATTTATATACATTTATAATCCATAATTCTTAAGTAGGCGCAACAGGTTTCTGTTTTGCTACAACTTTCTGTTCATTAATCAACTACTGGAAAAATATTTGCCATTAAAGCTTTGCAATTTGCATTTAATTTATGCTTATTGGACTCAAGCGGGGATACTCAAGCTAAAATGACTATTGACTTGCTGCGAGTGAGAGTGAGACGACTTGGATTTACCTGGTTTGGGTTGCATTTCATTTCATTGACAGCAACAGCAGAGCGGTCAGAGTAGTAGCAGTACCAGTAGCAGTAG
The DNA here is from genome assembly GCA_018903935.1 of Drosophila insularis. NCBI lineage: Eukaryota > Metazoa > Arthropoda > Insecta > Diptera > Drosophilidae > Drosophila > Drosophila insularis. The sequence continues at coordinate 5,776,988 of JAEIFP010000517.1, forward strand.
CAAAAGTACAGAGAAGCTCTGTACACAAATGTCAAAAACAATTTAAAATGCCATTTTTACATGACGATTTATTTGTTGACATGTTTAGCAGTGAGTTCGACAGTCGAGAGTCGACAGATCGAAAAGATTTTTACATGAGAGTCGCAGCTGCAAACACAAGCACACACAAACAAACACACACACACACACACACACAATGTCAAAGATTCGACGCAGACAGATTACGTGTTTTGCATGGACTTTAGTGGGCACTTGTCCAGCCTAGGTAGGACCCTCTATTCCGCAATCCTCTATAACCCATAACCACAGCCCAATTTGGTCAACAGCACCAGCAGTAGTACAAGCTTCTTTTAAAACTCAATTTGCGCTAATAAATCGCCAAAAAAAAGAAAATAAAGAAACGAAAAAAAAACACGCGGCATTTTGACAGCTTATGATGCCCAAATGGCGTGCGCATAAATCTTTAGGCCTTTTTTTTTTTTTTTGTCCATTCACTCTGCGACCACTGTTTCTCGGTGCTTGCATTGATTTCCAGCGAAAATCGCACGAGCGGCACCCAAAAACCATACACAGAAGCCAAAAAGCCAGCAAGGAGACAACACGAAGAAGAGGAAGGTAAAGGACACAACACAACAACGTACTCACTCGTATGTTTGTATAAATGGACGATGACAACGTGGATGAACGTGGACGAACGCTGCGCCGGCATTCGTCATTATTTGTTCATTTTTAGCATTTAACATTCCGCCAAAGTACGCTACGGCCAAAGTCAGAAAATGTCTAAAAGACAAAAGCCAAACGCCAGAAGATTTTAGCTCGATGTAACAGTGGGGCAAAAACTAATTAAAATTTCTCTTTTCATGGATAAAAAAATAAATAAAATTATACGAAGCAACGAGAATCCAAACTAAGTATTTAAAAACTTGGCTTACAATCAGAGAGAACTAAAAAGAAAATCAAGATTCGTTTCCATTTTGGCAACTTAGCTCGAACATATGGCAGAAAAAGAATTCAGATTCATAAAATAAATTTGTAAATTACAGCCAATCTTCTTACTAGCTATAACTACTAGACCTTAAGCTAAAGTTAAATTCATCTTCTAAATGAAAATTCCCTAAATCACCTTGTCGTAAACCTGAATGAAAAATCGTTAGAATTAAAAACATTTAACCAAACAAATCAAGTACTCTTTTCTAATTTATGTCTTTAGTTACAATTTGTATCTTCCCAATACTTTTGTTTGATATTTTCGAAAATCCAGTAAAGATCAAAATTATTACCCCAGATATATATATTGTTATTTTCGTTAAAGAAACTAAGCAAAATTTATTGTTCAGATTAAATATGAGTACTTATAATCTACGTACATTGAATACAAAGGAGCTTATGGAGGTAAAGGAATGGCTGAAGGTGCATAATTTCGAATTGAATGCGGCCACTCGTCGAGATTTTACCGATGTCTCTGTAGTGGCTGGACTGATTAAGAATATCTACAATAAACTAATCAATTTGGATAATTATCCGCATAGGGATGGCACAACAAACAAGCGTGAGAACTGGGAGACATTCAATTATAAAGTATTGAGAAAATTGAGATTAAACCACACGCCAGCGGCTCTAGAGAAACTTGCCAAGGGAAGTGTGGGTGCAATAGAATCACTTTTTTATGATATAATATCCAAGGGTAAGGCTCGACAAATCACAAGCTCCCACCAGCGATCACAGTCTCTAAAATCACCATCATTACAATCACCAACATTGAAATCGAAATCATGTCCTTTGGGCAAATCTTGTTCGGCTAATTCTATAACAAATTTGCGAAGGGTTGTCACCATGGATGTGGAAGAGCTAATCGATGGTAAAATTGTAAAGACCACCAAAAAACTTGTGGCCTATGATGATTATCTAAAGGCTCTAAGAAAATGCCAAAAGAAAGATCAATTTATAAGCCTAATGGATGGTAGAATCCAACGTTTGGAGAGCATTTTAAAAAACGAGCCGTAGCCTCTTTAACCAAATATTGTTGTTTTGTTTTTTGCCTATCTATATCAGCATCCATTTTTTTAAATCCATCAAATACGTTTTATAATGTGAATGGGAAAAATTTAATCGGGTGCAAGAGGTCCAATTTGATTATTATTATAAATTTTTAACAAATTGTTGTAATCAAATTAAAAGCAAAAGGCAAAAATTAAGCGCTATAGTAAAAATTTAAAACAGTTTTATTTTAATTTCTTCATTTTCATCAAACAAATTTTGATTATAGTCAACAACAATTGTTTCTGAATCCAGAATCAAGAGTCATAATATAACCATGAAAGATTCAAGTATCATAAAGTTTTCCTTAAGCAAAAAGGAAAACATTTCAGTATAAAGTTATGAAAACAAATTGTATTACTCTCATTTAGTTATAATACATTAATAGAATTAAAAGAATATGAATATGAATGTGATGGATATATAGATTTCATATACTTAGAATTGATTCATATTTTTCAAATCCTAACTTATAAAAAAAGTGTCTGATTCGGTATTGTTATTATTCCACTGTGCGGCAATAGAGGAATTACTGGTTTCGATTGATCGTTTGGCTTTAACTTTGCCCCCTCTTTCGCTCCCTCTCTCTCTCTCTCTCTCTCACTCTCTCTATCTCTCTCTTGTTCTCACCACTCTTCTGATGAGTATTGTATTCCAATAATTTTTTTTATTTGGCCAACAACTTGGTTATTGTGATCATCATCATTCTCCTCGTCGTGGTCGCCGTCGTCAGTCTGTCTGCCATAGCTATAACGTTTTTTGGCTAAAACTTCTTGTTCTTTTCTTGTGTACTCCCATTGGACTAATTAATTCCCTTAGGGCAACACTTTTTTTCTTTACTTATTCTTGATTTTTGGTTAGCTTTGGACAAATTTACATATACCTATATACAAGTTAAAGGAGAACGGGTAAACGGGTCTAAGCCTTTTTCTTGGCCATTGTATGGAAAAGTTTTTTGGTATTCTTGAGAAAAATCTGCTCACTTACACACCAAAGCACAAACACACACACACACATACACACACAGGTGTTCGATAATAATTTTTCAACTGGGCAAACAACTTTTCCTCCTGTTGCCTGTTTGTCTGGCTCTGCTCCAGTTGTCTCTCTTTGTGTATGTGTGTGTGTATGTTGTCGTTGTCCAAGTCCAAGTCCAAATCCAAATCCAAATCCAAGTTTGCATTGGAGTCGGAAAGTCCGAGTCTCTCTGGTTTGGTTGGGCAATCTCCTGGAATTCCATTTCAGTTGGACAGTCGCAAAGCTCAAAGATTCTTTATAAGCGCGCACAAAGTCAAAGACAATCAAAATATTTGCATATTACCAATTTTATATGCAAATATCCTCCTGATGTCAGTCGTGAGGCGGCGAGTTTGTGTTTTTTTTTTCTTTTTGCCTTCTCTGCCTTCTTGTGTTATGTTGTTGGTTTTTTTTTTGTTCATTTTTTGTCTGTTTTGGGGCCGCTTTGGCGGCTTTGGAAGTTTACATTTTTACTTTACACAAAAGCCTTGGGACTGCAGAGAGTCGGCAAGAAGGAAGATGAGGACTGTGAGTGGGAGAGTGAAGGACGGGTCGGGGCGGTTATAGTGGTTGTACTTACTCCTCGTACTTGTGCCAGCAAGTGGTGTGACAATCGCACGTTAAAGTCCAATGTTCGACGACGCACGACAATGCCTCCCCTCCTTCGTATGGGACGAGCAGAAGAAGAAGGGGCTAAGCGAGAGATATGGGGCAGGGTTAAGCTGTTTTGGGCCAAAGGGCAGCAGAAGCAGAAGCAGCCGCAGCATTGAAGGCGATTTATATAAACAGAAGACTCCCCAAGATTGGGGGAAGACACACGAAGTAGAATGGAGTGTGGCAGCGACTGGGGCAGGGCAGGGTTTGATGTATGTATACATAGACCATATGGGGCAATTAAAGTAACGTTATTGATGCATTCCTTAAGATCATTTCACATTCCTTCCCCCCTTTCTTTTCCCAATAACAATTGGTAATTGATGACAGGGGATAGATAGAAATTGATAACCGAAACTCTTAATATATATATAACAACGTATTCATTCGATATATAGCTTCCAGATTAACCACATAGTTTGGAAATTAAAATTTTTAATTTTTATTCGACTTTATTATAGGATTACTACTAGTATATTGTTCAGATCTTAAGTTGTATATTTATTAGTTTTATGTTTTTTAGGAATCATGATATAAAATTATTATTAAATCTGTGTCAAAACTTTTCTCTAGTCTCAATAAATAATTTATAGATATTAAAAAAACAATGCGGATTCGAAAATATACAAATAAATATAAATATTTAGATAAAACGAATAAAAATATATAGTATAAATTATTATGTTTGAAATTTCTCTTAATATGTTTTACTTTTCTACGATATTTCTTTTTTAAATTATTATTAGATTTAATTAATGGAAATGGTTTATAATAAGTCGAATCAATTTTTGTTTTTCTATTTGTAGAGTATAAAATGAGGCTAAACGTTTTCAAATTTCGAGCCATAATACTCAACTGTTTTCAGTCGACTCTTTTATATGGTCCTAGTCATTCTCTCTTTCTACTCATGATGCTCTAGAAGTGATTAGTCGTCTGATAGCCTTGCAATTCACATTGTTCCGGAATTGTTTCTCTTTATGAGGCATGAAGGCGGTATTTTGGTAAAGCGAAATGTGGTAAGAGGGTAAAAGGAGGCACACAACAGATGCAATCAGCAATTGAACCAACAGTCAACAGCAACAGCAACAGCAATAGCAATGACATTAGCATTATGTCAGTCAGTCAGAGTCTGAGTCGTCGGATTCATAGTCAGTCTGATGTCCTCTCTGCCGTGTCTTTTAGGCCGTCATATTGTTGCAATAATGTTGCTGCTGTTGCTGTTGCTATTGCTGCTGCGATTGCTGCTGTTATTGTTATATTGTCATTAGCATTGACAATTGACAATTTGTCCCCTTTCCCTTCCCCCCCATGTTTACTTCCCACTTGCCACAAGTTCTGGGGCCCCCAAAACAAGTTGCATTGCGCGCCAGGTTTGTCTGATTGCAACTGTAAATGTTTCCACCCCTTGCCCCACCCCCACCTTCTTCTACGCATCAACCTCATTTTCAAGTGTCAATTTTCAACACCAACAACAACCCTCCCAAAACAGAATATAATAATAAAAAGTGAGTCCAAAAAAAAAAAAGGAAAAAGAAACTGTTGGAAAATCCCTTAAATTTCACGCGCTTTGACCTTTTCCGTAATGCTCATGCTTACTCCACTGGTATTTACAAGTTTCTTTTCATTTACTTTTTTCCGGGTTTTTTTTTCGCCCAGAAAATTTTATTTTATTTCGTTTTTTTTTATCTCTAATGCTTTACACATTTAATTTGATTTCTTTTTGAAGTTTGATGCGAGCTCACACTTTACCATTGAACATCCAGATGGGAATGTGGCAACAATGAGATGGGGAAGTGCATGAAAACCAAGAAAGAGAGAGAGAGAGAGAGAGAGAGTGATATAGTGGAGCGTAGTTCAAAAAAGTAATAGAAGGAGTTTTCCATCTAAATTGAACTTAACTTGAACAGAACTGAAAGGTATGGATATATTGAGTTTGAGAAAGGGATTAGGAGTTGCTCGCGATAATAAACTTTCGTTTGATAGATCAGCATCAGAAATACGATATATGTAGATCGATAGGGATCATGAGAAGGTTGAAAGGATACGAAAAGGATCCAAAGGCTATAAGTCAATATTGTCATTTAACGCCAGACTAGTTTTCATAGCATACTTTTGGGAACTGCAGGAGAAGCCCCTCTTTAGCATCCGCCTCTGTTGTTAGAGAAAACTTCTTGACAACGGGAAAACTCCCACAGGTGTTGCCACCGCTTTGCCGCTTTGCCGCTTAGCTGCTCATTTAGCTGGAGTGATTGTGAATCTGAAGCCCACCCAGCAACTTCCCCACCTTCAGATTGCCAGCTAATTGTCCACGACGCCTCAAATTTTTGTTACATTATTTAATTAAATTTGGACCGTTAAGATGAGGAATTTTTTGATGCTGATTAAGTGGCGACCGGAAAAAAAAGAAGCGTTAACCAAAAAAGACAAAAAAAAAAAAAAAACCCAAGAAAATTCAGTAAGGAAGAATAAAAATCTTTGAAGATTTTCGTCCTTTTTTTCTTCTCCGTTGCTTTGCTTGGTTCACAAACTGCGTTAATTGGCCAAAGAAGCGCAAAAAGAGAACTTTTCTCCACCGAAGGAAATTAAAAATTGTGCAATGAAAAGTTGAGAGACCATCCAACCGACCTGCTGTCTACACATCTGTCTGTCTGCCCACTGTTGCTTTTTTTATGATATATTTTTTATTTCTTTTTCTCTGCTTTGGACACTTGCAAATTAAGTAAGTCAACAAAAGCACTTTGCGGATTTAGATTTGCCATACTGGAGAGGAACCAAGCAGCATCCAACGAGTCTGATGTGGTACCCACCTATGGTGATACATATATATATATATAGAATGATGGGCTATAAGGGAAAGGGTGGGTGGTTGTGCGATGGTGCGCGTTTTGGGAGTTATTTTGATATGCCCAACCAATTCTATTTGCATTTGCGGCCAACGCAGACAGATTTCGTATTCCAGAACCTAACGAACTCGAAATAATGCGTTTGAAATTTAAAAAACGTGCTATTTATGTTAAAAATTTAAGCAAATACAAAGTGTGAGCAGATAGACCTCCATCTGGAGGAGAGGGGGAAATAAGTCAAAAGAAGAAAAAGATTTCATTTATTTCTGTTCCATATGGATAATTAATCATATTGGCTCCGATTGCCCGTCCCTTTTCGACCACCATATTTGACTTGTCTATGAAATTGGCATTAAAAATCAACAATTGTTGTTGGACAAGCCAGCCTACTTTATTTTTCTTGACTGCGGCCAGCCAACCAATTAAGAGAGCCAACTGGCCAACACCAGAACCAGAGAGCGACCATGGCCAAAACCAGAGTCAAACAGTTCGTATAAATCGCATTAAGCTGCTTGATCGACTGTGGTATGGGGATTGCCAAAGTGGTAAGGGGAAAAGGGGTGCTACAGCTGTTCGAATTGTGTTTCGATTCGGTTTTCTTAATTGCCTCGCTTAACAAAATGGCCCCAAACCGAAAATGGTGTTTATTAAAATTACGAGAAAAAAAAAGTCATAGTACAACAAATAAAAAAAAGAAAAAAGAAAAACAAAAAGAGAAATACAACAACAGCACACACAAAAAATACTCATAATTGTAGAAAAGAGGGAAGTGAGAGATGCAAAGGCGAATGTAGTGGTGGCTGCAAGCCGTCGACATCGTCTGATTTATGTTGTTTGGCCATTTATCATTCACAAAAAAACAATCAGCGAAAAATTGTGAAAAAAAAGAAATACCAAAAGAGTTAATGCGATTTATAAACAACATTTCAATATTCCTGCTATGAGCCGTTCAAGTTAAAAAATTATTGGAAATCAAAAGGTTCTTATATATTATAAAAATTTGAAAGTGACAGAAAGAGATAGACGTAGAGGATATTAGTTTAGTCTAGTAGAAGGCTGAAAGAATAAACTCTAACAGAACATCTTAAGTGGCTGGCTAAAAACTGTCAGCTGCTTTTGGCTAACAATGTCATTGTAGCATAGACCATAAACTTTACCAAATAAAACTAGCGTTTCGATTAAAATAAATCTGATTAAAATCAGTAATCGATTATTCTAACATTTGATTAATTGAACGTGTGCGATTATTAATTTATTTGTTTTTGATATTTTATTTATTTCTTTTTGTTAACTGAAACTGAAATAGCAGGATCTTGGAAATTTTTTTTTTTTAATGCCTGTATCCAATAATCGATGTACGATTTAATTAATCGAAATACAGTTTTTGAAACAATTATATCGTATCCCTATCATGTGATCAACCGAGCCATCACTAGTCATGTCAATATCCTAATTTATTATGAGCTGATCGAAGAAAATATAAGTTTTTTACTTTATAATTTCTTGTATTTAGTTTGCCGCTAGGAAATATAATATGCGAAAAGTAACTTTGAATATATTCTCGTTTGACTACTTTTTTAACCTTTGATTTCAGTGTATCATTAGTTTAAGTCTAACAAAGAACAAATATCTCCAGATAGTAAGATTTAGATTTAGATTTACATTTAAAGTAATGTAAACGTGGAAAATGTATTAAAATAAATTTCTACATACACCCAGCGACAAAAAAAAGCCGCACTTTAAGGTTATTGCAACTTTTGCCTTCTCTAGCTCGGGGTTTCCCCAAATTGTATTCTAGTCGCTTAACTTTTATTTTGGGGAATCCCCTCGATTGTTTTCTTCACTTTTTGCAAAATTTTCGACTTGTCGGTTGCTAAAATTTCATTTTGCGGAGATTTAATTTGGTGAACATTAAACATTATGGTTAAAGGAAAACAGATGACCCTCACTGAAAAGGCCAAAATTATTGCTTTGGCTCAGCAAAACGTGTCGAATCGTGAAATAGCTAATAAAACTAATTTTAATGAAAGTTCAGTTCGACGCTTTTTGAAAAAATATCGTGAGACGGAGGAATTGGGGAGGACGAAAGGATCAGGCAGAAAAAATTGCACAAATGAACGGGAGAATCGCGTTATTATGAGAACGAGCCTTCAGAATCGCTTCAAAAATGCCGTTGAAATTGCATCTGAAGTGCAGCAACGATTTACGAAAGAAATTTCGGCTCGGACTATTCAACGTCGGCTCAAGGAGATGCGTTTGGTAGCAAGGACACCAGCCAAAAAACCTCTTCTCAACCAGAAAATGAAGACAGCTCGCTTAAACTGGGCGAAAAATAAGCCGGCCGGGTGCGGCTTTTTTTTTGTCGCTGGGTGTAGATTCTATAAAATTTGCAGAAAATACAAAACGTCCTAGTCTGCTTATATTTTAAAAATTGGAAGAAAAAAATGTATTCGATTTTTTGAATAGGTATTAAAGAGTATAACCAAAAACATAATACAATAAAAGTCAAATACAAATGGGGAAAATTGCAAAAAATTCTACAATATTTTGGTATTCAATATGGTCTAAAAATATTTACTACAGCTAAGTGCAATTGAGAGCATGACCTTATAATCTATATTAATTCAGAGAAAGATCTAAAGAATTAGTTGATATTAAACATTTGCTCAATTGGCAATTGAATTCAAACGAAATAAATACATGTCAGACCACCCATGACCAACAAAATAAAGGAATCTATATAATCATCAGCATCATCATCAATAATTGAACTGAAAGCAGAAGTTACGGAACGAGAATGAGTGGGAGGGGAAAGTAAAATAGCAAAATCATATTTCACTAATATCAAAAGAGCAACAATTTCAACCTCAATAATATATACAATAATAGTACTAACAACAAGAAAAACAACAATTGCAAGTGCGGACAAGCGGATGTATGAACGACCGCAGTTGTTGTAGTTGCTATTGTTATTCTTGTTGTTGTTGTGTTGTTGTTGTTGTTGTGTGCCATGGGATCACCATAAACAAATCGGAAATGAATTTCAACATTGAAAAGTATAACTCACAAAACCAACAAACCAAACGATGCAAAAGGCGGGGCAGATAAACGAGAGGGTAACGAGTCGGCGTGCTGCTGCCATATGGTGCCACCTTTCGACTGGCAAACCGCACACCCACACACATACACACACATACACAAAGAAGGGCAAAGTGTATGTGTGAAGGGGAGGAGAAGGAAGAAACTTTAGACTATAGCACGCGTGAGTTCTATGGCACTCACCTACAACAACTCTCTCTTTGCCTCAATCCCCCTTTGTTGGGCATCCCTCATAAAAAGATTAGTAAATGCGAGTGTGGGGGGGGTCTGTTTCAAGGGCTAAGGTGTTGGCGTCTTAACCCCAACTGAAAAACAAATGGCAATGCCTTTTGAAAATATTTCAGCTATTTGAACAAATAAAACGACAATTTAATTTGTCTGACGTTTCGCTTGCCGCCTTGCCTTTCTTGCCTTGTGCTGCCAACGATTAGCGTAAATTTCATTTCCAGTGACACACATTAAGCTGTTACACATCCCCCTTCCACCACCATCTCCAAATCCCCCTACCCGTCCATTTTTTGGAGTTCTTCGTCCGTGGTCTCTTCTGCTTAATTGCACTCATTATTATTGGTGTAATATCATTTTCCAACCCCTTTTAACTGAGCGACAACTTTTCTGACTAAAAGTTACCAAGTCACGAGTCATCATCATCATCATCATCTCTCTCTCTCTCTCTATCTCGCTCTATCTCTTCATTTGTATCCTTCTGTCATAGTCGTCAGTTCTCTTGTCTGCCGGCTGTTTGCATTTGGTTTTTATGTTTGCTCTTCTTCAATGCCCTTTAAACATTCTTGTTTTTGTTATAACTTTAAATATCTGACGCCACATAAAACGGCCTGCAAGTGAGAGTGGGTTGAATGGGTAAGAGTGTGGGAGGGGGGGGAAGCTGGAAGAGTGCTAGTTAGGAAAACATCAACAATTTGGCGTGAAAATGGCCAAAGTGAAGTGATTGGCATGGCCTGAAATAAAATAAAGGCTATCGGTGGATCATAAAATGGAAAAAGACAGCTGCTTCTGACATAGTATTAATGCCCTTTCCATTCATCTGAAGTGAATATTTTACATACATAGTACTTTGAATCAACCTAATGAATCAATATTATTTCAAGCAATAGGTGAATAGTCCTTAAAACTAAACTTTTTTTTTTAGGATAACTTAACAGCTCAACAAAATTCATTTTTAAATTTCTATTTAAAACGTTTCTGTTTTTGGTTTCAGTAATATTCTCAAATTTTAATCAATTTAAGGAAACAAATATAAATAAACAAATAAACAAATATGAATAAATTTAGAAATAGAAAAGTCTCTTTTGTATTTTAGCAAGAGGAAAAAGTTTCAATAAGATCCAGAACATATTGAAACATTTTTTTTTGTTCCAACATTTTCATTACTCAGTTGTTTTGGAAAACAAAGTGAGTATTATTCTTATAACTGATGACAACTTTTAAAAATGGTTATATTGATTTCAGTTAATATAAAATCTCTTAAGAATATCAAAATACTAAATAATATAGGTTCTTCCAATGGAAACAATTCGTCTAAATAAGAATTTAGTTCGGAAAAGCGTCACCGGTTTTTAGACGATTTTAATTAAATTACATATACAAATACATACTTAAAAATTAATAATTAATAATAAAGTTCCTAAAATATGTTGAAAAACATTGCTTGCTGTAGCATCCGTTTACTTTGACTTGAGTTTTCAGGCGGTTTTAGGTTAAGAGCCTGTAAATTTAAGCACTTTAACTATTTTGTGAAACTTTTTTTTTTGACTAGAAATTTTGCATCTAACAAATTCTCTCACATTCAAAGGCATTACAAATTGGTAAGCTCACTTTTCTCCAGCCACACACACTAACACATTCACACACACACACACACACACATGGAGACCGCCCTACGCATATTTTGTGAAAGCAACTGTTGTTCCGTTGAACTTTTGACCACCAATTAATCAAAGCATACCAAAACCAAAATTTTTGAACAAATTCGTTTTTCGGTGCAACATATGGCCAACAATAAGAAGAAGAGCAACAAAAACAGCAAACTCCACTCGATACGATTCGACACTACACAACACAGACTGCTTTTTGTAGTATAGTAAGTATCCATCATGAGTGTTAAAATCGAAAATCCTTTCACTTCCCCAACTGCCATCCCCTCAATTTAATCGTCATACCACAGATTTCAACATGAATAATTCGCTTTTAATTAGGTTTTTACACACAATTTCTGAAAACACAGCGCACAACAACTGGATTACAGAGAGGGGAATGGAGAGTGGGTTAGTGGTAGTGGGCGGCGTATGGGTGGACTGGCCATTATAAATAATTTTGTATAATTAGACACACTTGCCGTCCACGTTTGGACATATGACATATGAGCTCAGCATCGACGACAGGCTTGACTCTCCTGCTTTGGCTCTGTCTATCGCATTGCGTGTCAAATCGGAAAACCCGCATTTTCTCCCAAAACATCTCCACACCCCGTTATGAGATTTTTGTTTATCTTCTCCAACAGGGAAAATCCTTTTTAGCCTGATGCTGCTGCTGGGCTTAAAGGACAAGCACACACACACACACACACACACACACACACTCAAATACACAGAGACAAAAGCCTTTATCTGGTAAATTAGCCACAGAGTCTCATAAATTTTCCAATGACAACAACATGAAGAGGGCTTTGTGTGCCGCTCGGTACTGTTGCTGCTGCCGCTGCTGCTGCTACTGATGATGGTTGGCCACAAAACTATTGGCCAAGTTATTTTAATGCACTAAGCCAATTAGTGGTCGGTCGCTTGGTCTTGGTCTTGCTTTTAGTCTTCTTCTGTTCGGCTTGGTTCATTTGTGGTCCTAGAGCATCTTTAAGGATTCTATCTGGATGTCATCAGGAACACGTGCGCATAAATAAAATTGTTGTGCCTCCCCCCATTTTAGTGAGAGGAGTGTGAGGAGAGGGGTTACAACAAGGTACATGAAGAAAGAAAAAGTTCATCACACAGCCTTCATTTGAACGTGTGAAAAACTTTTATAATATAGTCACACCGTTTCGCTTATATCATCCGATATTTTGGTTCCGTATAATAAATCCTTCATCAAGAAATAATATGAGCAAAAGACAACAGGACCAAAGTTTAAATTACTCCACAGGCTGTCACATAGTAGACAACACATACAATGATGGTGGGGATAAAGCGGGGTGGTGAACGGGCGGGACAACTAAACATGTGTGAAAGATGAGTAATACTAGTTGGAAACTTGAATTATGATGATACATCACATTATACATATTTGAGGGGTTAGCCAAAATTTATTAGAGATGGCACAGACACATACACATGCACAAGAAAAGTTGTATAAAGTCGCCAAAATCATCTTATGATCAGTTTACAAACTTTTAACTCAATCTACAATTACTAATCTACTCTACAAAATGTTGTTAAATATGAAAAACTCTCCAAGACTTTACAGAATTTTCTTTTGGACTTCTAATAATGACTCATAGAATACTACTAAACTAAAATGAACTCTACAAAATTTCCGAATTCGCCATGATTCTAGCTACAAAATTAAATTATCATAGTCTAAATCTATAATTTCCACAAAGCTACAAACTCTAGAAATCTTTGAGTTTAAAGGATTTAAAAAAATTTATATTTGGCTTATCAACATACAACACTTTGCCATCTCTAAGATAAAATGTTTAATATAACTTTAATGGCTCTTTTGTCCATATCCTTGCCCATGCACACATAGTACAACAATAAGGGACACTACGAAGGACTTCTACTAACATTTTCCCCCCTCTTATTGTCAGTGTCATTGTCATTGAAGTGACCACAACAAATTGAGCTTATCATTGACGGATTAACACTAAACACATACACACACACACACACATGCTGCCTAGATGTCTGTGTATGTATGTGTCTGCTTGGCTAGAATGACTTGGGTTGTGTCCACTTGTTGGTAGAATAGGAAGAGATACACATATAAATCTCGACCCACACGTAATGCTGGCTTTTGCCGAAGGTTGACTAAACTTGAACCAAAATTAGCGAACGAAAAAGCATATTGATGAAGCGTTAAGTCCGGGTGAACCCATCTGTAGAATGAGAGATACTACTGGGCGCATCGCATGTGGGAATCGGAGTTGGAGTAGTAGAAGTGCGAGTTGAAGGTGGTGGAGAGTAGGTGTGAGTAGCGTTTGTCGCTCGTCGTTGGGTGGAAAATCAATGCCCGACGACAGAAACATGACAAGTTGAGCCGTTTAAGCCGCAAGTTATGCCAGCCACGCACATCATGCCACAGGAAGACACACACAGAGGGAGGGGCGAACAGAGGAAACAGAGAGGAAAAGAGATGGTTGAGGGTTGACTTTTTCCGTGTTTGGTTATTTTTTTTTTTTACTCTCTACTTATTTTTTTTTTCCTGGTTGCTGTTGCGTTTTTCTGTCACTTTTTGGGTGTGTGTGTGCAAATCCTGTTAAAATTGCATTTGGAACATGTCAACATTTTGGACCAAAAACCACAAAAAAGAAATACATATAAAAAACAAACGAAAAATCCAATTCGAACCTTGTTTTTTTGGTTTGGTTTTTTATGATTTTCGCTTTGTTTCATGGTGCAAATTTTTTCGTACATTTATTTCGGTTGTAATTCATTTCCATTCCATATTCAACATTCAGAATCGTTTGAGTTTGGATTTTGTCTGGGATTTGTGGGGGATTCACACTTGGTTTTACCAAGTCGCATCTGGGTCTTTTTTTTTTTATTTTTTTTTGGGAGTTTGGAGGAGTTTGTTGGGCTTGACTTTGACACAGAGCAAACGATTTTGTCACTTGGTTGTAATGCGGTTTCAATTAATTTGAGGGCGTGGCTGAAAGAGATTGGCATGAGCCAGCTACCAGCTAGCAGGTGTTGGCTCAGGGGTTGACTGAGGCAATGGTAAGGTGGGTGGAAGAAAACTATATATTTTAGATTGGCTTGAATAGAGGATTGCAAGAGGATTACAAATGGTGAATTAGAATATTTAGTATTCGATAGATTAAGAAAATATGAAGGGGAAGTTAACATGTAATCCAAATGGCTAATACAAAATAAACTCGTGGATTTTTGACAAGAGACCGGAGGTTTCTGACAATATATTCTTAGACTTTAAAGTCAACATCTAAAACAGAAAGTCAAAGTATTTATAAATTAAATATTTTCAAAGCAAAAATCGAATGCTAATAATGTAAAGAAAAGTTGGTAAACAAAATACGATTCTTTTTATACCACTGCAGATTATTATACCACTGCAGATCATATTATAAAATTGGTAACATTATTTGCAGAAAAGGAGACGAATTCTACCTCCTTAAGCATTGCATTTACCAGCAGTATTGATATACATAGGCATGACGATCTATTTATCCTTTCATCTATCTAAGTGAATATTATGTATACGACACGTGTTACAATTCTTTTTAAAGCCCAACAATTATATTTTTTCGATCAGCATTTTTATAATTATCAGTAAATATAGAAAAAGAAGTAGGTACCCATGTCCGTAGGACCGTGGTTTTCAAGTTGTAACTTATATATGTATATGAAGAGTTGGCCGGATTAATCCACCAACATAGGAACAATCGTTCAAAAAAGGTAGTCAGTGAAAAAATGTGTTTAATTATTAAATAAAAGCTTTGCATATGCATATATTTGTCTTTATGCAAATAGGAGTACTAAATTATATAGAAACAAACGAAAAATCATCAAAAATAAAAACTCAAAGTCTTATATTTAACATCTTCAAAGTGAAAATTTAATGCTAATAATTCTCTTTACAAATAAAAAAAACTTTAGATCTTATAAACAACCTTTTTGCTTCTTGGAATAGTTTTACCACTAATTTAAGACGATTTAAGGCATTTTCTCACTGATCCTCTATAGCTCTTAAGCCAATCGAGAGTACAACTTTGGTTTTAAAGTAAAATACATTTTGCTATTAATTTAGAATTTAATAATTTGTATAGCTAACCTATAGCTAACCTAATAATCGATTCCAGTTAATCGAAGAAAAATGATCCATTTTGACTTTTTTTTGTAAATTTTCGAATACCATATATTAGTATATATATATGGTGATCAAAAGTATTTAAACAATGAACTTTCTTTTGCAACTTTTGTCTTAGAATATATTTTGTAGCTGTAACTGAATTACAACAACAAAACATTGTATTTTTTGCAGCTGGTTCATTTAAGAAGCAAAAAAAAAAAATATCCTTGAAAAAAAAGTTGTAAAAAAAGGATCATTGTGTAAATACTTTCGACCACCTCTGTATAGTCGAAATTCTATCAAATGTTCTATAGCTAATTATACAATAAATTCGATATCGGTATTTAAAGATATTTCTTTTATTAGTACCAAAATGACAAGTTATTTAACTATGCATAAGCAGCATGGATAATGCCGATCAAAAACAAAATCTAAACTCTATGAAATATAACGTATTTCTGCGACGAGAAAAATACTACACAAAAAAATATTGATTTCTTTAACAACAAAAAAAAAAAAATAATATCTTCAAGTTGAAAATAATTTTTAAGTTGTTTTAGGAATTTTTTTTTAATTTCGTACTGCTTAAGTCATAAATTGATTAAATCAACACTCTGTGGGTGTGTGTGTGTGTGTGCGAGTTTGGGTGTGTATATGTCTCTTAACCATCATAAACTATTTAGCAATTAAAATCCAATTTGCACTATATTTATATACACATACTTAAACCTAAGGCAAACTACATTAAATTATAAGAAAATGATTTGCCACAAAATTATTAAACAACTGCGAAAAGCTACAATAAAGAACAAAACAAAGACAAAAAAAAAACAACAAAAATGGGGAAGCAAAAAAAAAAAAAGAACAACAACTCTCAAGTGGCAGCTGCTTCAATGGCCACTACATAAATTAGCTGTCAGAGCCAAGATGTGACAAGTTGTATATATATATATATATATATACATATATATATATCTGGTATATATCTTTATATATGTACAAAACATATCCTAGGTAGATGACAAAGACAACGTCGACAAGTTGCTTGTATATATATGTATAAACATATAAAGAGCCACACCCACATGCGCCCATAAAGAACAAGTATTTAATTTTGTAGCTGCTGTGGAGACGAAAAAAAACCCCCCAGAACGTTGACAAACTGACAAAGACCAAAAGAGGAGACTAAGAAGAAGTAGAAGAAAATGAAAAAAATAGCGAATCAGCAGCACATAAATAAAATGAAAAATCTACTGACAACGCACACAAAATGCAGTACAAGCAAGTCCTGCTCCTTGCTCCTGGCTCTTGCTCTTGATTTTCTGATGCTGCTGGTTTCTGGTTAGTTACTCTACTCTTCTACCTCCTGCCTCACTTGGCCCACCATCCTGCCCCTTGGCCATGACTATGTGTACATAGACACATAATGTAGGCTACCTCCAACGTTGTATTCTGTGTAGGCGCATGCTCTGAGGAGTACCCGTAACGCTCTCTATCTCATTCTCACAGCAATTCTCAACCGCCCATCATCATCTATCTCTATCTACATGCATATATAGGTATACATATACGTATATACATATGTATGTACATATGTACATATATGTAAGTTCCTCTTTCCTCTTTCGTACATTTCTCTTCGGTCTCCTCCTTCACATTTCTGGCACTTCTTCACTTTGGTTTGTTGGCCTGTAATAAACCAAAGTCGAGGCAACTTTCTGGAAATTATCAACTTGCGCACAAAGGAATTCTTAAAATGTAAATTTAATGAGCAAAAAATTAGATGGAGAAATCTTGGCTACCATCAGCCAACCAAACATGGTCAAAAGAAAATTTACTAGGCTTCAATTAAATATATACATATATATATTTATATATATGTATATATATAAATGATAGGGGGATTGTGTACAGTAGGTGACAGACAGGCCCCATAAACATGTCAAAAGGTTTGCCTTCTCTCTTTCAATTTTTTCTTCTTCGTTTTTTTGTTGTTCGCGTTTTTGTTCTTGTGTCTCCTTTTTATTTAGTTAGTTCCAACACATTGCTAAATCACAGTAACCATAATAACAACAACAACAACAAGACATGAGGAGTTGGCTTAAAGGCTTCTTCTTGTAGTTGTTCCTTTTTTTTCTTTTTTTTGTTGTCCATGTTTAGTTGAAGTGCTTGGTTGTTGTTGTTTTTATTAATATTCTGTGTCACAGATATTTTCAATTGCCGACAGTGGAATGAGTATAGCAAAATGAGTTGAATGAAAGTGGAGTGAGGAATGTGTATGTGTGTGTGTGTATGTGTGTGAGTTTGAGTGTGTGTAAAAGACCTTTCTAACTTTCTTATCCAGTAGTAGACCGGACAATAAATCATAGTTAGCAATCAAAACATACTAAATTGTTTAGTCAAATAAAGGTATATTTATATAATACATATTTTGTCTAAAAAACCGTATCGAAACTAAACGTATACAACATGTTTGAAGTTATATGAAATTAACTTTTATCTATTGGTTAATAATTTCCGAGAATTCAAAACAGAAAGAAACAAAAGAAATAAATATTCTTCGTGTTAATACAAACAAATAGGAACTTTTTCAGGTGAAATAACTATTTATTAGATCCTTTAATTGGGTGATGACGACAAGATATATTTAAAGCAAAGTTCTATAACATTTTTATGTGAGGATGATTCGATAATACTATCCCTGTTAATTTAGATGTATTTCTTCAGCTGTTGGTTTAAAAAAATCATTGAAAAAACCATCCAACTAAAAATAATGAAAATTGGATTAAAGATTTTTAATATAGATATGTTAGTTTTGAAATGAACCTCTTAGAAATAAAAATTTGCCTCATGAAGGAAATTTTTGAAATGAAATGTGGAAATTTGTAGTATAATTGTTTTGATACCCTAGCAAAAAGGGTATATTATTTTTCCTCGAAAGTGTGCAACGCATAAAAGGAAGCATCTCCTATTATACAAAGCCTATATATCCTTAATCAGCACGACGAGACGAGTTCATCTAGTATATCTATATCAAAGCAGACTCCGCTGCATCTATGAAATTTTGCATGTGAGCTTTCAAATCCTCCTTGGGTTGTATAAGTCGGAAACTTAGACACTGGCAATTTTGTTTAAAATTTGATAACTACATATGTATTTTATGACTGATTAAAATATACGATAAAATAGCATTGCTCCAGCTTGAGTTCTTAGGCCGTTCTTTAGGGCAAATGTTTCTTCCTCTTTAACGCCTTGAGCTAAAAAAAGAGGAACATACTTCGGCCGATTGTTATACCTTAAAATAATTTTGAAAATTTTGTTACATAGTACTATTTTTATGAACATATATGTATGTATAACTGCTTAGCTAATAATGTTGGTCTTTTGGACGATATTTATTAATGGTGTCAAAAGGGAAAACTTTTTAAGTCTTGTGCAAAATTATTTTACAATTATACATAATTATGAAAAACTCTTCAGATGCCGAAGGTTAGGGTGTTCTTCTTGTGACTAAATAGGGTTAATATAAAAAAAATTCATGTTTTTAAGGGAATTAAACATAAAAGCGATCGTAATATTAAAAAACATCGATCTAGTCTGACCGATTGTGATTGGCTTACAAAAAAGTCCTTTAAAAGATTATCCTGTGAGAGTTTTTTTTTCAACGAGAACAAAAAAAAAAATGGACACGACCAAAGTCAACGGTTCGGTTATGTCTTGAAGTTTTTCATGAAAATTGGCATTTTCTTTAAGTAAATCAACTTTTCCTTTGGCTGTAAACTTCTAAGATATTGTTTTTGTTTTCAAATATTTAACCATAAAATTTCGAAACAGTCTTAGGAAGACATCAAGCCCCATATCCAGGATATTTGTATTCTCTCTCTGCAAATAAATTTGTAATTTTGTAACACCTTCTTATCTATTGACCAACTAAAGTATAATATCAATTAACTTTTAAACTGAAAATTCTTTACAACAAAAATCCTTCGACATACATAAATTGTTTAATTTGCAAAATTGATTTGAAAATATTTTTGAACATTTTATTCAACTATCCCCTTCTCAATATTTGTCAGTCACACATTTTATCCTGGTAGATACCACAGTAATGTGGCAATATTAAGTGTCCGGCAGTCAAAAACAACAACAACAAAACAAAACAAAAAGCAACAGTAAAATAAAAAAGATACTTCCAAGATACTTGTCCAGCAGAGAAGTGCCCAACCAGGGGCAACAACACTGAGAAAATGCCAAAGCCAAAAGTGGGAAAATGCTTCTCATACGGTTTATTTACACAAAATGTCAGATGAAGGATGAGAAAGAGTAAGCGAGAAGGAGCCATTGAGATTGGGCGTGAGAAAGAAAAAGAAAGAGAGAGAGAGTGAGGGAACTACTGCCCAGTCCCAGGTGCTGGCAGACAAACAGGCAGATAAACAGACAAACAATTTTGCCAACCATTTTGGAATAATAACAAACTCTTCAGCACTCCCCAGTATTCCCCCTCCAGCAGTATACCCTACCTACCTACCTACATACCTAACATCCAACACCATACCACCATGCATCCCGCCCAACATTCACCTACCGTGGCGCTCCCCCGTTTTCTCCCACAAAATCGAGTGAATTGTATTTTGTATGTACAAAAGTCCCGATGGGCTTGCACACCAACAACATTCATAGAATGGTGTAGAGCATAAGATAAACAGAGATGGCACATATGGCATATAAACCGGTTCATATAGCCTCTCAGCCAATCAGCAATGGAGAAATGTCGTCGACTGCGCAGTAGCTAACTACTGCTGCTGCCAGTCAGGCAACTAGAAAGAAGCAGAGACACAAAATTCGAATTGGAACTACCAACACCAACTGCAGCCAGCCTCAGTTGGACTTTTGCTGCGCGTACGTGCGGGTGCGAAGCGAAAGGAAAAGCAAAATCAAAATCAAATTCAAAAAGGAAAAAACAAGTAGCAAAACAAAAAAAAAATAAATAAAAATAAAAGGAAAATTTTAGAAGAGAAAAAAATCAGTCAGCTGATAATCATAATTTATTTTATAGAAATTTTAATTCTTTTTTTCCCGACGCGCGTTATTTTTTGAACAAATCCTCTCTCCCTCTATTTATATATTTGCCCATATATATATATACACATATATACCGATAAATGGGCAATAATTATTTGCAAAAAGCGAAAAATTGTCAATCTTAATTAGTGTGGAAGAGAGTGTGAATAAAATATATATATACATGTGTTAAGGTTATGTTTTAGTGCCAAAAAAATTGAACGAGAAACGAAAAGATATTCAGTCTTCCCATTTAGATGGAAAACAACGCATTCGGCAATAGCCATTTGCCATCACAAGCGCTTGTTGTTCTATCGGAGGCCGCTTCCGGTTTGCATGAGGCTTTGCGTGGACAACGTCCGTTTCCAGCGAGAGTAAGTAAAACCAAAATGAAAACAAATCTACTCCCAAACTCTAAAATTGAAGTTGGTGTCTCCCAAATAACCAACTCTCCAACGAAATCCCCAAGTCTAAATCAAAGAAATAATCAAAATAAAAGAGAAAGAGAGAGAAGAAGAAAAGAGTTACTGAAGGACGACTGATTGCATATCGAGGGGACATATTTATGACAAATCATAAAGCAGAAGCCAGAGACGTGGCGACCCATCTTCTCAGACTCAAATCCAACTTCAATACCAATTCGAACTGCAGCAGTAGCCCCCAATGCCCCAAAAAGATATTCAGCTATAAATCAGACGATCACACCGAAAGCTACCGCAGACACAATGGCCCGCATTGTAAAACCACAAAAAACGAACTTCGATGCCAAGTCAAAAAAAAAAAAAAAGAAGGAACTTAGTCAGTCAAAAGGCAGATTTGAAACACTGCCAAGAGGGACAGAGAGAGAAAGATAGAAAATAAAACGGTCAAAACAGTGAAACAATTAATAGAAACAAAAATTACAAAAAAAAAATGCAAAATATATATGCAAAAAAGAAAACACTTCATATATGAAGTAGAGATATGTCAAAAGCCACTAAATTGTTTAGAGGTATGAATTTATATTGTATTCGATCTAAAGCCTCAACACTCATTGAAAGAGAAGGCAAATTACCAAAAGGATGAGACAACATTTCGACATGAAATTGAAATGCAAAAGTTGGTCAACTCTATTTAGAAGATTCTTTCATGGTCCATGTATATATCTATGAAGTTACCTTTCAAATTCGTCAAATTTTTATACAACTCGATTTCACTGTGCCCCTGTTTTGCTTTTGCTTCTGCTGATTCTGTTACCTCTCCTTGCCTCATTCACATTCCGATCGACGAATGCGTTTGCAAACGCCCCATTGTGTGTAGATTTGTATTTTTTTTTTTTTTTTGCCGACGAACAGATTTATGATAGCTACCAATACCAATTCCAATTCCGATTCTGATTCCAAACTACCAAACAGCAGCAACAACAACAACAACAACAAGATGAAAGCACCAAAAAGCATTGGCAAAATCAGATGATGATGATGAAAAGAACGTCATTTTAGGGTAGAGAGTCAACAAGGAGCTAAAGTTGTCTTGGAATTGAAATTGGAGTTGTGGAAATCGAATTGGAGTTCAAACTGGTGGGAGACAGAGAGATTCAAGAGTTTTCTGTCATCATTGTAAACATGAGCAATGATCTTGACGCTGATGCTACAAATGATGAAGAACTCGAACGCTGATGATGTCGGCGGCAAAAGGTTTCCATGTGCCATGCCTTTCCTTTTGGCTTCGTTTCCTACATATGTATGTGCCTTTTGTTCTTGTTGAATAACTCGATCTCTCTGGAATTGAAACTGGTTGTTGGTAGTCAAGTAGTGCTGCATAGCATTGAGTAGCGTTAAGATATGTTAAACATGACAACAATATGTCGTCCTCCGCCAAACTGGATGATTCGCAAATTGGATGCAAGAAAAAGGGAAAGTGTAGTCCAAGTTCAAGTCAAAGACCAAGCCATTAGAAACCCATTTGGCCGGAACGTGACAAATGTGTTGGCCTCTAAAATACACCACCATTGGCCTTCCCCCCTCTTTTGCCAATTTCCCCCCAACAAACAGATGTTGGCCCCTTTTAATCAGAGATTTCAGAACAAAATGCAACATCATGTGGGTTGAGGATACAAATTGCAATTTCCAGTTCTCTCTCTCTCTTTCTCTGACTTGCAGGATGATGATGGTGCGGATAATGATAATGATGGGGGTCCAAGGATGAGAATGATTTGGCTGATATCCTATCGTCCTGGCAGCATATGTTGAGCTCCAAAATTGAGGTGCTAATTAGTCGTTTGATAAGCGGTTATTTATGGCACTTAATTTGGGGACGTAATGCTAATTTCAATCGATGGAACGAGAAATGAATTCTCTCTCTCTCTCTCTTTCTTCTTCATTCCCATTTAGCGAGTTAGTCTCTCTTTTCTGCTTTAACACTTTTCTGAAGCACTCATTTTTCATGGTGAATAATAAAAATTAATAAAAACCAAGCCAAAAGCATATTAAATGCTATATCAAATATGGTTTAATATGGCCTTTAGTTCGTTTGTTCTCTCTCATTCTCTCTATTTTTCTCTCTGTCGGCTAGCAATTTAACCACCAACAGTTAAAGAAAAGTTGAGTCGATATTTTAATACCCTTCTAGTCTAATTCATTTGACTCAAGTCCTTAAATGAAACGTACGGCATGGTTGGCTTTGTATCGCTAAAAATTTATGATTTTTATCTAAGGACACATTTCCCCATGCTTATAGACCTTTCCATTGTTTTCTATTAGATGATCAGTAGTAGAAAAACTTCTTTACAAACTGTTGGCCAAAGTGCATATAACCTTTATGCCAAGCGAGTCTTGAGAGTAGAATGGCGCGCACAACCATAACAATTTTGTAACCACAACAACAAAAAGGTAAACGGACTGACCCCACAGAGAGTGACAACCAAGCAGCAACACAAATGGAGGGAGAAAGCGACTAGTGTAGGCGGGGAGAACAGGAAAGCGAAAGAGGAGGAAATATATATGGCCAGAGTCAGAGTGGCATCAGACACTACCCTAGCGTAAAATTATGAGACTGAGGCGGGACTAACATATGAAAAATAATTCTTGTTTTGTTCAGGCAATGGGCAATGGGTGTGCCTGCATATGTATGTGTGTGTGTGTGAGTGCGCTTAATTTAATTTGATGCAATTTATCAAGAGGGCAAACTCTGAGGTACGACTAAGAAACAACATTCTGCACAGTCAACGAGCCGTATAACAAGCTCTGAGCTCAGCCAACTTGCTCATAAAGTGTAGGCAAAATGGGCGGTGGGTAGGGCTTGGTAGGAGGCATAGAGAATGGCGAAAAAAGTTACTAACCAAAACGAAGATAAATATTCAATGAAACTAAACTAAAGCACCTACTTATTTCTTCACTCTTGTTGCATAAACTATAACATTGATTTTGTGAGTGTTTGGAAAAAAGGGTATTTTGATTTTAAATCGTACAGAAAAACTCTATTAAAGTGATATTTAGTTCTGTTTCATAACCTCAAACAAAAAGTTTATACAAATTTCAGACAAACTGATTAAAGATTTTCAAAACTCTAGAAAAATTAAAAATTTTTATTTGAATATATGGAAATACGATTAAATATTAAAATGTATGCTACAATAATTTCTTACTAAAATATATTTTTATGTAAGAGACTTTTACATTTTTTAGATTTTGTTTATTAAGCTTTATAAGCTATTTTAAATAAAACAAATAGTTTGGTGAACATTTATCTACTGTCTGATTACAATTAAAGAAATTTCCCATATTACTTTAAATGTTATAGCCATTTTTTGATGAGGACAAACAAAATAATTTATAAACGTAGAATGATTAAAGTAACGACGATTATAGTAAAGACAATTCGTATTGGATCCAAGCAGAATGAAAATCAGCTTACAGAAAATTTGACTAAAAAATCAAAATGGATTTTAATTGAAAATATGAAATAACTTGTAGAATCGATTATAATTTTTTATTTGCATTAGGCATAAATCTAGTTTCCGTTTTATACCAAATCTCTGGTACTTGGAATTTCGAGAATTTGGCATTCATTCAATTGATTTATGGCTTGTTAATCAGTTGCCAGCGAGTTGTAGCAGGTGCAACCCTCTTTTTGTCCCTTTTGTCCCCGCCATCGCGCACTGTCACATATTGTTTGCCTTTCTATTAGAGGGCATTAAAATTGTAAGCGAAAAAGCGGGTGATTTGTTATATGGCAAATAGTATATAGAACATTCCACAGATACTTTTGAGGGGGTTGCTGCTGCTGCTGCTCATCTGGAGATTTGCATAATGCGGACTTCTGACTGTTGTTTGCTTTTAACACTTGAATTATTGTCTTTGGGCCCCAACTCCAACTGCAACACCACCACATCCCCCTTCTTTCTATGGGCTTGTTGTGCGGCACCACTGTGTAAAGTAACCATTCTCAGCTGCAGCAGCAAGAGGCAACAACAATAAACAGCTTAATTACAACAACATCGATAACGAGTGGCCAAAAACAGGCAATTGTCATCGTTGTCTACATACAATTGCCAATTTCGTTTAACTTGGCCATAAAATACTACAAAACAGACAAGCTACAGATAGACTGAGACAACGACACACCATATGACAGAGAGAGAAAAAGAGAGAGCATGAGCGTATGAGCAAACAAATAAATCTCAATTTGTGGCAGTGAAGGCATAGAGTGAGAGAGCGAAAAAGAAAAACAAAAACAAAACAAAAAAGTTAGTACTGTAAAACGTTTAGCAATTGGCAAACAAAATGTTTATGGCCAGCCTCTTAACCTGTTTGCCTTTTCGTCTTTAACTTAACTGATTGTTGCAGGCAGGTGGATAGACACTTAAGTAAATTCCTATAGCATACACAAAGGCGCCGAGGCGAGAATAACGTTCAATTATTTCAATACATCCTATAATAAAATTGAATTATTTAATTGAATTATAGAACTTTTTTATCGTCTATTGTCAATCTTTATAATTATTATTTTAGGAACAAATAAAATATATTTCAAATAGCAAATTAATTTTAGTTATCAAATAATTAACTCTTGATTTAAACTTAAGACTTTATGTTCTTCAAAAAGGTTATCTGGTAAAATTTCCCAGAAAGAGACATTATTCAGATTAGAAATAACTCCATCTGTAAGGATAAAGTCAAAAAATAATAATAATTGCCTTGACAAGGATAATATATTTTACATTTCGTGATGGAAATATGTGACAAATATTGGTTTATTCGGCAAATAAAACAAATCGAATGGGTTACTGCTTAAAACAAAGGTTTTTTTTTTGCTAAAGTTCTTTATGGTGAGTGAACAAGATCCTTGCTAGATCATCTGTAAGAATCCTATTGAGTTAAAAAATTACGGCATTTTAAACAAAAACTAACTATTTGGAGAGTATAAAATGCATTACTTTCGATTACTTCCTACATAAATACCTTCCTTGTCTTGGCTTCATAAATTCCAAATGCCATTGCCTACTTTTTAGGGTCGAAAACTAGACACACATAATATGTATACGCCTGGTTAACTAAAATTGAAATGTTCCTAGAGTTTATCAGTTTGGGTTAAGTCTTGCTAAATTGCATTTTTGCTCAACCACAATATTTAACATTTTCCTTCAACGTTGTCGTCGGGTTTTCTTTTTCCTATCATTTTCCCACACTTTTTTTTTCTTGCGCAAAAAACATGCAGACAAATTTGTATGTAAATTTTGTTGCCTCCAACTTTTTTCAGAATTAGGATGAGATAATGCCAGAGTGAGGGGTGAAGGACTTAGTACTTGTCACACATGTCGTTTGCTTATGTTCTCTATCTTGTCTTCAGCCTGACGACCAAAAGCAGCAGCAACAACAACAACAACAATGAGAACAACATTTAACACTCTTCATCAGCCTCAATTTGTTATGAACGATTTTGGAATGGGTATGCATATGTGTGTGTGTGTGTGTGTATGTTTATCCTTTGCCACATTTTATCGCTCAACGTCCTCCCCCACATACCCCTTCTCCACCATGTACCCATATCATTTGCAAAAAGATTCTTTTTTTTTCTCTCTCGTTATTTTAACACCCCATTGACAGACTGTGGGTAAGGGGGAGATGTTGATTCGCGGTGAAGGAAAATTCCCTCCCATTGCCCCATCTCCTAATATATATACATACATATCCCACATGCGTTTTTGTGGCGCTATATCGTAACTCTAAAATCTCTCAATTTTGTGCCGTTTAACATTTATTTGTCGTAAATTAAACTTTTCCTCATCATTTTCCTCGTGTATTGATGTGTGAGAGCAAATGGTTTTATATAGGAATTTTGATCACATTTTCTAGGGATTATTTTTGTTTTCTACTCTTTTATTTTCTCTCATGTTGCTGCTATTCTTGTCGTCGTTGATTGTGTATTATCTAATCGGTAATATAATCTGCTGCAGCATTTTTCCTTTACCTTCATTATAATTGGCTAATTTTGATGCCAAGTCATGTAGCCGCAATGGGAGAATTTTGAATGCTTAAATTTAACGCTCACTTAGTCGCACATTTTCACAATATGGGCGGGAGGGTGGAATATAAGGAAAAGGCAATTAGAGAGTAAACAAGTTGAGAACACGCAAGAAAAGCCTGCAGACCATACAGCGTAGCTATAAGCCGGGAAGTTTAAATTTTCATAAAAGCAATGAGCTTTGTATGCTCTTGTGTTTGATTTCAAAACAATTTCTCTAGTTGATTCGCTATAAAATCATTTCACAAATATTAAAAAATAATTTAAACGACTTAAAAATTGTTTGATTAGAAATGAGGCTTCTTTTACCGACCCCTAGACTTGTGGATCGGAAACTAGTACATATTGTCTCTTATGTTAGACTTTGTTATTTTCATTGAATCGACTATAAATTAATTTGAGTCTGAATCACATACAGAACTAATTTATATATCCATTTCAAGCCTGCCTACTAATTTTGTATAAAATTTTTACATGATTTTTATTAAATTGCTTTAAAAAAAAGAAAAAACATTGAATCCACATGTATATTTTTGGCTTTTAAATAAATAAATTCTTGATCCACAAGAAAAACTACATTTATTTACCAAATTTATATAAATGTCCCCACCTCTCAGAAAATATACATTAGCATCAATAAAGTCGTCGAAAAGTTGTTCTATTAGGCATTTTATTTTAAAAGATATTTTATGTAATAAATAAATTAATTTTTAGCAAATCCAAATGTTTTAACCTATACTTGATTCACATTGGGTATCAAGATTTGTTTGCCGTCGCTCGTTTCGCATTCTTGAACTTTTATACATATATGGCCATTGAAATCTATTTAAAAGAAGAAATTCTTTCTAAAAAAATAAAATTAGCAAATATTTAAAATACCTCACTAAAAGTTTTTTTTGGCGACAAATAGTCCGAACTCCTAGATGTAGTTGCTAATAGTTTTATATAAACAAGTACATACATATATTAACAATGAATGACAAACCAAATTATGGAAGAGAAACAAGCGGAGTTATTAAATTCTGCAGTTCATTTCATTTTAAAAAATTCTTTCCAAACATTAAAAAAATCAAAAGAAACGAATGGTATTTTATTACTTTAAAGTAAAACAAAAATTTAAAAAACCAGCGAAATGAAATTGCAGCATAAAACAGTTATAATTCTTTTGAAATTTGTATATCTCTTGGCATGATCTTAAAAAAATGTCCTTTTTTCTTACTCTGATACAAATTAAAAATATTTTTTAATAAGTTTGGGCCAAAAAAAAAGAACCCAAACAGAGAACGTGATGTATTTTAATTGGATTCCATTATTACAATTTGTGTATTGATAATTAACATTCTCAGATGAGTAAAACCAAACAAAACAAAAGACAAACTAAACCTCACAAAAGAGATTCTATTTAAGCCTGTAAATTATTTAAATATAAAATATTTATTTGCACTACACACAAAAACTGTATTAAAAATCAAATGACTCCAACACATATTTTTGTTAAACCAAATAAATTTGTTGGTCTAATTCGTCTAATTTGCTACGTATTCGGGTTATTTGCAGTTACCTGACGCCAAAGATCTACACAATATGTCACTAGTCAGCAACTATGGCACCCATTTGCTGCACAACTTCCATCCGCATCTTCTCCAGACTCTCAATCATGGCATGCTGGCGGCAAATGGCGCCGCAGCTGCAGCTGCTGCAGCGGCGGCTGCCTCCGGGGGAGTTGGGCCAACTAGTTATTTTGCCAGCAGCAGTGAAAGGAAGCCGTCGGTACTGACGAATTTCTCTCTACCATCGGCATTTTCGCCACCCAAATATATAGGCATATCGTTGGATCAGGTGAGTGGATTCTCGTATCCGATTTTAGAATTTTCGGATTACTTCGATTGACACTTGTCATAATTGTGAAATTGCTTTGTTGTTTTTTTTTCTTCCTTTTTGTATTTGCAGAATCTTTTCAATGGCAGCGAATCATTTCGCACGGATTCGGCCAGTCCCACATGTACATCACATGAATCCATGGAAGGATCACAGGATTATGATGCCATTGAAAAGGGTGAAAGTCCGCGCAGTAATAATTCTCAGGATCCCAGGGATTTGAGGCGTAAGTTTGGGTTTCCCTTTTATTTTTCGCAAATTTCACTTCAAATTTGCATGTGCTGATAAACTACAACAAACAAACAAAAAAAAAAAAAAAAAAAAGAAAAGAAAAGGCAAAAATACATCTATCCTCCCTTCTTCTTGGTTTGGTTTTTTGTACACTTTGTGTTTGTTTGCTTGCTGATAAGAATCTTTTGACGTATTTGTTTCAATTTTACTTTTGCTGAAAGCAATTTTAACGCTTCAGTAGGTTAACTTTGACTGGCAGGCGTAAGGATAGATGCAGGACAGTATAGGATTTTTCTCTTTCCTTCGGTTTTTTTTTTTTTATTTTTTTGTTATTAGTTTTTCAATTTTCCTATATAAAATTTCTACCTGAGGGTGGATGATTGCTTAAAGTGCTTCGCTTCAATTTGCCTAAAAGTAGGCTAAACAAATTTG
This sequence comes from Drosophila insularis, assembly GCA_018903935.1. Classification (NCBI taxonomy): domain Eukaryota; kingdom Metazoa; phylum Arthropoda; class Insecta; order Diptera; family Drosophilidae; genus Drosophila; species Drosophila insularis. The sequence continues at coordinate 5,806,783 of JAEIFP010000517.1, forward strand.
TTTGTTTCTCTGTCTGTTCGTGACTCTGACTGTCTATCTGTTACATTTGACTCTGACAAATGCGTTGCTAATTGGCTTTGACTGAGAGTTAAGCTTCTTAGCTATAATTTTGAGCAGCAACAGCATATGAAAATGATAAATATGATAAATAAGAGCTAAGCGAAGGTCACTGAGACAGAGGCGTCATGTCAACAGGGTGAAACGGAGAAGGTTGAACCTTTAGTACAATACATAAGCTCTCGATACTCTCAAAGTATAGCTACAGTAAACAGATTTAATTTAGTTTAAAACAAATTCTTTTAATAATTTTTATTTGCCACTTGGTAATTACATTACCAATTAAACCAAATCCCGAATGAGCAGGCTCAATGTCATTTATTGCGACCAACAAAATTATTAAACAACAGTGAACTAGTTGAGAATTATAAATGGCTAGAGCGAAACTTGATTTTAGATTAATGCCAGTTATGAAGTGGTAGTTCGATTGAACACAATCGATAAGTATAAATTTAATTATGCAACTAATTTGGAGTATTTACAATGGGGAGTAATAAGTAATATTCTGTCTTAGTACGTATTAGTACTTACTTACTAGTAAATTTTAAGCCCCTTCTGCATTGTTATTGTTGTTATCTACACCTCTGTTCAATTTAAACATAAACAACTCTTTTATTTAACTTTCATATTTGCATATGAATTTAAAACCGGAAAACCAGTTTTCCAGCCTGGTTTTCTGCCACCATCGCCACCCTTACATTTTGCTTTTCATTTGTTATAGCGCTATGATCTTTATATTTAACTTTTGGCTTATGACACTCTAAAGCCATAAATTAATTGTATAAAATAATACACTTTTAATTAGCTGAGTTTCATTTTCAAATATATATATTGTATATGTAGAGAGTAACTCTCAAAACTATGTACATTTGTACATACTCTTACACATGTACATATGTATATGTATATTTACATCAAGTAGATTTCCAGCTGCCTTTCTTATGCTTAGCCCGCACGTAGGAAGATTACCTCTTGAAACAACACACGCTAAGAGCCCTTCGAAAGGGTTGACACAAGGTCTGGTGTGTGCCTGAACGTGAGTGTGTGTGCCGGCATCGAAAAGTGTTTTAAATGGCTCCGCCGATTTCCACTTGCATATTGAAATATAAACCACTCACCCTTCCGTAGCCACTTGACTACAAAGTCAAACCGCATAAGAGGAAGATGCGACACAAGGCCGCGTCCAACTTGGCTGGGCTGGGCTGGGCCGGGCCAGGCCGGGTCGGGCTAATTACTTATGCTCGGCAACAATGTTGCAACAACTCTTCTTAGGCCAATTATAAATGAAACCAAGTCAAAACGTAAAGCCAAACGAACTGAACTCTACTGCTATTACCCACACCCTCCCTGTTTTCCCCACCCTTCGTCCAAGAGCCCAAAATTTGAACTACCCTTATAAGGATAAGGATTGCTTTGCTCTTTTTTTTTGCCGTTTTTTTTTTTTTTTTTTTTTTGTGAGTGTGTGTGTGTTTTGTTGGTCGAGTTCGTCGTGTGTTTTGTTCATCGTTGGCTCAAAAGGATGCGCAAGTGTTGCAAATCGCTTTGATTGCATTGTTTGAGTATTATGTATTATTATTATTATTATTACGATTATTGCTTGTTGGATGATGTATTATGCGAATGCACACTTGGAATTTTTCATATTAATTTTTTTGTCGGTAATATTAATGGGCGGCCGCAAAGAAGGAAAACTCATATTTTATCGCTATTTATTGAGATGAAAGCAAAGGGAACATGGGACAGATTCTGAAAGATGGGGATGAGGTGGGTTAGATATGGAACAAAGGCGCACTCAATGCCAACAACAAAAAAATAGAGAGTACAAAGGTGTCGAAGAGAAGTTCCAAACTCAAGATTTTAGCAAAATTCTCGAATTAGAACTAAAAAAAAGCCCTTCAAATAGTTTTTTATTGCTAGTTTTATTAAGAATAAATTAGTTCAAAGCCTGGCTACACAGCTTAAATAAAATTTCCAACAAATACGAAATATTCTTTTAATTTATTAATTAAAAAATACTGCAATTGATGGAGATTTCATCTGTAGTCAATAACAGTGATTTGTCGGAATGAGAACCAGAGAGTTGGCCAACTTCAGCTTTTCCAAGGTTTGTGCAAGTAAAAAGCCTTATTACAAAACAGTAGATACTCTTTTCTCTAAAACTAGTTAACTATGTGCATTTATTAACTGCAGTATCCCCAGGATTTAGCTTAAGTACTAGACTAAGAAAAATATCTCAAACATGTTGTTAGGCTCTAAGTTAAGAGAAGATTCAACAAATACATTAAACGTTAAAAAAAATAATTAATTGGTTATAACCAATTACGCTCATTTAAGCTACATTATATAGTCATTCGATCTGATAAATTCTTGTCTTGTTAATTCTATTGAGGCTATACAGTCGTCCGGCTAAAACTGAAATGTACAATGTTTGCACTCGTCTAGCCGTGGTGATTAAGACTATTATAAGTGTTGCATATTTTTGACAAAAATAAATACATACATAGGTATATATACATATAAGAACATCCAAAGTTCTAAGATATTGCTACCATGTCACCACGTTAAATCGATATACGAGTGGCTATTTTTTATTCTTTCAAATGATTTATAACTTTTATTGTTCAAAATTCGCAAATTTAATTCAAGCAGTTTTAATTTTTCCTACTTTTATCTTGGTATGATAATTATATAAAACTATTAACAGTATTTATTGATTCAATCAATAAATGTGAAAATAGTTTCTACTGCTCTTAGAACAAATCAAATAATTAGGATTAGGATGTGATATCTTGAAGTTAAGAATTTTAAATTATTGCTAAGGTAATATTAAATTCAGCCTTGGCGTTGTTAGCTTCAGTCTACCCTACTCTCTCTTACTATCTTTTTATTATAGTCTTTCTATATGCCCTTGTCGTCCTGCAGTTGTGTCTGTTTTTGTTATTCGCGGTCTGTATTTAGTATTTCAACATTTGTAACTCATTTTGCTCGTTTTATTGTATATTTATTGTAATAATATTTTAATTGCACCACACAAATACACACACACACACACACACAACAACCAAAGTCACGTGCAGAGATTCTTTGGTCAAAAACAGTTTGTATTTATTGTGGCTTGTTTGCCATTTTGCTTCCTAAATACATTTTACGTGTGTGTCTGTGACATGAGAAATCGGGCATAAAACATATGAAATTACGAGCCACAATTAATTTTTCCTGTTTCACTTTTATTTTATTTTTTCCTTTTTTTTTTTTTTTGTTGGTTGTGGGTGCGACGTGTTAAAATTTTCGTAGAGAGAATGCAGGGAGAGAGAGTGAAAAGGTGGGAGAAGCAGAGGCGAGGCAGTGGAAGTGGGCAATTAGAAAATGCCTGGAGAAATTTATGGGCTACATTTTCGGTATTTGGTATTCCAAAATTGAAATCAATGCCAGGGTAGTTGGAATTTACAAATTTTTATTGCCTTTCCGAATTGGCCATACACTTGATTGATGATTGCCGCAATGTACACACATACATTTCCATGTATTTAGGTATTTACATACATACATACATAGAGTCACATTCCAGGCATTATTTTTTGGGGTATAAGAAGTGGCAAACAAAAAATTAAGTCAAATGCCAATGCTACAGATGAGCCAGCGTGATGGATTGAATCAAATGAAATGATTTCATTTCAAATTTTAGAGTTAATTTGCAATGATATCATAGATATGTATATATATAAATAACTCCTGGAATAGGAATCCTTCTAACCTTGATATCTTTGGTTAGAAGGATTCCTACTTGATATCTTTGGTTAGAAGGATTCCTATTTCCTTCTAACCTTGACATCTTGGGTTAGAAGGCTTCCTATTTCAGGAGTTAGAAGGATTCCTATTTCAGGAGTTATTTTATATGTAATATTTTCATAATCAAGGAAAATTTCTTACATTTTTATACCATACACCCATAGGGTGAAAATGGTATATTAAAGTCGCTAAAATGTATGTAACAGGCAGAAGGAAGCTTTTCCGACCCCATAAAGTATATATATTCTTGATCAGCATCAACAGCCGAGACGATCTAGCCATGTCCGTCTGTCCGTCCGTCCGTCCGTCCGTCCGTCCGTCCGTCCGTCCGTCCGTCCGTCCGTCTGTATGAACGCCTAGATCTCGGAGACTATAAGAGCTAGAGCCACCAAATTTGGTATGTAGACTCGTGTCATATGTACGCTTATCGAGTTTGTTTCAAATGTTTGCCACGCCCCCTACCGCCCCCGCAAATGATATAAAACCGATTTTCTCAAACACCATAGCAACTAGAGACACAAAATTTGGTATGTATATTCGCTTAGTAAACGCGCACATTTTGTATTTGTAAAATTTTTGCCACGCCCCCCTACCGCCCCCGCAAATTAAATAAAACCGATTTTCTCAAACACTATAGCAACTAGAGACACAAAATTTGGTATGTATATTTGCTAAGTAAATGCGCACGTTTTGTATTTGTAAAAATTTTGCCACGCCCCCTACCGCCCCCGCAAATTAAATAAAACCGATTTTCTCAAAAACTATTCTAGCTAGAGACACAAAATTTGGTATGAATATTTGCTTAGTAATTGCGCACATTTTTGATGTGTAAAGATTTTGCCACGCCTCTTTCCGCCCCCGTAATTTGAAAAAACTCGATTATCTCCCGTAATTTTCAACCTTGTGCAATCAAATTTAGCACACTTAAATTTGATACTAATATCCAGCAAAATACCAAATTTGATCAAAATCGGAATAAAAATAGCCAAGTTATGCATATGAACGTTTTTCCATATGGCCGGAGTTGGCCGTTGGCTGGTGGGGGCGCTAGGGTGCTCGAATGCTTGAGTGAGCGAAATACTAAGATATGCTTCTAAAAAGCATGCGAACAGATTTTTTTTAAAATACGATAATGCATTGGTTATTATAACTTTAAAATATTTGTTTTACTGGTGTATGGTATATCCAAGTCGGCGAGACGACTTACTTACTTCATTTATCTTTAAAATTAACGTATATTTGGGACAATTTGTTTAACTTTCATAAGTTAAATCAAAAAACTACATAATAATTATTTAACTTTCTTTTTTTTTATTATTTTCAATAAAACTCATTAATTTTTTGTAATTTAATAACAACCTTACATTTTAATTTTTTTTAAAGAAAAAAATCAAAAATAATGATTAAATAGGATTAAATTTTTTTTTTTTTCTTAAAATAAGTCACTTTCAATAGTTACATAATATTTCCAAACAAATGAATTTTGCATATCCTTGAAAGGGGACGAAAAGGCCTCTATATAATTTTTCTTTTGTTTAATAGTACGATTGACTCAAGTTTCTATTCACTACTATAACTTTGTTTTCGGTAATTAGAAGAGACAGATAGAACCGATTTAGAGCTGCTGATTTGTGCTTAATTAAACAGTGAAATAAATTGCTTTTCATTCGCTTGTTTCTAGATCTCCATGGCGGCAGTGCCAATAAAGGAGGGCATAATCCAGCTGCTGTTGCCGCTGCTGCGGCTGCTGCCGCATCATCGTCGGCTGCCAGCTCTTCATCGTCGTCATCATGCTCCACTAGCTCTTCCCTAGCCATAAGTACAGCGGCCACTACTATGGCCACACATCATTTGACCTCTCCGCATCATTCGCATCCGGCCCATCCTGCACATTCGCATCCGCACGCTCATTCGCATGCCCATGCACATGCACACCATGGCCATATAGTACCCACATCGACGCATCATCATATGGTCCATCCGCACCCACATTCGTTGTCCCATCATCATGCAGCTGCAGCGCATCATGCGGCCCTGGCCAGTTTGAGTATGGCTGGATTGCGTGCGGTTCCTGGTGGCTTGAGTTTGGTCAGCGGACTGCAGGCAGCGGCCGCTGGCGGTGCCATACCAGATATGTGTCCAGTTTGTGGTTTAAAACTAAGTGCTGAGGAATGGCATACGCATTTTCTCACCGAACTCGATAGACTCTATAAATTGAGTTCGGGATTTGAACGGGCCAATTTGCAGGCAACCTATATGTTTGCGCCACCATGTCCAGCACAAGAGAATGCCATACGCACCAGTCACAATCGTTGGGAGGTTAGTGTTTAGTTTATTTATTTTTAATTTGAAACATCGGGGTCACCAATTTGGTTATTGTTTTCATTCTCGCCCCTTTTTAAACAGACATTCCAGCGTATACGAAATAATCGTCAGAATCGTTTGCGTCTTAAAGTACGTAAACGTAAATATGGTGAAATGTATATGATGGAGAGTCTATACTGCAGTAGCTGTCCCATTTGCAAGAGAAAATATGCTTTGGAAACAGGAAAAATACCACCAGAGGTGAATGGCAAAGAAGGAGATTTAAATGAAGTCTTAAAACTAATAGATTTGCTTACTCGTTTATTACTAGGACGATTCAAAAATGCAAGAAGAAATCGAAACCGTCGATGTGGAAAGTTGTAATGATGATGTACCCGATTCTGGTTCGGAATTAGCTGCTCCCCCGCCTCCCTCATTGGCAGCAATGCCTCAACTTCCACCTCCCTCTAGCAGCACCAGCAATAATAGTAATAGTATGCACAATAGCAATGCCCAGCCGGGTAAACTAGATGGCATACTCTATCGTACGGCTTGTGTGATCAACCAAAAGGATGAGCAGGATGTTAGCACCAATGTGACCACGGCAAGCAGCATCACCAGCAGTTGGCAGTCTTCGTCCTCATCGTCTGGGCAAGAGTCATCCACATCTAACAGTGCGACAATATCAGCACCCCAAGCACATATCAGTGGTGGGTTTAAATATGACAATATATATATTTTTTTCGTTTCGTTTTTTTGTCATAATTACTCCAATCTCCCTTTATATGGATTGCCTCTTTCTCTTTGCTAACAATTTACCTCAAACTCTATATTCTCCATTCTGTGTCTCTGTGTGTGTGTGTGTTTCAACAGTGAAAAACGTCAGCGAGCTGTCATCTACCACACATCACTACTACAACGCCGACTCCTGTGGCGGTGGCGTAGGCGGAGGCGTAACCGACAACGGCAGCATCAACTCTCAGCAAAATAATAATGGCAATAGCAACAAGGAGCTAATGATGGATACAGCATCGTGCCAAAACGATAGCGATGAGGATGTAATTGTGGATGATGATGAGACGACAACAACAATGAAAATGACGACCAGCAACAAACAGGCGACCTATGCAAAAGTACAACAGCGCCGCCAACAAGAGGATACCACTATAGGAAGTAGCAGGTGAGAGACAGAGAGGGAGAGAGAGAGAGAGAGAGCGATTAGTATGCCTAATATTATTAATCGTTTTACTGTTAGGGACATAACAATCGACAACATCGTTATTCAGACATTTAATGCTCTCTTAGCATTTTATATAGTTTCTGATCTTATAGGAATCTTTTTCAAACCCTTTTTTCTGATTTAAATAGTCATGAATAAGCTAATTTTCTGTTCATGAATGACTCACTAGTAAGGGGGAAATGTTATCCTAGTCACGAATGCTCTTGATGAGTTGAATATGATCCCTTCGTTTAGTACAAGGCAATAGCTTACTTACTAGCAAGTATGAGGATAATAATTTATTGATCAACAAATAGATTCATCAATGTGATTTCTGATAAAACAATCATTTAAATGCTGCGTCGGAATGTGTTATTGTTAATCGTTAATATAAAATAAAAATAATATTATAAAATCTAGTATTCATTGCTAATAATCGTTTTAATGATATCAAAATAAGAATATGATAAATTAGCCGGTTAATGTCATTCATCTTTATATCTTTATAAACCAAAAACCAAAATTTCTTTTCCGTTATCTTTAACGGATAACGGAAAAGAAATTTTGGTTTTAAATAGGAAAATTTATTCCTAAAAAGATTTAGTTTATATAGATAATGTCTTTCATTTGTGATAATTTGTGCTTCTAATCCAATAGATCAATGGAAAATATTTCACCGATGGAGGAACGTCCACGCTCTGAACCGCAAGTCAGTAGCACTGAGCCCGGTCCTATGGATATTACACACAACAACAACAATATAAATATTAACAACAATTCGTCAGCAAAATATGGGGAATCCATGGATAATAGTCTAACGCAATTGTCATCGATGGGCGTCAGCATGCCGGGATTAACGCAATTGGACACAAAGGTGGGAATTAGTTCGGATTTAAAACCGGACGATGAAAACAAATGTTTCATTTGTAAGGTAATTTCTCAGTTTGCTTTAGTTCAAAGACAACATTTAAAAAGAAAAAGAAAAAACAAAAGTTCAAGCACGACCCACACTCTTTATCTCTTTTTGAGTCTCTAATCTGAGTCTCTATCTGTCTACCCGATTTCTCTATTTCACGTTCAAGTCACCGTCCTTGCCGTTGTTTTTGTTTTCTCAGTGCACTTGTGTATTTTTTTTTTTGTTTTTGTTTTTTTGCATGACACTATTGCACTCTGTTGCTCTAGGTGTAGGATATGTATAACACATGGCTTATCTTTCGCTTTTCATTACTTTCTCTTTCAAGACAGGCATAAAGGATCTCAACACGGATGCATTTTTACGTGGACGTAATTTTTATTTTCATCAAAGCTGTGCCAATGTCATGAGTAGCTATCGATTGAATAAGGAGTTACTCAATCAGCAGCAGCAGCAGGCACAGCAGCGAACGGCGGCGGGTGTTGGAGGAGGTGGAAATGGAGCTGCAGCTGGTTCAATTTGTCCTGGATCAGGTGGCGGAGGAGGAGGAGATTCTGTGACGCCGCGTAGCCTGTCACCGGCCCAATCGCCGCAGCAAAGTGTCGAGTAAATTGCAATCAATATGTGCGAATTTATCAAGAGTGTGTCTGTGTCTGTGTGTATGTGTGTGTGTGTTTTGTGGTTAGCTAAATGGACGAGTAACGAGTAGCGAGTAGCGTATACCGACTAGCAAGTAAAGCGTAAAGCAAATAAGCTCGTAATATAATATAATATACATATATTAATGTGTGTTTTTTTTTTTTTTTTTTTTTTTTTGTCTAAATAAAAAAAGGAAAAGAAAAACAAACCGAAAAAAAATAAACAATTTAGTGCAATGTATTGTGTGTTGCCTTTTCACCAAATTCGTGTAATTTTTTTTTTGTCTCTCTAAACGTGCTATAATTGTTAAATATATTTTAAATGAACCAGACGAAGAAGAACAACAAAAGGAATATGCAAAAATCATGCAGAATGAGATCATAACTAAGCAAAAAAAAAAAGAATTAATTATACACTTCTACGCATAAACACAAACCGACAACAAATATTTATGAAACATCCAAAATAAATACATATAAAAATACTAAAAAAAAAAAAAAATAAAACAAAAAAACCAAACCTTAATAGGCTTATTTTTGTTGATCAATTGATGGGAATACTATAGCTTTATGTTATTAATTACATACTAATAAACTATAGTGGGGTAAGTACACATCAAAAAGAGCTGAATATGGTATTTAAATTTTAGAAATTAATTGTAAATTAAGCCTTTGTATTTAAGCGATAAATTTGAAGCAATTACAGCTTAGAATTCTGATTTTTCTCGGCGCCCAAGTGACTTGATAATTGAAAAATATAAAAAATATAAAAATATAAAATATAAATATAAAGCGAGTGAAAATCATAATCTTTTAATCGGACACCTCTCTAAAATATTTTCTAGATCGGTCGCTAAGTGAAATTTTTTAGAATTTTCGGAGATTATTTTTTGACTACAAAAATTGCAGATAAAATTTCAAATTTCATTTCACGACTGTTTCCAGGGACAGGGACCACGTCCGTGACCTTGAAATCATTATCTTCATGTCTATTGTGGAAGGATTTTTATAAACAATCAAATAAAATGTTTATATCAAACCTATTTTACATCAGTCTATTGAAAAATTTTATTTATTTTAACAAGAGATAGCATATCATCATTATTACATTAAAACAATGTTTTTAATGCCATGCACTTGAATTGTTACAAATATAGAATATCAGAATTGAAGAAACATAAGTATTACGCTGATTTTAAAGTATTGATCAGATTTTTTCTTGACCGAAAGGTGCTTTAAAAAATTAATAATTCCTTTAGCAAAAGAGTATTGATGATTGCTGGAATATCAAAAATAAAAGCTTTATTTATTGTCCAAGCTTTTTTTGATCTCAATTGAGTAATGGAAAATTTTTGCTGACAAACAAACAAATAACAATTAAAGTAAAATATCAGATGAGCTATTTATAAAAAATTAAAAAACTGTAAGATGATAGCAACACCAGTTCCAGCTAAGCTTAGCAAATAAAAAGCAAGACTAAACGAGGGACACAAAGAGAGGAATGTGAAAGATACGGAGAAAACGAACATTGCTGGGGACCTTCTTCTTATCAATATAGGGTATATATAAAGCTTAAAAATGCTTGAGAACTTTCAGTAAACTAAGAAAGCGTTAAGCGAGTGGATGTGTACTTCTCTCTCTCTGCCGCCTTCGATTTGTGACGACTAAAAGAAAAGAAAACAAGTGTGCATCAAAAACGAGGAATAGAAATAACAAATATGTTTTCCAAATTGTGCTCACGTGGTTTGACCACACGCGTCAGCTGTTTGGCCCAGAAGGCCCAACCGAAAGTTACGACCAGTTTAGCCTCTCAGGCTGTCTATGAACGTGAACAGAAATATGGAGCACATAATTATCATCCATTGCCGGTAGCCCTGACCAAAGGAGAAGGTTGCTTTGTCTGGGATGTGGAGGGCAAACGTTATTTTGATTTCCTCAGTGCCTATTCGGCTGTCAATCAGGGACATTGTCATCCAAAGATCATTAAGGCCCTAACCGAACAGGCCTCCAAATTGGCCTTGACATCGCGGTAAGTCATAAAATGTGAATATCTTTATGTATATACAAATGTGTGTATGTACAATATTTAGTCAACTCAAAGAGAAAATAGACGTGCCCCCATTTCATAAAAGCTTATCGTTTCAAAGCTTTATCATTCGATGTCTCAATCTATAAAATTTAAATGTATATACTTATAGTATATATTTATTATTTCAACCTTGACCACGAAAAAAAGCAAATGGTTCAAGTTGAGTTTTACATTTGTTGTCAACCGAAAAGTTCTCAATTAATCAATTGATTTTTGGTTGAGGGCGTAAAATGTCAGCCGGATTTTCAGTTTTTCGAATTCCCACATAGAGATAGTCGTAGTACTAGGCGGAAGTTTTTATACCCTTGCAAAAAGGGTATATTTATTTCGGTCAGAAGTGATGAACGCATAGAACGGAAGCATCTGCAAACATGTAAAGTATATATATTCTTGATCAGCATGACGAGACGAGACGTCCGTCCGTCCGTCCGTCCGCCTGGATCAACGTGAACTCCTCCTACACTGTAAGAGCTACAGAGCTCTGCATGTAACTGTGCATTTTATCAAAATCGGGTGACTATATCAGATATCAACGATCGGTGAAAAACAGTGACTTTTGATGTATTTCTTACTACAATTAAATTTTAAAAAATTTGATATATGTAAAGAAAACATTAATTTCATTTTTTATTTTATTTTTTACATACCGAATAAAGTTGCAAGGGTATACAAACTTCGGCGCGGCTGAAGATAGCCCCGGCCCTCTAATTTTTATTTTTATTTGGGATTTAGTATGTCTGAACAAGATTAGAATTGTTATTTAACGAGCAGTTCGAAAAGTATTGTGATTTAGATAAGAAATCTGATTTTGGGGAAAAAAAATAAACTAAACACAAAAATCGGTGAGTTCATAAAAAAAATATGTCTTAAAATGTAAAAGTTAAAATGCAAAAATATTTTGCAAATTTTCATAATGTTAAATAAATTCAAATAAAAATATATGCATACAAAAATATTTTTGTCTACATTTAATGATAAGGTTTACTTTATTGAATAATATACTTTTGCTGTTCATTTGTCACAACAACAACAACTTCTTAGCCCACTCTCGCTTCTTTAATGATTGAGTACAAATTATTAGCACTTGGGATTTAAACGTTATCGGTTATTTTTTACACCAGGTCCAGTTTAAATTGGTTTGTTTTTTATTTGCGGGTTGCCAAGACCAGATTATGTGTTGGCATATAACATTTGGGCAAGTGATGATTGATTAATGACTTGTTATTGCAATGAATCTAAATTTGGAATGAGCATATTTATTTTTGTGACATTTTCATAATGATTTTTTGTGTTTGTTTATTTTTTTTTCTTTTTCTGTATTTGTAGTGCCTTCTACTCTGATGTTTTGGGTGAATATGAGGAATATGTGACAAAACTTTTTGGCTACGATAAAGTTTTGCCGATGAATACTGGTGTGGAAGGCGGTGAAACTGCCTGTAAATTGGCTCGCAAATGGGGTTACCTAAAGAAGAATATACCAAAGAATCAGGCCAAGATTCTCTTTGCCCGCAACAATTTCTGGGGACGAACTCTTTCCGCAGTTTCAGCCTCAAATGATCCCAGCAGCTATGAAGGATTTGGACCATTTATGCCCGGTTTCGAATTGATTGAATACAACAATTTGAACGCCTTGGCGGAAGCTCTCAAGGATCCAAATGTTTGTGCCTTCATGGTTGAGCCCATACAGGGTGAGGCCGGTGTTGTGGTACCCGATGAGGGCTATCTCCGCAAAGTGCGCGAATTGTGCACACAGAATAATGTTTTGTGGATAGCGGATGAAGTGCAAACCGGTTTGGCCAGAACTGGCAAAATGTTGGCTGTCGATTATGAGGAAGTTCAACCGGATATTTTGATTTTGGGCAAAGCTTTGTCCGGCGGATTGTATCCCGTTTCCGCTGTACTAGCCAATGATGATATAATGCTATGCATTAAGCCCGGCGAACACGGTTCCACATATGGTGGCAATCCTCTTGGCTCACGTGTGGCCATTGCTGCCCTGGAGGTCTTGCAGGAGGAGAAATTGGCAGAGAATGCCTACAAAATGGGTGAACTATTGCGAGGAGAATTGAGAAAGCTGCCAAGCGATGTAGTTTCTGTTGTTCGCGGCAAGGGTCTACTCAACGCCATTGTTATCAATCAGAGTAAGTAGATATATGATAAAAAAAAAAAAAGAAGAAGAACAACTCAGAGTATTAACAATAGTAGAGACTAAAAGCATTTATCTTGAGGTTAAAGAAAAATGTTTCATTCTGTTAAATTGATTTAAAAAAATTACGTTGATATCCAAGAACAGTTCAGATCTTTAAAAATCTGAAGAAGCATTAATTTGAATGTTCGGTTTTAATTTGCAATTGACACTAAAAGTTTTGTCAATCAAAACATTTTCTAATAATTTCAAAAAATAATTTAGAGTTTTAGAAACAATTGTCATTTGTAATGGCTCTTAATATTCCTATTAAGATATTTTTCATTCAAATAAAAAATATCTCAAAAATCATATTATATTTTTCCGTATAGAATATCGTAAAAATATTGAAAAATATGAAATATATGAATATATATGAATGAAATATATAATTACCTTGCTTAATTATATTTGTATTCCTCTTTTAAATTTTATAGAATACGATGCCTGGGAAGTGTGTCTAAGACTAAAAGAGAATGGTTTACTGGCTAAGCCAACACATGGCGATATCATCCGATTTGCCCCACCATTGGTCATGAATGAAAGCCAAATATTAGAGAGCATTGATATCATCAAGAAGACCATCTTATCTATGTAAAGAATGAAATGTAGTGTTTTGATTCTTTGTGTGTTTTAATTCGGTTTTTTTTTTTTTAACATTTTATGTAACACTTAAGTTTAAGTGGAAAAAGTCTGAGAAAATATACAACTAGATTTTCAATACTCGTAAATTTATTTAAAGTATATATTTTTCTTTATGGCCATTAAATCCGCTTAACATTCTCCTCTTGCGCCAATTTATATGTAATCTAAAGCATTTTCAATTTGTCTGTCTGTTGCCTAAAGGCATCAAAAGTCAACATTTCTCACACCTGTCAAGCTGCTTCAGCTGCTCCCCCTTGGGATGCTGTGTGTTTACCCAGCATCATGATGAGCATTAGCAGATTTTAGCTGTTTGACTTGTGTCCTTTGCCATATTGATTTTAAAGATTTCCCCCATTTTCAACAACAGGTGACAAGGCAAATGACACTTAGAAGTAGGCTATGGATTTTTTATTTTTATTGCAAACCAAAGCGAGTCCAAAAAAGTAGGCAACAATTTGTTGAACCGATTTTAAAATTGGTTTATTTTCTTTTTATTTTACTTTTTCATTTTTTGCATTTGCCTTTCGTTTGCTAATTAAAAGTTTTTGCATTAAAGAAACAGCATCTTATCTTTAAGACCATAAAAATAATAAAGAAAAACTTGCATCCTGTAAAGGTTAAAACTACCAAATCTTATGAGTCTGTGTCTTGATCTCTGGCCTTTGTCCATTTTCTGATGGAGTGGGGGAGAAAGAGAGCTACTTTGAATGTGAATGGAGATGATGATGACGAGGGCAGGCAGCTTAGCTATGTAGTGCTTTCTGCATACTGCTGCATGCTGTGTTTTTGGGGGTGTCCGGGTGTTGGAAACCACACTTGGCCAGTTGGCTGCCCTTTTTTTCTTTTTTTTTATTCCTTGTGTGTGTATGTGCGTGAGTTGCCGTGTTTGTCCTTTCTACCCCACATAATCTTTGGCTTTTTATCGCCGCCCATCTGTTGATGTCTTTATTATTAAAAAACAAGCGACAAGCTAAGAGAGAAAAAGTGGCCGGGTGAAAAAAGAAAAAGAAAGTGGCAATTTTTAGCCCATTTTTTTGTGGGTTTTATTGCCGGGAAAAGGAGGACTCGAGTCGACTCCTTAAGCATTTTATTAGGCAGTTTTCAAGTTGTCTCGTCGTCTGCACACATAATTAAATAAAGCGTTAAAATTAAAAATAAAGATTTTTCAAAAAAGATTCTTTTTGCTTTGCTTTCTAAGGACATCCTTTTTTGGCCTTTTGCTCGTTTCTGCTGTTTGTTGTCGTTAGGTCCTTTCAGATAAGCATTACAATGTCGCCGTTAATTCGTTTCATTCTACTACATTTTCTTACTCTCTCTCTCTCCCTTCCTCTCGAGAAAGTTCTTGGCAAAGATAAGAGGGCAGCGGTAAAAATGTTGCGACATTTTCCGCCTTGTAATTGTCCTTTTTAGGCAGGATGCCTCCGAAGTTTATTGCCTGACGACGACGTCCCAGTCCCCGTCTCCGTTTTTCTCGACCGCGGCACGTTCATTTTTATATTTTAATTAAAAAAGTAGCTGCTAACTGAATGAAAGGAATGTTTAGAATGATGGACGAATGGACAACGATTCCAGTAGATGCTGATAGTATGAAAAGCGAGCGAAAGAAAATTCTTGAAATGGATCAAGTTACAAAAGTAGTTCACTTTTAGCATTAGTTATTTGAAGACACATTGTTGACCTAATTTAATACATTTTCTATGAAGTCACTCACTAATTATTAAAATTTTTACAATTTCAAAATGTAAATTGGAAAATAGGGAATACAATTACTTCAAAATTTTGAAGATATGCTCACCTTGAGTAAATTTAACTTTTGATCTGTTTTGTTTTTGCTTACAAATTAATCAACTAACTGAATTTCACTTTGATCACTTCTTTATATATTAGATTTTATAGATGTTTAGTTCTTAATGGTAATGAATCAAAATCATGTATACAGTCTCAAAAATTAACCGATAAACATATTTTGAAACAATGTTCTTAGGTTAGTTAAAGGTTTACTTTAGGTAAAACCTTTAGTTAATATATACATACATATGTACCTATATATGTACATACATACATAAAGGTACATATACTCTTGAGTAAAGTGTCATTTAGAGATATAAATATTACTCATTATTTGTTAATAATAAGCATATTTTACGAATTTAATTATTATAAATCTTATTATTAACTAACATAACATTGGAAATTATTGCAAGTTTTTGGACTGTATTCAAGAATATGTATGAAACGAAAAATGTGCGCATATGCAATTTAAATAATCATTTTCATTGGAAAAATATTGTAATACAAGTATAATCTCTGATTAGAAGGCCTATCCCATCTGCAGAAACTTGTAAAAATCAACATTTTAATAGGAAAATGTGTAAATTTTTTGGATATTGTTGTTGTTGGGCTCGTAAATTTATTAGAGCTTAGTCTTAGGCCTCATTTCAACTACACACACACTCACACATACACACACATGGTGTGAACAGGCAATTTTGCGTTGATTAAAGGGATTTGCAAGCGACGAAAAAAATGCATGAAAAAACCAACCAAAACGATAATAAAATGTTTAAGGGAGGCAAAGAAAAAAAAATGATAAAAAATAATAGAAGCAAATGGGCAACAAGAGGGTGAGTGGGTGGTTTTGGTGTCGGACTAACAACGAAAGTAGACACAATAAGGAGATATAAGTAGCAATATTTTTATGCTTATGAAAAGGTCTTTTGTGTTAATAATCATCATAATCTTGAGGCGTCGTCATAAGCTGAGGGTTGAGATAATTCCATTAAGATTTGAGGTTAGGTTTTGCAGGTTTGGTTAGATTGAGGTTAGACCAACATTTCTAACCTCTCTCTATCTCTCCCCATTTCTCTTTCTTTCATTTGTGACTGTTTGCTATAAAAGAAGTAGAAAAAAAATTCAATTGTACAACTCACAGGCAACAATTAAAAATGGAGCCAGGACTCTGGGACTTGTTGTCATGCATATTAAATAGTGTTGTGTTCTGTCCACACACACACCCATCTCAACCCCTTCTTCTCTACAACTGCTGCGCAAATCACGTTGTGCAACACATTTTTAAAACGCCCCAATATGAAATACAACAACAACTACAACAAAAAGAGAATTTCAACGCGTCAGAGAGGAGGACACGTGCATTAAACAGCCCAAAGGGACACACATACACACACCGACAACTAAGGACGAACAACACAACAGGCAAGTAATTTACACAAAAAAAAAAAAAAAAAAAAACTGAAGGAAGGGGCCAAAAACGAGAGTACCAACAGTTTAAAAAAAAAATCTTCTCACAAAAGTTAACTTCGCGCGCTGGTTTGTCTGTCGCGCGCAATTAGGCAATTGACCTGACGCCCCCAGCCATCCCACTCCTCTCTCCACGGCGGACTTGTGATTGTGCTCCTCTTTGCTCCTTGCCCGTTCATGCGGCAAAAATAAACCAAAAATTGATTTTTTATGTGTGTGTAATGAGTTCCACTTTTTTGTTGGCCATGCTGTCGCTGACTGCATATTAAAAAGTGCGTGCCTCTCTGATGGCCAACAAGGACTGTCAATTTTTATCAAGTTAAATTGGCGTGATGACAGCGGGGGTTGGGTGGCGGTAGGTTGAGGAGTTGAGATGAGGTCAGGTGTGGTGAGGTGCCGCAGGGTAATGAAGCGCATAATTTTAATTGGGTTTTTCTTTTTTTATATATTATCAATAAAGCATTATTAATGAGTCAAATGTTGGCATATGGCATTTGTATTTCTACTTATTTAATTTAATTTAAATATATTGCATAGTATATTAAAGCATTGGCAAATTAAATCAATTAGTTACCTTACCTGATTCATGTGGGGTAACGGTGCTCACACTTCACAAACATTTCATATAACGGTTTTCACACAATATTTCACTTTGATGCAGCATGATCATTTGCATTTCAATTTGTCGTTTGAATTTATAATGAGCCGTTAGTTAAAGTTTTGTCGATAGGTTTGTCTCTGCTGACACAGTGGCGCCATCTGCAAATATTAATAAATTTAGTTTTTGATTTTGGTGGAATTAAGTTGCTATTGCTTGTGTTTTGGCCATTTCTTTATGTATTGCATATACAATTTTATAATGCAGTTATATATGCATATGCAGTCCAATTTTATAATTTATAATCCGCAATAGATAAAATTTTTTGCTTACCTTTAATTGTGTGTAATTTTATTTTTGCAAGTTCTTTTTCGATAACACGTTTACGATGCGATTGTACCGCCATCTGGAATATGAAAGTTCTGAATTTCGCTGCTATCGATAACCATCAGCTGTTTGTTGAGCGAACAAACTCATAAAAATGGAAGAATTGCCTTAGTTGACTATTTTTTTTTTTGTATTGCAAAATAGTTTGAAAACAAGTTGAAATATGTCGCAACAGCAGCAAAAACGTGCCAGTGCCACCGATGCACCCAACAATGAGATTATCAATTTAGACGACGACGACGAAGATGGCCATGGCGATGAAGATGATGTGCAATATTTGGGCACAGTTTATCAACAACATCTCAATCCTGTCACTGTTCCTGTTGCAACAGTATCAACTCCTACAATAGATCTCTATATGTCGCCATCCACCTCGGCTCAGGCGCAGGCTGCCTCAGCCTCCTCCTCCTCGAATGCCACGGAAGAGAACTCTGCAGGTAGGTGTAGTGGGATAGATAACAACACCCATAATCCTTTCGTTTTACTGTATTGCAGGTGCTAGTGGTAGTACCAGTACTGTTGCTCCCTTAGAGTGTCCTATATGCCTGCAGACTTGCATCCATCCAGCTCGTTTGCCCTGTGGCCACATCTTTTGCTTCTTGTGTGTTAAGGTAAAATGCGGAACCAATTGCCCAGGCAGGTCACGTCTGCTTTGGGTTGGGCTGGTTGGTGGGTGCCGGTTGAATTTTTTTTGTCTCTTGAATATATTTTTGGGCAAGCACGTACCAAGTTCAAGTTGAAGCTTCCGCCTCCCAATGGAGGTCTACTTATTCACCCTACATCCAAAAGGGATTACGAAATCTTCAACTTATGTTTCTTTGTTTTTAGGGTGTCGCCTATAAAAATCGTCGCTGTGCGATGTGCAGACGTGAAATACCCGCCGAATTTCTAGATCATCCGCAATTGGTTAATGGCATTAATGACATTTGTGCTACACGAGCCACTGAAGATGGCTACCAATGGTATTACGAGGGTAGAAACGGTAAGTGAATATACGAAAATAAATAGTAGTAATTGGTGGCGGGTGATCCACGCATCCTTATCCACATGCACCCGCAACTCTGCCCATCGCACAATCCAATCCATTCCACTTCCCCGTTTAGGTGGCTGGTGGGCATTTGATCAGAGTACCAATGATGAAATTAATTTGGCTTATCAAGCCTATCAACATGAACTGACCAACGAACAAGCCCGGAAGCATTCCAAACCGGCAGAAAGTAATTGTCTAGAAATTTCACTTTTGCCTGAGACTCTGAGTGAGGATGATATTGCCGATAGTGATGATACCAATGATGATGATGATAATGATGTAACAATTGATGCATACGAGGATGACATGTTTCTGGACTTGGAAGAATTCAATGAATCCGATGGTGAAATGTGGACAGAAATTGAAGAACCAAGTGAAACGCCCCTACAGCTTGGTCAAGTTCGCATACTTATCTGCGGACAATTGTATGTCATTGACATGGCTCTTATGCAGCAATATCCGTCATCTATGCCCTGGAAGATAAGAAAATTGACAAAACATAAATATAACGATAGAAAGCCAGCTGGATTTAAAGGCATAGCTGGGCTACAGGCTTCCAAAAACTAAATTCACCTTCCCCTCACCCCTCACCAACACCTCCATCCACTTGCACTTTTCAATTCACAAATTCAAATAGGGTATATTAAAAAAAAAAAATATCAATCAAATCCAATCCTCAGGTTGGTGGCAATATGATGATCGCACCAGCCAGGACATTGAGGAGGCCTTCAAAAAGGGTGACAAATCGTGTACAATTTTAGTTGCTGGCTATGTTTACATCGTAGATCTAGAGCAACTGCTGCAACAGCGTCAAAATGAGCCACAGCGATGTCGTCGTGTTAAACGTGATTTGGCAACAATACCTAAGAAAGGAGTTGCCGGCCTTAGGATTGAAGGTAATCAGGTTACCAGTGAAACTGTCTTTAGTAGACAAACAACCAGCAGCAGCAACAGCAACAATCATCACAATTCATTGGCAACTGCTGCCAATGTCAATCATCAATCATTGAACACTGCCCTTCCCACTGCAACACCGACCACAACCTCCTCAGTGGCTGCTGCTGCTGCCTCCAGTTTCATTTCAACAATAGCAGCTACCGATGCTGCCATTCGAATAGCCAGCGATATTATTGGATCAACATTGGCCCATGCCGATGAGCTTACACGTGGCTTGACCTCCAGCAATATAAGTGATGATCCTGCTGCCACTATTAGCGGTGAGCAACAACAACAACTAGAGCAGGTGAACAATCCAAATCAATCCTCTGCCTCAATAGCCTCCTCTTCGTCGCCACATTCCATGCAAGATCTCATGTATATGGTATCAACTGAAGATCTTTTGGATACCACACAACAGGTGATAGCAACCAATCAGCATACCATAGATCTCTTCGAGCAGGCCTTGAATGATTTTCAAGCATTAACCATGCGACAATATGTGGACTCTAGCGAGGATGAAGATGACGACGATGATGATGATAATGAAGATCGCATTAATAATGGAGTTGGCGGCGATAGTGTTCAACGGAATGAGGAACAGCGACAACAGCATCGACAAACTGAGGAAGAGCTTGGAGAGGAGGTCGAGGTAGAGGAGGATCATAATACACAGCAACCACACCATACACAAAATTTCTAATTGTAAACACTTGTTCCTTAATTAACCGAAAGCGAAGAAAACACTTTAAGGGAATATGTTCACTAGAGAAATGCCGGCGCGTACCTGAAGAGCATATATACACATTCATTTAATCAGAGACGGAGAGAGAGACAGACAGACAGATTGTTAGAGAATGAGAGGCAGAGAAAGTACATACACGAACACATACATACATACACAAATACACAGGGTAGTAACACAGGGTAAAAATTCCTTTTAAAGTCCAGTTTAAGAAAAGCAATTTCCAAAGTTTTATGTGTGGTAGTAAAAAGATATACTTATACATATGGTACAGATTGCATTCATAAATCAAAAGATATATACACATATATGTACATACATAATTGCAAAAGCAAAAGCTAAATGATTACCTAGCCAAATTGTTAAAACCGAACAAAAATATAAAGCAATTATCTGAACAAAATGAAACTCTACACACACCCAAACACACATCATATAAATGCATACATATATCAACAATTTCATTTTAATGAAATTTTACAAGAACATTTCTCATTGTTTTATAACCGATTGAATGTTAAAATGAAATAAATTTTGTATTTCATTTTTATAATGTAAAAGTCCTCTCGAATAACTTTCATGCAGCCACGCATAAATCGAAATTGTGGTTATAAAATTGACACACTCTCTTTCTGTACATAAAGATCTTACACATAAGTATATAGATACAATTACATATTATTTTCTTTTTTCAAATACTGAACAAAGATAAAGTTAACCACTTTTCTTTTAACCACCAGAAACTAGATTGGGCGGCGTAGTGTGAAAACGACAATACATAATAACATTTTGAGTATTTCAATGGGTAAGGGAAGTGATGTAGAAAAAGATATATGTATATATACATACATATACATATGTATCATGTATTAGCAGTGGGGGGCAACATTCTTAACTTAAAAAACATACTAAATAAAAACTCGTAGGTTTATCTAATTTAAAAATAGGTATCAAATAAGTCGCCTTCAAGTGCGTTAAACAAATAAATAATAACAACAACAACAACAAAAATTACCAATCAAGTTCTGTGAAAATTTTGAAATACATATGCATATATAATATACATATACTTATATTATATATTTAATTTAAGAAGAAATTGCTTATCTATTAGCATAAATATTATTTTCAATCAAATCTTCTGAAATTACTTTACAATTTTTTTTGTTTTGATTTTTTCATTATGTTTTTTTTTGTTTTGTTTTTTTTTTTTTTTGTTTTTATTATAGATACGTTATTCCCGTTTTATCGTTGCTTACCACCGATACCAACCATATGCCTTTTCGTTGCTTCCCTAATATCAACTATATACCTAAAGCTCTATTGAAATCATCCGAGAGCAATATCCATCTCCCCGTAAACAATCTCTCCATATCCACAACCACAACTTCTCCCTCCCGGTAACAATTTTCAATTTGCTTTGATTTTATTTTTTTTTTTTTTATTTGGCTTGGCTTGGCTTTCTTTTTTTCCATACATTCTTTTTAACTGATAAGTTCATGTTGTTGGAAATGAGGTCCATCCAACCACTTTAAACCAGAATTTCATTGCGTCATCCACATTTCATTAAGTCTGTTCCATTACATATTGTCTCTATAATTATATGATTTCTTCTCCTCTTCTTTCATGGTGACAGTCGAAAAATGTATTTCTATTTCTTTTTTCTTTTGCTTTCAAAATCTTGATTAGAGTTAAAATTATATTTAACCACTTACAATTAATATTAAGAAAGAAAGAAAACAAATTATCAATTATCATTACAATTAAATCAAACCAAACTGTGCCAAGCGTTAATGGTACTTCTAACAGCACCTTAATTAATTGCATTAAACAAGAAACAACAAAGATTATTATATTAATGATAATAATGCATTTGTTCTACAAAGAATCCGTAAAGAGAAACATAACATATGTATGTATTGTTTAAATACACATGCATAAATAGATTTTGCTGAACCATTGAAGTTAGTAATCCTAAGACACAGCATATTTCGATTTGTAATTTAAGTTTAAATAAAAACATATTGATAATTAACATTGAAATCGAAACTAAAGATGTATTTTCATTATTAAACAAAATGAGTTTATCAGGCCTGTTTTCGTTTCCGATTTCGAATGTTTTTGTCGGAATCGGATTTGAGAACCGCTCGCGACTCAGATCCCAAGCTTAGTTATTCGATTTCGAATCGTTTGAGTTATAAAATTTTGTCTTAATCTGTAATATGTTGAGAACAATTCTATATAATTGTGATATTCCAAACATTAATTTACCAGAATTGTTCTTATCTGGCAACCAAAAAATTTAATTTGAAACAATTATGACAGCATTCGACATGGAATGTTCGTGTTTCCTAACGAAATATTTATGTCATTTTTTATGGTTTAAAATAAACGGCAAATAAATTTAATGAAAAATAATTAAATATATTGACTAGAACCAAATTAGTTTGAAAACCATTCACAATTGCACATTGCACTTAAAAACAAATTTATTATTAAATACAGTAAAATCCGGGTATAACGACGCTTAAGGGACCAACGATGTAACGTCGTTATATCCGGAAAATTATTGGATTATTTTACGGTTGCCACGTTCATAATAGCTTTTAAAATAACAACAATTATTTTTATACCATACACCCATAGGGTGAAAATGGTATATTAAAGTCGCTAAAATGTATGTAATAGGCAGAAGGAAGCTTTTCCGACCCCATAAAGTATATATATTCTTGATCAGCATCAACAGCCGAGACGATCTAGCCATGTCCGTCTGTCCGTCCGTCCGTCCGTCCGTCCGTCTGTATGAACGCCTAGATCTCGGAGACTATAAGAGCTAGAGCCACCAAATTTGGTATGTAGACTCGTCTCATATGTACGCTTATCGAGTTTGTTTCAAATGTTTGCCACGCCCCCTACCGCCCCCGCAAATGATATAAAACCGATTTTCTCAAACACCATAGCAACTAGAGACACAAAATTTGGTATGTATATTTGCTAAGTAAATGCGCACGTTTTGTATTTGTAAAAATTTTGCCACGCCCCCTACCGCCCCCGCAAATTAAATAAAACCGATTTTCTCAAAAACTATTCTAGCTAGAGACACAAAATTTGGTGTGAATATTTGCTTAGTAATTGCGCACATTTTTGATGTGTAAAGATTTTGCCACGCCTCTTTCCGCCCCCGTAATTTGAAAAAACTCGATTATCTCCCGTAATTTTCAACCTTGTGCAATCAAATTTAGCACACTTAAATTTGATACTAATATCCAGCAAAATACCAAATTTGATCAAAATCGGAATAAAAATAGCCAAGTTATGCATATGAACGTTTTTCCATATGGCCGGAGTTGGCCGTTGGCTGGTGGGGGCGCTAGGGTGCTCGAATGCTTGAGTGAGCGAAATACTAAGATATGCTTCTAAAAAGCATGCAAACAGATTTTTTTTAAAATACGAAAATGCATTGGTTATTATAACTTTAAAATATTTGTTTTACTGGTGTATGGTATATCCAAGTCGGCGAGACGACTTACTTACTTCATTTTTTTAATTAAAACCAAAAATTTCATTAATTTGTAACTTATGAAAATAGTTGTGCAGAGTTTTATCTAAACAAGATATGCTGTGCGCTAAGCTCATTATAGATTTGATAAGATTTAAATGGACGAATCAATTCATAATTTCTGCAGCCAAAATTCACTTCAAAACACTGCTGACACACCTTTCGGCGTTGTCGTCACTGTCCTGAACATTGAATACATTGTTTACAATGTTGTCTTCGGAAGATTCCCCACAAATCGCCCCGCCATTGTTAATAAGAACATATTCTTCCAATTGTTTCTTTAAATCTAAAATGGGAATGTCCTATTTTAATATCGTTTGAGAATGAGTTGCTGATATCGATAAATATGTGAATACATTTAGAAATTTTTATACCATACACCCATAGGGTGAAAATGGTATATTAAAGTCGCTAAAATGTATGTAACAGGCAGAAGGAAGCCTTTCCGACCCCATAAAGTATATATATTCTTGATCAGCATCAACAGCCGAGACGATCTAGCCATGTCCGTCTGTCCGTCCGTCCGTCCGTCCGTCCGTCCGTCTGTATGAACACCTAGATCTCGGAGACTATAAGAGCTAGAGCCACCAAATTTGGTATGTAGACTCGTGTCATATGTACGCTTATCGAGTTTGTTTCAAATGTTTGCCACGCCCCCTACCGCCCCCGCAAATGATATAAAACCGATTTTCTCAAACACCATAGCAACTAGAGACACAAAATTTGGTATGTATATTCGCTTAGTAAACGCGCACATTTTGTATTTGTAAAATTTTTGCCACGCCCCCTACCGCCCCCGCAAATTAAATAAAACCGATTTTCTCAAACACTATAGCAACTAGAGACACAAAATTTGGTATGTATATTTGCTAAGTAAATGCGCACGTTTTGTATTTGTAAAAATTTTGCCACGCCCCCTACCGCCCCCGCAAATTAAATAAAACCGATTTTCTCAAAAACTATTCTAGCTAGAGACACAAAATTTGGTATGAATATTTGCTTAGTAATTGCGCACATTTTTGATGTGTAAAGATTTTGCCACGCCTCTTTCCGCCCCCGTAATTTGAAAAAACTCGATTATCTCCCGTAATTTTCAACCTTGTGCAATCAAATTTAGCACACTTAAATTTGATACTAATATCCAGCAAAATACCAAATTTGATCAAAATCGGAATAAAAATAGCCAAGTTATGCATATGAACGTTTTTCCATATGGCCGGAGTTGGCCGTTGGCTGGTGGGGGCGCTAGGGTGCTCGAATGCTTGAGTGAGCGAAATACTAAGATATGCTTCTAAAAAGCATGCAAACAGATTTTTTTTTAAATACGAAAATGCATTGGTTATTATAACTTTAAAATATTTGTTTTACTGGTGTATGGTATATCCAAGTCGGCGAGACGACTTACTTACTTCATTTGGTATTATTTTGCTGCATTTTTTTCCGGAATGTCGCTGTAGCCGGTTGAACTGTGAAAAATATCGTCGCTATAAGCAAAGACGTACTAAACGGAAGACTTTTCATGTAAGTTTGTATGGGGACCAACCAATTTATCGGATTTTCGTCGCTATAACCGGACGGACGCTATAAGCGAAGTCGAGGTAACCGGATCTTACTGTAATTATTATTATACCCTTGCAGAGGGTATTATAAAATTGGTCAGATGTTTGTAACGCACAGAAGGAGACGTTTCCGACCCCATAAAGTATATATATTCTTGATCAGCATCAACAGCCGAGACGATCTAGCCATGTCCGTCTGTCCGTCCGTCCGTCTGTCTGTATGAACACCTAGATCTCGGAGACTATAAGAGCTAGAGCCACCAAATTTGGTATGTAGACTCGTGTAGTATGTAGAGTGAACAAGTTTATTTCAAATTTCTGCCACGCCCCCTACCGCCCCCGCAAATTACATAAAACGGATTTTCTTAAACACTATAGCAACTAGAGACACAAAATTTGGTATGTATATTTGCTTAGTAAATGCGCACACTTTGTATTTATAAAAATTTTGCCACGCCCCCTACCGCCCCCGCGAATGAAATAAAACCGATTTTCTCAAAAACTATTTTAGCTAGAGACACCATAGTTGGTATAAATATTTGCTTAGTAATTGCGCACATTTTTGATGTGTAAAGATTTTGCCACGCCCCTTTCCGCCCCCGTAATTTGAAAAATCCGATTATCTCCCGTAATTTTCTACCTTGTGCAATCAAATTTAGCACACTTAAATTTGATACTAATATCAAGCAAAATACCAAATTTGATCAAAATCGGACCAAAAATAGCCAAGTTATTCATATAAACGTTTTTCCATATGGCCGGAAGTGGCCGTTGGCTGGTGGGGGCGCTAGGGTGCTCGTATGCTTGAATGCCTGTGAAAAGCATGTGAACAGTTTTTTTTAAATACGAAAATGTATTGGTTGTTATAAATTTAAAATATTTGTTTTACTGGTGTATGGTATATCCAAGTCGGCGAGACGACTTTCGTAAGTTTTCTTAATTTTCGTAAGTTCCAACTTATCTTTGATTTTTTCATTGGTGCCTATAGAAAGTGATTTTAATTCAGTTTACAAAGCATTTAAAATTTTGTACATAATACACCCAAAATAGATATATCTTTAACTTGAATTAGCGAAAAAGAAAACCAAACGGCTTTCGTTAAAGTAGTAGGGTCTTATAGTTGATTAAAAAAATATTGGCGAAAATGTCAATTTCTTTAATTTTGGCCTTAAATCGTGTATAAAATATTTATATTAGTAATTAAAAAGCTGCGCTTCAATTTTAAAAAATAAGATTTCAAAAATCTTGGTCATTTAATACATATACAGAGGGGGTCAAAAGTATTTACACAATGATCATTATTTTGCAGCTTTTTTCCACTGATATTTTTTTTTTTTTTTGTAATGATCCAGTTGCAAAAATACAATGTTCTATTGTTGTAATTCACTTACAACAACAACAAAGTATCTTCGAAAATAGAAGTTACTAAAGAAACTACATTGTGTAAATACCTTTGACCACCTCTGTGTATGTACATATGTAGTTTTGAGAAAATCAAGGTAAAGGTTTCGGATTGACTTAAAATTTTCAGAGCGTTTACTTAAATTCATGTAAATTACAGAAGCGAAATTAAAACAATTTTTATCTAACATTTTATGGTATATCTCTATAAATCACTTAAATCATGTTAAAACTTAGTTTTATATATTTAATATTATTCATGGAAGTATTAAATACCTTCAAAGATTTAAAGATAAGAATTAAATAAATTGTTCCCACGAAAGGATCATACCAATGGAAGTGATTTTTCGATCGATAACAATAGATACAAAAGCCAAACAATTGCCATTAGGATATGATATGATGATGGTGAGATTTTCTAAGCAATCAATTTACGAATCTTGGGTTCACTTTGTTATGGCATTTAGGGCAGAGGGGGAAGGGAATCGATCCCTGCTGCCTCACACACAAAATGACTCATCTGACGCAATGGACCAGAAGAATGAAAATGGATCCAAGAAACGGCACGCAGGCAGCATATTTATTAACTTCACATTTTCGACCTGTTGGACATGGGATATTGGACTGAGCCTACGAAACAGAACACCAGTTTGGTTTGCTTTGCTTTCAACGAACACGTTAGAGGAATGGGAGCTGGAGGGTAATGTCGGGTGGGGTGGGGTGTGGTTCTTTGATCATGGAGAATTCCTTTTCCCCGTCATGGCGATGACTCATCTTTGTTTACATAGAAATTATGCTACCTGCTGCACTTTTATTTGAATGTAGTTCCACACAAACCATATGTATGTATGTAAGTATATACATACATATATACATATATTTCAGTTTTACCTGCCTCCTCAGCAGTAAAAGCAAAGTGAGAAAATCGTCAAGTCTAGCAGAAAGAAAAAGAACATCAACTTGTATAACGTGTTTTCTCCTCTTTTTTTTTTTTTGACGCTCGACCCTTATCAGTCACAAGTTGCATTGTTTGCGCACAAATTTCAAATGTCTACATACGAATACGACCTTGAGATACCCTTTATATACAATAGGCCTGGAAATGGATTTCAAATCTTACTGACATTGTTAATTATATCCCACATTTTTTGTGTATTAATTTGATTTTGCTGACAAATAACAAATTTTGCAGGAAATATGATCAGTCGGCATTCGGAAATTTTAAGCTAGTCTCCAATATCTAGGTCTAGATCGTTTTGACTGACTTGCTGATCACAATTGTGATAGAGATTCGCATACATTTTGCACATATGTATTTAAGTATATACTCTTTGAAGTAATGATAAGTATATTAAAAAAGAGGCAAAAAGGCCAAAAACAAATAAACAAAATCCTACAAAGCACTCTATGACGTTCTAAGCGTTAAATGTGAGTCCACATCAAGCACAATATTATAATATTTTTACTTACATACATACATACATATATTTGTACATATGTATATGTAGATATAAGATAGTATTTTCCATTGAATCAAGTGTTTTCTAAGTACCTTAAATGATTGAAATAACACAAATGCTCAATATCTATTAGATATTCCAATTACCAAAATTAGTTAACAAAATGTTTCCTTTGTTTTCTATCTATATTTTACATTTAATACATGTATTTTAAAATATTTGATTTACAATGATAAATTGATATGTTTATATCACGTATCACGGATTGTCATTTGTCCTTGTGGTAATAGATTACTTGATATGCAGAATTTAAATATTTATACATAGAAGCTAAAAAATAAAAATTTGTTCTAATTTTTGGAAATATGTATGTAAGTATATTCCGATGTTCATTTGTAGTTTTATCAACAAGTTTTTTTTGAATTTAGCTCAGATTTTATTTTTATATTATTAGTTCGAATTTCGAAAATAATAAAATTGTTCGTTGCTTCTTTTTTTTTTCGAAATATGAAAATTTTTTTGCAGAAAATAATGTTTATTCATTGAAGGAAATGCTTTCATTTTTGGTACATGGTTTGAATTGGTCTTAAAACAATCTTTTATAAACGATTCTTTCAAATTCGATTTGTTTTTCTTTTAAATTAATTGTAAGATTAATAATATTGAACTCCACCAAGCAAGCTTTCTCAAAAACTGCATAAGAGTATTTTTTTTTAAATGTGCAAGTTTCTCCGTTTCTTAAGAAAAATGCACCTTAAGACCAAAAATGAATGTTCGAGTTCGGCTGTTGAAGAATCCTCTGATAGGAGGTTATATGTACATATGTACATTCATATGTGCTTACATACATACATACATATTCATTGAAAAATTAAACAAAAACAACTGTTTGCGCACCAAATGTTTCGTCTATGACGTTAGCAAGAATAGATTTTACTGTATTCGATATTCATTTCTATTTAATAAAGTAAAGATTTTGGATTTTGGACATTTTTGTTGAACATGACCTATGTATGTACATATGTATGTATGTATGTATGTATGTAAATGTATTTGAAATAAAAAGCATACTTCATATTTACGATATTCATTAAGTATAACATACTGTTGAAAAGGGATACGTATGTAGAAAATCCGTTATATTTTTATTACGATATTCAGTATATTTCTTAACATAAAAGATTCATGGTGCTTTTGTCAGCAAAATACGGTCATATGTACACATACATACATATGTATGTATATGTAAATAGACAATCTACACACTGATCTACATATGTACGTATGTACATACGATTAACATACATATGTATGTACATATGTAGTTTAGTAAACGTAACATTCGAGTTAAAAAATTCTCAAAAATTCTTGACATTTATTGACATGTGGAATTTGATTCCAATTTACGATATTCGCATAATGTACTTATTATGTATACACGCACCCACTGTAAGTATACAAAAAAGTGGAAAGCTCGACAGCGTAACATGATCGTGCATGCAAGCAAACTTAAGCTTCTCTTGTGCTGGAGCAAGCAAGTGTATGGTTGGTAGTGGGGAAAGCGAGGGGGGTTCGCAATAAAAAAAAACTCCACACAATAACAAACAGAGCGAGCGAACCCCAAAAGCCAAAGCCAGCTTCAGCTTGGCTGCTGTTATTGCTGCTGGTGGTTGTTGTAGTTGCTATTGTTCCTGGTCTCTCTGCTGCTGGTGCTGGCCATGGCTCAGCTCTCGACTCGACTCACAGCTCTCACAGTCAACATTTGGCTCTCTCTCTCCTCTTCACTCTCGCACACACATGCGCACTATATGCAGACAACAGCAGAAAAACAACCTGCGCTCCAAACTGGTTTTGAGGGAGGAAATCCACTGTGTGGTGTAGTTCGTCGTCGTTGTGCTGTGTATGGTGGTACATACCAAAATTTTTATGCGGCCCAGAGAGTTGGTATTTTTTTTTTTTGTGTCTTTCGTATGTTTTTCGGTTTCTCGTATTTAGTTGATTTGTATCTACCTTTGGTGCGGACGCTTTTCTGGGGAGTAGTTCGCGTTCCCTGGGTATAAAAAAACCAGTTCAACGTTTTATTTTTTTTTTTAAATTTTGTGTTGTGTTGTGTTTGCTTTTTTGTGTGTTAAATAAAATTGATTTAAAAAAAACCGAATTAAAATTCTGGAAAATTTATATATTTAAGAAATGTAAGCAAAATATGCTAAGTGCCAAAGTATATCTAAAGTGCCGCTCTTCCCTTTTAGAAATTCTGATATGAAAATTATGTATAAATTTTTTATTGATTTTCGCGTTGACAAAGAAGAAGAAGAAGCAGCAACAGAGCACAGAAAAACGTCTAAAAGCTGCGCTGTAAGGTTTCCGCACACACACACACGCATGCAAGTGTGTGTGTATATGGTGCATGTGTGAGAGAGAGAGAAAGAGAGAAAAAAATCGTTTGGGTGTACGAGTGTGGCAAAATTTCATTGTTGTTGCTGTTGTTCTTGTCATTGTGTTCTAGCCAAGTTAAAAGCAAAGAACTGAATAAATATTAAACCAAAGCAAAGCTGCAAAAAGAGAAGAAAACAAAAAGCATACCTCACTGTGTGCAATTTACCTTTTAAAGGCATTCCACAGAGTAAAACAAAATCAAGAAACAACAACAGAAAGCATAATCAAACGGTGTAATAACACCTCGAAAAGCTGCCGCTAATGCTGCTGCTTCTTCTTCTTCTTCGACTTCAATCGCGTGTGTGTGTGTGCGAGTTTTTTTATTTTTGCGTGGGCCGCGCGCACAGTGACGACAATAGAAGCCCTCTCGCTCCCTCTCGCACACACATTTGCATCCTGCTCGCTCGCGCTCTGTGCTCTTTTGACGTTTCCACTTATTGATTTTAACCCCCCTCTATGACCCTTCAGGAGG
This sequence comes from Drosophila insularis, assembly GCA_018903935.1. NCBI lineage: Eukaryota > Metazoa > Arthropoda > Insecta > Diptera > Drosophilidae > Drosophila > Drosophila insularis. The sequence continues at coordinate 5,838,463 of JAEIFP010000517.1, forward strand.
CTCCCTCCGCGTATCCAATTACCAAGAAACATCCTTTGACCTCCCTGCAATCCATTCATTGTACCTAATTGCGTTTCACCTTTTTTTGCTCTTTCATTGATAAAAGATTACAAGTTAATGCGGATGCGTGAGTGTCCTTCTAGCCATTACCTATCAGAATGTCGTAGGGATAACAATATAAAGTTACCCCTTCGGCCACCCTCTGATATACTCACACCAATACACAAAACCACTACACAGACACCGACACCGTCGACGCCGACACAAGTTTAAAACGGGGACAATGCAACCGTTTAGCGATAGTCTAAGCAAGAGTCGTGATGATTTGGTCAATGTCATCGCCTCCCGGCAACATCAACAACAACAACAATTATATGGCCGGAGGCGACATCATGGAAGCAGTCCCAATTTATCGCTGAACCAAACGGATAATCTAAGAAGAAGGTAAGTGAAAAAGCAATAGAACTTTTAACCAAGAAAAAAATAAAAAATAAATAAATATATATGTACATATGTATACATATGTATGTATGTATATAGATACACAAAGTGGACTTGTATCTAGAGGTTATTCACAGTTTACTTAAGTCTGTATAATCTACAGATTAGAAGCATCGAGCCAGTTAAAGAGTTAGACAAGAATACGATAATAAAACCGGTTAGTTGTCGGTTTTAAGTTGATTCCCCCAAACCGGTATACAAATTATTTTCCATTAAATCGGTATAACTAGAGGACAGAGTTCAATCAAAGCTTTAACTTATCCAAAGTTCATTTAGTTGATCAATGGATGAGAGTGTGAATAGATCAATAAGATTTAGAACTAAAATCCTATCGTAGAATTGTTGAATAAATGAATTCTAAGGAAAAAATCAATGGGAATTACTTGGATTGGATTATTAATATGAAGGGCAGTAAAATTAAACACGAAAATAGCATTCAAAATCTTCTGTTTTTATGTAAGAACAACAATTTGAAATTTGTCGTAGAGAAATCTTTATGTACAATCAATTAGCAGGGGTTATGTTAATAACACTGGTAATTTTTTGCAAACTTATTTTGTTTATTATTTAAACATTTCTAAAAACAATGTCATAGAATTACGACATACAACAATTAACTGTAAACCGACTATACAAATGTTTGGTAATAAAATGGAGAATTTTTAAAATGTAAATAACATTACATTACATGATTTAATTGGCAGGTTGGTAGTATACCCTACACTATATTTATTAGTTAAAATAGTTCAAACAATACTAAAAATATACCTTTTGAAAATTCAAAAACATTGAAATTATTTATAAAATGCGTCTTATAACCGATAGGATGACAGAAGTCAAATTTTTGAAGGAAAACTAGTTTTTGGAGTGGATTTGAAACTTCAAAAATTACTCAAAAAGCTATGACAAAGGCAAAACAAAACCAAACTCAAGCTAACTATGTATATCCAATATGAAATGAAATATCCAACACGGTTTAGGGATTCTTTAATGTTTTCATGTTGGGCAGTGTTAGTTAAATCAATGTTTGAATCTCGGGGCTTTATGTGCCTGTCACCTTACCAAATCTGCTCGGCCCTCGAGAGTTGTTTCCCCCAAACCGGTGTGAATATATTTCAGTCCAAAAGAAAGGAATTGATAGACAACTTTAATTCGGATAGCAAAAGAAAATAACAAAAAAAAAAATAGTAAAACAGCAATAATAGAAATCTATACAGTGCACCTGCAGCAATAAAAATGAAATACATGGCTATATATACATACATACATACAATTGTACATACATATGTATGTACGTACATATACAATAAATATGGAATGTATGAATATTTGTATCTTTCGATAAACACGTGCGAAATGGGCGAAAAAAAGCAACAGCAAAAAATATATAAATAAATAAAAATGTGTTGTGGTGAAATGATAAAAGCAAACATAATTGCCTCTCTTCAAGCACTTGAAACTTCCTTGTCACCCACCAACACACACACAAACAAACAAAACACAGCAGAGAGAAGAGAAGAGAAAATAATAGAAGAGACTTGGCCAACCAACCGATCATCTAGACCAAGGCCGGATTTTGAAAGGTGGAGGCAACGGACCTAAGAGACTTGGGGTCCCAACTTTGAAAAAGTTTCTGAACTATACAAATCTGGTCAGTATATTTTCGTTGGCCCTAAGTCCGGCCCTGTTGTGGAGTGGCTACATCTGGAACTGGTTTGGATAGCATAGGGTGACCAGATATAAGCCTGGCAAATTGCAGGCGAAACAACTAACCAAAAGTCAAATAATGATGGCCACCTTGATTTCACCTGATAAGAAAAGAGATGCCAAAAACGAAGACCATCACGGACAGAGAGAGGGAGGAAGAGAGTAAGCCGACACGGATTGCGAGAGAGAGAGAGAGAGAGAGAGAGTGCAAGAGAGCGAAAGCTGTGCTGATAATGTAAAGCTTGTTGTTGTTGTTGCCTCCAACTGAACTGGAGCCTATGCTCCATCGCTCACGCTCGCAATTTTTGTTTTGTTTCATGTTAGTTAGCAAAAATCAATCGCGTCTGATGGTCGCGACGACAAAAACACGAAAATATCGTACCGTATCTTTTATGTATGTGCATGTACATATCTGTGTGTGCATGAGCCTGCCTTAAGGTTCACGTGTATGCGTGCGCAGCAATAACTTTAACAACAATTGGACGTATTGGCTCTTATCGCTAAATCCCCCCTCCTCACGTCTCCTCAACCAAATGCAAAAAAAAAAAATAAACATATGTATATACAGACGCGAAATTTTTAGTAGAATATATGTATATATATACGATTAAATGTGCATTAACCGCCTACCCACCGATCCTCGACTCCCGACAGACCGATCGACCTCCTCCACACAATTACTATTTTGTCCAACAACAATAAAACGAAAGTGTTACGCGTTGATCTTGGAGAGTCTTGTAATTAACCAAGCAACCTACCAACACTAACCAACCAACCAACAACAACTAACTTACCTTGACGTCATTTGGCGACAATAACAAAAAAAAAAAAATCAAGCAAAGTTGTCGCCGTGTATGTGTGTTTTTTTGTTTTTTTTTTGGTGGTTGCTGGTGCTTGGCACGAACGTTTTTTTTTTTTAATTTTTTAATTTTTGTTGTTTTTATCAAAAAGCTGCTGTGCGTAAAAACAACAACAGTCATGTAAATAGACCTAGCCAGTAAGAGACAGTAAGCGACAAAGAGAGAGAAAGAAAAAGCAAGTGCGAAAAGCGAACGTAAAATATTTGCATTAATGCACACTGTGACCAACAAAAACGTATGAATGAAATTCTTGTCACTGCCCAACAACAACAATAACAGCAACGGCAGCAACAACAACAGCAATAACTAATTACAAAAGCAAACAAAGGCGTAAAAAAAACTTGGAAAAATCAGAAAAAGAAGGAATAATACACAAAAAAAAAACATAAAAACTTAACGTCATGGTCTATTATATATCAATGTTTGGCCAAAATGAGCCCCCGGATAGGATAATTACGAATGAAAAGAGGTAACAACAAATATACTACAGCACCCAGATTTTACCTTTATTTCACTTTAACTTACAAAACTAATTATCATCATTGAAAATAGCAAAAAAGAAAAGTAATTATTGTGAATGTCAAGTTTTCTTATCATGAAAACGTAAAAAATTTATCAGACAAACGATGATGTTTTTTTTTGTTTTTATCAAAAAAAATCAAACCACCCTCCACCTGCAAGCCCCTAACCGTGAATGGTTGGTGCTCTGTTAAAGTCAACAAAATGCTCATATAAAGCTCATTCCTCAACCTAATCGATCATATGTTTTTTTTTTTAGTGTTGCTCATGAGTTAGTGAACAAAAAAAAGGAGTTGTTCACTAATTGTTCACAATCTTCAAATTGTCGATCTTTTTTGCTCACTTTTTTTCTTTTTTGTCTTTTTTTCACTAACTAAAAATCATAATATTAAAAAAATCTCTGTAACTATCAAAATAAAAGTCAGAATGCCTTTGCTGAACAAATCAACAAGTGAGCAACTAAACAAATGAGCAGTAAAGTGAGCCTATGAACAAAATATGTATGTTCAGCAAAATGAGCAACCAACACTATTTAATTTCATAGTTCAAGGTTCTAACACGCTTTACTTTTCTTTTTAATTTTTACTTCTTAGGCAATTTCCTTAGATTTTATAAGCTATATTTAAATGGAATAATCAGGCCTGTTATTTAATTTTTTATTGCTGTAGAGATCGAGATTTTTCGTCATAAAACGAATTTTGTACAGCATGAATTGAAGTCAATACTAAGTATAAGCGTCGAATTTGCTCTATTTTTTACCTTGATTCTTACTTTTTATCGTTATAAGCTGTTCTCAAATCTTCTGCGTTATAAGCGGTATAAAGCAATATCGTTATAACTGATTGTGCTTCCATACAAGATTGTATAAAAAACATCCAAACATTCCTGGTGGTATCGTAATAAGCGAAATATCGTGGTAACCGGCATCGTTATAACCGTTATAACCCGCATCTACTGTACATTATTGTTTTAACTCCTGCTATATGTATAACGCCCTCCTTGTTTGTCTTTGTTCTTACTTTTTATCGTTATAACAGGTGTATGTATTCAAAATTTGTTCGTTATAAGCGATTTATCGTAAAATGCGGCATCGACTTTATTTTTAACTCCTAGCTGATTTTATTTGCTCTTCAGAGTTATTTTTGCCCTGTCAATTTTGTAATTCTATCAACATAATAACAATTTTTTGCCATTTCTCTAATACATTTCTTTTTAATCGCGAGAATTTCTTGTCATTTGGGGACGTCGAAATATTACCTTTAAAATAAGTAAAGAGTTTTTGAACAACACAAGGAAATGAATCCCAAAAGCAAGTATAGTAATGATCATATGAAGAGAGACCATTACCTTTCACTTAACGTTTTGGTTAAACCCATTTTTTAAGGTTTTCATATCTAATCAATCTGCATTTGTATCTGTCGGATATACAATATACTCCTTAACAGATTACTATAGGTCCCAAATGAAGAGGCTCCAATCTTAAGGACATATCAGCTAGATGTTGTTAGTTGTCATATGTCCAACTTTTGTAAAACCTAAAAAGTATAAAAACCTTTTGTAATTTGATGCAATTATATTTAATGTAGATAAAATTGTATAAAAATATAAAATTTTCCGAAGGATTTTTATTTGATATTTGATGCATATTGAGAGAGCTCTTCAGTGCTACAAAGGGTCAATAACCTCTTTAATTAACGTTATAATGGAAAAATTCAGTAAGAGCAGTAAACAAAATTAATTTATCCGACAAAAAACAGGGAATGGAAAAATACTTTTAAAATGTCCCACACGAAAATTGTTGTTCAAAGTTTTTGTTTTTTTATACCATACACCCATAGGGTGAAAATGGTATATTAAAGTCGCTAAAATGTATGTAACAGGCAGAAGGAAGCTTTTCCGACCCCATAAAGTATATATATTCTTGATCAGCATCAACAGCCGAGACGATCTAGCCATGTCCGTCTGTCCGTCCGTCCGTCCGTCCGTCTGTATGAACACCTAGATCTCGGAGACTATAAGAGCTAGAGCCACCAAATTTGGTATGTAGACTCGTCTCATATGTACGCTTATCGAGTTTGTTTCAAATGTTTGCCACGCCCCCTACCGCCCCCGCAAATGATATAAAACCGATTTTCTCAAAAACTATAGCAACTAGAGACACAAAATTTGGTATGTATATTTGCTTAGTAAACACGCACATTTTGTATTTATAAAAATTTTGCCACGCCCCCTACCGCCCCCGCAAATCAAATAAACCCGATTTTCTCAAAAACTATTCTAGCTAGAGACACAAAATTTGGTATGAATATTTGCTTAGTAATTGCGCACATTTTTGATGTGTAAACATTTTGCCACGCCCCCCTCCGCCCCCGTAATTTGAAAAAACTCGATTATCTCCCGTAATTTTCAACCTTGTGCAATCAAATTTAGCACACTTAAATTTGATACTAATATCAAGCAAAATACCAAATTTGATCAAAATCGGAATAAAAATAGCCAAGTTACGCATATAAACGTTTTTCCATATGGCCGGAGTTGGCCGTTGGCTGGTGGGGGCGCTAGGGTGCTCGTATGCTTGAGTGAGCGAAATACTAAGATATGCTTGTAAAAAGCATGCAAACCGATTTTTTTAAAAATACGAAAATGCATTGGTTATTATAAATTTAAAATATATTTTTTACTGGTGTATGGTATATCCAAGTCGGCGAGACGACTTACTTACTTCATTTATTTCATGTTTGTAATAAAATATAATAAAACTTCTTTTAATCATTATATACATTTTTAGTTTTATATTTTTTTTTTTATAAAAACACATTTTTTATGGATTGTGTTTTATTGAATGACCTTTTAGACTTTTAAGTTAAATTGCAAACAGGCTTAAGGTAAGTTTAAAAAAAAACTCAAAATTTTCTTTCTACTGTTATTCCAAGATTTCTATAGATACGTATACATATGTATGTATGTATGTATATTTTTTTTTTTTTGGGGTAATCTAAGAACATTGATATATGAAACTGAAAATTTGTCAAACTAATTTTAAAAAATATGTAAATTTTTAAATTTAAAACAAAAAGTTTTTCTCAATTTGCTTTTAACTTTTGACCTTGACAAAAAGCCAAATCGATCAATCTGAGTAAGGGGCAAAAACATTCTTTAGTTTCCCATTTCTTTCATTGATTTTCGGTGGACCAAAATGTTGTCTTGTTGTTTTCATTATTAGGGGGTTCTCGTGTTCTTTAAGTGGGTGTGAGTCACCTGAGCTGAGCTATGCAAGAAAGCGCATGTCAAAAATTTCCGCGTTCTATGAACTAAGCATGTAGCGTCAGAAAAAACGTAGTCGGCCCCCGTAGTTGTTCGCCCCATTCAGCGGCAATGCGTCGTAAAGGTCAAAACGTGACAATGTTATACCTTAATTTATTTTCATTTAATAAATAATATAAAAGGTTTTTGACATTAGTTTGGTTGAAAGAGCGATGAAAAAGAGAGTGCGAAAGAGAGATAGAGGAAAAGAGAACAAGAGAGTGTTGGTGGGGGAGAATAAGAGAGACTCGAGTGCAAGCGTGATGCCAATATACCTATAGTACTTACTAACATGAAGGCATTGACCATATATGTACACATAGTATATGTGCATATGTGTATGTGGGCCAAAAAATCTGCACAGAACTTTTTATAGAGAATTGTTTAATGTATGGGTGTGCGTCTTTTTTTTTGTTTTTTTGTTAATTTTCAACAATAAGTAACAGGTGATTTTGCCTTTCCACATAATGTGTGTGTTTGTGATACAACATTTTTCCAATTGCTTCACTCCGCGTCACCCGTGTATCCCTCCATCTCTCTCTATCAGTTGCTTTCCCCGCCCCTTATCTTATCGCTGAGCAAAAAAAAAAACACACATACATATGTACATTTTCTAGGCACCCCATACCGACTAACAGGAAGCCTCTTCCCCTGCCCCTCTCCCCTTGCCTCTGGTGTTATTGTCTTTCTCTCTAATTGCCCCTTAAATGTTGGGTTTATAAATACCCACTTTTAGGGCCTTTAAAATTGAAACAACTGAGCTTAAAATAATCTCCTTGGAAAACAATCGTCATGGAATGTAAGCATTATAAAGGATTCTCAAGAACATTCTATGATCCTTATCAAATTTGGAATATTATATTCTAGTCCTAGATTTACAGCAGCTAAGCCAAATGCCAAGGATGGCATATTTTTAAAATATTTAAAGTTTAATTTATACCGAAAATATATATTGTAATTTATATTTCATTCATCGTTTAATAAAAAAAAAAACACAAACTTATTCTGAGTGTGAGCTTCAAAATGCTTTTAAATAAAAGAATTAAAAGATTTCTCTCTTAAGGCATCTTCTTTTTGTAATAAAAAGTCAAACAACATTAAATATATGTATGTATGTATATATGTATATATATAAAGTATAAAGCAGTGATCCTGCAGGTATCAATGTAAGATTTTAGGAAGTATCGAGATCTTTATTAAATTTAATTTTGAAACATTTTGATCAAAATTATGGACGAATCCAAAAGGGGAAGTCTTAGGGGTATGGACACCCCTGAAATTTCAATATTTTCAATCATTTGTAACTTTTTTTATCTTATTATAACTAGTTTATCTTTCAAGTGGTCCAAGTGGTGAACAATTTATAATCTAAGAAAATACCAACTCGAAAATTACATCGCTCTCTGAGCCGAAAATTAAAATTTTTTGATCAGACAACCCCCAAAAATATTTTCTATTTCCAATTGAAAAATGTGTCAAAATCACAGGGCCGAAATTTCCATAAAACCGATTCTCGTTATATCTAAAAACAAATATTTTGTATTGCATACATTTTAGTTTCATTAAAATGCCCATTAAATCAACTCTCCATGGGTATCATAAAAGAACTTGAAATCAAACCCCAAGCTCCCATCGTTCGACTCTCTCTTCCCACCGTGTTCCATCGTCGCGCCGCCGTGTTGTCAATGCGCAAAAAGATAATGGCGAGTATGTATATATGTATGTATGTGTATATATACATATATAAATATAGAAAAAGGTCCGAAATGACAAAAAAAAAAAAAGAATGCAAACGAAGAACGACAAAAAAACAAATCAAACTACAAAACTAAATAAACATTTACGATTATAATATATAAGAGATTTAAAAGATTTACAATAACGGTCAACTAGCTTGTTTATTTTTGTACCAAATACACGCATACATATGTACATAATATATACATACATATTCCCTCCTAACTTTTGTTGTTTTTTTTCGATTTTGCGACGTTCTCTTTTTTGCTTCTTGTTCTTGTTGTTGTTGTTATTCGTTTGTTTTATTGCCTGTATTTATTTATTTTTAGTCTTTTGGAAAACCGGTTATCAAAAAACTAAAGCTTTACGATAAACAATTTTTAGAGGGACACATTTTTCTAGGAAATGAAAATTATTTTCAAATTATTTCACTAAACAGGCAGTCGGCAATCCCATTAGATAGTCCCACCAGCCGGATCATGTGATCTTGAATTAATTTCATCATTGTGCATCATGTTTTTATCATCATTGCCATATAAGTATGCATGTATGGTTATAGTATATACATACATATATACATAGTTGCTTAGTGCTACTAGAGGCTAGACAGGAGAAAAATGAAAAGGATCTTTAAAGATTATCTAGATTATAACAGATTCACATCTAGGCTAAACTGGTTAAACAAATTGAAAGTTCTAAATTTTCGTTTAATAGAGAAAGTTTCTATAAACGTTTTGAATGTCATTGTATTTTTCATCAACATTATAGGCAATCTCCTATCAAAACTTGAATATACAGGCCTGCTCTCATTTCCGAGTCGTTTTCAAACGTTAATCTAATGCCCAGTGAAATGTCAATCGCTTTCGTTTTTGAAACTAAGTTTGAAAAACTTTTGTTTTGCCTACATTATTAGCTTACAGGGTTGCTGTGCTTTATAAGTATTTAAGTATATAATATAATAAATTGTCATAAATGGCTTAGGAATATTAATTAAATACGTTCGTTTTATTCCACTAACTTAAAGGCCAACAATTTGAAAACAAATAATTTGGCTCAGAATCGGAAACGGGAACGGGTCTCAAATCTGATTCCGACACAAAGATGTGGAATGGGAAACGAGAAGAGGCCTTATATTTTAGTTAACTTTTTATATAAGGAAACAAATTGCTTCCCTTTAAAAAAAAAGACTAAAAATAACCTCAATCCAGCGCGGGCTAGGAATTTATTTTAAACTGATAGAGAAAATGTTAATTTACTCTTCTTCAAAGGTTCTAAAGACAGACAAACGAATTTAAACTTGCATTTTGTCTTTCAAATTTTTCGAGTTTAATGCCATTTTAACAACTCGAATTTATATTGGCGACCCAATTTAGGCTAAAAGGCTAAAGAATAGCGATTATTTTACCATTAAATAAAACTTACAAAAACTAAAATCGAAAAAAATTACGGCATTAAAAATAACCTTAAATATAGATTGGATATTTTTAAAAGGCAATAAGAAAGAAGGACATACTGGATAAGGTATATTTTATGTCACATAACTTGTTTTAAATGTTACAAACGCAATTTGTCTATTAAGTATTAAAAAATAAAAATGATTTAAATTCGCAATGTTGATCCATTAATACATAAAATAATTCATTCATGGTTATTTTTGTTCACTTAAGGTAAACTTTTTTTTCCCCCACATGTCATTGCTTGCAAATATAATTTAATAAATTTGTCTTCGATAAGGATGGATGGAAGCTACATATATAAATTTTTGAAATTTTCAATTAACATATAAGCAGTAAATCTTAGCACATCATTCAGCTTATTTAATTGTGAAAATGAAAAAAAAATATAGATCCTGTCCAGTTTGAAATCGTGCTAAGTACTTCATTTTCAAAAAGAAATTTGCTTGGTTTACATATACATACATATACATACATATATGTATACAAAGGGTTTTGGAGCTCAACATGATTTTTCCAAATTTTTAAATAAAACCATTAATGTTGAAAACAATCGGTGCGCAATGGTTTTTGGGGCAAATTTGATTTCTAGTGGTGATATCGTTATAAAAATCGCATAAAAAATAACAAAAAGAATTTGAAATAAAAGGTTTTCTACTTTTATACATACATACATGTATGTAAATACCTGCAATATCAATAATCCATGAAATATCAAGATTTGGTATAGATAAGTTTTTGAATTATAACGAATATATCGGATCCTTTTTATCCTTTACCTGACATAACTACTTTGGTCGAGCTTATATGGAACCAGCGTTGAAAAATACTTCAATTAAAGACATCATTGTAAAATTTCTTTTTCGAAAATTCTCGAAAAATATAGTAAATTAAAGATCTCAGATATCGCCAGCAACAGTGCGGTCTTTTTACATACGAAATACAAAAATAATTACCTGTTTTTGTCATTCTTTCCAAGGGGCTTACCATGAATTGTATTTGTCCTAATATAATTGACCCAATTCGCAGTTAGTTCTCTGGATAAATTAAATTTTTTTAATAAATGTTCCTAACTAAATTTATATATGTATACTAACCCATTAAATAATACATACAGATGGCATTAATATGTATTCACGTTTAATTTAATCTTTTAAAGCATGGCCTGCCTGCAAGATGAATTCGGACACCTGGGACTAGCCACAACCGATTTGCCATTCAAATCAGCTGATCTCGATCTCGATCTGCAACGATCTCCGCCTCGTCATCATAATAATTATGCTGAGATTACGGATAGCAGTGCCGAGAATACAACGTGCCAGCAACAACGTGGAATAGCCGGTGCCTTTGGTCATCATCATCCGGATAAACCGATTGGCTGGATGTATGGCCTATTGGGATGCATGAAGCCTGTCCTATCTTTTATTGGCAAAGCTGGTGTCATTGAGGTGAAAAATCAACGAAGCGAAGATTGGGAAATACCATTTGAATCCATCACAGATTTAGAATGGTTGGGCAGTGGAGCCCAAGGAGCTGTCTTTAGTGGCAAATTAAAAAATGAAATTGTGGCAGTTAAAAAAGTCAAAGAACTGAAAGAGACAGACATTAAGCATTTAAGAAAATTGGATCATGAGAATATCATTAAATTCAAGTGAGTACAATAATAATGAAATGAACAAAAATTTGAAAATTGGTTTTGAACTGTTTTTCTTTGTATATTTTTTGTTATTTTCAGGGGCGTTTGCACTCAATCGCCGGTATTTTGTATTATCATGGAGTTCTGCCCATATGGGCCATTACAGAATATACTCAAGGAGGAGCAGGTCATGTTGCCGTCCCGTTTGGTCTCTTGGTCCAAGCAAATTGCCCTGGGTATGCAATATTTGCATTCCCATAAAATAATACACAGAGATCTCAAGAGTCCCAAGTGAGTATTAAATGGAAAAAATTGTTAACTAACAAAAACTAACAAGAAACTTTTTGTTTTTCTTTTGTTTTTTTTTTTTTTAGCATCCTGATTAGTACAAACGAGGTGGTTAAAATTAGTGATTTTGGCACAAGTCGCGAATGGAATGAGATTAGCACTAAGATGAGTTTTGCCGGAACTGTTGCCTGGATGGCTCCCGAAGTGATACGTAATGAGCCATGCTCCGAAAAGGTAGACATTTGGTCATATGGCGTTGTTCTATGGGAGATGCTTACATGCGAGATACCGTATAAGGATGTTGACTCATCGGCCATTATTTGGGGCGTTGGTAACAATTCGTTGAAACTTTTAGTGCCCAGCACTTGCCCGGAAGGCTTTAAGCTGTTAGTGAAACTTTGCTGGAAAAGTAAACCCCGTAATCGTCCCTCATTCCGGCAAATACTCTCACATTTGGATATAGCCGGTCCAGAACTTTTACGCAAAACGGAAAAGCAATATTTCGAGACACAGAAATCGTGGAAAGAGGAAGTACGCTCACATTTAAAGGAGATAACACAGAATGGCACAAGTATACACAAATATGAGCAGGATTTGATAAAGAGACGAACGGCCGAATGGCGACATGCCCAAGATATACGTATGGTTTATGAGGATAAGTTACAAAAGACAAATCAATTATTTTTTGAGCTAAGCGAATGCATGTCCCAGCTGCAAGAGAAGGAAAAAGAAATTGCCGAGTAAGTTCTTCATCTCTTCCCCCTTTCTCACTCTCTCTCTCTCTTTCTCTCTCTTTAAATACTAAATACATAATTTTTTTTTTCCAACACAATCTTAGGCGTGAACGAAAATTGCCAGGTGGTGTCGGGAACGCTGTCGTTGGATATAAACCAAATCGACGTCTGGGCAATACGTTTAGGAAAATGCAACATTATCGCCGGCGATTGAATGCTCCACCACCAACTGCAGCGATACAATCGTCTACACCAGATCCAGAAACAACGCCAGAGGTGAGAATTTACGTATATTAAAACAATGAGATTATAATCTTATCATTCAATTTTACAGTCACCCGTCAAATGTGTACTCTATGCCCAACTGGACAACAATTTGCAACCTAAATCGTATTTGGGTAACATCATCGCTGGAAATAATGTTGTCAGCGGCAGCGGCACAGGTGGTAGCATAATGGGTAAAAAGACATTCCGACATCGACGAAACGGTTCCGGCTCATTGGCCGGTGCACCGCCAAAATATAGTCCCACCCGTGATCGTCGCTATCAGAGTGAGCCCGAGAATCGTAAAGTTCAGCTAGTTGAGCGACAAACCCAAACAGATGCCATGGATGTGAGTGAGACGGATATAAGTCCTAGTGGTGAAGTGCCGCCGGCGCCACCAATGCCACCGCCACCCAATCATCGCCAGCTGCCGTTGCAATTGCAGCGTGTACAGCAAATGGCTCAGGCTCAGGCTGAAGCCAAGGCGAGAGCTGCCACTTCCTCACCGATAAATGCGACAACTCCGTCGAACGGCAATTCGTTGAGTACAAGCGAATTAACTTATCAGGATGCATGCTCTAGTCCCGATCAGCTACTCGATGATGTTATGAATAGCAACGAGCGATTGGATATGACCGATTGTTGTTCGGATAATGAGAATCTTGAGAGATTGGGACGCAAGGTAATTGAGTTTATCACCGAAAATCGCTTGTCCATACAATCCAATACGAATTCATATACGAACACGGAGAATGGCAATCAAGGAGGAGGCGATAAATCACTGGATACGCGACTGGAGTTAAGACAGAGTCCCAGTCTAAGCAGAAGAAGGTCCCACTCGACTGAGAATGCCAATGGAGAGACGCAGGAATTGGATCATGATCAGGATAGTTGGTCCGATGAGGAGGGCGAGGCCACAGACTATAAATATGCGCTAAGAAGAAGGAGGTAATTTTCCATTTACCTCTCACTCACACTCTTCTACTTTGCTACACACACACACTCGCTCTATCTCTTTCTATTTGACTTCGCTCTATTTTTCTAAACTGAGTTTTTGCATTACTTTTTATGTTTCTATAGCATTGGCCGGTTACCCATTGGTCGTGGCATGCGTCCACGTCGCAGCTATAAGGCTCCTTCTCTGATGTCACAAAAAATAGCCATACATAAACGTAATGTGGTCATAGTATCGGATGAGGAGGAGAATACATCCGAATACAGTCATTCGCCAGCTTCCAGCCAGCACTCAACACTGGAAAGCAACACTGATATGCCATCGGTTATGAAGCAGCAGCAGCAGCAGCAGCAGCAGCAAAAGAATACTGTCTCCACCTCCACTTCAACCAATAGCTCTAGCGAACCCGAAGAGGACGACTCAAGTGATTCAAGTGAAGAGGAGGAAGAGGAGCAGGTGGTAATGGATAAACGGCAAACGAAAAAGCCTGAGGCAAGTGCTCCGATTAGTTCAATGCCTATGGGAGCCATACGTAGCAGCGATATTATTTCCATTCCCACATTTGAGGCTGATGGAGCTGTTAATATGGTTTAAACTTAGATATAAATACATATATACACACACACACATACAGACACACACACACACACACACGAAAGGAGAAAGAAAACAGACACACTATTAACTATAGATGCAATTTTTGAATTCTATATGGAATTTACATTACAAAAATCAAAGTCAATCGATTTTTGATGCTGGGGTAATTAATTATTGTCATTATTTTGTACTTACTTTGTCGGCATAGAAAGACTTTAATGTCTGCATGTTCCATATAGAATTACCAAATTGATTAAACAACTATCTCTATATACATACATACTTATATATACTCAAAAAAAAAAAAAAACAACAAAAACAAATTCAAAATCTATGGTATTAACTAATTCCAAACAAAGATCCAAAGGATGGGAGAGTAAAAATGAACAAATTGCTTGCTTTCCCACTTTGAATCTTCATGGAATTTGTGTGGAGGGGTAATCGTCTTTAAAACGTTGATCGTTTTAAAGGAATCCGAAATATATAAATATATATATATATATATACCCGACGATAAAGGAACACTAAAGAAAACAAATATTAAAACTTCTCAATGTCTGCTTTCAAAAACAAAACAAAAACAACAAAAAAATTATACATGTTTCTACTCTACTCTATTTTATGGCTAAATTTGATTTTGCATTATCATACTCTAACTATTTTGTCTGTTTATTTTTGTATATGTTTTTTTTTTAATATATTTTTTTTTTTTTATTTTATTCTATTTAAGCCTCTGCCTTTGTAATATACTTTTGACAAAACAAAATATGAAATGCCGTAATTGTACGTATATATAGATATAAACACATATATATATATATATTATAGAATTAAAATTTTAGTCAATAAGTCGCATTAGTTCCCCCCGTAATACACCTAAGAGCTTAAACTACAAAAACAAAAAAAAAAAACGAGATAAAAAAAACGCCCCGCTCTCAAAAAGCAACTAGCAATCATGAGAAAATTCAGATAACGAAAACAAAATAATATATAATACACAAAAAATATATACATAGAATTGGCGGCCTCAGGCAACAATTTTTTATAGTAGAAAAATGATGAAAAATAACGCAAAATAGTCAGGGATATTATTCATTTTAATTTTTGTCTTTATAAATTCTTGTTTTTTTTTTTTTACATTATTAAAATTATATAAAATAGTTTCCAAATTGCACAAAATTCAATGCTTCAGTGCCTTAAAGCAAAAATTAAAGAAAAACAAAAAAGAAAAAGAGTGTAATGAAAACCGATATGGTATACCCTTGCGTATCAAGGGTAACAAAGCATAAAGCAAAATTCTATGAAAATCAGCAGTTTATGGCTTTGAGACAGAGATGAAAGATGAAAATGAAAAAGCCTTCATGAAGCTTACAAATTTAAATTAAAAAACAAAAAAGAAAAATACCCCCTACCTACTTCCACAAAAAAAAAAAGAAAAAAAGAAAATATTTCTATATACACCCAATATATACACACACTCACACATATATATCGATATGTGCTATATATATATATATATATATTTACACACTTTAGAGTTGAATGTTTAGCCTAAAGTAAGTTGTGTGCGACATACAAATTTCTCTAATCTATGTATATGTAAATGTACACGTCCTCCTCGCTCCCGGGCCCAGGCTGCGCCCACCCCTCCTCATTCCCCCGATTAAGTTTAAATTTAACTCGACTCTTACGAATTAGCAATAATAATAAAAATGAAAAGAAAAACAAACAACAAAAAAAAAAACATCAAAAAACACAACAAAAAAATAAATAAAAAAAAACTCTAAAAGTCAAAATTAAAAGTTCTTTTTTTTTGGCAACCTCAAAAGGGCTTAACTAAATTTAATCGCTACTTAAAACGTTACATAATTATGGGAATAGCTCTTGTTTCAGTGTAATTAGGTAAGTAAAAGCGAATTTATTTAAGGAGAATTAAACTAAAAGTTAAGACAATTTACTTTCAAAAAATAAATTCAAAAATAAGACGGGAACATCTCTAATGCAAGTTTTAGCTTATTTAGTCATAGACTCGTCCTATAAAATATCCGAATAAATAATTTTATTGGCGGATCCTCTGTAGGAGAAGGACCTCGCGGTATCAGAGCACAGTTTAAATATTTTTGATCACTGAAAAGTTAATTTAATCTTAATTGATTTATCCAAAATAGACCAAAATAGGTAATTTGAAAGAAAAAACTAAAAAATTTAATTCGAAGAGCTCTGCTACAGCCAAATAAGTAATTTGAAAAGAAAAACATTTAATTCGAAGAATTCTGCTAATTTTTTAAAATATTTAACTTTAACTTGATTTTCGAAATAGATTTTTCATTTTAATATGCAATATTAATTTTAAATGCAATGCGGAATATATATCACTCTAATTAATAACTTATCTTTTCAAGCGAAACAAAAAATATCCATTAACAGCAAAGTAAACTTTAATTTTATAAAGCATTAATTTAGTCAATTTTTGGGATATTTATAAAATTCATTTCTTTTTTTCAAGTTAAAATAATGTCGAGGATCTAATATTTATACCCTTGCAAAAAAGGTATATTAATTTAGCATCTCCGACCAAATAATGTATATATATTCTTGATCAGCGCGATAGCGTCTGTCCGTCCGCTAAGATCGACGCGAACAGTGACCTTTATGAATAACTTCATTAACCTTTGCCAGTTTTATATATTTATAAATGACTGAGCCAAGTTTTATCAAGATCGGGTGACTATATCATATAGCTCACATAGGATCGGTGGTGAACAGTGACTTTGTTTTTTTTACAGTGACTTTGTTTTTATTGTCATAAAAGTTAATATTTATCAGGTTAGTAAACCTCCTAATGTTTGTGCCGAATGTGATCAGAATCGGATAACTATATTATATAGCTGTCATATAGACAGACGATGAAATGGCATGCTGTATGCTTTGCATGTCGCTAGCCTAAGATTATAATCCGTTCTTTCGCGGGCTTTTTAAATAAAACGTGTTTTTAATAAGGGAAAATTAACAAAAAGCTTGCAAGGGTATACAAACTTCGGCGCGGTCAAAGTTGGCCCTGTGTTTTACCCATTTTTAGCCACTGTTCAACATTTCGAACAGTATGAAAGGAAATTATACAGTTAATTAGTTTGGTTTGTCAATTTTTAAGATAAAATACAGTTTTTTCTCAATTTTAGTTTTTTCGGGGTCTATTTGGGATTTTAAAAATATTTTAATTTGAGATATTTCATATAAAATATGTTATACAACATCAACAATTTTAATTCAAAAATAAGTCTTAAATTATTGCAAAGAGTGTAGAATATTCCAAAATAATTTAAAATTTTAATTTTAATTTAAAAAATAAATTACAAGGTTAATAAAGTAAAATTTACTTCGAATAAATTTTCAAATTGACTTTTAAAATTAAATAGGTAAAATTTTTTTTAAACCATAGATTTAAGTTCATTGTACCATAAAAAAGTAACATTTTAAAAACAAACCAGCCAAAAATGGGTTAATCCCATTTTAAAAAAATGCTAATGAGATGTAACTTTTTAAAATCGTTTAAAAACTGAGAAAAATTAAAAAAAAAAAAAGTAATAATGTTAGAAAATTTTTTGCAAATCGTTTGTGGCCAATTTTCATTCATGTTTCAACTTTCACATTGAAAAGTAACTTTCTAATTTCCATTATGATCCCTGACTTATATATTCAGATGTTTGGATTGCTACAGACCCAGCCCTGGTTTAGTTCGCCAAATTTAAGATGTCAAGCATTTGAGGGTTAAAAAACGTTTCATTTGTTGGGATCTGTTCATTGATTTGGAGTGGGGTTAATAAATAATAAATATGGCGATATAAATGATTGGATAACTTACACATTAGGGTCGGGCAGACTTTACTCCAAAGTTATTATTCTGCAAATGCATATGTATATACAGACAAACGATTTAGATCCATTCTTGACAATATTATTATTATTATCAGTATTGTATATACATAGTTGTAAAATATGAGAATAATTCTGTACTAATATACCAACTTGGGATTCTTTCCAGATCCTGTTCAGGTGCCTAAATGGCTGAGTCTTTTGGAAAACTGTCTCTTTTCAACCGAGGACTGAACGTATAATCAAAGAAGGTACATTTTGATTGTCTTGTAAACTTTGTTGCATATGTTTAGGAGTATAGAAAACACGAAATTGTATTATGGCTTCCACAAATTGTCATTTACTTCTAGAAATTTTGAGTTTCGGTGGTATATAAAATATTACAATAATAAAAAAGAAAAAATAATTAATTAATAATGTGATTAATTAATTGCTTTGATTTTCACATTCGAGGAAGCTCTCAAAACGGCGACAAGACTCATCCAGACGTGTGCGTAGCATACGCAATGCCTTCGTTTCCCTCGAGTCAATCATGTGGCACACCACCTTCGATTGACTGGGAAACGGGACGAGTCCCGCCTGGCCACAATCCAAATCCAGATGACGAAAACGATCAATGTTACAGGTGCAGCCATCGAAGACATAGTACATGGACAGGGATTTGATTTCTTTATTGGGCGAATGCTTGAAGACCACATAATTGCCCCAGGGTGTCATGGTCAGGACACGGCCAGCAACTTTAAAAGCTGAACTCAATAGACGTTGCAAACTCTCGACGGTGCCACTTTCCGAGCCAACCACTGCCAGGACATGAGGATTTCGTGTAAATCCCGGATAATTGAGCTTTGCTGAGCAATGCTGGGGGACTTCTGCTTGCTGAGTGGGATTCATTCTTGTGGGTTTATCTTGACCACCTTTACACCAATGAGAATCTTTTTCGGCAGGCTGCTTGGAGTCCTTATTGGACTCCACTTTGAATTTTCCGACTACAGAGGGATAATGAATCGTTGGCTTGGCACCATTATACTTATTATTATTGATATCTTGAGGTATTTCACTTGGAGGAGTTGGCTCTGCTGAGTTGACAGCATTCCCCCCCTTAGTTCTCTCTTCTGCGGCACCCTGAGATTTTATCTGCACAGACATTTCTTTCTTCTCCTCGTTTGTAGGTTTGACTTGCTTCGGTTTTTCTATGTCGTTTTGTTTTCTGGGACTGTCTTGGAATCTTTTGGCCATGGCAAAGGTTCCACCCAAACCTTTTCTAAGAATGGTCGTCGTCCTCATGGGTTTGACTATCTTTGGCGTTGAAATTGTATTTTTGCTCTTGGGTTTGGATGGTTTTTTCGGTTGGGTAGCCGATTTGGGTTGACTATTGGAAAGAGCAAGGGAAAATGCTTGGGACTTGCGCATTTTCTGCTCTCCTTCTGCATTCACTTTTTCCCTTGGTCCCTCCACAGAAGCATAATCATCGTCATCATCATTGTCACCTTCGCCAAAGTACTCACCTTCCGAAGAGTCCAACAACTGGAGATTCTCCACTGAATGTGAAATTGTTTTATCCATTATTTCTGCCTCATAGTCGCTGATATCCATTAAGGATTTGGCACAATTTGTGGTTTCCTGCTGTTGAAAACAGATTCTCTCGTCCAACGATTGCACCTCAAACTCCTGACCCTTGGCCACCGGTTGCAGGGCATAACCCTTGGGACATTCGGCCAGATTTCTGATCTTAACTACATGTATATAAAATTGACTCTGACGATTCGATGCTTTGAGCACCTGCTGGAATACAGTGAGCATTGTATTCAGATCCCGAAACATGCGAACTGTCGCCCATTTGGCATCCAAGGGCTTATCCTCCTCCACATGTGTGCCCATCACATGATGGCGATACGGATCGAGAAGATAATAAAATGAATCCTTTAACCAAATTGCATACATTTGATTATTAATTTGGAACAGACAGTTCGAGAATTCTTCCAGTGAGGCGCGAATGTGATGCTCAAAGTTGGTGCCCTGTGATAATTAAAATTTAAAGTTTATTTAGAACAAAAATAAGAAAAATCTAAAACGATCTACAAGCTTCACCCAAAAGCGTCATTTTGCTTATAATCGATAACAATAACTGTTATCGAATAGGTACCTGTTGTTACTGGTTCCTGGAACTTAGCCTACATATATTTATCTCTTTCACACTGATGTGAACACGGCTAAAATGGCAATATGTGAATTTGGTTCTTACCTGTATACGAATGCCGCAACGCCAATCGGAGAGACGAATATTTGGTATTAGCTTTAACTCAATCACAAACTGACCCAGACGCAACTGTGTGGGAAATGTATCCAGATCAATCGGATGAGTTTTCACCCAGGATTCGGCCCACAGTGATCGACACAATTCGACGCCATAGCAAATGAGTTGGTCCAACATATTTGTATTCCATGTAGCCGGATGATCAATTTTCGATGCCAAAATGGCGGCGACGCCCACCATCAGGGCACTGCGATTTTTGAGCGGTTCATTGGGATTCGTGGACAAATGAAGATTACTCTTCAGATAGGCATAATTCTTGTCAATCAAACGGAACTCAATCGAACGTTGTTTGGCATCTCGTAGAAATACACGGCCATCCGGGGTAACCAATCTCATGACGACCAATTCACGTATTGTGAATTCATCTTGTGGCTGAATGCCACTCAAACTGCTAGCCAAATGGACAACGTTATCGATGCTCTGGAGGCACACCAACATGGCCACACCCTGGTCATTTACACTGGACAAATCGTCTTTGCGCCTGCCCTTCACATCCAATACGAAATAGGCATGACGTCGCCGCTTCCATATCAGCAGATGGCCCACCTTGGTCAACAAGAGGCAATAGCTTCCACTGCGAAAGAAACTCAAAAGTATGGGACGAAGATTCTTCATAATATGCCGTGGCTGTTGTTCCGCTGGTGTCTGTGCGTCGCCCCAAAACCGTGGCTCCAAAGCCAATGTAAAGGTGTGTCCCTCCAAGGTGAAGGTTCGCTTCACCCTTAGCTCGGCATCGGTGTATATGGTGGGCTGACGAAGTAATGGATTGTTATCGATTGCCTCCTCCTCGCTGGTCTGATTGAACAGCTCAGCTCCCTCGTGCAGCAACATATCGATCTTTTCCGCCGTCCAATCTCCCTCTGGTAGGACATAGATCAAGGCGAATGCCTTCAAGTAGGTGGCGAAATTGAGAGCATCTGCCTCATCTCTCTTCATTTCATTGACATCACGTTCAGAGGACTGAACTTTGACATTGGAACATACCAGACCCACAGCCTTGCCCACCGAATCGGCCTGGACGCGAGAACGATTTGGTATACTCAATTTCCGATGGCACTTAGAAGGCTCGAGATAGGCTGCATCCTGAGGATTCGCACTGTAATATTGATCGCACATTGGCTGGGAGAAATAACTGCAAAAGCTACCCCAAAGAGACATATTTAAGAGATGCTTGAAAGGATGTCCGCCCATTGGTTTAAGTTACCTGCGACTCGTGTCACTCTGACTGAATCGTTTGCGACAACAACTGGGTAAACTGGAGGGACGACAAAGACCGCTCGATAGCCGGTGGCTGGAACTCCTTTTACTTTTGGCCATATTTGCCTCCCACTCTCTTGGTCCCTTTTGGAAAAGCAATATTGTCTTTTCTTTTTTTTCGTAGATGTTTTTAAAAAAATAAATAGTACACTAACACGAATTTGGGCATATGTATATCAAATGAAATTTCCATGACAAATAATGAAAATTTTGCGATCATTTTCAGGAAATGTTTTAGCGGAAAGCAAAAGCACAGTCCAAGTGATGGCAAAATACACCGCGCGTCATTAGATTAGATCACGTTGTTGAGTAAATTTAATTACAGCCAAAGTAATAGAGCAAACGTAAAATACCATATAATTCTCGAAAGATTTTAATTTTTAATATGTTAATGAATAACAAAAAAAAAAAAAAAGGAAATTTTTTAAAGTAATTTTGCTTGAATGATCTATCAACATAAATATTTTGAAAAATATCTTTTTACCAAAGTTTAAAATAAAAGAAATTTGCATTTTTCCGAATTACCAGAATTTTAAATACGTACATTTAATTTTAAACGAAAAAGATACATTTCAAGTCGGTCAAAAAATGGTAAAAATAATGAAATTTGAATGGTCAAAAGTCCTCTAATGGTAATATGACATCGTAGGATCCAAATTGCATTACCTCGAAACAAATTATCGTGTTAACTGTATAGTATTCAAATTAAACAGTATTTTAAGTTTTTTTTTTTTTTAACAAATCCGTTCTTTCAAGTTGGATTTGAGAGTTTTTATCAGCTCCAACTGGACTTGGATTTTATTTATACTCGGTTTGAATACATTTGGATCATTTAGTATACTCTTTAGAGGTTGCTAGTAGATTTGGGGTAGTCTAGAAGCTCTATTCTCGATATGGTATTTATTTAATTACTTACTTAGGCCCTTAATTAATGTCAATCGATTTAGGCATTAGACAAGGGGTTGATCTAACTTGATGACGTGCAGTGTATGTGCTAGTTTCTTTATAGATATTCCCTTTACATACATTATATTGAAAAATCTATTTCCTAGGAGCTTGTTTGATTTTAAAAATCCAATTTTTAGTTTTTAATCTTACGACTTTTTTTTAACTTTTTAACGTATTTACGTAAGCAATTCTTATTGTTATGTTAATTTAAACAAATGAACGCATAATACAGACACACAAAATGACATAAATTTAATTTATAATATATTTTATCTTTGCTTGTTTTTTTTTTTGTTTGTATTTAAATTACATTACTTAATTAAGAGGATAGAGAGGATGTAAGGGGCTGGGGCGTGTTAGAACGAGAGAGGATTAGGAGAAAGAGGAGGGAGTTCTTAGAGGATGAGTACACAGGGCATCCCCCCCATTAGTTTTTACAGTTAGTTCGCTGTCAATGATGTCACTCTCAACATTCCATGGCCAGGGAATTGGAGTTCTCATTCAGAGCCTTAATGCCATTCTCCATGGGCATTGCCAGGCTATTGTCATCATCGGGTAGATTTGATTCCTGTCCAGCATGCTTATGCGATGTGGACGGAGCATCATCGTCCATCATCATTTGATTGTCCTCGTTGTGACCGTTGGTGTTGCCATAATCCCAATTGATCTTAAAGCGGGTAACACGAGGCTTACTGGCCAAAATGTTGCGCGTTAGCTTATCAAACAATGGCTTCGGCGGGGGATTTTCACGTAGCTCCTGATCGGCATAATCATTGTTCACATAATAGCCAACACGAACAAATTCCTGGCCACGGTATGAGCAAGTCAGCAGTATGATTGTCACACCGACGGCATCCGGTTCTGGGATTTTACTAACATCTGGTGGATCGGCCTGAAAAACGAATATATGACGCCCCTCGGGCACCGGACCAACATATATGGTGTCCAACACTTGATCATGCTCTTCGGATTCAGCCGAACCCACATAGATCATTTTCCATTCCAGATCCTCTTTCAGCTCCTCAATGCACTCGAAAGTCAATTCAAATTGAAATGGATTCAAAAAGCTGCTGGGATTATCCAGAACCACGACATTGGTGATGTGCACCTTGGCCATGGCTTTACTATTGTTGCTGCTGCTGCACTGACTGTACCTGGATGGAGATCACAATGTTAAGACTTCTTCGATTGCGTCTGCTGAGATGACACACAGCGGCGTCCCGTTTTGCGGAGGGCTTTCTACTTTTTGTGCAAAATTGTTTGGTGGCAGCAAGAATTTGTTTGAATTTGTTGCACTAGCACTTTGGCGTAGTTGTTTCTTTGTTTTGTTGTTTTCGGTTATTATTTAAGTTGTTTATTTTTATTAGCGCTTGCGGCAAACGTTGATTTTTGGCGGAAATTTTATTGTCAAAATGATTCCTGCTTCTCTATGGAAAATATTACAGCTGACTGGCTTTCCCGCGCTTAAGAGTGACCAGGCGAGTGTCAGTCACATGGTATCGTTATCGTTATCGAAACGCGCGAGTAAAGGCCGAAACGCGAGAGTATAGGTCGAAACGCGTGAGCAATGGTATAAAACGCGTGAGCAAAGGCAACGCTGTGCGCTCTGCATGCTGTCAATTAATTAACAAAAAGTTTTTGTTAAATTTTTTTTTTTGGTTGCCACACTCCATAAAAAACGGAGTCAAGTGCAGAAAGAGCTAGGCAAAGAGTGAGAGAGAGACAGAGTGAGAGGGAGTTAGTGTGTTATTAAGCTTAAAGTTAAATCGATTCCGATTCCAATCAGAATCCAAAATGAACAGCAAATATACGCACATTTTACAACGGGAGTTTCCGGCCATGGATACCGAATTACTTGATTACATTGGCGGCGTGTTGACCGGTGGCGATGAGGAATTCGAGACTGGCGATGATATATTCGATGCTGTCGGCGATATCCTGCAGTCGGTCGATGGCGAACGAAGTGAGGACAGCATTAGAGGCATCTGTGAGGAATTCCTCCAGATAATGAGGAATGATTCGAAAAACGTGGAACGTAAAGTGCTTAATGCTCCGGTGAATATTGAGGAGATGGCCAAGAATATGGAGCGTATGGATAAGGATATGCAAAGCATTTGGGTGGTCAATAAGGATGGAGCTAATGTAAGTGAATGTAAATTTCCACCACAGTACATAATAACTTTTGATCCTCTCCTCGAGTAGAAGGTGGACTCGAAGAAACTGGAGAAAGCCGAAGCCAAATTGCAGCAGAAACAGGAGAAACGGCAGGAAGTAACCAAATCCGGGGTTGTACCGGTGGCAGTTAAACTGCAAACGGCAACTGCCTCTCAGGTTACAAACAAGAAGAATACAAAAATGGATCAGAAGGGTCTTAATCGTTCCATGGATATCAAAATTGAAAATTTCGATTTAGCCTTTGGTGAGAAGTAAGTAGACACACACACACACACACAGACGCACAGAAGACTGAGTCAACTGATCCTATTCCCTTTTTGCAGAGTTCTACTGCAAAATGCCAATTTGCTGTTATCCTTTGGTCGTCGCTATGGTCTGGTTGGACGCAATGGTCTGGGCAAGACCACACTATTGCGCATGATTGCCGAGCGTCAACTGCAGATACCCTCACATATATCGGTTCTGCATGTGGAGCAAGAAGTTGTCGGCGATGACACATCCGCTGTGGACAGTGTCCTTGAATGTGATACGGAAAGAACGCGTCTCTTGACACGTGAAAAAGAGATATTGGCTGCTTTGAATAGTGGTCAAGTGCAGGATGCTTCGCTCTCCAATGAACTGAGCGAGACATATGCAGCCCTGCAAAATATTGAGGCTGACAAGGCGGTGGCTCGTGCATCTGTGATATTGAAGGGTCTGGGCTTCGATGCCGACATGCAATTGAGGCCAACGAAATCATTCTCTGGCGGCTGGCGAATGCGTTTGGCCTTGGCTCGCGCCTTGTTCTCCAAACCCGATCTATTGTTGCTCGATGAGCCGACCAACATGTTGGACATTAAAGCTATTATTTGGCTGGAGACTTATTTGCAGAGTTGGCCCACCACAATTCTGGTGGTGTCTCACGATCGCAATTTCCTTGATACAGTGCCCACCGATATAATACATTTGCATGGCCAAGAGCTTGAGGCATATAAGTAAGTTTAAAAAAAAAAATCATTTTTAAAATTTCCATAGTCAAACAATAGATTAGAAAGTCCAAAAGAAACCTCTTGCCAGACGAACACCTTTAACCTAAAATGAGCGAGACAACAAGAATTTGTTACTGCATACAAAAGAAAGAGAAAGAAATTAACAATTAAGTGGACAAAGCAGTTATTGGAATTATGTTTTTTAAATTGAAGTTTGAAGTTCGTACCTACGAGGGCTGTTGAAAAAGTTCACGACCTCCAAAGTTAAAGCCGAAAAAGACATGCTGTTTGCGGCAAGGATAACTCCATTTAGGATATTCCGAAATTAAAATTTAAGCCGGCCTTCAGCAAAGATGTAATTCTTAATCTCATTCAGAAATTTTTTTTTTTTGAAAATATTACAAATTAAAAAAGGTATTTTTTCTTTTACTTCTTCAATGTTAAAAAAAATAATCAAAAAAATTCGTAAAATTCTTTACGTTTTTAGGATTGGAATAATAGAAATTCTGCGTTGATTGCATTTTGTTCTATTGAAATCGGTTCAGAATTGCCCCAGGTTCTAAAAACGTGTTTTCGAAAAAAACGCATTTAAAGTTTAAGTTTTGCCTCAGATGACGAGAACATTTCATATTTTCTAAAGTATTACAGTTTTTTTCAGTACTCCAAACAATAATTTAAGATTAAAAACAAAAAAAAAAAATACCCCTTAACCAATAACCAACATATAAGTTAAGGAATTATAAAGCAAATATAATGCATAGATATACATATATTATAATTGTTAAATCCAAACAAATCAAAGCACTAAAAATGACTAGTGATCGTTTACTTTCATAAGAATTCCTTACTCTAATTAAATATATTTGACTTTTTTTAATTTATATTATTTTAGGGGCAACTATGACCAATTTGAAAAGACCAAGACGGAGAAACTGAAAAGTCAACGTCGCGAATACGAGGCACAAATGGCACATCGCGCCCATGTTCAAGAATTTATTGATCGTTTTCGGTATAATGCAAATCGTGCCTCATCAGTGCAATCGAAAATCAAAATGCTAGAGAAACTGTAAGTATTATAAAGAGAATATTTATCTAAGTTTATATGTATACATATGTATTTAATATCTTGTCTGCAGGCCCGAACTAAAGCCGGTGGAAAAGGAAACTGTGGTTACACTTAAATTTCCCGAAGTGGAACCATTAAATCCCCCCGTTTTGGCTATATCGGAGGTATCATTTCGTTATCAACCAACAGATCCATTGCCCATATTTAAAGGTGTCAATCTATCGGCTACCTCGGATTCACGTATTTGTATTGTCGGTGAGAATGGAGCGGGTAAATCAACGCTCTTAAAAATTATCGTTGGACAATTGAGCACAATTTATGGTAATATTGTATTGCATCGAGGCCTAAGAATCGGTTATTTTGCCCAACATCATGTCGATCATTTAAATATGAATGTGACTTGTGTTGGTGTTTTGGCTGAACTCTTTCCGGGTCGGCCCGATGAAGAATATCGACGACAATTGGGCAGTTTTGGTATTTCGGGACCATTGGCATTACAGAGCATTGCCAGTTTGTCTGGTGGACAGAAATCACGTGTGGCCTTAGCTAAAATGTGTATGGGTAAGTGACGATCGATTTAATCATATGTTGTATTAATCAATTAATGTCAATTAATTACATGCTTCCATTATCTCGAATGCAGCGGAACCCAATTTCCTGGTGCTTGATGAACCGACAAATCATTTAGATATTGAGACCATCGATGCCTTGGGAAAAGCTATTAATGCATTTAAGGTGAGATTTCATATAAGATAAGATTATAAGATTCCATCGTAATTACTAAATATATTTGTCAAATAGGGCGGCGTTATTTTGGTATCCCACGACGAGAGACTCATCAAAGTTGTCTGTAAAGAGCTCTGGGTATGCGGTAATCGCACTGTTCGAGCCATTGAAGGCGGTCTGGATGAATACAAGCGAGAAGTGTACAAGGAGATTGAAGCCAACGGTTGAATATGGTTTACCTAGTTTGCCTATCAACCCCCCCTCCACCCCCTTCAATTCACATAAACTCTCATTTTTGTGTTTTAAACAATTTAGCAATAAATTTATATAATGCCAATGACGCGCAGGACAAAGATGATTGCAAAAGCCTTTTAAATGTTTACTATAAGATATTAGTTTCTCTAAAGGGCTAAATGTGTTCAAATTGTTTTCTATATCGATCGAGGCAAGATAACATTACTCACATTGTGTATTTAGTTTCCGATTCAAGTCAAACTTGCATTTAAGCCGATTCAAGGTCAAGGTTCTTTTAAAGGCAAAAGAAACCAAGAATTTCAATGACCATGTTATGTTTTCGAAGTTAAAAGTAGTTGGGAATTGCAACTGAATGAAGCTAAAATAGATTTACATCAATTGTCAAAAACTATCAAGATAACGAATTTTTTATAACTTTGACCTTTTTAATTTCCTCTGTTTAAATAAATAGTTATTCCTTTGATAAATTAATCTTAGATCAAAATTTTTTTTTAGAAATTTTTTCGGGATACTGTGTTCCCACTTTGGACACATTTCTAAAATAGATAATGGGTTAAAGGCTTTTGGTAGCTTTCTAAAATATAATCCTTTCTAAAAATTCACAGTCTTTGGTTTCCTTTTTCTTAAGTTCTATAACCTGATCAATGGGAAATGTATTGAACATAAATAAGTCTGGCTTAAAGCAAGAGGGCAAAAGTAAGGTGATAGAAGGTTATTTATGTATAAAGACGAACCAATAGAGGTTTACATAAGATTTAAAAAAATGTAAAATTTATGAAAACAATTATTATATTTCATTAATCTTTACGCAACAACATTTTCGGCACTTATGTTTGCTTAAGTTTCCTGCGAAGTTCAAAGAGCAGTAGGGTTAAGGCAGAGGCCACATTAAGGCTATCCGTCCCCTCGGCCAGAGGTATGTAAACACATTTACCTTTGTTCTGACCAACCAAATTCATGAAACTGCAAAATAAAGTAAGGAGAATGAAAATGTGTCATCACTTGATTGAACATCATTTATAGTCTTTTTTACCTGTAGGCCTCTGTGCTGACGCCATGACTCTCACCGCCAATGATGAGGATTTGATGACCATTTGGAGCCGCTGGCATATCAGAATACTCAATTGCTGTATGCTCCGCCAGCTTTTCCAGATTATTTTCTGCTATATAGACATGACAATTATCGGCTGCCTCTGGAGGAATTGTCAAAGCTAAATCATCCCAGGCAATGTCATCGCGTATGGGCAAACGGAATTGTCCACCGCAACCGCCACGCAAAGCCTTCGATTCCCAGGGATCACAGGAGCCGTGAATAACTACAACCTGATGGCAGGGAAGGGCGGCACAGGTTCTGATAATGCTGCCCAAATTGTTGGGCTCTCTAATGTTGTCACAGACCACAGTGATGGGGAGAGTAGATGATATGGTGGTAGTCTTATCAGTTTTTAATCCACTAGGAGAGGGACGCTCAAATATACCCATTACACCAGGTGGAGTGACCAATGTGGACCATGTTTTCAGATCATGCTGAGGCACTTTGTAGATCTTTGTGTGGGTCTTCTGTTGCGCCAAGGCCACTTCCTCTCTAAGCAAAGCGAGCTGCTCCTTCTGACTAAAGATCAGGGTCTGCATTTTGAGGCCACATGAGAGAGCTTCACGTATTAAACGTCTGC
The DNA here is from genome assembly GCA_018903935.1 of Drosophila insularis. Classification (NCBI taxonomy): domain Eukaryota; kingdom Metazoa; phylum Arthropoda; class Insecta; order Diptera; family Drosophilidae; genus Drosophila; species Drosophila insularis. The sequence continues at coordinate 5,868,273 of JAEIFP010000517.1, forward strand.
CTTCAATAATTATCTGACGGTTTTTGTCCCGCCGCTTGCGGGAACGTACTGTGATCATCAGAGTGCTCAGCAAAGGATCTTGCAGATTGAGACGCACAAACTCCAAATCCAGATCCTTGTCTCGAATGATTGTCGAAGGTGTGATTTGGGGCACAACACGTTGACTTGGCCGTGGTAGAACACCAGCAGTTGGAACAGTTTTTACCTGCGCTTTTCCCCCATCTCCTCCGCGACTTGCTCTAGATTTTCCAGCATTGTGCTTGCGTAAAGTCTCCCGCATGTTAACCGGCTCATGTTGTATTGAAGAATTCTCAAAGAGATTGGCTTCAATGTCCAGCGCATCTTTTATTTCCTTCGAACTGCTGCTGCTGCTGTCAAAGCGGTAGAGACTCAAGCAATTTGCATTAACCTGCCGGCTTAAGGAACGTTTTAGAATATTCGCTAACATGTTGTTTTTGCGGCACCTGAAAATTAATCGATACAACTTTATCGATGATACTTTATATCGATTAATGTGAATATCGATTGTTTTTTAAGCTCTATCGATTTGAAATTTACCGTACATTCCACCAAAATTGTACAGAAATACTTCGGCGTTTAGTTTAATTGTAGTAATTTTGTTTAAAGTGTAATTGATCACATATCTACTGTAAGTTTGTGTTAATTTGTTCATGGATGCCCCGAAATGAATTTGAAAAGGTTTCACGTGGATATTTTTTGATTCTAAATCGCAAGAGGTACATACATATGTTGTTAGTAAATAAAATTACTTTTAAGGTTATAAATCCATTTTAAAATACCACAACACGAAACAAATCTTCATATGTACATACTTATACAAATGTACATTTTCTACCCAAATCGAATTTCAAGTAATATTTTCCACACATTGACCTAATCACCACTAGGCAAGCATAGAAAAATTATAAATCATCTAAAATTCAATAACTAAAATAACAATTTAATACCGAATACCGAACTTACACATTAATAACCCCAAATAAAGTGTAAACTTTACTCACATATTTTTAAACTTCACTCTTCTTCAATTTGCAAAAAATTTATAATGTAGATATTAAAATATATGTACATATGTATGTATGTACATCCATAGGTTATTTGTAAACTCACTAGCATAATAATAATATTGCATATACACAATAAAATGGCCGGCGTAGGCAGCCTTGGCCCACGTCTTAGCGACTCTTCAAAACCAATCGGGGCTTCGGGCAGTGCATGTACCGTTACCGAAGTTCTAAACGCCCTAGCTTGTGGCCTGCTGGACATTTTGCACGCTAAGAGAATGATCGATTGGTCGGAGGGGGAGGGGCGAGAGAGAGAGAAAGAGAAAGCAAGAGCCAAATATTCGTATCGTGTAAAGAGAGATAATGGCAACAGTAACTGGCTCCTGCCAGTATGTGATTGAATGTGCCTGTGTCTGGCTAACAACAGCGATACTTGCTTGAAGAAAAGAAAAGCTGACATTTAGAGCTGAATAGATCTTGAAAAGGTCGAAGTTTTCGATGTTTTAAAATAAAAAACGACAGAAAGAACATTGATATTCCTGGCATCCCATTTAAATGAAGTTAAAAATTATTTTAGAAACAAGCTGTAATACACCTTGTATGTGTATATGTCAATAAAAAAGCCGTTCTCTATCTATCGTCCTTTTTAATAACATACAATGTTATATTTGATAAGTAATGCGAAAGAATTACTCAATTAACAATATAACTGTCTCTGTGGTTTGGCTGAAACTAATCGAAAATTTAAATACATACTTATGACCAAATTATGAAGTGAAGTATAAAATCCATAAAACAAACCATGCTTAAGTAGATTTTTTTGAATCGAAAAAATCAAAATAAAATTCAAATTAGCTTGACTTAAAGCTTTTTTTTTTTAATTTTTAAGCATCAGCTGGCAAAAAAACTAGATCTAGCTTTATGTTAGCTAAAAGGACATCACAGCTCTGTCTCTCTATTACCTAGCAAGAGAGTCTGACGCTCTCATACAACGGTAAATATAACCGCAAAATGATTGATCTCAAGTTCGCTTGTTTCTTTTGCTATTTTATTCTTTTTATACCCTTGCAAAAAGGGTATATTAATTTTGGTCAGAAGTGTGCAACGCATAGAACGAAGCATCTCCGACCATATAAAGTATATATATTCTTGATCGGCACGACGAGACGAGTTCATATAGCCATGTCCGTCCGTCCGTCTGGTTCAACGCAAACTTCTCCTAGACCATAAGAGCTACAGAGTTGAAATTTTGCATGTAAGCTTGTATATGCTGCAGGCGTTGTATATCTCGGATTCAGCCGGATCGGACCACTATATCGTATAGCTCCCATACAAACGGCAAAGTCACGAACAGTGACTTTTCTCAATAACTTCGTTATTTTCTGAGCTACTGTCGACAAATTTAGGATTGGTGAGTTTATTACACTTGTAAACGACTGTGCCAAATTTGATTAAGATCGGATGACTATATCTTATAGCTCCCATAGGAACGATCGGTCAAAAACAGTGACTTTTGTCAATAACTTCGTTACTTTTGACGCAATTGGCATAAAAGTGAATATTTATCAGTTTAATAAACCTATTAATGACTGTGCCAAATTTTATTAAGATCGGGTGACTATATCACATAGCTCCCATAGGAACGATCGGTGAAAAACTGTGACTCTTGTTGTATTTTTTACCACAATTGAAGTTAAAGAAATTTGGTATGTGTGAAGTTGCAAGGGTATACAAACTTCGGCACGGCCGAAGTTAGCCCCGGCTCTTTGGTTTTAACTTCCATCAAGAACACATAACATAACCGTTTGTTCATACATCCATACCTATTTGTACATATGGGATATAAAAGGAAATATAATTAAGAATATTTAATAAAGTCAATGAATTCAGTCATTAAAATCATAATTACCATTATTCCCCAAAAAACTGACTTACCATCATTCACTAGTAACGAATATCCCTCGAGGGCCATGCACCATCAGAGCCTTGTTAAAAGATCACTATGATCACTGAGAAGTTAATTCAATGTTCTTTCATTGTTTAAACTTTATAGTATAGTAAATTGACAGCATTCTTAAAACATAAACTTTAAGAATCTAAAACTTTTCCAAATTTTTATGCGTGTACAAAAAGTGCTTATCCAGTAATCCTTAATTCCATGAAGATCTAATTTATTCAACTTTTGAAGTAAAACTAATGTCTTCGATTTCAAACTACAATAAAGTCTTTCAACCTAAATTTTTAAATTTTCTCGGGAAATAAATTTTTATCAAATTTTCGCAATCCGTTCAATTTTTTTTTTTCTCATTTCCAAGCTGACTGAAAATAAACAAATTTCACATTTCATTGATCCAAGCTGACTTAAAATAAACAAATTTCAAATTGAAATCTGTTAAAAGTTGGCGAAAATACAGCCTGAGGAAAATAGGGGAAATCATCAAGGTTTACTTTTAAAAATCTTTCAGTTTATGCATTAGAAAGTAAACTTTTAGTTTGCATTAAAACCTTAAAAGATAAAATTTGGCCAACTTTCGTAAAAAATCACGATTTCGTAAAAATTAAAGGTAAAAGGCGTAGTACAGGTCGAAATCCGATCCTTAGTGACTGTGAAAAAGGTATATTAATAATAAAGCAACCTGAGCAACTGAGTTACAGAAAAAGAATTAAACATGTAAAAATATTATTGGAAAGGAATAAATAAGATCAGGACAGGATTGTTTCATTAAAATCGGTTCAGAATTACGGGCTGTATCCTTGCCGCAAGTGCAAAAAAGTGGAACATTGCCTCACTAAAAACGTCATATCTCCTATTTACAATACTCCAAGGAATATTTTAAGCTAAAAAATAAAAAACAAAAAATAACGGCAACTTTAATATATATTATCTTATACACAAATGTACATATGTACATATAATATGATTTTATATAGAGGATTTTATTTTCTAATTGTTAAATTGTTTTGACGTTAATTCTGCCCAAATCGTTTTTATCAATTCTTTTTCTTGGCTTCCTTAAATTTTTAATTTATATTCTATATTTTTGTGCTTTATGTTGCTATTCACCATTTTCTTTCTCTTGTTTTGCCCGTTTTCGTCTGCTTTGGTATTTTTGTTGGTAGATTTTCCTTAAAATGGCCGTTAAGTTTGAAACGGCCGTTAAATTTGAAATGGTTTGAGGCACGTGTGTGCATTTTGAGACCGATACACATACGCAGGATAAACAAGGGCTAAAGTGGGACTAAAACAAAAGCTAAAACATAGATGATAAAATGTGGGACGAGGGGGGCGATTGTGGAAAGAGTAAAGGCGGATGGAATACACCCACCCATATCCATCCATCCATACATAAAACCTACACGCGGCCTGAAATTAATACGAATTTATGACAATTTGAAATGCATTTTCAGAGTTGCCGCTCTCGCCGCTCCTCAGAGGTCATAAAAGTTTTTATGTATTTGGATGTCAGCTACAGCTACAAACAGACTCTATCCTCCCACTCATACAGTTTTAGCCTCAAAAACAAAGCCAAAAACATGCGCGAATTTTTCTTGGCCCTTCTTCTTTTCGTCAAGTTTTTATGTCCCGTTCCGGCCGGCCACGCCTACAACATCCACAAGGCATATGTTTGATTTTTTTCTTTGACCGATTTTATGAGCCACGCACAAATTTGCAAGTCCATTCTCCGAGAGAAGCTTTTGTCTTACGAGCTGCCTTACAAATAAGTCCTTGCAGGATGCGTGGGGGTGAGGTGTGGGTTGTTGTTATAATTTTTATGGTTTCCATTTGCTTTTGGCACGTACTCTCGTATATATTTTCTCAACTCAACTCAACTCCGACTTCGTATTGCACTTTATATAACAATATAAAATTTCGTTGTTTTTTTTGTTTTTATTTTTACTTTTTAGAAGAGGAAGCATTTGTGTAGCTCATAAATATATTTAATGATATAAACGTTTCGGGGTTTTTGGAATCCTCTACCACCCCCGCCATTGATTATGCATTTTTATTAATTTGTCACAGATTGACAGGGATAGAGATTGAGAGAGAAAGTCCGGAAGGAGACAGAACAACGTACTTAAAATGGAAATGAAAATATATTCGTTGGGCAGTTATTATTTTTGTAGGTAAGGGAATGTAAACTTAATTGAGTCAATGAGAGGGTTGCCTAGAAGGTTTTTAAAAAAGTAAGCTCGAAAATTGTAAGCAAATTTGCCAATTCATTTGCGTTATTATTTACTTTTCCATTCTTTTTTCCCATTAGTTACAGTAGTTCATATTTGTATAATCTTTGAAGTAATAAGTAAAAATTAAAAAAAAAAAAAAAACAAAATTTCGCAACACTGAAAAAACAAAGAAAAAAGTACAAATATAAACTACCAAAAGGTTAAATGCGTTTTTGCATTTGCATTTCTCTCTTTTGCTTTTTTGTCGACCTTTTTTGAATTTTATCAAACCTTTATATGCCTGAGGCAATACATTATAATAGAGCATTGTTTTTTTTTAGCCATTTCCAACCATTTTAACTACTTTCAATCTTGTTTTTTGGTAACTCTTAAAAAAAATTGAATTTCATACAAAAGTTTTGAAAGTGTGTGAAATCTTTAGAAAAATGTGTTGCCTACTTTTAAGCCCACCCTCGTGTGGAACCCATGTAAATTAAATGATTTAATAAAAGAGAATTGAAAACATTTTAACAAAGAGCTTGGCGAGTTAAATTTTTAAGTTTCAATAAAAGCATAAATGAGTAAATGCTACCAGAGGGTTAGAGAGAAAGAGAAAGGGAAAATATACTTGATTCATTCCATTGAATTGAATTATTTGTTGCTATTTACTCAGTATAAGCATTTCAGTATAAGCAATACTTACTCAAAAACTACAAACTACTCTTAAGTTTCAATTTTAAGTTTTCACTTTTGTGAAAATAGAATTCATTGAAATAAATTTTTGTTACCTTCTCTCTCTCTCTGTATTTCTGTCTCTTTTAAAGTGCAACTAATGCGAAAAACAAGAAAATTATCACGAAATGCGCATCAATTGAAATTTTATCTTGCATTTCTATACGATGTTGTTTTTTTGTTTAAGTGAAATAAGCAAGAAGAACTAGGTTTTTTAACAACACTAAACAACAAAATAGGAAATTTATATAGATTTTTTTCTAACAACAACAACAACAATATGGTTTAGATTTTATTTTTTTGTACAATTCATCAAAAAAGTCATAAGTATATTTTCCAGATAACAAAATTTGGGTATTCTAGTGTAGTCTTTTGACAAAAACAGGTACCAAGTTTAGAGTGTAAAAAAGTTTGAAAAAAAAGAAACAAATTTCGCCGCATTGAACATTTGTTCGATTTGTTCATCGATTTGGTTTTCATATCTCTCAAGTTGCAGGATTAATTTATTGTTTTTCTTGTCAAGAACCAAAAGAGGAAATGGAAATAGAAATCGGAATGTATATAGATGGGAAAAGAGGTAAAAGGCATGCAACAATAGTAAATCTGTGTACTATATGGCCGAAAACTGAGAGCGGCTTTTATATCTTACGAAAGAAGTGTAATATGGGTGGAAGGGGTAGGGCAGACTGTGGGGCTAATAGAAGCCATTTTCTTTTACACATATTTAGAGAATTAAAAGAGATTTCCTTTTATTTTATAACAGCTTTCACAACAGCTTTCGTATTTGTTTAAGTCCTTTTGTGGTATTTGTTTTGAAGCGTATTTATATCAAAAATTTAAATGACAAGTTCTTTTAACTACCGTTTCGCCTAAGGGCCCAAAAAATCTCACTCTCATCAGAGTGCTATGCATGATATCCAATCCATGCTTTGTATTCAAGTTGTTTTTATCCGTGTTAGGTTTAATAGACAAGTAAATATTGCTATGGAAGAATAAGAAAATTTGGCACTTATTGTTCGATTTTTAGGCCAAAGAGTCGGACAAAGAGTCTCGCCTTATCGTGATTAGGTACTTAAAATAGTTGACTTTAAAAACAGGAAAAAATAATGTTTTAAATAAAATAAAAAATATAAGTTAACTCAACAGATAACTCAATTAAAAGAGTTTAAGTTATCAAAGCCTTGCTTTCCGACTCCTCCTCAACTTGCAGACGATGGCAGACTTTAAAAGTCACAAAACTTTATTTTACTGGAAGCAGTCTTGGCAGAGCACCAGAGCAGTCAAAAACTAAAAGTCAGACGAAAGAGGCTAAAACAAAACATTTAAATGACTGATGAAATAGCGGTGGGCGGTCGGGTGGGCGGTTTGGGTAAGCCGGAGAGCGCACAGACGGACAGAAAGGACAAAAACGTGAAGATTGAGATGAAGATGTATACTACACACATCTTATGTACTTTCCCACTACCGAGTACACAAAGAATAATTTAGTTTTTGGCAGCCGCAGCCTAATTGAAAGGTATTTGTTTAGCGAGTGCAAAATTTCACCGCCCCCAATGCTCCCTTTCCAACCATTTTAACTACTTTCAATCTTGTGTCGCGAAACTGAAATTATAAATTTTGTAGACAGAGGCAAACCTCAGAGACAAGAACATTTTCAAATGCTTTCTCCTGATGGGAGCAGACACTGTGGCAAATAGCAAAAGTCACACACGGAAGCAAACCGGAAACACACATATACAGGGTAACGATGCACGCAAGAAAGAGGCAGCAAGTAAGAGAGTGAGGTAAAAGGGTGGAACTGAGCTAAGACACAGCTCCAACAAAGAAAACGCGTAGTATTTATTTTTTTTCGTATTTGGTTTTTTTTTGCTGTTGAGCACGAAAAATTTTGCATATTTGTTTTTCCTAATTGGATTAATTTTGCGGAAATATAGTGTGGTACAGAAAAGTTTAGCGCTTAAGCGAAAATCAAGCGATTGTGTACACAGTTCTCTCTCCATTTGGACTAGACAAATTATTATGATGGTAAATTTGAAATAAACTTGAGTAATGTTCACAATATCGTCTACATACCAAATTTAGTTCATTTAGCTCTTATAGTCTCAAAGATTAAGATGTTCATACGGACGGACATGGCTAGATCGACTCGGCTGTTGATCGACTGCCTGTTACATACATTTTGACTATTTTAATATACCATAAAAAAAGTTTATTGTTTATACATTCATTTCCAAATTTCTCTAGTTTACCTTAAAGGTAAGAACAAATTTTAGAGACAATAATTCGTTTTTTTTATATATTAAAACTCTTCAAACTAATTTTCAGGAATTTTTTCGGATGGGTAGAGTAACTATTACCATTAGACCATTTTGGTTTTTTTTCTTTGTCGCCTGTGGGTAAGGGAAAAGTAACAAAAAAGTTGCAAGGGTATACAGGGCCCCGACCCTCTGGTTTTCTTGTAATATTTATTTAAATTGCAATTCTTTTTTATATATTCTGTATCGATATGCATCTTTAAATTGCTAAATATATGTGTACACATATATATATTTATATTTATAAAATGTATCTCTATTTGAAGTTCTGCTTTGTCTCGTTTTGCTTCGGTTTAGGTTTATCTGCAAAATTGAATTAATTTACCAAAAGTGACCATAAACTTATAAACAGCAATTTAATTGAAAAATTTTCCACATTTTTCCGTAACACCTTTAGGATGATGGGGCTGAAACTGCATGCAATTGCAACAAAAAACCACAAATATGATAAAAATCAATAAAATATTTGACAAAATGCCAAAATAACAACAAAAGTTCTCATAAACAAAACCAAAAACAGAGGCGAAGCAGTTAAAAGGCAACATAGAGTTGGCTGTTTAAGAGTTGGAATTAGTTGCCTTGCACTTTGGTTTAAGTAACTGTCGGATGGATTGAATGCATTGCATTGCTTTGCTAACACAATCCACATGCTCTCTCTTTTTATCTGTATGAAAAAGATACATTTGTATCTATTTTGTATGCACTTTGCGGTTGCGGAAATACTCACACAATCTTTCATTGTGTGCAAAAGCTACACACTAATAAATTTCGAGTTCATTTATTAAAGTTGCTGTAAAGTTGCCATCAAATGTCTAATCATGCCGGATTTGTGGTTATCTTTAGTCAAGTGTGGCTTACATTGTGTTTGTTTGTCTCACTATCTATCTCTCTCTCTCTCTCTCTTTCTCTGGTGTGTGTGTGTGTGTGGCTTTGTGTGTTAGTGCTATGTATCTTATGGATACAAAAACTTATAAGCCAATGCATCTACACAGTGTAAATATCTAATTGAGCGTATGTGCTTTCTTTTCAAGGGGGTATTTTAGTCTAGAAACACGAATTTTCGGATCACTATGATCACTATGGGAGTATATTCATCATTCTTTAATAGAATTATAAAACAAAAAACAAACTTTTAGTTACTTATGCTCTGTTAAGCCCTTTTACTTAAATCGAAAAATTATTTCAAAAATGGAGGAAAAAATTCAATTTTCCACTGATTTGTTGACTTAGAAAATGTGTTTGAAATGCAAAGAAAAGAAAATCATAAGTTGATATTTGCTCATGACATAAATGGACTGTTTTTTAGACTAAAATCCCTTCTCATTTCTTTAGAGTTAGCTTTAAAGTTAGTTAAGTCTTAAATTTTGTAATCATTCAATACTAAGGGCGGAATTGTTTTTATTGATTTACTTTTTGTTCTTCATTAATTACAGATATATCTAAGAATGGTTTTAAAACAAGCAATAACCTATGGGATACATGTTATTAAGCAGCAGAAATAGGTAAGAAATCTTTGATTAGATTACTTTTAATGATTTGTTACCATTGTAGCATTAGATGTAAGCCCCTTATTTGTATATCATTACACCGCCAGTGAATGCGATAATGCACAACCACTTACACACACACACACACACACACATACACATCGATATATACAAAACATAACATATACACACACAGACTTCTAACATAATACAAATAAACAAAATGCCACAAAATGTGAATGCTCAGCGATTGGTAAAGAGCTTAATAAAGGGGAAAAGGAAGGGAGTACTAAAAGGAATCGCATTGCATGTGTGTGTGTTTGTGTGATTCTATGGTTTTTTGAAGGGCGATTCTCAATAACATGTCAATACAAATATATATTTATTTTGGAATGAAGCTTTACTGTGCAATTTTCAAGCTAAATACCAGTAGCAATGAATAGCATACGAACAGTAGGTATTTGGAGTGTACTTTCTATTCAAAGTTGCAGTTGCAAATGCCTAGCCAAGTGGATAATTGCAATGGACACATAGCAAAGTGTTTGAAATTGTTGAAATTTTTAAACACACAATTTACTACATTCAAACTGTTGCAATCACAGACCAAAGATGGAATGTCAAAAATTATGAAAAAAAAAAACAAAAATTACTTTTTTTTAATTGGTCAATATAAATCAGATTGGTTAAACACTCAAAAAGTACTTATTATTTTACACTTTATCTGTTACACAAATCTGTTGAATTCAAGGAATTAAAATTATATTTAAAAGAAGTTCATGCATTTCTTCCTTTTTCTATTTACCTGCCCTTCCTTTAGGAGCTGGAGCTATTTAATTAAGTATAAAGGCTCGGCTACATAGTTGCCGTATCAAGTAAGCTTTAAATTTTTGCCCATAATAACATGATTTGTTTTGTTCTAGAAAGTATATTCTTTACTAATTTAAAGTTATCTTGGTAAGACAACATTTCAGTATTTATACATTTTTTTTTTTTAACTTTAAACACATGTTTCTCAAAATAATATCATTTAAATCAATGAAAACTTGATGTCAGTCAGTTTTTAGACCACCAATTTCAGAGCTGTAAAGGCCCTACCATATCTTCCAAGTTAAGAGTAGATAGGAATTCCAACTACATCCCCAGTTTTAATAATCAACAAAAAGATTGAAGTCTAAACAAAATTATTATTATTATTATTAATGTCAGTTTTTGTTATTTGTCTATCTCTGGATGTTTCTATTTATTAACACTATCCAAGAAATTTTCGATATTCGAATATGCGCCTTTTTAAATTACCATTATCTTTAACTGACAAATAAAAACAGTTTTTAAAGGCATTAAAAAAAAATCGTAGTGTCTGCTCATAACCTTTAGTGCCTAAAAAAGTAGGCCAGTTTTTTTTTGCCAACTTGAACTAAAAACACTTTAGCCAAATCTATGGAAACTAAAATTAATCCTACTCTATCGTAGATATTGAGATAATGTAATTAATTGATACATTTATAAATATAGATCCTAAATAACTTTTTCCATATCTAATCAAGTGTGAGTTTCGTTCTCAGAATTCTTCCATTTAGTAGATAATTGGGGAGAATTTTTAATTTAACAAAAAAGTTGTTAATATTTCAACTGCACACGGTCTGATGCGCCTTGCAATTTTTTGTATTTAATTTTTCCTTTTTCTCTTTCTTACCATTTCTCTCGTTCTCGGTTTCCCCGAAGCAATTAATCAACTGGATTTTCATTTAATAGTACTTTGTACGCTTCCACGAGCGTAAACCGTTAACAAAGTTGTTGACTTTATTGCACAGTCTCCGCCGTCGTTGGTCGTCATAAATGCCATTACAGCTCACACGCCACACAAGTCTTAACGGCCGACATCTAACCCCAGACCCCGAACCATTCCCCTCTCAGTCATCTAACACCTTCCTAACGCCGCTAAGTTCAATTTCTGCACTCTAACTAATGCAATAGCAGTGCTATGAGTGCAACTTTTACTACCTGACTGCATATTTGTTGGTTTTTCTTTCCTTTTTTTTTTTTCTTCTCTCATATTTATGCACATAATGTAATTTGGCGACTTTAAGGCTCAATGTGTTAGGGAATAAATATCTTAATACAGTAAAGTATAAACATTAGCCTCCATAGCATGGTTGTCTTCATTTTAACAGCTATCAATTTGCAATAGCAAGTGCATTATATTGCATGAATATACGTGAATGTGCATTTTTCATTTTTACAAAATCATGCACACATGGCTAAGAAAGAAGTAAAATGTTATACAACTATAAATTAAATACGAGAAATAGAGTTCTCAAAATGAAAACATCTCTTTTTTGGCCACACTTAAGCGAACTTTTATAAAATGTATAACAGTATCGTAAATTAATCTAAGTTGAAGCGATTTATGTCTTTTACCCATTCATTTTGTACGACTGTTATTTTTCAACCTCAACTTAGTTTCCAATTTGTCTAATTGGAAGTCTTGTGCAAAATATACTTTCAAAATACACAAAACATTTGAAATATAATTTTATATTTGTCTATCAGCTTTGTTTGTTAGCTGCACATTGCTACAAATATTTAGAGCATGTTTTTTATTTCTGATATTATAGAAAGAATTAAATTGAAATTGATTAAATTTATTCGACATGTAAAGATATATAATAATATATGTATAATTCGTCAAGAAAAAAAAAAAATAGGAAAATGTATTCACAAAAATCAAAAAAATATAAAATCAAAGGCGTCAAAAAGGTATTGCTTGTTAAATTACATACATTATATTATATATGTAGCTGTATTAAAATTTCTGACATTTAATAATACCCACTACGAGGTGTATTGATGGTGTAATTGCTTTACACACAATGCAATTAATGCATTTGTCACATCGCAGGTTTTATCTAAAATGTTATGAATACGTTTAGTTTAGTTTATACCTTCTTCATGAAACGACAAATTTGCCCATTTTTGAGAAGGAACTATTAATTCAACAATAAATAGATCTTATACCTTTCACCTATTTACTAAATGACCATTAAAAAATCTAATAAGTTTGTTTTAATAGAAAATTTCGACACTTACACGTGTTTGTTTTGTCACTCAAATTAAAATTGGCAAAATTTCATCGATAGCTCGCAAATCATAAAAACCGTATTATCAATTGTTGCCCAGCTCTATTTTGGGTTAATTATTTTTTTTCTTTACGAAATTTAGTTTAAAAATTCCTTGAAATTTTCCACTTTCCTATATAGGGTGGGGGAAAATGGGCATTTTAAGAACATTTGCTTCAATGTACACTGCATTAGCATTTGATTAGTTTGAATAGATAGAAAATATACACATATATAGGTACGTGCATATAACTGTACGGGTGTGTGTGTGTGTGTATGTAAATATATGGATATGTTATTGTTGTGTTTCTCGGTTGCCTTGTAATTGTGGAAAATTTTGTAAATTAGTTAAAATTATTTCCTTGTTAGGCAAATTGTTGAAGCCTTTGGCATTATTCACATTGTTACTTCAATTGGCATTAAGTATTATTAAGTATTGAAGTTATTTCTTGTTCTTTGAATTTTCATTGATTATGTTTGCCACGCCTTTGTAAATTCCTTTTTCATCTCTGTTCATGGTTTTGTAACCAAATTAATTAAAATGCTGAGAAACTGTTTCAAATTGAAATCAAATATTATTTTCGATAAGTGCCTGGTAGATATGTTAGATATATTGCATTTATTTTAATCATTAGATGCGAAAGAGAAAGAAAGAGAGAGAGAGAGTGGATGAAGTTTAGGGTTTTTGAAGGAAAGCACAAAAAAGAGAGTGCAATTTGGCCAACTTTATTAACCCTATTTCTAAGGGGCTCCGTTTCCTTTTTTTTTCCCTTTCTTTTATTTTTGGGAAAAAAAAAGCAGAAACTTGGCATGGCCACAATTTCTGGGCTCTGACTAACAACATAATTGAATATAAATATTGCCGTTTGCCTTCGGGGGCTCACTCCTGGCGCTTTTCTTGACTTTCCCTTCGTCCAGCTCTGCCCTCGTCATCTTTCGTTTAAAGTTGGCAACTTCTTCAGTTTGGCTTCTACTTGGTTCCTTGGCTTCTTCACACACACTTCACACTTGCCAGAGCAAAGACGAAATGGGACGATGCGATGCGATAGGAGGCAATGCAAGGAGCCTGAGAAAAGAAGGCTATGCCAATGAAATTTATACGCTGTGCAGATTAATATTTAATAAATACAATAACGCTGAAAATTTTCTAACAGTTCACGCGCTGTCTCTCTCTCTCTTTCTCGCTTTCTCGCACGCTCTCATTGCTTTGCTCACTGCAATGGAGAAAATTAATTTGCTCCAGCCTCCATTTTCATCTCCTGGAAAAACTCCTCTTGAATCTCCCCAACAGCATCGCCACCTTGTAACCAAACCGAGAAACGTTTCCTAAAGAAGTTTATGTGAAAGTTATACACTAAACTTAAATATGCACTAGTATGTTGTAGTTGTAGTAGTAGGTATATGAGTATGCTGTATGTGTGGGTGTGTGTGAGTTTAGGGATTTCTTTATGCAAATTTGCCAAAGCAATGTTATTTTAGCCAAGCATAAAAGCCTGAAGGGTAGGGCAAGACAGGGATAAGAGTGTAGCGATTCCGGACAAATTCTGTTCAAAATGCATAAGAGCGTGTATTAGTGAATACTCATAAATATTACCATATGCACACACTCATACATACACACAACACACAACATATATATATATATATATATGTATATATATATATAGATATACATATATATATTTTCATCTTTTATCTCTTTGCCCTGCGAACCTCCATGGGCAAAATTTAAAATGTTCTTTAAGCGAAAACGCAGTACCTCTCTGTGTATTTATTTACATTAAAAGTAGTTGAAATGTTAAATAAATTAATTAATCAATACACTTAAAATTAGCCTCTAGTCTGTGGACCAAAGTTTTAAATAGCCTAATGTATGGCAAACTTCTTCTTTAAGCTTTAAGTTTCTGCCTTTTTATAGATTTAGAAATGGTCCAATTTATGTGCATAAAACTGATGATATATGTATGGTAAAATGAGTATGATATGGTAGCAATTGTGGTTTATTTTGTTTGTATTCTTTGCCTTTTACTTACTCACTTACTCAGATAATCGTAGGCCATAGACAAACATTCACATCTGCTGCATATGTGCTTCATCCCATCGTATTATGAGTTTTTTTTTTGTGAGTTCCTTCCTTTTTTTTTTTTTTACTACTGTTTGTTTTCTTGCCATCTCCCTAGTCATCAACGCACTTTGTATTTAATGTTTTTTAATGGAAAAACTTTGTAATGCCAAGCAGTTTTCTCTTGCAGCATTTGTCATAGGCGTTGGCATCGTCACACACATACGCACACACACACACACACATTGCTTTCGTTGCCATCCAATGCGGGAGCCGCTTTAACCACTCAACTGCGTTTTGCAGCTCGTCGATGTTTGTTTTGCCTTTTGCTGCTATAGGATAAGAGATTCTTGCAGTAGTTCTATCATTCTTCTTCCTATTCTTTCCTTTACGTTTTACGCTTTCTTCTTTTTTTCTACTTGAACTTTTCTCGTTTTTCGTTTGTAATTTTTTTTTTTTTGTTTTGTTAGCATTTATATATGCCTCCATTCCACTCCATGTGTGTGTGTGGCGCTACAAAGTGGCAAAAAAAAAAGGGAAAAGCACAAAGGTGGAAAGAGATTTTCCTTGCCAAGAATTCTTAAGTGCCTTCCAATATTTAAGTGGGCTTCGAATTCGATTGCTATTTGTTGTCAGCGGATGGCATGTTGTCTACGCATCTGGGTGAAAGACAAAGTTAACGGCGGGGGGAGAAAACCACCCACACAACCTGTAACAGTAGACGATGACACTAGGCAATGGCAAATTGCGTACTGACTACTGTAATTAGATTTGAATATGCATAGGAAATCGATACGATGCTAGACATCAACGATTGAACAGCTTTTCGTTTCGTTTGGATTAAATTGCATTTCGCTTATTATTATTATTTTTTTTTTTATTTTATAAATTTGAACTGAAATTCAAACTTAAATTATTCATACAATATCTCTAGCGATGAACGATAAAAACTAAGCCAATTGAAAATTTCTCACCATGCGGCCATAAACTGGCATCGTTCGACGAAAACATAAATAACTTCATAGGCGTAGGCAAAAAAACAAAAAAAAAGGTTGCCAAATTTCTTTTTCAAAACTCACCTCAGAAACCTAAATTGAATCTGGAAGAGAAAGCTTCTTAAAGAATTTGATATTGTTTTATAATGATAAAACTATTAACTAACTATTTTAGTTTTGGGAATATTTAAAATCGAAAAACTATAGTCAAATGTAGCGAAAGAAAGATGTAGGTACATTATGAATTTTTTTAATTCTTTTATTTTTAATATATAGGCTAAATTGCTATAAAATGGAGTTACAATTTTTTGAAATCGATTACAAATTGACCAAAATGTAGTCTGTAGAAAATAGGCAAAAATCTTAAATAGCCTTATTTTTGAAAGTGTGAAAGACCATTTTGGACAATTTTTGAAAATTCATGTCCACTTTTTAATAACTAGTATGTACAGTGATAACATTTTTTTTTTTGAAAGACGAGAATGACAATAAGTATTTGCCCGTTGAAATCCATTAAAATTCACTACCTTCAGCAGAAAGCTAATGTAAATGAAAACATGCAACTGTCAATTACAAATGGTGAATAAATGTCCAAAATTGTTACCTTCTAAAGGAAAAATATTCTTTTTTAAGAGATCCATTTATAAATTTAAACATGTCTTTTAAATAATTGATCCAATTTTAACAATTTTTGTTTTCCATTCTCCTTTTTTCCTACCTTAACAATGTAGAAGATTGTGTGAATTTACTTTAAAAAAATGCTGAATTTTTAAAGTCAATTATCTTGAGTAGAATTATTTTGAATTTTGGAAGAAAGGGTAACAATCTACGCCCATTTTAACTATATACAGGTGGGTGTATTTCAGTGAGGCAAATAGCACAACAAAAACTGGGAGTTTGAAGTATATTAAAGAAGGCATTATATACCCACATATCTATGTACATATACATATATACGAATATAGTGGAAGCGGTAGTAGTAGTACATAAGTAGTGCATAGAGGCAACTGAAAAAGTTTAATGTTTGCTGCATAAAACTCGCACACCCAACTAGAATGCCAGTAAAAGACGTTTACAAAATGAAGTCAGCATTTTTATGATAGTTCTTGTCGTCGACGCATTTATGGCATAGTCGGGAAATACATACATATATATGTATGTATATGTATATGTATATATGTATGTATATGTTTCGATGTACTTGAAAATAAGACTGGAAGCGACGCTTTGGGTGTACATACATGCAGTAAACTTTGTGGGGTACTCAAAACGCGAATATTAGTTGCTGTTATTTCTAAAAAATGCACTGTTCAAAATAAATGTAGCCAATTTTTTTTTGCAAAGCAATAATATAATAAATATACCATACAAAAAAATTCAATATAAAGGAACTTTATTGTTTTATTTCCTCTCTCTTTTTCTTCACATGAAAAGAGAGTGTACAAAATATACATACATACTTTCTTTTTGATTTTCTTTCAATGTATCGATGACAGCAAGCGAAGGACTCAGAAAACATTTATGGCTGAACTAAAAAACAAGCCATTAATCCCAAAATAAACACATTCGAGATACAGGTTATAAAAATAAGACTGCAAAATACATACCTACTCATTGAAGGTTACGAGAATGAAATGTTGAGGTTACTATTGCCCAACGAATAGTTGGTAGGAAGCCAAAAGTCCCTTAAGTGCCAGAACTTGATAAATTTGGTAGGGAAAAGGAAACCCAAGTATGTAAATAAATTTGGTAGGGAAAAGGAAACCCAAGTATGTAAGATTTCAATGTAAAGAGTTTTTATACCTTTATAGAGGGTAATATAATTTTTTTTTTCGATTTTTGTAACACAATGATCAGACTACTAAAACATATATCTAGAATTAGAAAACAGCGAACGAAAAGCCTTCTTTATGGAATCCTTCTTTCTTATACTCATATAGAAAAATCCTATAAGATACAAACATTTTTGCAAAACGAAACTTATTTAAGGAAGTTTATAAAAGGAATTAACGATTTTAAAATGTCACGCTGTACAAGATTTATGGATTTATGGACTTCGGGGCAGCCAACGTTAATTTTTCCCCGTTAGATGATTTTTTATACCATACACCCATAGGGTGAAATGGTATATTAAAGTCGCCAAAATGTATGTAACAGGCAGAAGGAAGCTTTTCCGACCCCATAAAGTATATATATTCTTGATCAGCATCAACAGCCGAGACGATCTAGCCATGTCCGTCTGTCCGTCTGTCCGTCCGTCCGTCCGACCGTCCGTCCGTCCGTCCGTCCGTCTGTATGAACACCTAGATCTCGGAGACTATAAGAGCTAGAGCCACCAAATTTGGTATGTAGGCTCGTGTAGTATGTACACTGATCAAGTTTATTTCAAATTTCTGCCACGCCCCCTACCGCCCCCGCAAATTATATAAAATTTTCTCAAAAACTATTCTAGCTAGAGACACCATAGTTGGTAGGAATATTTGCTTGGTAATTGCGCACATTTTTTATGTGTAAAAATTTTGCCACGCCCCTTTCCGCCCCCGTAATTTGAAAAAACTCGATTATCTCCCGTAATTTTCAACCTTGTGCAATCAAATTTAGCACACTTTAATTTGATACTAATATCAAGCAAAATACCAAATTTGATCAAAATCGGACTAAAAATAGCCAAGTTATGCATATAAACGTTTTTCCATATGGCCGGAGTTGGCCGTTGGCTGGTGGGGGCGCTAGGGTGCTCGTATGCTTGAGTGAGCGAAATACTAAAATATGCTTGTAAAAAGCATGCAAACCGATTTTTTTAAAAATACGAAAATGCATTTGTTATTATAAATTTGAAATATTTCTTTTATTGGTGTATGGTATATCCAAGTCGGCGAGACGACTTACTTCATTTTTTCTTTATATTTTTGACGTGATAAGCTGGCGCTGACTAGCATGTACAAATTATGTCAGATTATGTCGTCAGTTAATGAATAAAAAGACTCTAGTAATTAGATTTATACAGCCAAAAGGGCTCGGGTAGGCAAAGTAAACTTTAATAAAACGTTTTCTTATGACGTCTTAACAGACAGTTAATATTTATAGCCCTGCAAAAAGGGTATATTAATTTTGGTCAGAATTTTGCAATGCATAGAAGGAAGCATTTCCGACCATATAAAGAGTTCATATAGCCATGTCGCGATCTTCTTCTAGACTGTTCAAGCTACATTGAAATTTTGCATTTGAGCTTCTATATACTGCAGGTGTTGTATATCTCGAAGTCGAATCGAATCACTATATTATATAGCTCTGATACAAACGGCACAGTCACGTACAGTGACTTTTCTCAATAACTTTGTTATTTACTCGGCTATTGATCACGATCGTTTGATAATATCTTATAGCTCTCATAAAAACGATCGGCCGAAAACAATGTCTTTTATCAATAACTTTGTTATTTTTGAAGCGATTGGTATAAAACATAATATTTGTCAATTTAATATTTCTATTAATTTAGAATTTTACCAAATATATGTATTTATGACTGCGTTCATCTCGTCTTATTTTAAATTACAAACAGACTTAATGAAATAAATTTGTTAGGAAGTCATAAATATTTCGTTTAATAAACTTTAACTGTGGTTAAAAAAATTTTAAATCTGGATTTAAATGCATTTTATAGTTTAAAACTATGTAGAAACAACAAGCCTATAATTATAACAACAAAATTGCAGGGTAAGCATCAATCAACAAACTTTCTTCGAAGGCCAATGACAAAATTTTGAAAGGCAATCAAAAAAGAAACGTACATAAATAGATGAAAGTACATGGGCTGCTCAATTTGTGGTTAGCTGAGAAAAAAACCGTTCTGATAATTGTGCATTTTGTGGGAGTTCAGTTCAGGTCTCTTTGTTCAGTGTTTTTCCAGGCAAAACTCATTCCAAAATCAAAATCAATGTGTGTGTGTGTGTGTATTCCTCTGCATTGTGTATGGAAAATGCGTGTACTTTTCCCCTTTCTCTTGCATTTTGCGGTCAAATTGCTTAATCGCCTGTAGATAATGCACGTTTAGCCCCCCCCTTACCACCCCGAATCTATACTCCATTTTGCTCCACCCACGTATTCAGTCAGCAATCATGGGCATACACATTGCATTTGCGGAATGCGTGAAAAATGCCATGCAAATTTCTACAGAAATTTTGTAATGCTGATCCAAGCGGCATTTTGCAAATTTCTTGCTTGAAAACAATATATACGGTTTAATTATGTGTGCGTAATGTTCAATATTTATTCAATGATTGTAAAGTGAATGCGTTTGAGTATGCGGTACTAATCGAATTCCAATCACATCAACATTAGGGGCCTAATAGTTTTGAGCCTCTTCAAAATTCTTTTTAATTTTGTTAAAAGAATTTCTTAAAACCTCTAAAATACATTTATTTTCAATGCTTATAATTACACAGAGTTCATTAGCTTTAAAGGATGACATTGCCCCTTCCATAAGGAAACCAAATTACCGTGTATCATTTAATAGGATTTTTAGTGCTAATTTCTTATGTATTTATTTATATAATTAAATTAATATTTATAATAATTTCAAAAAAATATTTCATCTGCTTTCATCCCGCTCTTGGTTTTGAACTACGGCAACGGTTACGTATGGAAATTTTATTTTTATCTATTGCTATAGTTTTTTCAAACATCATAGTCTGCCGCTTAACTTTTAAAATATTGATTCTTTTAGCCATTAGAAACTGAGCTTTAACCAATATTTTTTGATTTAAAATACAATTTTTATCAATGACTGAAGAAATAAAATAAAGTTTGTTTGAAGACTATAGACGGTAACAATTAGCAAACTGTAGAAGGGAAATACGCTTAGTCCCTTCATTTCCGGTTAATTGCATATTGAATAATTATACCAGGAGGGAAAGGAAGTGTGGTTGCCGTCGCATAGGACCGGAGAGGGAATAACGCGAGAGCTGTAAATCTAATTTAAGCCCTACATATCTATTCTTAAGACTTTAGATGTAAATCCACTAAAGCTCATTAAATGTAATCGCATTGCAATCGCAAAATGAAAATCGTTCATGCATTATTGAATTCCATAACTTTTTAAATAACCCCTACCGTTCCGGACACAGGTCCAGGACCAAACTCTTTGTCTCTTATCCCCCAATGTTACTTACCTTCTCCTGTCAACAAAAAGTGCAGTCAAACCCAGTTTCATTTGGATCAGGTGAAATTCGTTCATTTGATTCATTTGCATTGAAAATATTTTTCGCTGATAATTACATCAATGGAAATATAATGCAAGACGGGGTCGGGGTAATGCCATGAAATGGGATGAGCAGGAGAGATGGAGTATGGAGTTAAATCATGATGTGAAGGAGGCGGAGGAGAAGAACATAATCTGACAGGAGCAAATGTTTCTGCCGGATCTCTTTTTTCATGGTCCTCTTATTATTGGTAGCTGTTGCTGGCTATTGTTGGCTTTTGTTTTTGTTGTTGTTGTTGTTGTCTGTTAGTTGTTGCTTGCTTTTCATGCCAACGCTTATATTATTTGCCATTTTTGTTCAAATACGTTGAATAAATTACTCAACATTTTCACTAATTGCGCGTGCATGAACCGTATAACGGCCATGCAAGCCAATCCCAATTTCAGGCCAAAATCCCCACCTACATACATACATACATACAAATATCCTTGCCCACATTGCAGCGCCAGAATTCCCCTTTATAGCACCTTTTTGGATAGTCATGACAGTTAAGTAAATGTTGACATTTCAATTGCGATACCTATTTAAAATGAATTCAATGTACATATTCCACGTTTAAATACATATATGTACATATAAGTACATGCAACTTTATATACATATATTTAAATGGACAGCAATAACAAGAAATGTTTATGGTAATTAATTGCGGTTTAAAATTAATGAGAAAACGAGCGAGAAACAAAGAAACCCAGCAAAAATTGAAAAACTTAGAAAACGTAAATCACGCTCTGAAGTTGAAACTGTGATGTCAACAAAAATATTTTAATAAACTAAATTAATCACGTCATAATCATTAAATTAATATCAATCTGTAATACAAAGAATTTTCTGATAAAACAAATTATTAAAAAATTGCACAAAACCATTTTTTTTTGGTCTTTTATCTTATATTTGTAGGTTCTTATTCTTATAAATTATTTAAAGCAATATTTTTTTTTTTTTGCCATTCCAAAGCAAACCAAGACACGAAAATTTGCTTTTTCGAAAGCTATTGAAATTGATATCCATTACTAGTCACTAGAGGTTGCTAAATTCAAAACATGTGTTCATATTTTCAGAGTGCATGGAGATTAGAAAGTTAAAAGGTTTGTTGTTGTTGGTGGCTGTTCTCCGATGATGAAGAATGATGAACATTTGACATGGGATCCGCTGCGAAGTGTTTTCTTTGGGGAATTTTATAAATTTAAAGCAAAAAGATACAAATTTAAAACTCATTCTTTTTAATAAATAAAACGAATTATTGATATTGAAGTTGTTGCCTAACTTTCCGTCGATTTGTTAATTGGGATAACTTTTACAGTTACTTCATCTGTTACAACTTCAATTTGATAGTTATTAAATGTATATTGAATATAAAGAACATTTTTTTTCTTTTTTTTTACCATGCACCAAAAGGGTAAACGGGTATATTAAAGTCGCCAAAGTGGCAAGCTTTTTCGAGCTCATTTTCCGATCACAGTCGAGTCGATCTATCTTTCTGCCCGTCCGTGTGAATTTTCCATTTCTCGGAGCTTATAAGAGCTAGAGCCACCAAATTTTAGATGTTGACTCGTAATACCTAGCAATATACATATTAAATTTAATTAAAATCGGAATGAAAATAGCCAATATGTGGCGGCGCTAGTGTGCTTACAAATGTGATTTTAAACATGCATGTGGTCTCAATTGTTTCACTTGGTGGATGGTATCAAAGTCGGTGAGATGACTTACTTACTTTATTTTGATATTCACTTCGTTTAACTTTGCCGGCGAAATGAAAAATCATATTATTGAAAACATTCATTTTTTTTCTTCTTTTTTTTGGATCACAGCAAGGCAAATTACTGCGAAACAAACCCAGAAGAGTACAGTTGGGGTTTGGGGATTGTTCGTGGCCAACATGAAGGAGAAGACAAACAAATGTGGTCAATAAGGAAAGAAAGAATGTTAAATTTCACTGTGGTCAGCAAAAGCCAAAAGCTAGAAGTGGAGATGAACAAAAAAAAAAAAAAATGGAAATGGAAATGGAAATAGAAAAGGAAACGGCAAAAGCTGAATAGAAAACGAAGCCGAGGAAAATCTTTTTATACAATAAAATTTTTGCTATTTGACAAACGGAGAATTTCCCAAAGTCAAAGTGATTTTTTTTTTTTTTTGTTGTTTGTTACAGCATAATATATTGGGTATTGTATCCGACAAGTTCCGAATGGGCGGACGGGCGTTGATATGGAAATCGAGGGGAGGGAGCGAATTGAATTATAGAAAATTTGTAAGGGCAAAAGCAAAGGCAAAATCTATAGAGAGGGTCGTGTTCGTGTATGGTTTGGTTTGTATATCTGTATGGGTGTTGGTAAGTGCATTGGGTCGTATGCTTAATATTTTCTCAGACAAAGGCAGAATTTAACAACAATGGGATCCATTGGAGCATCTAGCAGTGCTAGCTCTTTGATTTTTTTGATGCCTGCACTGCATTTTGGGAGCACAGTCACACCTAATGGGTGTAGGGATATTATTCACCATCCAACCCTTTTCATTGAATCTTCTCTTTATAACGGACAGTTTTATGTTCCCTTCTTCAATTCATTTACCACAAAAATAAAAAAGTAAAAATAAATAAAAAAAAAGAAAAGAAAAATCCAAATTTCGAAAGAAATTAAATTAAATTAAAAAGAAAGAGAGAGAGAGAGAGAGAAAGAAAAGGGAAAAGCTCAACACCCACGTCTTTCGCCTAGCTGAATCCAATAAAAAATAAGGTCTTCAATTCGATTCCCTGCCACTTGAATATACATATATATACGTATATCCCCTCCATCGTATGCCCGCAAGCTCTTTTATAGCTCGTACGTGTTGCACGCACGCGGTTACTACTCAAGTCAAGTATTTTCCCCTACCGTCTGCATCGTCTTTTGGATAAAAATCAGCGAAAAGTGCGCAAAATTGTTGGAAACTATTACAATTTGATATATAAGCAATTTAGTTGAATGTATGAGTCTGCAGAATGAAAAAAAAAAACATGAAAAATCCCAACCAAGGACGAACAATTTTCATAGACTTCGAAAGCAATTCCGAGCAGCAGCAGTTTCGTTTTGCCCCTCTCTGTGTGGCCCATCTCACCATCTTGGCCATGTTCATGGTTTGCGGCCATTTTTGCGGCCAGGGTCAACAGCTGTTGCAAATTCGTGGGCCATAAAAATAAATTTTACTTAGCGATTTGATTTTATATTCTCTAGTTTGGGTGTAACATCATGAGATTTTAACAAAATTAAATGGCAAACTGTTTTTTTTTCTCTGTTACTCCCTAAATATCTACATATATGTATGTATGTACATTGAAACAAATTTATAGATTATATGCAATATATTCTTCTTTTTTTTATTTTGGTTCGTTCAATTCAATTGACCTAATAGCTCTTTGGACTCGTTTGTGCAACAAATTGAACAAATGGGGCACAGTCCCAGATTGAGTAGTGCGATCAAAAATTATTGGTTTTTATTTTTATTTGGAGATAGTTTTTATTTTCAGTTTTACAGCAATTTCGACAAAAACCCATGTCTAAAAAAGGATTTGCTTTCCAAGTTCTAAAAAAAAATTCTTAAAATAATTCTCTTCTCTTAAAATGTTTTCTTGGTAATCAATATTATTATACCCTTGCAGAGGGTATTATAAAATTGGTCAGATGTTTGTAACGCACAGAAGGAGACGTTTCCGACCCCATAAAGTATATATATTCTTGATCAGCATGAGAAGCTAAGTCGATATAGCCATGTCCGTCTGTCCGTCTGACCGTCTGTCCGTCTGACCGTCTGTCCGTCTGTCCGTCGGTGCGTACGCGTTTTACTCAGCCATCTTAAGAGCTATCGGGATGAAATTTTTTTTGGGAGCTTTTTTTTACCCGGGTGAGATAAAGTATGAAAATCTTTGGGATCGGACCACTATATCATATAGCTCTAGAAGAAACATTTTTGCAAAAATTGGAGTATCCCCATGAAATTTACCAATATGATAGTAATAGATATAAAATCTCAGATCCCAAAATTTGAATCTGATCCGATAAATAGAACACAAGTTACAGTCAATATAAATCGGTTCAAACGCTGCCGGCAGCGCTGCTTGCTGCCTACTACTGCCATCATCAAATCAACAGAGCACACGCATACACACACAGACGCAACACTACATGAACTGTATGTGTATGCGTGCCGTGCTTTGCTTAGAAAATGATGGAAGAAGAAAAACTTGTGGTAAAAAGAGAAATAATATTTTGTTTGTGTATTGATGAATTGAGTTGCAGGGAAAGAAATTTCAAAAAGGAAAAATATTATTGCCAAGTATACTGCAAGGGTATATAAACTTCGGCATAGCCGAAGTTAGCTTCTTTGATATTTTTAAATTATAAATGACAACTTTTTTCATAAAATTTTTTGTTTTTGTTTAATGATAGATAAGACTAAACAATTTGGCAATTAAATGGCAAATGAATTTCTCTCTCACATTTTTCTTGTCTTTGACAAGAGTTTGTAATGGTAAATAACACATACGTATGTGTATGTATATATATCATATGAAAATATTGGGCTCGATAACCTGTCAATATAAATCAAGAAGACTATTTGCATAGTTAGTGTCTTTGTCACTCTCTCTCTCTCTCTTTCTCTCTCTCTGTGTGTTTGTTCTAGTCGGTGTAAATCTTGCAATGTTTCGCATATTACTCGCATTAATTTCCTACAGAGTTTGCAAAATGATTTTGGTAATGAAAAGGAAATTGAATGCATACTGAGTGGACGAATTTTCATTGTACTCGCAGACACTGGTAAAATACCTTTACATACATATGTACATACATATGTATACAAACACATTTCTCTCTATACATACTTGTCATCTTGCTGCATTACCCCTTTTCCCCTTTTCCCATCATTTCGCCACTAGATCTATGGAACTTTGCCTGCATTTGAGTGCCAAACATCCGTTTCCGCTGTTTGCTGACTGCTATTGTTGTTGGTATTGCATTTGCTGCTGCTGTTGCTGCTCAGTGATATTATGATGTGATATGTTGCAATATACCTACATATGTATGTATGTATGTGTGCATGTATCTCATATGTATGGTATGGTATGGTATGGTATGGTATCGTATCGTATCTCCATGTGTCCTCTGTCTTTTATGCATATTTAAAATTCTCCTGCATATGGTAAGCAAAACACGAGACCGAGACATTCCCTTGAGTAACTAAGTATAACCATACTGTCAGGCAGGCATCGCCCCATTCATTGTACTCCAATTGTGGATTGGTTACGGTCTCTCTGTGTCTCTGTCTCAACATCGGCTTCAGCTTCATCACCATCTCCATCTCCAATGTGTTGCACTATTTATTCTGCGGATGCAACTGAGAAGATAAATACAGAATGCGTGAGACGGTAAGGGGACATTTTCATGCCCGTCTGGACTTGATTATGTCTAGTCGGAGTATGTAAGTTGAATGCCATCATATGCTGGTATTAACTTGTCTCCTAATTGGCAGTTAGACACTTAAAAATGTTACTTTAAAAATCCATTTGCATACAACCATTATTTTTTTTTTGTGCTTTTTAAGGCAACATATGGTAATCTATATACATGCATATATATCAATTTGAAAGCTTTAGTTGTTGTTCAATAAATATTATTTCACTTTATTGTAAATTTTGTAACACTTAATGCTACTTTTTTTTTAAATGCCTTTATATCACAACGCTTTTCAAAAATACTTTATTTAATCAAAACAAAACAAAAATGAGGCAGTTAGTTTTAAAATGACTTTGAACAGAAATTCAAAAACAATGAGCAATGAATTTACAGCTAAATTTGTTCATAAGAATCTTGTTCTAGGAAGAGAACTAAGAAACCATTTCTAAGCAGAAGATGTTAGTTTGAAAACTTATTATTAAACCGTGATCTCAAATTTGAAGGCGATTTTAATCATCTATAATGCTTTTGTAAAGACATGTTCAATCAAAATAAGCCACAAAATCTTATTGTTTGTTTTATTTTTGCTTTTTGACTAAAAAGGAAGACTTTATTAACGAATAAGTTTGTTTTATATTTTATTAACCTCTTGAAGCTATATTTTTAATTAAATTAATGTATTGAACTATTTATTTATAGTCTGTTTTTTTACGGTTTTTCTATATAAAAATTCTTTGTTCAACTTACATGATTTTGTCAGAAACGGTAAGCTTAGGTAAAGGTGTAATTTAATTTAATAGATTTGCTATTATTAAATATAAAATTTATGCATTAAATTTTAAATTTAAAAACTATGAAACAAAAGGCGACTATACATGTATGACCAAATACATGAAGTATCATATGGGTACATATGGGCAGAAATATGGCAATGTGGCAAAAGTTGCTAAAATTAAAGTTGCTTAAAGTTGTCACTTCAATCTGTTTAATTTACTATAATATTAACCAACTATTCATAATTTAAATAAACAATTATTGTATGCCGACAATATTACTGATATATGTATGTACATATATACATACGTTTACTTTGATGGAAGATAAACTGTATGTATATACATTCGTTTTCCGATATTTAGATTGTCCCCTACCTACATATAGTCATAGATTTACCAGGAGTTTTTGTTTTCATACCATGTACCGCATATTCTTTCTTCGTTCAGCAATATTTTTGTGCGGACTACTTAAGTGTTCTGAAAGAAAACAGAAACAAAAACTAAAAATTAATATCCGCTGCACAATTTAAGTTCCCACCCCCTTTATTTCGCCTACTTCAATTTCCTTCTTGAGCTCAGCATAGCTCAGCTCGTTCTTTTTCCATTTTTTTTTTCCTTTTTCTCTTTTTCATATGTGGCTGATATTGCCGTTCTACTGCTACTGCTACTGCTACTGTTGCTCATCCTGTTGGTGTGTTAGTCATTCTAGAGGCTCGGCTGGAGTTGTCCCCATAGCCACATTTGTATAACATTGAATGCCTTTGAGTATCGTAAATAACAGTTTAGTGTTCATAAATTCAAAGAGAATTATGAATGTCCAAGGCTCAAGTGCATCGAGGTTGCATGATGATGGCCGGAGAATAGTCGCAATTTGAGGGAGGTGGAGAGCACTAGCAAACTATGAGCTATCCACCATAAAAGCAAAGCCGAAAACCAACGTTGATACTAAAACAAAAACAAAAAAAAAAACAAAAAAAAAATAGACAAAACAGAGGGTAGGGGAAGGGACACCAAGCAGAGGAAAATTGACTGCATTGGCTTCGGCCTTCTCTGGCCACAGGATGAGAAACATGGACTCATTGTCACATCAAATGCACGTCTCGAACGCGTCGACATTGCCGCCATCCAAGATGAAGATAAATATGCTGCAGTAATAAAAACAAAAAAAAAACACAAATTCAAAAAGAAAAAAAATATATATATCAGCAACAAAAACTCTAAAACCACAAATTCTCTCCGGCTACACTGGGCCATCTACACTTTACTTCACTTGCACTTCCACATCCACATCCACATCCACTCTTGTCTGGGCATCATTTAAGTGACCAAAATACACATTAAGCGTCCTCGCTTGTCGCTTGTAGTCCTGCGACTGTCCCTTGTCTACCATGTCGTGCCTTGCATTTTAAATGTTGACATAAATTTGCAGTTTGCCTTTTGTCGCTGCTACCAAGCAACCAAACGACCAAGCGAGGTTTGGTCAGAGAGAGGCCCAGGCACAGGGCGGTGCCGGTTACTACAACTACTAAACTCCACATGCCTGACATAGTTGCAGTTAAATAAATTAAAAACTTCAACACTTGCTCAGCATCCATCCTCAGCATTATTCTTCAGCTCATCCCATCCCATTTGTCGGTTTTAATTTGTCGACCAATGGCAATTAAACAAATGCTTTGCGCCTTTACTAATAATAATGTATCTACATTTAAACATCATAAATCGACACCAGAGCAGCAAACTTTGTCTCCTAATCTGTTAATTTAGTAGACAAAATCACTTAAAAGGTTCTAGTTTACAAAATCAAATTTCCATCTCATTTTTTGCAAATGCAAAACGACTTTAAAACTTTCTGCAAAGCAAATTAGAAATTAAATGCTTCTCATTTTGTATTTTTTGCAAAAAGTAAGAAAATTACTAGATGTGTCTTGAGATGAACAAGTGAATTAAAGTTATTCTGGGATTAAATGACATTGCTATCTTTATTTTGTAGGATTTCATTGTAAAAGTGTAATATCTTTTGACTTCTTGACACTTGGCCAATGCGTTTTCCAATTAGTTGTGGTTTTAGATGACTTTATTTCTATATGCATTAGCTTCATTTCAATGTAAAATCAAGTGAAATGTGTGTCTACAAATTTACTTAAAGCTAAAGTCAACATAGTAATTAATTATAAATTGAACTGATTAAAGTTAGAATTGTAGTAATGCCATAGAAAATTATCGATTTGGCATCTTACTTACATGGTTAAGTGTGTTAACATGTGGGAGTGAGGGAGCTTGGATTGGTGGTGGTTCAAAGGGTGGGAAGAGGGTGTTATACAAAACCGACCTCAAAACAACATGCGGGTACACAAATTACAAGCTAATAGACAGAAGAGACAGACAAACAGTCAGGCTAACCCGTCAGTCGGCCAGCCACCCGGTCAGGCATCATTGCCGGAGATCTAACCTTACCACAAAGTCTATGGTAATTTCTCGTCTGGTGTTGTAACCTCAAAGCATGTGGAAAGATACTTGGGCCAAATACTTGGTCAGCTGTTGTCCTGTCCTGTCTTGTTTTATGTTGTCTCTCTCTCTCTCTCTCTCTCACTGTCTCTTTCTATGGCTAGGGCCCTGAGCCCTTTGCATTCGGATTTTCCCAGAAACATGCACAAGACGCTAATTAAATATGTGGCTTGTCAAAATGTTCAGGAGCCACATAAATAATAATAATACCTACATGGCATACATATACATACATACGATACCAACTGATAGGTGGGCTGTGAGAATGACAAAGAGAGAGACAGAGCAATGGGAAGGTGAATGGATTGTTATATACATTGCCGTTGTTGGCATTTAGCATATTATCCTTTTGCATTTGCCTCCACATTCGGTATTGTTCTCATAGGCAACTAACTAAAATTTGCTACCTTAATGTCCCCAAGTATCATAATCAATTCCCAAGTGCTTTTCACCTTTACCATACATATATCTAGTTGGCATTTGATTTCTTGGGTCAGCTCAATTTTAACTTATAACAAAGATGCATGCTACAAAAAAGGTCAAATGCAATGAAAATCAACAAATTCAAGACTCTCCCTTTCTCTTTCTCTTTCTCAAAGCGGAATTTTAATAACTAATCAAATGTGAATGCTGCCTGCTGTCAACAACAAATCGTCATTGAATGGGCGCGGGAATTGCTCTTTGTCTTACATCTATGAATAAATTATTTTAATTAAAATTATTACCATTATTGCTCATTGGACAAACCTTAATCATGGGTTTATAATAGAAACTATTTTGTAATAAAGTAATGACAAATCTTTTAACTACATCGAATTTAGTTCAAAATTGTTGCATTTAAATATATAAAATGAATAATTATAGTGCAGCCTGTACCTGTGGCTATACACGTTTTTATATAATAATCTAAATAATCTAAACTATGCTATAAAAGCTTTCTGACTATTTCAGTAATAAAACCATTAATTATATATGTATAAGATATAGAGTTAATAATTTTTTTTTTCCCTGCCTAACGAATCTTATACATTACTTAAATAATTCAAACAAATTGATTTCGAAAAAAAGAAGAAAGTCTATTTTCGAGTATATCTAGATTTATCTAACTCTATTCACCCTCTCAAAAGGCTTGAAGGAGAAGAATAATATGCATAATACTTTCTACAGGGGCATTTAATATCAATCATAATTGTCATTAAATTGAGCCGTAGGCAATTGTGTTGACCAGAAAGCTGCCAGAGAAAAATAAAGCTGGCAGTGGCAAACCTTATAAACCCACACCGACAATGCGGCACACCCACCAATCATTATTCCCCATTCAACAATCTGTAGGTTGGCATTTTGCTTTTGTTGTTGCGCTTGTTTTTGTTTTCCAGTGCCCAGGGCATAACTTAATTATATTTTTCGCCCTCCTTTTGAATTGAGCAGCTGGTCTCCCATGCTCTCTCATGTTGTTTTCCTTCCCCTATCCAAGGGGATTTTTCCCAATCTTTGTTGTCGGGTTTTGTTGATTTTTGCAATTGCTCAATTAACTTGACCGCAGGATAATAATTACAGCACATTTATATGACAAAAGAATGACACAATAATATGTTCTATACTTAATCGCCGCTAGGCAAAAAATCGTATCGTCTCACTCAATCAGAGCATAAATTCTTATCTTTTTTCCTTTTTTTTTTTGTCTTGTTTTTCAATCAATAAACAAAACATAATTCTGATGAAAATCGATTTTGCAGATACACAATATTGCATTTCATTCTTACACAAATAATTCCCGTCTACACAATAAAATATTTAAAACATATAAGTACTTGTTAATTTTAAATATCAATATTCGAATTAGAATGCTCAAAAAATATTACGGCTTGACTTTAACAGAAAGCCCAAAATAGTATGCTATGAAAAATTTCAAAGTGATATTTCACAGATCTATTGAATGGCAAGCCGAAAAGAGCATGCTATTAAATTTGTTTCAAACAGTTTTGCATTAATATTAGACTCAATAATTATAAAGAAATTTCATCTCAACTGGAAATCGACAATAAATATTATAAAGAAAATAATGTAACACATAAAAGTTATATAACTTCCACTATACATAAAACACTCGTGCTAAATAATTTTGTAATCTTTGCTACTCTGAAAAAAGTGTCCTTTTTGGCTACAGTTTCGACGTGCTTTTTCTGCCTTGCTCTCTGTCGATCCTCTGCCTATGTCTTTGCCAATTACATTTGATTCCTGTCTAAATAGCAAAAATATGTTTCAAGTTGTTGCAGCGCCAAATGTCATGTTAGCATTGAAGCCATAAATCTATGTACAATATGTATTTGCATGTATGCCAATAATTGGGATTGGCGTTGCAACTCTGCAAGTGGAGAAAAGTAGGGAAACGGTTGGGGCTTAATACATATGTTGAAGTTGGCAAAATGGCATAGCAAAATAATTTAAACAATTGCTCGATAAGATGCAGAATGAAAGCACATTCAATAAGGATTGATTAGATTGAATTTAAGTAGTCCATTTTTAAAAGCTTTTCAAATAGATTTGTATCTAAAAAAGAATTAAGAATTCCGTTAAGTTTACTGTGTTGACTATGAATATTCTCTTATAAACTATATTTAGCCAAAGATGCTTGCTTGCTTGCTATGGGCTTGATATCTTCTGACCAACATTTGGTATATCATTTTAGACTTCATCTGGTTGTGTCTGCTAACTTGGTCGGTCTACGCAGCAGCATTGTGGCAGTGCATTCAACATACTGTTAGCTAGCTACCAAGGACCTGTCTCTGAGTGTCAGTTGCACCTGCTGCCTGCCATCCTGTCAGCCACCTACGCATTCTCCTGGACGCGTTAAGCGTAAAATGATGCAAATTAACACCTGTACAACCTTTTTCCTTCGCCCTCCGCCATCTCCCTTTGTCAACAATCGCAAATAAGAGAAGAAAAAAAAAAAAGAAAACGCAAAACCAACTTTCCACAACCCCTCGGAAACATGAAAATTAATTTTTGGCCAGGAGCACCATGATGTTCATCAAGCTTTGTCTTCCTTAATTTGACTCTTCTCAACGGCTGTTTTTGTCAGTTTGCTTCTGTTTATTTTTTCCTTTTCTTTGTTTTATGTTAAAATTTTGTTTTGCTGGGCGTGGTCTGTCGTTGACAATTAAAAAAAATAAGCATGATGGATTTCATATTTATTTTCTATCAATTTTTAACAACTCACTCTTTGTTTTTTGTAGAGTCTGCCGTCAGCATTTTAAAAAGTTTTAGGCTTTTTCGATAGGGATTTTCTCTCTAACAATTTCATTAATAGCAAATTCAATTTTTTGTTGTTTTTTTTTTGTTTTTTGTTTTTTTGTTTTTTTGTTTTTTGGTAGAGGGTGTTTTTCTTGCTCTGTCACAGTTTGAAAGAATAAACCAGGGTCACGTCTACGATAGTCTTCCAAGTGATTTACTACTCCTGCTTTTAGTCTCTTTCCCTCAACCTGCTCTCTGTTTGTGGTTCTCGTCTTGTTTTTGGCATTCGGGAGGTATATTATTATCGTTTATTTATTTAACGCCCACGCATAAAAAGCAATAAATATTAAATTGTCTCGATGCTGATTCGACCACAGAGAAAGATAAACCAAAATGGCTTCATTGAATGTGCAGGCAATTAATTTGTGGCACTCAGATAACTTATGAATCAGAAAAAGTAAAAAAATTATGGAAAAAGAAACAAATTACTTAACGAAATTAACATAACCGTAATAT
Source organism: Drosophila insularis (assembly GCA_018903935.1). Classification (NCBI taxonomy): domain Eukaryota; kingdom Metazoa; phylum Arthropoda; class Insecta; order Diptera; family Drosophilidae; genus Drosophila; species Drosophila insularis. Next base: position 5,901,890 of record JAEIFP010000517.1, read on the forward strand.
GGAATTCAAAGGTTTTTTTCTTTTTTTTTGTTTGAGTACTTTGTTAAAATGGTTCTTCAAATTTGAATTTTAAATGTGATATTTGTCTGTCGAACCAGTTTCAATCAAAAATAAGACAAAACCAAAACTGCACTAGAGTCAATCAAGCTTGTAAAAGTTATGCAAGTTTATCCAAACAAAGTCTGGCCAAATGTTTTCATTTTAATTTTGATGCGCTTTTAAAATGGTTAACATATCGATGTGGTATATTTTTGAATAGAATGCCAAATTGAGTTGTTCGAAAGATTGATTTATTTTATATTTATTTATATTTAAAATTGAAAACAATAAGATGGGTTGACCATAAGATTGTTTGCCGCATAATGGTAGTTCTATACTTAAAACTCGATTTTAATTTGCCTAGGGTACAGCAAATTCGTGCAATGCAAACTTCGAACTTATATTGAAAACGGGTACCTTTTTTTTTTAGTCTACACTGTACAAAGCTTCTTTGTCGTTTCCTTTTTGTATAAATTCGCTAGCTCAAGTCAACGTGGTGGCACCACCTACCAACTGATTGTTGAATTAAGGAAAAGATACACATACATACACATACACATGGATTTCTATATATAGTTATGTATGTATATACAAATTTCTATATATGTATGAAATACGTATACATTTATATACATATCTCCAACCATATGTGTATATGTATTTATAATTATTTGTGAAATTTTTTTTTTTGAGGCTTAATTTTGAATAAGTTTTCGAAAATACTTGTGTAATTAATTTATTCAGTTGCCATAATATAAATACAAACATATGTATAGCAAAAAAGTTTAGTTTAGTAATACAAATATTATTACATCTTTTATTTAACTTTCTTAGTTATTAAAAAATATTGCATTCTTATACCACAAAAACAAAAGTTTGTTATTTTTGTGTGGAAGATATGCCAAATATAGTAACTATAATTAATAGTAATTAAGCGACTTGTATCGATAAAGGTTTAACCCTACACTCCAGTATGTATGTATGTATACACTGTATGTGTATGTGATTATGTATGTGTATGTATGATGGTTTCATTCACTATTTACGTGCTGATGACATCGATGAGCTTGACTTGCTTGTCCTGTCTCTTGTTTAACCAACGGTTCGTCCACTGTAGTTTGGCGATGATGACATTTTTGTTGATTACAACACTTTTACACATTGTTGTTGTTGCTGCTGTCGTTGTTGTTTTCTTTGTGGCTGGACCACAGAAACCAAGTGCACTTTCAATATTGCTGTTATGCAGTATCAGTACGAGCATATACATACATATCCATATATGGGGATGCATATATGAAGTTTGGCTGCTGGACACATCCACAGGCTCCTTCTGGTTGGCTACTACATGTAAATGATGCATTTTTCAAGCGTTTTGCATACAATTTTCATTGTTTTTTTTTCAAGAAAATTACACGAAAATTGGGATAAAATGCATGCGAAAGCTGTGAGAACTAAAAAGTTGAAATTTGAATATTGACGAGACTGTCGGAAAATGAAGTTAGATATATGCAGTTTCAATAGATACATTCTCAATTATTTTCAGGCACAATTACCAACAAAGAAAAAAAAAAAGCTGTAAAGATAAATATGAAAGATTTTAAATGTTAAAAGTTTTCCTCTTAGGTTTCTATATTTTTCCTTTGTTTTTATTTATCTAAAAGTTGATTAAAAGTATTTAATTGACAATCGACAACCAAATTAATTTTCCTTTATATGTTTTTTTGATTTTTTGCTTTAACATGTCGTATGAGTAATATTATTCGTTGTCAATAATAATAAACTCTGATTATTTTCTTTAGATATGATGAAATAGTCACTTGAATTGAATGTCTTATTCAATAGGCAACTTGTTGTTCTATTTGACTGTTGCTACTCGTTGTTGTTATTGTTGTACTCGGTGTTGTTGCTGTCTCGACTGTCATTTTGAATTCAGTGCGATTTCCGTTTCCGTTGCATAGGAGTATTCAAATCGAGCTAATGCTAATGACTGTCGCTGCTGCGTTTCCTCCTCCTACTCATTCGTTCTCTACCTCTCGTTCTTCGTCTCTATCTGCTGCACTTTGCCAACTTCTCCTTCTGCTTCTTCACTAACCCCCTTACCAACAATGCAATTCTCTCTATGTGAATTATGTGTGAAAGATAGCTAAATTATAGCACGCATGTGTATTGTTACCACTCATCGCCTCTTCATCACTTCCCTTCTGTTTTTTGCAGCTCCTACTCTTCCTCCTGGAATTACCTACAATATGACCAACAGCAAGAGCCACAATAACAGAAGTAACAGTAATAGGAATAACAACAACAGCAACAACAGCAACAACAACAGCAAATAACTTTGCTAACTTTCCATGCATTGTCCTCGACTGTAAATTGTCGGCTCAATTATGTGAATGGCATGACCTGACCCCACGCATGGTCAACACCATTGAAGTTGGCTCTATTAACAGCCCGCCATCCGCCATCCCCATCGCTCTGCATCACTTCCAATCTCACTCTCACACTCTCGCGCTCCCACTACTCCTCGACAATTTTTGCTTTTGTGAGGTCAGTTTATCAGCCTGGCAGAGCACATGAATCAACAACTGGTAACTTGGCATTGGGATCGCCATTTACAGTCGCGTTCCCCCGTGTGCTTCCTCCTTCCAGTTGGTACAAACTCTGCGCCTGCACTTCATTGATTCTTCAATTGATTTATGTGTCTAAATGTCAAGCCTTTGCAGTGTTGCACTGTTGTGCATAGTTTTGATTTGTTTCATTTGCGGTAAAACCGAGCCGAGCAGCTACCATCCATTTGAATGCCGAGAAAATGCATTTGACTGCAAAAAAAACAAAAAAAAAAAACTTTGGCTAGCAAATCAAATTATTAAAGTATTTAGTAAGTAAATGTCAAATGAGAAATATCCTTTTAGTATCTTACATTATGTAAGGTATATACAGCCTAGCTCTGCAAAGTATGGACTACTAAATGGCGTAATTTTCACAAATAACCATCGAGTTTTGTTGCCACCCTCAATCTCTGCGAATCCGCCTTCCACATTTATACCATTTTACCATTCCTACTCTCTCAGTCAGTGTCGCATAAAAACATGTTTTATTCATCAGATGCAGTTGAGCTGCCATTGCAACGGAAGTTAGTTTATGCCAAGTCGCCAGAATTTGCGCCACCAGTCACCAGGCACTAGTTCTCTAGCTAGCTAGCTAGCTAGCCTTCCGCCCATCTACATTCTTTCGTCCTTTATCCTTCATCCTTCGAACAATTTGCCCTCGAAGTTTTTGTGAATTAAATCAAATTTACGCTTCAATTGATTTCATGCAGAGCTGAACTGCAAAATTGTTAAAGTTTTTGGCTCTACACAATTTTTGCTTAGCTACTTTAATTGAATGCAGAGAAAACTAAAGCAAGAGCCAGTGACAGAAACAGAGACAGACACAGAGACATTGGGCCAAAAGTAGTTTATAATTTTGTTACATGTTTTAGTTGCCATCTGCCATAAACATTTATCAGTTATTAGATATTGGTTCAACAGCTTGATGGGGACGGGCACTTGTAAAATGCAATAAACACTTCATGCATGTCATTCAAATGAAAAAAAAAAAAAAAAAAAAAACAACAACAACGACACAGAAAACAGCATAAAAAAGCAATAGCAATAGAAGCAGTAGTAGTAGCTGTAGCAGTAGTAGATAGATAGATAGAACAGAGTGCCAACTCTCAACAGAGCAAATAGAACATAAACGTACCGAAACTACCCACAAGTACTCAAGCATGGATATCATGGTGCTTTGGAGTGGCCCTGCGGTGATTTTAACGCCAAGCACAGTTTGCTATATAATTGCAATTGCTATTGCGCCACATTCACAACCAGATCCAGAGCTCCAGCTACAGCTACAGCTAGAAAACTACAGAGCTTTAGCTAGAGTACATGTCCAGCTTGTCATGTGCAGAGGAGTGGAACAAAAGTTGGAGGTTTTCTGTGTTTAGAAAAAAGTGTTAAAATTGGTTGGTTATATGGTTGGTTGCCGGTTTGATTGACTCAGCCTGGCTGGCTGAATGACTCCGTGAAAAGATGATTAGGGGGAGGTTATAAAAATGTTTAATATTTTTTGCTTATATGTATGTATATGTTTGGCTTGTGTGGTCAAATTAAAGTGTTATTGTGTTTTACTTTTTTAAGGGTTGAGGACACAGAGGATTTGCTTGCAAGTTGTATGCTATATGTTGGTTAGTTTGACTGTTAGTCTATTGTCTAAAATTTTCGCGCAAGTTGTGTAAATGCAACTTAAGTCAAAGTTCACCGCAATTCACTCAACAGAAAACAACTTGAAATCCTTTTAACAAATTATGCAAAACATTTGTGTCCCTTAGCCATAGTCTTCCTACCCCCCCCATTCTCTTTCTCTTCCTCTGACCACTCAATTCTCATTCTGTCTTTAGCGGGGGTAACCCAGAAGTGGATCTTATTCGAGTTTATTTCACGGCCGCTAAGCCACAACAACTGTCGAAAGCACCAAAAACAAAAAAAAAAAGACTTGTCGAAACAAAAAACCCACATCCCATACCTCCGCCCCTGGTCCCGACCAAGCGACAGTGCCGGAACAGTGCGCCAAATATAAATAAATAATTGTAAGCTCCTTAGCGGAGATTCTGGCCAAAATTTCACCTTCTTCATCTTTATTTGCATGCAGATGCTGCAAGGATTTGTAAACAGCGGCATGAAGCAGTCGACGGAAAGCTGTTCGTAAAACTTTAAGGCGCCGGAGACGGTGGAACTTCATTGAAAAGCCGCTTAAGTGGCAAACTATGGGTAAAGTGAATCAAAAGCACGAAATATGCACAAACTTTCTCAAACAACAATTATGCCTTTAGTCCTCATATTAGTTGGTAAAGTTAATTTATTGTTGAAGAAGGCAAAAATATTGCAATCATTTTATTTAACTTTTCTATCCATTTAAACACATTTAAGAAACCTTTTAAATACAAAGGGCAGGACATTTTACATATGCCTACATGAAAAAATAAAAGTAATTTATTATTAAACTGATAAGTAGCTCAGAAGGTTAAATTCTTTAAGACTATGTACTTTTTTATGTTGTTCTGATACACTGTTTAATACATTTCTGGTAAAGAGAACTAATATATGTAATAAATAAATATTTAAAAGGATTATTTGCTGGAAAGTGTTTCTCAAATTCGCAACTTGCAAAACAAAACAAAACAAAAAAAAAAAAATAACTGTGCTTCAGGGCATTCTAAAGTCGGTGCAATGACTTTACAAAAATTTTGATTTTCATTGTTGTTGCAAAATAATTAATCACTTTGATGGAAAATATTTCATTTTTGAAATCGTTATCGAAGAATTTTATCTGCTTCAGTTTGCTATGCTCTTGTTCTCTTTTCGTTTTATTTTTTGTTTCTCGTTCGTTTCTACTTGTTTATTATTATTTTATGCTAAGATGTGGCAGCATCTACCCTTATCCCAAAGCTCCACTTCAGAGACATAGATAGAGGGGCAGGGTTAGAGTTTAGTCAGTAAGATTGTCAGAGTGTCAGACAATTTTGTCTGTGGCTCACTTGGCAGTTTGTTAAGTATGCTTTTTGGGTCGCTTAAGCAGGCTTAATCGCATTATTACTTTTACGAGAGTTTGTTTTTTCTTTATGATTTACGAAGCAACTCAAAATGCAACGAAAGAGAAAAGTTCTAACGAGAAATTCCAAGTTCAATTTGTTGGAAATGAAAACATCAGGAATTAAGTTTATAAAAAGTTTGGTTTTATGGTTTTAAAACATTTTATCGGTAAAGCAAAGCAAAGGCTAAGTAATCATGTGTTAAGTAATGCTTTACACACAAACACAACAAACACACACGTATGTATATGCATTCGATAGATGAAAACTACTGAAAATATTTCATTAGTAGCCCGCCACTCGACACAATCCATAGTTGCCGGCTAAAAACCACACCACAGCAACGCTATTGAATGAAAACCGAATAAAAACCGAAACATTTCATTTGGTCCAATGTAACACAACAATTGTTGTGTATGTATGTATGTATGTGTTTGCCTCTTAAAATGCTGGAAGGGGAAAATTACGAGAAATCAATTGAAAAATCACATTAACCGCACAAGCAATTATTGTATTGTGATCATCATCATCTTCCTTGTACATCATCATCATTCCCGTTGGAATTCTAGCATCACTTGCCTTTTTTTTCGGTTGTTGTGTTCAAAAGGCATAAAACTCATTACATAAACGTCATGAACAGATGAAAATGGCATTTGACAAATCATTATGGGTTATTTTATAGGCTACCCTAAAATGGTATACCAATTTAAGGTCATATTCTAGTCAGTCCAATGGATTCAATTGGTTACGGAGTGGCCAAAGTGCTGCGATAAATGAATGAAAATCTGTATGGCTGAATAAAAGTGGATAAATGGAAAAATGTGGGGGCTCACATTTGCAATTGTTTGAAAGAGTTATATGTATGTGTTGCTATATGCTCATATAACTTATTAAACAGAAAAAAAAGATAGCGAATTCCTTGCCAACAATTCCTGTTAAATTTTAAGCCATAACCATTCAGAGGCAAATGGGGGGAAAAAAAAAACAAAAAAACAATTAAAGCATTTTTAACATTTTTCAACACAATTAATCAATTTCGCCTGTAGATACTTGATGAGTTCTCGCTCTGGCTTCTCCTATTATTATTATTATTATTTATACCCTTGCCAAAGAGTATTTTGCAATTTACAAAAAATTGTAACAAATAACAAAAACTAGACATGTTATTAAACACATAGACTTTTTATTAATTTTTTATTGCATAAAACTAGATAGTTTTTATATTCAATATTATTTTTAAAAATTTCCTTAAGATTTGATGCAACGTTTTGAGTTTTTAGGCCAAAACATTGCAAGTGTATAATTGCTACGGTGCAAAAGCAATGGGTTTTTTTTTTTGTTTTTTTGTACTATTATTTGGTTTTCAGTGTTTATCTGTGGGAATTTTTGTTTTAACTGAATTTTAAAGTAAAGCAATTACAAGCGCTTAAAACCGCAGCACAAATTGAAAAAAAAAATACTACAGCTAAAAGGCAAAGTGGAGAGAGCAATCTGGTTAAAGAACCATGAAACATGTGTCTGTACACACACACACACACAGTCTCATGCATATGTACATTTATGCACTTATCTGACTGTATGGGTGTGTATGTGTGTGTTCATTAAAGATACATATGGCTATGATTGTTGCTTTTGCAGTTGGTATTTGTGTTTTAATAATACCTACTGAAAATACTGAAATAAACTGTTATTTCATCACCAATCAGTCAACCATACCTCCATCATTCCATCTACCCTGGCCCCAACACTCCCGGTGCCACTCAGTGATAGAGAAAGGGGAAAAAAAAAATAATAAATGAATCGATGTAGTCATATAAAAATCATAGCCTACTTATCGGCGCTGCAAAATCATAATGGGAAAAAGATGTAAACTTTTGATAGCTTTTACAGAGATTTGATTACCATGCCAGATATACCAGACAATTTATAAAGAAGTGGATAAATATTTATTCATTTCTAAATTGGCTTGGTAGATTCTTTTAGATTTTATAGGGAAAATATTTCAACACTAACAGCAAAGACAAGACTTGATCGGATTTCTCACTTCGTTTTAGTTTTACTTTATGAAAACCTTTCGATAATCTAGAACAACTAATCAATATTGGATTCAAAAAACCAAATGTAACTTAAATGCCAACAATTCAGAATATTTGCAATTAATTTGTATAAAAAATAAAACATTTTTTTTTTTTTTGTCAAATTTCAGCTATTTTTTCCATAACTTGTAAGGGGAATATTTAATTAATATTTCAACCATAGAGTTACTTAGCCTTTGATCGCAAATCAACCACAGCAGCAACAGCAGCACTTTTTTACATATCATCAAGCAACCACCCTAAATGCCACCGCTTTGTTTGTCCTTGATAGACAAGTTAAAGTAAGCAAAGAGCGTGAAAGTGTGGGTGTGGATGTGGGAGTGCCGGTGGTTTAGTGGGAGAGCGGGTTTGGAGGGGGGAAAAAAATACAGCATCCGTGTGATTTATTTTCTTATTAATTTCCGTTATTTACGCCGCACACAATTTCCGTTACGTGTTGAATAGAGAATTGACCAGTCTTCGTCCTCCTCATCCTTGTACCCTCCTTCGTCAAGAAATCACCATTGACTATGAATAGAAAAAGTGAATAAATTACGGATGCTCTGCTCTTCGGGCAATTCATCGTCATCCTAGCCTAACAATCTAATTAATCAGCAATAATTCATAAAATTAGAGTTACAACAACAACAACAGCAGCAACAGCAACAGCAGCAGCAACAACAAGGTGATTGTTGGTGCCAGGCGAAAGAGAAAAAGCAGGAACAGGGGCAGGAACTTCAGAAGCGGATGGTGGTCCAGTTGTTGCCTGGTTTGTTCCACATAAATTAAAGCTGAAAAGCGCATAAATTAAAATGTACTCGAGGAATATCGCTGAAAAGTATACTTTCACTCCCACTCTCACACAACCCCTCCCTCCCTCTAATATGTATATGTACATGTTTTCCTGTCGGTGTGCTGCTAAGTGGGGGGAGTTAATGGCGGTCGGAACAGCGTGGCAAGTGGCGCCATTAATTGCATATTAATTTAGACAAATTTGCAAAAATAACGACAAACAAGTAGAAAATTATAACAAAAAGGCACATTGAAAGGGGCATACTCGAAGTTTATATAGTATACGGTAAGTTAGAAGTTAAAGCAATTGCTACCTGTGTAATATATTTTATATCTGACTTCCCATTAAATATTTTCCATAGGCCTAACTTACAAACATACTGAATCTATGTTGTAAGCTGAAGCAAAACCACATTAAAATTTTTGTTCTGTTTTGTTGTTGCATTTCAGTTAAATGATATTTCCAGTTGAATTGCTCTATAAGTTTTGCTTTATATACCAAAGATGAGCAATAAATTTTCAACTATAGCTTAAAATGTTGTATGCTTGTGTGCTTACTGAATGCTTTGCTTTTAATCCATTAAACAAATGTTTCAAAGTTCTATAATATTGACAGAATTGAAATTGGCAGGTTAGCAGTTTGGTTTACAACCTTTAAAGCCATTAAGATATTTCAAACAAGCCATATTCTGCCAGTATAGATGGAAATGAATTCGTATCAGAGTTTCCATTGAAAGGTTACATAAATATCAAGAAAAATCTAATCTCTTTCAATCTGAATTATGTTTTATTTATATAGGAAACCGCTATTGCTGATCGGTATTATACTTCTACCATGCTCTCTTAAGATTGAATTGTATATTTAAGTCGCCAAAATTTATGGCCAATTTTATTTTAGAAGGGCAGATCTCAGATCTTGATCAGCCACTGCATAATTTGGCAGACCAAGTTCATTTTAAATTTTCTGACTCCTTTTTTTGCCTCAGCAATTTAAATGAAAATGATTTTTCTTAAAGACTAAACTAGACTAGAGAGATCAAATGTATGTACTATGTCTACTCATTAGGTAAGCACGCTGATTTTGTTTTTTAAAAAGTTTTGCTACATACCCTTCTACCGTTTTAAATGATTCATTTTAATTGCAAGTAATTAATTCGTAAGTATTTTATACATTGATACACTTATAATCAATATTTTGTTATTTTAATTTAACTTTAATCGAAAAAAAGAAGAACTCATCTTTTGCCAAATACCAACATTTTCAATGATAAGTGACTTCTGTTTTGGCTTCCTTTACGAAACTAATCTCTTACAGCTTTTGCTTTTTCGTCATGGTTTATTTTTGGTTGTTGTTCTTGTTGTTGCTGTTGGTTGTGCTGTTCATTTGTCACACAATTTCACACATGAGTCTGAGTCGGCGGTCTTTGTGTTCATTTATCGCCTATCTACCATCACTTCGGCATCAACTCCGCGCTCCTCTCTGTTATGCCATGCCATGCCATGCCTTCCTTAAACATCATCTTCCTGTTTAGCTCATTTCCGTTTGCTACGCTGAAGTGATTTACGTATAATTCGCCATTTAACCTGTGGCTAAATTTGTAATTAGTCAAGTTTTGTGTGGCGCATGCATAAAATTTTCTTCTTAAGAGCTCAGATGGCTTCACTGCTCTTTTTCTCTCCCTCTCACTCTCTCTCTCTCTCTGTGTATGTGTGTGTGTGTGCGATGTGTATGTGGCATGTCTATTAATAATAATCCATGTGGTTGTGTGTGGTATGCATGTTTATAAATATATATATATACATATATATGTACATCTATTCGGATTGTGTAACTATGTTCATATTATACACATAGGAGGATATATCCTCGACTGGCTGACAATTATACAGAAATTTATGGACTTTGGAGACCTTCTGTGACCTCAACAATGGGACACATGTGACCAAAGGCAACTTAATTCATTAAGAACAGTCGGAAAAGCGAATTGATTGAAGTTTTATATATGTATGTATATATATGTATGTATATATGCCATTCATACGTTTCAAACACATAACAAATCCCATATAGTGTCCTTGATTAAACTTACTATAGACTACAAAAGGCAAAATAAATATAGGTACATTAACACAATTTCTAAGTGTCTATCTCAGTTAATATTGTGCAGATGCAAGCAAGCTGTTATTAACTGACATCAACAAAAGTATTTCTACTTTGCTTTGATTTGATTTTCATTGAAAATCTCTTGCTATACTTGCAATTGTGATATTTAAGTAGCTTCAAGCTGTTTGATTGAAAGTGCAAAATTGTGTCAAAGCTGAGTGTTAACAAACTTAGTCGCATTCTGCTATTTTTAATGCAATTTAGTTAATATTTAATGATTTTGACGAACCACACAAATTGTTGGAAAAAGTACACATTAGACAATCATTAAAGAAGATTTCCAAAATGGTAGCAATAAATGATAGATGAAAGAATGAAAAGTTTACTTAATCAGCAGGAAATTCTAGTAATCTATAAATTAAATATATGTATATGTACATATATTATCTATAACTTTTTGCTTTCTATTGACACACGTCTTTTGATATTTATGAAACTAAATTTATCTTATCTTGAGTATAGAAATTCAATGCCTTTTAATTGATTCAAAAATTCAGATTCTTAACTATATTTTACCATTAGTGTGTGTGTCTGTGCAGGTGATTTTTTCCATGCCCTTGTTTTGCATTTAGCTCGACTGGCTTTCACTTGTATTTGCCGTTACTGTCATATATGTAATTTAGTTGAGATTTAGTTATAGCTATTTTCAACACCTGCAGATTATACCACTGGGAGAACGACAACCACAAATGCCAGGTCAACACCTTTGTACAACCGGACCGATCCATTGACGCTTAATAAAATCAAATTGATTGAAGTTTCGCACGCTCGTCATACCATCATAGATACTCCAACCTATCGGGTCACCCCTAAACTCCCCAAAAAATTTCATCCCACAATCATTTTGTCCATCGTTTTTCTTTTGCCTTTGGGCTGACGATTCCATCTCCCACGACCACACCCACGCCGAACCGTACCGAACCGACCTTCTGTGTCTGGCATGGCTAGGCTAGCTGTGAACATCAATTAAATTCATTGCCAAACAAATATTGTACAAAGGAATTATAAAAGCAGCCAAGCGTCTGTCGGCAGACACATGTTCCCAGTTACCATTTCCCAGTTTACAGTTTGCAGTTTGCAGTTGCCGGTAGCCAGTAGCTGGTTACCCAAAACGAGTGTTTTCCAGTTTTCCCAATCGCTTGCAATGTTTTGTTTTATATATTTTTTTTATATTGTTTTTGGTCTGGTCTGGCTCGGAGAGAAAGAGAGAGACAGAGAGAGAGAGAGAGAGAGAGAGAGAGAGAGAGTCTGTCTGCCAAAAACCTCGAATACAAGCCAGAAAAGTTGCCAGCAATGTGTTGATTGAATGTGCAACCTCCGCTGTGTCCCTTCCATTCCTCAATCCTTATTCATGTACTCCTCTTTTGTTCTATCTCGCCGCTTTACTCTTCCTTTTTTGTGTTTTCTTCTTTTTGTTTTTTGCCCTTTTTTCATTTTATTGCCAGCAAAATAGGCGAACAAAAAATTCGCCGACATTTTGTAAACAAAAGGCAACCGTATTGACGGGGTTAAGGTTTTTTATATTATGTTTGAGCTACTCTAATGCCAAAACCGAAGCTCTCTCTGTCTATCTATGTATGTGTCTCTGTTTCTGTTTCTCTTTTTCTCTCTTGCTTTTGAGCTCGCATGGCATCCTCATAAATTTTTGAGCACAAAAACTTTTCAATTTTCGTTTTGTTTATGCTGTTTTTTTAATTTTTCGGCTGATTGCCTTATCAAAGTGCGAACAAAAATTCATTGGTTTTTGTATCTAAGCTTAAAGACCACTTTATAGTTCGTTTAAAATTTCTATAGAAGGATATATAAATGTTTATTGAAATGTAATTGCTAAACCAATATTTTTTATTTTTGTTTTTTCTCTTCTTTTTTTTTTCTTTACCAGAAAGTGTAAAAAAATTAGGATTAGAATTTTTTATTTGATCTTCAATTCAGTAGAAAATTCTTATATCTCTACAGGAATATATATATTTGTTTGTCTAGCAGTTTAACTGTATGCTGCATTTGTTTGCAATCAAATTTATATTGACCGTACGATAAAGACACAATGCATGAGCATATACGAGCATATCAAGAGAATATACATAGGTATAACAAATAAAGTATTTGCTTTGATTTTATTAAACTTAATCCTATCTTAAAAAGAACAGTAATGCATTCCTTATGCACTTCTCGTTAATTGCATAGTCTAAAGAACTTGAAATGTTTGTTTATGTAAAGTTAAAATTGTAAATTTATATTTTAGTTGACTTTAACAATTTACTGCATTTATTTATTATTTCTATAAAACTGAGAAAAAAACATTGTTTAACTATCTGCTTGTTGATATCCCAAGATAAACATTTATGAAATATTTAATTTTCATTAATTTCAATTCAATTTCAATAGAATGCCTTAGAGCGGAAGCCAGGGTATACTGGCCAAAAAAAAGGGGTTGAAAATGATTGGAGTTTGGGTTTTTATACTCAGCTGAATGTCGTTGCCTTGGAATCCGACCATGATTCCGGCATGGAGCAGACTTTGAGGCATTATTTTGCTAACAAATGAAACGCTCTAAAGTAGACAACAAAATTCTTCCACTTCATTTCGCAGACAGAGCATAATAAATCAACTTTTGCCTGTCTAATTTTCAACAACGTAGACAAACATACACACACATACACAGGCACACAACTAAAGAGAAAACTGCAATAAAAATAAAAAGTACGACCAACCAGTACAAATAAAGATATACACATGCAAAAAGCAAGAAAGATAGAGATAGCAAATAAAGATTGACATACCGAGAGAAGAAAAGAGAAATAGTTTTTGTTCTTGTTGTTGTTGTGTGTTATTAAATTGACTATGCACGCTTTATTAAAAATGCAAACATACATATGTCCATACATACATACATACACATATACATATGTATATACATACATTCTTTCATCTTTTCGCATATCACATCTGAACTTTGAGATGCCTTTTGTCTTGCACTGATGTATAGAAATCCGACGACAATAAGCGGGAAACGGCACACTAGTTGCCCCACTACTACTTATGTAGTTCGCCGCCATCTTCATTTACCATTCAGTTATGCGTTATGGTGATTTCATGTGACGTAAATGTGATCTTTAAAGTTTATGGCAAGAAGCAAATATGGTACAAAAACTCTTTCTCTTTGTCTATATCCAGAGAATTGCTTATCGAGCTGAAAGCAGCATTAAACGTCTGTCTGTATTTGTATTTGATTAAATAAAACTTTCTTATAGGATTTGTGGCAATGAAAAAAGGCGCCCTAAAGTATGCCCCACCACACGATCCACATTTATGACTAAAAGAATGCAGAAATATTGTTATATAAAAGAAAAGAGCTATATATATATGTATAAATGCAATTTCGCATGCACTTGGAGCAAAGCAATAAAAGCAAAGGCGTAGAAATATAACAAAAAATCTCATAAATATTTTTCCACTTGTTCTTTTCTTTTTTTCTTTTTTTTTTTGTGTGTTTTCATATGGCGTCACAGCAAAAACATTTACATAAAGAACATCATGAAAACGATGCAGGCGTAGTTGGCTAATACAAAAGGCTTTGCTTCAGTTCTTGAAGTTTTCATTTTTTTTTAATATTTTTTGTACTCTTGATGATGATTTATAAATAAACTGCATGAAATTAATTAGCGCTGTCTGTATATGTGGGCGTGGCTCCATTTGAGGTATTAACCCTTGAATTGCATAAAACTCCTGGCCCCACTCGAGAGCTTCGCGCTGCCTTTTTCAGTTAATTAAAAAGCACTTACAAGTCCTTGACTACATACTCACTCACATACACAGCGATACATGTGCGGTGCGTGTTTGTCTGTGTGTGTGTGTGTAGGTTGATGATAACTGCTGCTGCTGCTGCTGCTGTTGCCTTCATTACAAAACGGTCAAGTTGGCAACAAAGAACCTGTAAAATGTGCTTACACAACTTATAGCTGGAGAAGCATTTGCTGCATGTCACAAAAGTATGAAAAGATTTTTTGTTTTTGCCTTTCGAAAAGCAAAAAAAAAAAAAAACATGTTATCATATCATATAATATACATATATGTAGCTATAAATACAGACATAGCCTACCGGTCGTCAGACCGTCTATCGTTAATTGTATTAAAAAAGTTTGCATATTTTTTGCTAATTGTTACGCACAAATGTTTATAAGTTCATAAGTATATTAATAATCAGAGTAATCAAACTTTTTGGATTGCTCGATCCTCTGAAAGCTAAATATAATAGTATCTATAGTAGACCGATCTTATCGTTCTGTTGTGGACATTACAAATACCAATTTCTGATTATACTCACAGTCTCCTGAATAATCTTGTTAATCTAACTTTGTATGTTTTTAGATTCTATATTTCCTAAAACTTCAATCAAAACAGTTTCAGCCCTGGATTGAAAGTCAAACAAGTTTAAAGCGACATAATTTGTAAACGGTTATATAAAATATAAATATATATATGTAGTTTTAATGTAAATTGATTGATAAATTGTATCAGGTTGTACTTGTTTATATCCTGATTCAATGCGTGCTATTTTCCTTGTTTGATCTCCTTTTCCAGTAATTTGATAATGTTTAAGCAGGTTCAGTTTCATTGCATAATCTTCTGGATTATTGTAAAAATATTCAGTGAGCTCAAAATAAATCCATTAAAATTTTAGTTCTATTGTCGTTTTATATATAACGATAATAATTAATTTTTTTTTTTTTTATAATTTTTGCTTGAAATTTTTGGTAAAAAATAAAAAACCAAAATTTATATTGAGTTTTAATGATATATTAAATGCAATTTTATATTATTGACCACGTTGTTTCTTAATAATCATGTTAATAATCAAGACTATAAAATCCTGTGGAGGGTATTAGCTTAAAAGTTTATTTGATAAACTGTTTGAACTTTATTTTTTTCCTCTTCTCGGCTTTTCCTCTTCTACATGTTTTTATTTAAAGCAAAAATGGTGAAAAATAACAAAGTTTCGGCCATTTCCATCGATTACTGTCGATGATCATTTGACTGGCAAATTATTTAATGCGACACTTGAGGGACTAAATAAAGCTCAAGAGGAAAAGGATTTGAGTCAAAGTGACCTCATAAACAAGTCAACACAATGCTTCTTTTAGCCAGCTGTCAATATGTATTAAATATGTAACAACTTTCTAAAAAAAAAAAACCCCAAAAAAAAAAAAATGAAATGAAACAAAATAACAAAAAATATCAATCATAATAAAAAATACATAAACAAAGCATTGAAAAAAAAAAATGGAAAAAGTCCAACACATACATATAGTATAAGGAAATGTAAATTTTTCCTTACCCAAAGCTCTAGTCTCTCTTTGGATTTTTTTATCCTACGTGGGTATGTGTGTGTGTGTGTGTGTGTGTTTGAAGTGTGTAGACAAAAGCAATCGTGACATTTGGGTTTGGGCTTACCAGCTGAATTTGTGTAGCTGTTTGTGTGTGTCGGCATGTATTTTATTTCTAGTGACAACATCAAATATATATATTTTGACATCTTAGCCAAGAGCTGAGGATAAATAATCTTTCAATGGCTCCAGGGGTAAGAGGAAAGAAAATTTTAGACAGCTAAAAGCTATAGTAATTGATTTTCCTGCCACTTGAAAAGGTGAAATATGTTGGATAAATTAAGCTTAGTTACTCTCTCTCTATATATTTAAGTTAATTTACTTTATTTATAAACCTTCATATGTATATACATATATAAATATATAAATATATATGGATGTAGAATATATGGTATATCGAAAATAAAAGCAACTGAAGCAATAATATTAAGTACCACACAAAATTTCCATCTACTGCAGCCAGACATAAGACAAAAGAAAAGTGAAACCCATTTAAATTTAAGCATCCTTTAGTTCGATGGTGGTGGTGGTCTCTGTTCCCAACCATTGGCTAAAAGGAATGGGATGGCAATGCGTAGTGCGAGGCGTTGCGTTTCCATCGCCAACAAGTGCCACTTGAAACAATGCAAATTTAATTAAAATTCCGAAAAATCTGAAAACGATGCGCACATTTTCATCATCAGCATTAATTCTCTGTCTCTCTCTCTCTCCCTCTTTTGGCACGAAAAACGATCTTTTACTCTTCCCAGATAGAATTTTGTATGTTTGGTGAAAGCTATGGCCATGGAGGGAGACGGTGGTGGAAGAATAACTATCTGAAAGCAAACTAAAACAATGAAATCTCTTAAGTAGTAGTTGCACCGATTAAAATTTTAAAGAAACACACCAAAAAATTCGCAACTTTATATTCATGTTGGCATAACAGTAGCATCTCATCAGTAAACCCTTTGCAGTGATTCATTTGTGCTCTTGTCCCTCCCTCCATGGAATTACTTAGGTACCTACTTAGTTAGTTTGCTTATTCCATCTATTGTATTCCATTACTAGTTTATCTTTTTATGTACACACAGTTGTTTGTGGAAAATCTCGCTTATAAATACAGAAATTCGTTATTTCAAAAATACCCTTTCATTTTCTTATTAAAATTGGTCTGCTCCACACAATGATAGGGTTTCGTTTATTGGACTTATATCCTACATACTACAACATGTATTTAAAATATTACTGAAAGAATATTGATACTAATTTTCGTGTAGGATTCATTAAATACCTTTTCGAGATTATTTTCTTTTTCTAGTTCTCTTTAGTTTAGTTCTAGTGAGTCGACTGAGAAACTACATTACAGGGTATATAAAAAATGTGTTGATAAGCATTTCCCTTTTGGTTTTTTTTACTCCTATTTAAACTGTTGGTGTTGGTGCTGGTTTTGCTGTTAGTTACTGTAGCTAAGCTATGTATTGCCGACTCTCGTTGGTCGCATTGAAATTGCATTTTTATAAAGCCAAAGCAACTGTCGCGTCTCCCATCTCCCATAATAGAGTAGTTTTTAAATAAACAATGCCCCAGGACCATAGCCATCCTGCGGTGCCCTTCGGTGTTAGAGCTGCTGCTGCGTTGCTGTCATCTGTTCATCTCACTGGGGTCACCATTGCCACCAACTGGTATTCTCTTCATCGTTTTTTTGCTTTCTTTATTCTTTTCATTGGATTTCTTCTCTTTATTTTTTTTTATTATTTGTTTTGTCGCCTTGCTCTTGGTAAGTTTTTCTGCAGTTGTCACAGACACAGTAGACATGGCCTTTATTTCCATTGGTAACGCGGGAGTTGTGGTATTTTATTGCTTTTAGTATTATTTTACATTTATGGTTTTCCTCCGTTTTTATTATATTTCATGCTTGTCCTTTTTTTCCCCCCATAAGTGCAAGAAAAGCCTATTTAGATTTCAATGATTTCACCATAGAGTATATGGAATGAATGCATAGAATTAAGTTATTACACTTATTAGAACTACAATCTATGTTACTAAATTGAGGTATCAGAGTCTGACCGAAACAATCTCAGGGCATTCAAAAGTCCGAATTCGCACTATAAACCAACAGCCATTCCACCACAAACGCCACAAAGATGCGCATGTAAATCAATGTAATGTAATGGTCCCTTTTTATGGTCTCCATTTTCATCTTCTAGCAGGAACAGGAGCAGCAGCCACGACACTTATCGTCTTGAGATTTTGTAATACAATGCAAGAGAATTCCGCGCATCGCGGTGACAATCGCAATCACAATGAAGACGCAAAGACTAAAAAACGCGGCGGCCCATCATCCTCCTCAATAGCTCCAATGGCCAACCATCATGTTGTGGAAACCGGCTGGCGGAAGGGGGAGTTTGAAATGGGGCTTTGACTGTTACGTGTCTGCGGTGATAAAAATAGTTGAAATGCAATTGCCGGACGGAAAAGAGAAGAAGAATGAATGAAGGAGTATCTGAAGCTGGTAGGAAAGGAAAGAAAAGGAAAAGAGGGCAAGTTTCAGTAACAGCCAATAAATCTTTAGCTAAATGCTAGAAAACTTTACGACCAACCCGGTAGAATGGGTTTTTTCCCTACCATTGATCCACAGCCCCCTCCAATCCCCCCCATACCTTACCCCATCCCTTTCAGTAGATAAAGCTCAGGAGCATTTTTTTATGGTTTAAATACTTTGCGCCAAACTTGAAATAATGCAGCTACCAACAAAAAAATAAAACGAGATGAGCATAAAAATGTGAAAAAAAAACAAGAAGATACATAAAACCGAAAAGAAATGCGCCCAAAATCTGCAGGCAGCTTAAGTGGATTTTACGCTACCATCAAAGCTACACCCCGAAAATTCCCGACCCTCGTTCCATCTAACGTAACCCTTCAACTTGCCTTCTTTTCTTTTTATCAGCATGTAGTCAAACCAAAAAAATAAAAAAAAATAGAAAAGTTTTTATATTATTTTCGTGGCAAATCCGTGATAGATAAGTCTAAATCTAAACGCTGTTTGCCACTTGTCGAAAGCGAACATGCGAACACAGAACAGCAAGAACGACTCAAAGTTTATGAAATTTCTATTACATTGTTTTTCACTTTTGGGCTTTTTGTGTTCTTGGCTGACATTTTGAGCATTTGCATTTATCAGACATTTGCAGCTGCAGCTACAGCCAAAAAAAAAAGAAAAAAAAAAAAACAAAAATTATAGATGTTACGATTTTTTAACAATAGATGGCAATATAATTCACCGGAAGTCTCTCTATGTAAATATGATATATTAATAATTAGCGTCTTATGAATTATATAATACCACTAGTAGATAAAAAAGTAGTGGCTAAATATGAACACCGAAACTAATAAAGAAAGAGAGAAGAAATTATTACATTTGAAGGTTCATCAGAAGGCTCGTCAGACTCAGAGCAAATTCAGGTCAATAAAATTTTGTAACCAAAATAACTTTGTTTTTATTTCAGCTGCCCTCGAGACCCAATCTGCCCTGTCTCTTCTCGTTACCTAGTGACAGCAATGGCTTTTATTAAACAAATCAGTCACATTAAAATTTCAATATGTTTGTCGCATGTTTGGCAGCATATATATACCTCATCTGTTTTGCCTTTTAAATTCCTTTTCTTTTCACCTATCCCCGCTGCTGTCGTCCCCTGACCATTGATCATTAGAGGGCATCTTTAGAGGGAAACTTTTTGGACAAAACTGTCAAATGGCTGATTTATTATTTATTAGGGCCTAGCGAAATGGACGTGAAGCATGTAAATAAATACTTATGCGACCGTTGGCTAAAAGGCCACGTCCTTTTCGTGTCTCCCGCCACCGACTGATGATGGGGCCCGCAAATAATCAATCAATTATGCAGCATCGTCAAAGCCAAGAAAACAAATCAAATCAAAACGAATAAGGTACAAAGACTTGGGTCAGTTGACAGCTGACAAGTTGACAATTTTCGGATTTCGGTTTGTTGAATTTTTGGGGTCCTGCACACACACACAGTGAAAAAAAAAAAAACACAAAAAGGAAAACTAATTGGACCATGAAAAATAGTTGATGGCGAAAAATAGGCAACAGTTTTGGACAAGTATTTTACCCTCAACCACTGTACACTCCTTCCAAACCCCCAAACAGCCCACGGCCTCGATCGTTCCTTAACCTAATTGACTGGTTTTTTAAAATTAATTTTTTATCATCGACCTCGTCTTCAATGAGCCATAAAAACTGCGGTCCATATTATATTTGAAGGCCTATTGGGTTTTCGTTTATTGTTTATTTCTACCGAGTGTTGGGATGAGTTGGCATGGCTAAAGAGTGAGGAACTTGAGGGGAGGGGTGGGGAGGGGGGGGAAAAGAGGCTGGTTGGTTGGTTTTGGTGTACGTGAGTTGCATGTTGAATGGTGTGAAAAATGAAACAGAAACAGTTGAACTGCCGCTGACAGCTCGCATAATGAAACACAGAAGCGCGTGAACTGAAACGGAAAAATAATATTGCTCAAGTGTTAAGGATGGTTTTGATGTGCCTCCAAAAAGAGTCAGATATAGAAAGAGAGAGAGAGGGGACAGAACAAAGATGAAGGATAGCGGGGTAACATTTCATTGCTGAGGTTCTTTCATTTTGTTGTTAGCGTTTGTTAAGGAATTGTTAATCAGTAATCGTTATATAACAAAGATTTTTTCCCATTTCTACCCCCACGGCAATAAGCAGCTAAAAAAGCAACCAATACAAAAATAAAAAAAAAAAACCCCAATTTGTCTTTTTAAGTATTTGTATGCAATATTTTTTTCCCCCCTCATCTTCCTTGCCTATAATATGGAATTGCTTTCTCAGCTTTGTCGTTGACAGGACCCAAAAGTTTTTAGCACTTTATAAATTATGCCCACAGCTACTCACATAAGAAGACCAAAAAATAAAATAAAAAAACAAATTTTAATTTCATACTCACAAAATTTCAAATACTCTTTTTAAGCAAAGTTTTTAATAATTGAATATAAGACCAACACTTTGTGGTATTTATAAAGGGAACATGCGGCGTATACGTGTTGTATATATATTATTATTTATTTCTTTAATAGAAAATAAAAATATTTTTAGTTAACTCAAATATTGTTTGTGGTAGGAAAATACTTAATAATATTTAATAAATTTAATAAACCTAAAACAACACAATAAAAAAACTTTTTGAAAGTTCTTGTTATTAAAGATTCGCAAACAATTTCAAAGATAAGCTAATTTAATGCACCATCTTGTAGCTTTCACAAAAAGTTAGACAAAATAGAAAACACTCTTTGATAGAGTAAAATGAATGAAAACGGTAATTGGAGCGCTGTCAGCGCAATATTAAGAAAGCAAGGGGAAGGGCTAACACCAAGGAGGATGAAGTGTAGGGGGTGTAGTAGTAGTAGTAGTAGTTTGTGAAGTTTTCCTGCCTCTTTGAACTCAGACAACAAACATGACTGACATTCTGGCAAAAAAATAAAAGTTTTGCTTTCTTGCTTTTTTAATTAACAAACATTTGCTCGTCAATGCACATTAAAAGCTGCTCAACTGGAAAATCTTAATTAAACACTTGACTTTTTGGATATGAAAAAGGGGGATGGATGGATGGATGGATGGATGGTGGAATGAGACTGAAGAAGTAGAGAGAGAGAGGATCAAGAGGATGAATGCTACTTCTTTGGCCTTCAGTTCAGTTCAGAGGCGTGTTGACAACTATGGCAACTATTTGCCAAAGAGAGTGAGAAAAGAGAATGAGAGACAGAGAGAGGAGGAGAGAGACAGAGAGAGAAAGAGAGAGAAAAGATGCTTTTCAATTCACAAAGTCGTCGCATGACTTGTACTTGCACCAAAGTTTCCAAACTTGTGCGTGTGTGTGTGTGTGTGTGTGTGGGAAAAACTGCAAAACAGTTTTCCAGATGATAATGAGTGTATCCCAGCTTTGATGATGATGCTGATGATGTTGATAATGATGATAATGATGATGATGATGACGATGGCACTTAACGGCAACACATGACATCATCGTTGCTTGAATTAAATTTTATTTTTCGTTTCAACTTTGTGTTGTGGGCGAAAGCAAAAGCCGAGAGAGCCCAACAGCAGCAACTTTGTTAATTTATTTCTGCAACGTTCTCCATATGTCCATATGTGTGTGTGTGTGTGTGTGCGTGTGTGTGTCTGTATGTACATGTATCTGTGTGTCGCGCATCTGACGGATGTTTCTGTCATTAAGAAAAACTTTCGTCAAAGCATAAAATTTTCTACTCACATGCACATACATACATACACTAAAAGAGCTCCAGAGACAGAATGAAAAGAGGAGATCTGGTAGTATAAAAGGAGGTTTATTCAGGAGCAGGGGTTCCTGGTGTTGTGGATCAACCCACTTTATACTTATTTATCCGACTTTTTTTTTTTTTTTGCCTTCTTCTTATAAGCTTCTCGGTATTTATGCTCTTGCTTTTTGCTGCCTTAAAATGTTGCTTTGATAGCTTTTCTACTCTCTGACTTTAGCATTTTGCTAGATAATGAACTATATTAACAAAGATATCAAAATTTTTTACAAAAAAGTGAAAAAAAAAGAAAAAAAAAATGAAAGCTGCATTATATCGGCTTTAATAACTAAACATCAGTCCATCAGAGACATGGACATGAACATGAAACATCATCATTCATAGGTCACGCCTCAAATGCGTACATGACACACACAACTTGACACGATTTTTGTGACTGAAACTTTGTGGCCTTCTTAAAAGAGGGTTAGCATAGCACACACACACAAACATACACACACACACACACACACACACACACTCAGTGAGTAAGTTAGAAGAAGAAGCAGAGAATTTGCAGAGAAGACCAAACGAAAACTCAATTGGAAGTTGCCCACTGGAACAAAAGCTGGCGTTGATTGGGGAGACAGCATTTGGCATTTTGGAATCTATGCACAAACATTGCAAATGAACTTTGATTGTGCAACTCATTGCAATGTGAGAAGAATGGGATACCGAGCTGAATAAAAGTGGCAGGAGTTGGATGAGATGACACACACACACTCACAAAGTGAATGTGTGATGTATGAAGATAAAGAAGCTTAGCTATTGGTTGAAAGTCCTTCTACAGACATTGCAAAGAAAACAAAAAACATAAAGATGCTTTTAAAATAAGATTTTACATTCATCGTAAATGCGAGACAAATTCAAAGTTGATATCTTTAAAATCAGGAAAAACCATACACGTAATTTCTGTTTTCTTACCACTTTTAAAATTCAACCACCATCAACCACTTCCTTCATACTTGCATCATTAACATCATTGTCACTTTGACGTGAGCCGATGGTTGGAACTCGTCACTACTAACTAGCTCACCAAAAGGTTCCCCACAAATTGATGTTTGGCAAAAATGGCAACTTCGATGTCGATGTCGTTGTCATAATTTCCATGCCATTCAGCCTGATTGACGATGACGAAAACGATGTCTAGCTAGTCCCCTTTTGTCGTACGGCAGTAACTCAACTCATGGTCGACAAGAATAACACACGAAAACCATCATAAAAGCCAAATGGATGAAAGGCAGTAATGCAGAAGGGCATAGGGCCAAAAACAGAAACCTTAAAATTTCCAACAGCATCTCTTATTACTTAATCAGGTTGCAATTTTCAGTATGCTGCTCCTGCAGCTGAACTTAAATTCCTTTTTGAAGAGTACAACCAATTATTGTTTTATTTATTCAACTTAAACTAACTATATTATTTTAAAGAACAAAAAAAAAAAAAAAAAACCCAACGTATCCATTGGAGGGACCAGCATAAGGATATAATCAGCGTAAGGATGCTTAGTGCCTTTAACTCATAAACATATTTTCGTCTTAACCGACCAATCTTTTATTATATTTAAATTATTTATTAAACAAATTTATTTTATAGGAATCTCAAAATCGAACAAAGGCCATAAAGTCTTATTCTATTTAGGATCTTCTAAATTAGTATATAAATATTAAAATATAAATTGGTTTTTATATTTAGTAAATTCCAAAAGTTAATTACTCTAATTAATAATGCCTATCTTTAAACAAGTGAATATTTTCAAATATCTAATTTTAATACTCTTTAAAATCTTTATTTATTGAACAGAAAAATATCTAGGGAGGAACGGATTCTCATTAAGTTATGTTTATTTCTATTTTAAAAGAAAACCATTATTTAAAAGTATAAATAATGAATCTTTATTCTGAAACTTACATTGAAATTACAAGTTCAACTGTTGCTCCCTCTACTTGCAACGTATTTATTCGTTTAATTTGCTTTTTCCCCATCTTGAACTCTGCATTCTAAGTGACAGGCACTGAATGAGTTAGTTGGTTCAGTCAAAGTTTGGATTGTGGATCTATGAGGTCTAAGGGGTCGTCTGGCATACCGACACCACGCTGCATTACATATCAAAAATAACAAAGACAGAGAGCCAGAGAACTAACTGACAAACTGACACAATGACCGAGTGAGTTTCGTTTCGTTTCGTTTGGTTTTTTTTGTATTTCTTTTTGGGTTTTCGTGAATAAGGTGGGTTGGTTTGGATTGTGTGGAAGAATGAATTGGTAGTTGCTCCATTAAATGTCATGTACTTCTGTGTTTCCGTTTGTTTTGTTTTGCATACTTTTAAGCACCATTAACAGCAGACAGACAGCGTGACAGAGGGTCAAAGGGATGGGCATGGGGAAGAAGGGTCATATGACAACAGCAGCCGTTCTTCTATTATTGTTGTTTTTGCTTTTCTTCCTCGTGTTGTTGTTTTTAAAAATTATGTAGTTTTGCTGGCTGCCACTGCAACGTGTCATTAGAACACTTTGCAACACACAAAAAAAAAGAAACCCTCCCCCCCCAAAAAAAAAACACCAACGAACGAACAAACAAACGACAAAAAGGCAAAAAAAAAGTTCGACTATTAAAACTTTGTCCTTTGCCTGAGTTCCGCCTACTAATTCTCCCCACTGCTATTGTTACACCCCTCTTCCCCTGACGTCACCCGTCAGCTTAACTATTTCTGGAAATTTCTCTCTTGGCCGGCTGCAGGTGTTGCCCGGTTGGCCATTTTATCTAGAGGTCACTGCAATGGCAAAAATATTTTCTAGAATATACATTATCTGGACCTGGATTGGCACATAATTGTTTTACAGAGGTCCACTCCCTCCTCCTCCACCGGGCAACATTTTCCCTAGACTAGCAATTATTTAGTAATTGCTTAACAGTTCTTTTTGATGGCAAATGAACTGGGCGGAATCTTCTTCCTATTTCTGTTCCTATACCTATTCCTTTCTCTTCTTTATCTTTGTTGTAATTTCATTAAGTAAAAGTTTTATTGGCGCCTATTTTTCTGTGCCAAACATATGTTTTAAGACGATAGGATAAAACACCTGAGGCTCTTCTTTGCAGATTTTCAGCAAAAACTGGTTTAAATTTGTTTTTTTTTTTTTGTCTGAAAGAACAAATAACCTGCAGAAATTCTTGAACAAAAGCTAAAAAGATGTCTGCTATGAAAATATATAGAAGAAAAATAAAATAGGATATACCATCATTAGCTTGGCAGTGCTAAAAGCGAATTACCTTGACCTATTTATATAAACATTTAATCCAAAAAATATTTGATTAAAATTTTTCAACAGACATTTGCTTTGAATAGTTTCCAAGTTGCTTTTTTTTAAATTATCTACATGAAGGATATTATATTTGCGTATTCACTTCAAGCTGTATTATTTGGGTCAATTGATTGCCAAAAAAAAAAAAAAAATATCATTACAACCAATTTCAAGTGCCTCATTAGAGCCGCAAAATGACAAAAATTGCCAGCAAAATTCTAATTGGAAACAATAACAAGCCTAAACCAGCAGAGAATTGAAAACCGCAGGCATATGCATTTACATACCAAATATACATACGTAGTTGGGTGGTTGTCTGGGTGGGCAATTGTGCAATTTGAAGATGCTCATTTAAAACTAAATATAATTCAGTGACATTGCGGAAATCAATGCGGTTTGTCCCACTCGTATCTCACTGTCTCTTTCTCTCTTATGCTAACTTATGCAATGGGCGACAATTGCCATTGGTCAGAAATAAAATTACATTTAAAACAAAAAGAAGAAGGCTAAAAAAAAAACACGCAGAATACACACACAATTGCACATTAAGGTGACTCAAAATATGCAAATTGCAATATTCCAAAAAAAAAGTGTAGGCTCTAGAGCTCAAAAAAGTAGGAACTTTTCAGATATTTTATTTTTAAATCAAAAAAAAAAAAAAAAAATTTAAAAAAGCTATTTACATTTTTTAGACTTTACAAAATTTTACAAAATCAGATTCTACAAGAAACAAAAATACTGAAAATACCCATTTAAAAATTTTACAATATATTTTAAAAAGCCTATATTTTTAATAAACATTCTAGGACACCCACGATCCTTAACATTCTTTTTAAATTTATTTAGTTTAGAATAGCTAATAATGTATGTAACTTTTTTTAGATATATGTACATATTTCAAATTTATTAAAACATACATGTACAAAAAATTAAAAAAAAAAAAACGGTTTCAAAGGTATCTTTTAATGTCGAATTAACATTTCAGTAAACAAATGCTTAGTTTTTGATTACCTTTTTGTAAAATGAAAGTACTTCAATAATTTTTGTGGTCATTAAGTAAAACACAAAAATATATTCAAATCATTGGGTAATAATCTGGCAAAGGTCAAGTTAATTTAAAAAAAATTCTATAAGTTAAATAATTTGTTCACTTCATAATTATCTATCGCTTTTTATATGTTAAAAGTAAATCTACTTGCGTATTTACAAAGTTTCTTCAAACAATGCAATGTCGATTGAAGGTAGCATAACGCAATATGTTACAAATATGAAGAGAAAAACGAAACAAATTAAACACAACAACAGTCTTTTAAACTAATTTAAATTATTTTTTAATTTTTTTAGGCCATTCATTTAGTTTATTTATAAAGTTACAAACAAAAAAATTCAGTATATTTGCCTTTAAGGACTGATTGTTGAGAGTTAAAACTTGATTCTATAACTTTCTTAGCATTTTGCTTTATTTGGATGGACATATTTGATCCACCCTAATAGATATCTACCTACATATTTACGTATATGGATGGTATGGGAGAAAAAATCTGAAAGCCAATTGACTCATTGAAATTTGTTGCCAAAAATTTTTGCAGCGTAAATTAATAGAGCTAAAATCGAATAGTTAAATGTCATCGAAAAGTTATATGTATGTATGAGCATGTATGTGTATATGTGTTATGCTCTGTGTATGTGTGTGTGTGTGTGTGTGTGGTTGTGTGCTTTGCAGCAGTAACGGAAATGACAGAGCTGCAATGGCAACGAAACTGCATCGCTGCAGGAAGCAATAACCGAATTCAGTTACGTTGCACGGAAATGACACACAGGTGCAGCTGAAGAAGCAGAAGAAGCAACGCAGTTAGGGCAGGGCTTTTGTGTGCAGGGACAGGGAAGTAGGAACAAAGTGAATTGGATGCCACGTGTGACCTAGCAAATCTGACATAAATTCTACTCCCATTTGCAATTGTGCAACAGAAAAAAAAAATCTTATTTATCACGCTAAAGGCAGCAATTTGATTAAGCCAACACTTGCAGAAAATGACCATGGCCGAAATCGAAAATCAAATTGGTTTTTTTGCTTTCGACTTTTAGACACTTGCTTATGAGTTGATGGAAGTTCTCATCTAGAGAAAGGGCATTCGGCCTAATTTAAATGTTAATTAACAAATAACAATATTTTGTTACTACTATGGTTTTTTTTAGCTCCCAAACAATTTAATGCACAATTTTGTTGGTTATTTTTCCGTTTTCGGCTGGGCAAATATTTAAGACGTTTTTTCTAAAATCTTGTTTCTAGCAATTCCATCACTATAGATCATTATTATTATTTTAAAGGCTTTTTGGCTCATTAATATCTAATTCATAATTTCTTTGTTTAAATGTTTCGAGGGTGCTGCACCGTTGGGGCTCCAAAAAGATTTTAGCAGCTGCGTTAAGAATGATAAGTTCACAAAGTATCTGTAAGATGTTCCCAGATTTGGAATTCGTTAACTTACCCAAAGGTCCTGAAGGACACTTCACAATGTACAATGAGAAAGAAAACAATAATTTTGAATTACGTTTTACAATTTTATTATTCTGTTTTTTTTTTTTCATTTGCATAATGTTTAAAGTTTTTTGGTTTATCTTTATGTATGTATATATATATATATATGACATATATGTACGTGTATATATATATATAAAGATATATAGATATACATGTACACATATTTATACATATATATATATACATATGCATGTACTTATATACTGGAGTCTAAGTTGTTGTTTTTATTTTTACTCTTATTCGGGTTGCCATCTTCTTTTACAACTTTTTCTTTACTGATTTTGCTGTTTTGTTGCATTTGCAAAAAAAAAATTCACATTACATTTACTTGTATATAATAATGCCATAATTTATATGTATATGTATTATATATATATTTGTTTGGATGTATATATATATCGTTTTTGTTCATGTCGTTTGGTTTGTTTTTTTTTTGTTTTTTTTTTATTTCCTTTTTTGTGTGTGTGTTTCCACATAATTAATAATAAATTATATTTATAATTAATTACAATAAATTGCATAACAAAAATTAGTTGACTTGGATTCATCGTATAATTAATAATAATAATTATTATTATTTATTTTCTTTATGGTTTTGTTTCATTACTTCTAATATTCAGTATACAAATACAAATAGAAAACAGTGCAAATTATGAATTTTATTGATAGTATATTATTTTCATGTAAGTTGAATATTATTTGATTCGCCTATGCTGTGAGAAGATGATGATGATTGGTTTTCATTTGTTTGTTCACCTGCCAATTCTAAATTCTAAATAATTACATAAACAAAAAACAAAATCAGTATACCAAATCGACTTTGCAAGTTCCCTTTACGAAGCCAATCAAGTTAATAGTGTATATTAAATTGCTCTCTAGTTGAAATTAAAAAAAGAAATTTCCTCATTTTGCTGCTACTCTAATATAATTTTTTTTTTCTTTAAATAGAATTTGGTTAATGGGAAAAAAACTTGGATTAGTTAAAAGAAAACCTCACTAGAATTCGCACCGATCAGATGACAATTGTACAATGCTGATCAAGAATATGTATATATGTGGGTAACTTAAAGAATAACCCGTCCACCGGCTAAAGACTAAAAATCATATGTAAATCGCTCGGCTGATTCATGATGATGCTAATATGCCTCTTAAGCTACTTCCGGGTACAGGGTATGCTTAAGGATATACATGTATGTATGTATGGACTTATACAACGTAAAAGAGAGCAAAAAAAAACAATAAATAAAAATGTGATTGCAGTTTCTGTTATATGTTGGCTTAAATGTTTGAAAATTTCACACATTTTGTATGACTTTTGTTGTTGTTGCTAGTTTTAGATTTTTAATTGGTAATTTGAATAAATGTTAATTATTCTATTTTATTTCCCTTCTTTTTTATTTCTTGTTTAATGTTTAAAATTATGTAAATTGCCAGTTTTCACTTTTTTTTTTTTTTTTTTTTTTTGCTTTTAGGGTTTTTTTTACATCTGCTTTGCATTATTTATATTGACTGTCAAAATGTTTTGCTAATTTACTGTTTGACTTACCATATACACATATGTATGTCTATATATATAATATTTTTGTTTACTTTGTAACAATTACTATTATTTAATTCTTTTTTTTTTTTGTTTGCTTGTTTAATATTTAGTTTAGGAAATTCGGTATTTCATTTGCTTTTTTTTAGTACTTAAACAATTTTACAATTTGATTTTTCTTTTCTTTATCATTTCTTTTTTTTGTTTGCTTTTTTTTTGTGGGGTTTTCCTTTTTTGGTTTCTAGAGAAGCTCATTTGACCATGATAAAAAAAAAAATTTTTGTGTTTGTCCGTGTGTGAGTGGGGGGGTTCTTGGGATAGGGTTTAAAATAATTATTTATAAAAGCAAGAAAACCGAAAGATGTTACAATGAAATGCAAAAAAGATTGTTGGTTTTGATTGACTGATTATTAAATCAACTATTTTAGTTCTTCCATAGCTCCCGTCTTCTTGTTCTTCTTTACCTGGGCATAGAGAGAGGCGGCTTTATAATTGATGGGACCATAGTGCTGACTCTCGAGATCGGCATAGATGAATTCATCATCAAAATTGGCTGCATTCAGTGGCTAAACGATGTCGCAGAATATTGACGGGGGTAAGTACAATAATATATACAATATTTTGATATACAATATTTAGAAACCTTTAAGAAATCTATATAAATATATATAGAGATGGGACATGCGTTTAACCTTAGTTTTTAGGTTTAGTTAGTTTCACATTCTTTTTTGGTTTTGGTTTGTTTGTTACTTTTCTTCATGCGGTTCTTTTTCTTTGTTTATTATATTAATAATCTATTTTAGCCTGTCGTTTTGTTTTTTTTTTTGTATTATTATTTTTTTTTTTTTGATATTCTTTATTTCATTCTGCGTTTCTTCTATTGCTGCGATTAATTTTTGGTAGCTTTTTGCATTCGATTGTGAAGTTTGGGCATGAGCAAAACAGATAGATAATAAAGGACAAAGAAAGAGTGGAAGAGTTATATGAGAGCAAAAGAGAAAGTGTGTGCTAGATAGTTATAGCATATAGAACGATTTTTCAGGAACCAACGCCAGAATCAACGACAGTTGAAATAAATTATTAACATTACGGAACAAATGAACTTGGAAAATCAAATTAAACTGCTTGAAATGAGAAAATAGTTTACCTTTTTGTTTGCTTTTTTGACATAAAACATTTGGTTTTCTTTTGTTTTGTTTGTTTGGTTTTTTTTTCTTTTTTAGTGGAAAATTACACAAATATGTTTGAATTTAGAATATATAGGTATTGCTGCCTTTGTATGGATCCTCAAAATCGGACACATGCTATAAGAAATCACAATTTTTGGTTGGTTTGGTTTGTTTTAGAAATGTTTAGAACACACTTGGATATACGAAACAATATATATATATTGAAAACTAAAACATTTTCAGTTAGTTTTGTCAATGGAGTTATATTATAATGAAATGAGAGTTTTATAAGAGGTAGGGAAGGATATATTTATGATAGTATATGAGTAATTATGTTAATGTTATAAGACTGAGGTTTTGGTATGCCGCTCAAGAGGTTTTTTTTTTTTGCTTTGGTTTCGAAATAATTGCTGCATATTTACAGATGAATGAAATTAATTGGTATATCTAACAATAAAACTAAACTCAATTATTGCCACTTTTAAATAAAATTTAGTCATTTGCCTTTTCGATTATGACTCTCAGTTGAAATTAAACATCAAATACATCTCGAGATGAGTGCAGAGAACTGTACAAGGGTTTTCTACTATATATATGTATTAAATATTATTCATATATAAATAAATATGCTTAATTATATAATTATATGTTAATTCATTATGTATATATGTATATATATATATATATATATATATATACAAAAAAAAAACTAATTGCAATTATTTCAAACTTAACACATACAGTCAAATGCCGATTTATGCGTTGCCTTAAATAACATTTTCGCCATTAGCGACGCATAAATTTGGCCATAGTTTGTTTTACCTTCTAGTTGGAAGGGAGGGGTTTTCTTTCTCTGCTTATTGATAACATATATAAATACGTTTCGGTTTCATTTCCTGTTTATAAATAGCTAGATATACATATGTACTTAACTATATATCGAGTTCAACTTGGGAATGATTTTTGTTTGTTTTGGTATTGATTTGACATAATTATGTTTATACTGTGGTTTTGCTATGATCTATTTGAATCGGTTTTCTGTATATATATGTCTTTTTATGTATATATGTATGTATCTATATGTTTTATGTATATGTACAATACGTTAACTAGATGTCATTTTTGGGATGTACAGAGTCAAAACTCTACTACACTATTATCAACTTGGCCGCGAATTGAACGATTTCCTCAAATTTGGATTTGTGTTTCTGGACATCATCATCATCTGTGAGAAGCCGGAATTCTATACTAGATGCATGTATGTGTGTATGTATAAGGGTCTATATAGTATTTGAATAGTTTTTTGAATGAGTCGGCAAAGTATATAATTCTAAATCGTTTCAATTCTTCAGCTTAGCCCACACATACATACATACAGACAATTTGGTGATTATTAATTTCTATATGTTTGTATGTATGTATCGTCTATAAAAAGGCCGATATTCTTTTTATGTGAATGATTTTTCAAAATTTTTTTTTTTTTATTGTTTACCTACATAATAATATCGTTATCATTATAATTATATTTATCGTTATATTCAAATTTCACACATGAGACTTAAAAAAAAAAAAAAAATACATTACGCTAAATTATTAATAATTTTCTATTTATATATATATATATATCCCCATCGTTTTTTATTACTCTCTATATATTCTAAATACCTTGTATGCATCGTTTAGGCCATTTCGTAAATTTCGTATCTAGGGTTTATGTATCTATATATTTTTTAAATGTGAACTTCGCGATAGCTTTGGGTCATAAAGTATCTTAATGCCCCAGCTGTTGCATTGGCAATTGCCGTTTGCTGTTGCTGTGTTGCTGCATTCGTATGGGCGGGCGTTGGAGGCGGTGCTGTGGCATTTCTATCACCATTTGCATACGGATCATCGTCGTCTTCATTTTGATCTTCGTCTCCGTCTCCATCTCCGTCTCTATCTGCATTTCCATCTACCATATATTCCTCCTCGCAAAAGCTATAGCCGAGATCCTCATCATCCTCCTCATCGGCTTCTGCTGATGCGGCAGAAATAATCATTTGCTCGCTTTGTTCCTTTCTTGGTTGTGTAAACTTAAAGTCTGGATGCGTTTTAGTTAGCACCTCTAATGCCTCCAATGAGGCGGCGGGATTTAGTTGCTGCTGTATGTGCTTGCGTTGTTGTTGTTGTTGCTGCTGCTGGTGTTGCAGTTTTGCTTTAGTTAAATCTGGCTCTATGCTTGTAACTGCTGTTGCTGCCGCATCTTCTTTGGCAGCAGTACCAGCTGTTGCTGATGATGATGCTGCTGTTGTTATTGTTGTTGTTGTTGCTGGTGTGGGTGAAATTGGCTTAAAGGCATGACGCTCATTCAGAGTCAATGGACGATAGTCGCCCTCTGTTTGCCGCTGATGATGATGATCCATTTTCTCCTTTTGCAGCTGCTGACGTAGTTGCTGTAGTTTGCCATTGGCCGTCTGGGTGGTCTGAAAGTGGAAGGTGTGATGTTTGCGCAATGGCAGACGCATTGGCCGACGCACCACCAGACAATCGTAGGCACCATCTGCTGCTGTTGCCAATGGGTGTGGGTGTGGGTGTGGATGCAAGTGGGGAGCATTAGGCGGTACAATGGGCGGCACATATCTTAAATTTCCAACTGTATTCGAGGTGGAAGCTAATTGTGTTGCCTGCAGCAGCAATTCGTTTGGCATTAGCATTTGTTGTTGATGATAGCCATTGTTGTTGTTCCTGTTGTCATCGCTAATTTGTTGCTGCTGCTGTTGCTGGTGTTGTTGCTGTTGCTGTGTGAACGATGTTGCTGCTGATGACGCAGCTGGCGCGGATTTGGAGCTGCTATCACCGTGGGCAGCAAAGGCTTCTGAATTACCGTCGTATTGCTGGTAGTTGGCATTAAGGGTATCTGCATTGTACCGTTTGATATGTGCGTAGGGGTCACTGATGGTTTGTCGTCGTAGTTTCTTGTTGCAGGTGTTATTATTGTTGTTGCTGCCGCCGCCGCTGCTGATGTTGTTGATCCGTTTAACTGCTAGAAATGGATTAGTGACCAGCAATTTGATTTGCTTTGGTTAGTTTGTAAGCAAATTATTCGGCATGATATTTGTGTTTGCATGTGGGTGTTGTGATTTGTTGACATTGTTGTTGTTGTTGTTATAAATTTCAACATGTTTCCACATGGAAAATCATAAAAATAAATGGAAGAAAAAAAAACACAAATATATAAGTACAAATATAAAAATTTAAAATATTAACAATTAACAAATGATTCAATTGCCCAAGATTAATTATAGTAAAATTGAACAACTAAAATTTATAAACTTAAACAAAATCTATGTAGATTCACTTAAATAAAATATCTAATGTAATCCCAATTCTGCTTTTATCCATGATACTTTTAAGATATTTGGATACCCATATTTTTGTTTGTGTTGAGTGAACTTTTCTTTGAGACTTTCTCAAATCGTAGATTTTTAGCACTTTGAGAGAACATTTTCTTTGGATTAGAATATAATTGCAAGTCTGTTGAAAGGTTTTAAAATTCGATTTAAAACTTTTCATAATTATTAAAAAACTTGTTTCTCAATTCTTTGAATTTTGCTGAATTTGACCATGTTTGCCTATGGGGGCCTATGCGTGAATTGGTAAATTACGTACCTCATAGGAAGCTGGAGTTGTGGAAACTGCGCGCTGCTGTTGCTGCTGTTGAAGATTATGCTGCGACATTGTTGCTGTTGTCTTGCATTTACCTCTGCTGGCGGCACTGAGACTGCTGGCTACAGAAAGCATGGAGGCCGAATGAGCTGGCTGATGGCCCAATTGGTACTGCTCGTAATCCTCAGGTGTTGTTATGTCCGTTGCTGTCGTTTGCTTTTGCATTTGTTGCTGCTGTAGCTGCTGGTGATGACGATTGCAACGCGACGAGGAGGCTGCTGTGCCTCCAGTACCACTGCTATATAGCGATGTGCAGGATGAGAGCGATGTAGGATCTGTGACTCCACCACCACCGCCGCTACCACTAATGCCTCCGCCTCCGGGATGGCTGGTGGAGGATGCCGATTCATAGGAGGAATTAATATGGGCAGGTGAACCGGAGCGCTCGTCCTCAACATTCATGTAGACGGGTTTGCGACCCAATAGCCCAGAGGACGAATTGATTCCTCCAGCTGACGTTCCCACTGCTGTACTATTAGCATTTCCAGACTTGTGAGATTTTTGTGTACGTTGATGGCCCCCCATTGCTGTGGTGGGCAGATGGGACTCGTAGGAGCTATTGGATATACCGGAGTCACTTCTATAAATGCTCAGACGTTCGGGTTCCATTAACTGAAAGTCGGCACTACCAGATGCTCCTGGTGCTGCTGCTGCTCCTCCTCCTCCGACTAAATCATTTTTTTGCTGGTGCTGGCGATGGTGATGTTTTTTTTTGTGATGCGAAACGACAGCAGCTCCCCCCACACTGCCGCCACCAACTGTTGATGTTGTTATTGTTGTTGATGGCTGGGAATGTAGTTGCACAGTGGCCAGATTTATGTTCAGGTTGCTGCTGCCGCCGCCCATATCCACATCGATATTGTCGGCAACGTTTTCATAAACAGGTGGATCATAGAGAAGCATGGGCTTACCACTGGAATCAATATCGCCATGGCCGCCACCAGCAAAGGAATGATGTCTCTTGCATTTCGATGCATTTGATGCCAATGAATTGGATACCAAAGAGGAGTTTAAACTATTTATTGGTGGCTTCTTAAACTTATTGCTTCCCGGAAATTTCAATGAATAAAACTTTTTGTCCGTATCTTGTCCTCCGCCTATGCCAATACCACCGATTCCGCCAGATTTTCCACGTTTACCTCGCTGCATGCTGCCGTGCAATTCTTCCCCTGCTGCATCATATTTTTTAAAGTTGCTAGCGGCCAGAAATGGATTCGTATTCAGTAGAGCAGAGGTTGGTGCTGGCGGTGGTGGTGGAACTCCACGTTCAACTACCGCATAGGTGGGTTGATAATCATGTTCGATTGCATTCAATAGCTGAATATTCGATGCCGAGTTTGTATGAAATTTTTGCTGCGCAGTTCCAGGTAACTTTTGAAGATGATGTTGTTGTTGTTGCTGCTGTTGTTGCTGATGTTGCTGGTGCTGCTGCTGCTGCTGTTGTTGCTGCTGCTGCTGCTGTTGGTGATGTTGCTGATAGTATTCAGTATAGCTTTTGGGGAAACAATTGCTCAGATTATATTGTATCTGATGATGCGTGCTATCGTCGAGTTCATTCAAACTACGATTATGCTGCTGAGCCGCCGAGGCTGGCAGGCGGTGCATGGTGTTGTACTGTTGCCCATGTTGTTGTTGCTGCTGCTGTTGCTGCTGGTCGTAGTAAATTTGCTGCTGGTGAGGATGAGGATGTTGTAGAGTCTGGTGATGTTGCTGATGTTGCTGCTGCTGCTGGCTGTTCGTTGGCTGACTGATACTTCCATTGAGTCTCTTGGGTCGTGGAGCGACGCGCACCACATTTGTGTTGTTATTAAAATTTGTAGGGGTAGTAGAGAACTGGATGCGGTATGCGGTATGCGGTAACATGCGTTCATGGTTAGAAGGCGAGACACGTGAGGCAACAAGTGATGATGCAGCAGCGTATGATGGATAAATGTTGAAAGAGAACATGACAATTATTGGTTAGTTTAAGTTAGTTTTTGGAATAGCACAAGATAAACCTTGTTAAATTTTTGGTTTTTTGTTCAGTTTTTGTGTTAATAAATGTTATTAGTTTGGCTTAGTGTTAGGTACTAGCGACCAAAAATTTATGTTACAAAACATATATGTATGTATGGGTAGGTGGGATTAGAGAGAAGGGTTTATATTTATGTACAGGTGGTCAAAAATCTATAGAAAATTGGTCATCAATCTTCATTTTTTTTTTTTTTTTTAATTTTATATGTGCAGAGTATATGTATATATTATACAATTTAATTTTTAACAAATAAAACTTTAAAGAAATCTATAAGAGGTAATAGCCCATGTATGTGTTTTTGATCGGACAATAGTATATATATTCAAAGTAAATACGCTATAAATCTTTTTAAATATATTTAAGTCCAAAATTGCATTAATATTATATTTATATTGTTTGATTTAATTTCCAGAAATTGCTTAGAAAATAAATTTAGAAGCACTATTAGGACATTTACCTAAGCAGATATTAATCAATAACATCGGACGACTGACTTAATTATTGCATATATGTTAGTATATCAGAATGGTCGATTAGTTAAGTTAGTTTAAGATAAGGAAAAAGTTTTAAGTTTTAAAAACTGAGAAATATGAAACTTATAAACTATTGAATAAAAACTAATTATCTATCAAGTAAAATACGTTTTTTCATATAACTAAATTATAAATAGATAAACAGATTTCTTTGTTTCTTAAACCAAAAAGTTTACAAAATGAATATGTCAAGTCAAGAGAGATACAGAGAAAAAAATATATATATCGTGGCATATATGTCATAGGTAATAAATAAATAAATATAAAACAAGATATTTTACAAAATCAAATGATTAGATGAAATGAGAAGCAGCAGGCATCGTTTGAAGCAAAAAGCTTAAAGATTTCTCTACAAATGGTTTTAGCTTTGGTATGCAGAAAGTTGGTACAATATAATTCTTCTAAATATCGCTACAGATATCGTATGTCTAGATAATTTTATAAACAGATTTCAATTTCTTTTTGTTTGCTTTGCTGAAAAACTCAAAATAGTTTTCATTTTGTATTACAATCAAGACATTATAGGACAGCAAAATTATAATGAAACCAAAAGAATGGAGCCAAATAAATTGAAATATATGTATAAATATATATGTATATATAAATATAGATAGAGAGAGCGAGACATTGAGCGCTATAGAGTGAGAGGAAGATATAGGCAAGAGGCAAAGCGAGTTTCATATACCAATTTTTATATTTTTGTTTTTGATCATATTCATGGAGTTTGGTTAATATTTATTTAGATCGTGTGTTGCAGTGCATTTGAAAAGTGTGAGTGAATTGGGCAGTGGATAGTGATTGGTTGTCGGTGGATGGATTGGATTGGTGAAAAGTGGTGAAGAAAAGGTTTTTTTTACGGTTTTCGTTTCTTTAAAGTTTAAGTTAAGCAACAAACAGAAAAATATTTTCTTGTAACTGTACCTTGTTGGGAGCCGTTTGGAGGCCATGAAATGGTAGATTCTCATACTCGCCAGGTTCCGTCAATGGATCCCCCAGTGAAGACGACTTGTCGTGTACTATATATAAGGTATATATATATTTTTGATATATGGTGGTACGGATTGGATGATTTGATGTCGTTTCATTTTTTAGAATTTTTTTTTTTTTAAGTTAATTTTTTTGTATAAAGTTTTAATTTGTTGTTGTGTTTCGACGAATTATTTTGTTTGATTTTTCATATATATACATATATAATATAAATATATATATATATATGTAAATATTTGTTGTGGTTGTTGTTTCATCAAATTAGAAGCAAATCAGATGATAATATAGATAAAAGAAAAGGAAGAATAATGGGGAGAAAAAAAATGGGAAAGAGAAATAAATTAGTCGAATTATAAATAAATATATATGTATTTAACTTATAATTTTGCTAAAATCATTACACTTAAAACAAACTTATGTTTTGTTTTTTTATTTTTATTTTTTGTTTTCCAATGCACAATTCACCTAAATGCAAAATTTTGCAATTTGTTGTTCTTCTTTGCATTTTGTTGGTTTTCAAAATTATAATGTACAGTTATTCAAGTGAAAATTCAGAAAGAGATAGATATGTTTAATGTATGTATATCACAAGCATGCAACATGGACAACACAAACAAATGAACAAATTAACGAACTTATTCTACATACTCTTTCTTGCAGGCCATAAACAAACAGGAAAAAAACAAGAACAAAAATTAGAAAATAAATTATATATAGAGATAAATTGTATATGTTGTAGTTGAATACATATATGTAGGCATATTTAAAAGCACATATATGTATATATATTTGGTTAATGAATTGATGATAGATAGATAGGCAAGCAAATTATATCACAAGTTTTTTCTTGGTTTGTCTGTATTCATTTATATTT
Source organism: Drosophila insularis (assembly GCA_018903935.1). NCBI lineage: Eukaryota > Metazoa > Arthropoda > Insecta > Diptera > Drosophilidae > Drosophila > Drosophila insularis. The sequence continues at coordinate 5,940,978 of JAEIFP010000517.1, forward strand.
TTTATTTTTTGGATTTGGTTTCGTATTTTCTTACTTGTCGATTATTTGTTGTTCTAGTTGTTGTCGTTGCTGTTGTTATTTTGTTGTAGTCGATATGATTAAATGAGGACCTCAGTATTCGATTCATTATAGTAAATTACTTACAGCAATAATAATCGTTGACATAAAGAGAGTATGGATATAGGTGAGGTACTTTGTTATATACACGGTAAAATAATGTAAATGCTGATGACGACTAATGCTGGTGTTAGGAAATCAAGATAGTGACATTCATCAAGTCAAAATAGAAAAAAAAAAAAAATGATACGAGTATATACATATGTATATTCAATTATATGAACAGTCTTCTAAATTGCAATACATTATACCTATCTATATCTGCTGATTTTTTCATCATCTTTCGAATGAATTTATCACTCATACCTCAATAAGTAAATATGAGGCCTATTTCTTTGAAAATCTAAGAGAAATATACAAAAGTCGTTTACATTCAGATTTAAGGTTGCCAAAAATTTAAACAAAAAAGATTTTTGGTGAATATTTTTTCAAATATAAGACTTCATAATTTCTTGATTGATTTAAATTTAAAAAAAATATATTATGTTTTACTTCAAACTAAATAATAAGATCAAAATCCTATTTATATTAAACTTTTCATAAAGCAAGTTAAAGCTCCTCACAAGTTTCTTTTCTCCCAAATGCCTGTAAAATTTGCAAAACTCATTGAAATTTTTTTGAAAATTGGCAAAGAGAAAAATGTAATATGTACTTAATTAAATGCATTGGATTTGCGTGTATGTAGCAATTTTCTCCCTGTCTGTCTTGTGGGGCCTTATTTTAAGCAAGTCATTGGTTTCTAATAAACTGAAGATTTAGGTGAGTAGATAGGTATCTCTATGTATGTACACATGTATAAATGTTGTATTTTGAACAAAGTCACCTTCAAATATTGCAAGTACATGGAATTAACTTCAAAAAAAAAAAAAAGGAAGAAAGGAAAATAACCGCAAACATTGAGGTAATAAAATTGTAAATGATTTATGGTTGGATAAAATGTGATAAAATGAGATGTGAGATGAGATATGAGATATGTTTGTATGTGCATGAGCATGGGCATGAGCTTGTGATGACTTTTCAGAGTTTTTCTTACTTTGAACGCGTTCGATTTTGCTGCTGGGTGATACGAGAACTGTGCGTTTGAGCAATGGAGGCAATGTGGTGATTGTGTTGCTGCTGCAGCTGCTGTTGCTTCTGCTTCTGCTCCTGATGGGTATGTTGCTGGTGGATAGTTGTTGTTGCTGGTGCTGGTGTTGGTGCTGTTTCTGCTGTCCATGGCCATGACGCAAGGGCAACATTGGTGGCGGTGGGCGTGGCGGTGGTGTGGGAGATTTTAAGATGCTCCTCTGTTGTATGGGATGATGACGTTCCAAGGAACTCACGCCAGGCCCAACGCGGACTATGGGAGCTGCTGCAGCTGTTGCTCCTGGGGGAGATTTTAATGTGGTTGTTGTGGTGTCCTGTATTACAGTTGCCATTGCCGTTGCCGTCGCTGTTGCTGGCGTTGCTGGCTTGTCTAATAAAGGCGCTTGAAATGTCACAGAGGCATGTGATTGGACACTGGTGGGATTGTGAACTACGTTGCTGATGACATCTTTCACTGTTGTCGCCGTTGTTGATGTTGCTGCAGTTGTTGTCGTTGTTTGATTAGTTGCTGTTGGCGTCTTTTTGTAAGTGACTAGCGATACGTGAACGATATGTGACAAATGTGTATGTATGTGTGTGAGCGTGTAAAGGTGATACAAAAAATCAAAAACAACAAAAAAAATAAAACAAGAAATCATAAGTCTATATATTTATATGTATAGGTTTGGGGTTTTTAAAATCTTTACCACTGCCACTGCAGCGTATTCCCTTGAGGCGATGCTGGACACCAAATGGACTTGCTGCTGCTGCTGCTCCGGCTGCCTCATTATTATTGCCACGTCCTCGCCAAAATGTTTGCAATAGACCCACATGACTTCTCTGGCTATCGCGTATGCCATCATCTGGTGATTTCTTGGCCCGTCTAAAGACAAAAGCCAAAATCCTTTCCACTCTCGATGATGAATTTGTTGTCGATGCCGATGGCATTATTTCGCTTGGGCTCTCCAGACAATATGTTGCTTCTGGAGCATTCGATGTGGCCTCATGGTCATCTGTTGATGATAATGGTTTTATTTTGATCATTCTTCGACTGCCCAAACGTGTCGACGATAATCCACTAGCTATTGTTGCTGTTGTTGTTGATGTTCCTAGTGGTGTTCCAGTTGCTGTTGTTGTTGCTATTGATATTGGTGTATCCATCACCTCGGTTAACATGGTGCTATTGGAGTTAGTTGTTTGAGTATCATTCAATACGGCACTCAATTGTGCCGACAACTGACTTGCATTTCCTGCCTGCCCTGCCCCACTGAGATTCGGTTTCAATGTCATACGATTCACGGCTAGATTCTCTTTGGTATCGCTGCTCACATGAACCATCACGCCCGGACGCAGTGGCCAGCGTGGGGGTGATTTTGGTATATTTCCATGTCCACCATTGCGCTCAATGGTGGTCGGAGGCGTGGTCAGTAACAACTCGTTGTTATTTTCGGTTGCGGGTGCCGATTCTTTTTGTTGCTGTTGTTGTTCATGTTTTTCTTGCTGCGGTGGCAATAAAGTAGCTGGCAGCAATGTTGTTGCTGTTGCTGCCGTTGCAGAATTTGTTGCTGTTGTTGTTGTTGATGTATCTTGTATGGGCAGGGCAATGCCCACTTGTGGCAAAACTGGCTGATATGATAGCACACTGATAGTTGATATGGTTTTTGATGATGTTCATGTGGTTGGTTGGTGGAATTGTGGGTGCAGTGTGTGGTTGCAGTTGTTGTTGTAGTAGGTTTGTTGTGTATATTATGTGTAATATTTTTTTTTTTTTTTTGTGTGCGAATTTTTAGTTGAGAATCAAGCAAGCGATATGATAAATCCATTGTATGATAACACATATGAGTGATATTAGACAGCATTTTATAACGCAAATTATTCGCAATAATCAAGAAGCAATTATTCAATTGTTTATATGCAACGAAAAACGTAATTGAAAAAAAAAAGAAAAAAAAAAATAAATGAAAAATAAACAAATTAAATATTTTTGTAGCAATTAAATATCATCAAATAGTACAAATGTATATTGTATAAAAAGAGCAAAAAGCATGCAACAGTTTACAGTTTAAAGATATTAACAAAATTTTCTCAGTAATTTTCTTGTAATTTGTAAATTTAATTGAATTTGAACTTGAAATCTTCAAAGCAAACAATTTATGCAGCACTCAGTATAAATTTTATTTGTTAATAAATTGTAAATAAATTGAAATGGCAAGTCTTTAGTGGACTCTCTCAAAGGCTTGTAGGCTACTCATTTTCAATTAATTCAACATCTTTGACAACCCTTGCAATATCGATTATTTTAATCGATTTCATGTCGATTGCAATCGAAGTAAGCGTTGACCACACCTAATAGTCAAGGTACTGCGAAAACAGTTTAGACCTAATCAGTTGCTTTTCGGCTCTCAAGATGAGAGCAACAGCAACTCAAACATTTTTTCCTTGTTCGGCTTTCCTTTTTAATTCGAAGGGGAAAACCTTAATACAGATTCCTAACACTTTTAAATTAGTTTTCCTTATTTTCTTTATCTCCCTAATAATTACTCTGTTTCTGAAAGGTCTGAGGTTGAGGACCGTGTAAGAGAAAAATGAGGGCAGCTGCGTGGGCACGAGGTACTGGTTCATTTATATTTCGTACTCATTATAAACTGCTGTTCTGTGACTTCTTTTAAACAACCTATGGAGTAATTGGCAGTTGGTATTAATTTTGAACTTCGCCCCCTCCAGATAATTTGCCTACAAGCCTACTCATTTTCAATTAACAATAGTTTTCCTTATTTTTTTATCTGCCTATCAAGTCTAAAAAACAAAAAAAAAACTCTGTTTCCGAAAGGTCTTAGGTTGAGGACCGTGTAAGAGAAAAATGAGGGCAGCTGCGTGGGCACGAGGTACTGGTTCATTTATATTTCGTACTCATTATAAACTGCTGTTCTGTGACTTCTTTTAAACAACCTATGGAGTAATTGGCAGTTGGTATTAATTTTGAACTTCGCCCCCTCCAGATAATTTGCCTACAAGCCTACTCATTTTCAATTAAAAATAGTTTTCCTTATTTTTTTATCTGCCTATCAAGTCTAAAAAACAAAAAAAACTCTGTTTCCGAAAGGTCTGAGGTTGAGGACCGTGTAAGAGAAAAATGAGGGCGGCTGCGTGGGCACGAGGTACTGGTTCATTTATAGTTCGTACTTATTATAAGCTGCTGTTCTGTGACTTCTTTTAAACAACCTATGGAGTAATTGGCAGTTGGTATTAATTTTGAACTTCGCCCCCTTCTTTAACGAGATAATTTGCCCACAAGTCTACTCATTTTCAATTAATTCAACATCTTTGACAACCCTTGCAATATCGATTATTTTAATCGATTTCATGTCGATTGCAATCGAAGTAAGCGTTGACCACACCTAATAGTCAAGGTACTGCGAAAACAGTTTAGACCTAATCAGTTGCTTTTCGGCTCTCAAGATGAGAGCAACAGCAACTCAACCATTTTTTCCTTTTTCGCCTTTCCCTTTTAATTCGGACTGAAAAACCACATTACAGTTTCCTAACACCTTTAAATTAGTTTTCCTTATTTTTTTATCTGCCTATTAAGTCTAAAAAACAAAAAAAAAACCTCTGTTTCCGAAAGGTGAAAGGTGAGTTCTTTTAAACAACCTATGGAGTAATTGGCAGTTGGTATTAATTTTGAACTTCGCCCCTCCCTTTAACCAGATAATTTGCCTACAAGCCTACTCATTTTCAATTAAAAATAGTTTTCCTTATTTTTTTATCTGCCTATCAAGTCTAAAAAACAAAAAAAAAAACTCTGTTTCCGAAAGGTCTTAGGTTGAGGACCGTGTAAGAGAAAAATGAGGGCGGCTGCGTGGGCACGAGGTACTGGTTCATTTATAGTTCGTACTTATTATAAGCTGCTGTTCTGTGACTTCTTTTAAACAACCTATGGAGTAATTGGCAGTTGGTATTAATTTTGAACTTCGCCCCCTTCTTTAACGAGATAATTTGCCTACAAGCATACTCCTACCTCATTCCTTCCACACCTTCCATACTCGAGAAAATATACATGGAAAAACTGTAGAATAGCTTTGTTTTCTTCATTTTTTTCTTACATTATTTAATATCGGTGCTGGCTTTGTCAATTGAGGTAAAATTGTTTATACTTTTTTATTTATTATTATTTGTATAAAGCAAGTAACGCATACACTGACAACATGTTCTTACTCTCTTTCTGCCGAACCCTTCCTACATAAACGCTAAAAAGTAGGCAATAGACTTTGAGTTAGGTTTTAATTTATTTGTTTATTTTATTAAATATTGTAAGAACAAGATGCCATGATTTTTATACCATACACCCATAGGGTGAAATGGTATATTAAAGTCGCTAAAATGTATGTAACAGGCAGAAGGAAGCTTTTCCGACCCCATAAAGTATATATATTCTTGATCAGCATCAACAGCCGAGACGATCTAGCCATGTCCGTCTGTCCGTCCGTCCGTCCGTCCGTCCGTCCGTCCGTCTGTATGAACGCCTAGATCTCGGAGACTATAAGAGCTAGAGCCACCAAATTTGGTATGTAGACTCGTGTCATATGTACGCTTATCGAGTTTGTTTCAAATGTTTGCCACGCCCCCTACCGCCCCCGCAAATGATATAAAACCGATTTTCTTAAACACTATAGCAACTAGAGACACAAAATTTGGTATGTATATTTGCTTTGTAAATGCGCACATTTTGTATTTGTAAAAATTTTGCCACGCCCCCTACCGCCCCCGCAAATTAAATAAAACCGATTTTCTCAAAAACTATTTCAACTAGAGACACCATAGTTAGTATAAATATTTGCTTAGTAATTGCGCACATTTTTGATGTGTAAAGATTTTGCCACGCCCCCCTCCGCCCCCGTAATTTGAAAAAACTCGATTATCTCCCGTAATTTTCTACCGTGTGCAATCAAATTTAGCACACTTAAATTTGATACTAATGTTCAGCAAAATACCAAATTTGATCAAAATCGGACTAAAAATAGCCAAGTTATGCATATAAACGTTTTTCCATATGGCCGGAGTTGGCCGTTGGCTGGTGGGGGCGCTAGGGTGCTCGTATGCTTGAGTGAGCGAAATACTAAGATATGCTTGTGAAAAGCATGTGAACAGTTTTTTTTAAATACGAAAATGTATTGGTTATTATAAATTTAAAATATTTGTTTTACTGGTGTATGGTATATCCAAGTCGGCGAGACGACTTACTTACTTCATTCCTATTTCTATTATGAATTGTTGCTTAGTTCTATTCTAATTGCTTTCCGTTGGCATTCTCTATTTCGGCAAACTTTAAAAGGAACAAATTTGTTGTACAAAAAGGTTGCTATAGATTTTCAGCAATAATCCTCTATTAAATTAAGTCTTAATTGGCAAAAGACTCAATATCAACTTTATCATAGAATAAGCTATTGATTCTAATTCAAATAATATAAGTGTAATTTAAACTCAGTGTTCTCAAGTTCGAGAAAGCAATGCTGAATGGTATGTTTCATCGGAATATTTTGGATTAACTTAAACTGAGTGTAATACTCGTAACTGTCTGCATTGTTAACACAAGTCCTACGATTTCAAGTTCAATTTCTTATATTAAATTGATTAATGGAAACAAAAAAAACCAACTGAGGAGAATGAAAATTTTCAAAATTTTATTGATGGAAAACGTTAGGATCACTTACCTTTGATTAGCGCTGATGGAAACTTCCGTATGATCTTTATCAATTTATATATATTTATACATATATATATATTTTTTTTTTTTTTATATATATATATCATATACATATATATTGATATTGAAGTTAAATATCGATGTATATGTGTGTTTTTTTGTGTACGTTTACGTGTAATGGTTTGATTGCGTGTAATTATTTTATATTTGATTAGCAGAATTAAAATAATGTTTAATTTATTGTTGTTGTTTGTAGTTTGAGTTGTTGTTGTAGCAGCGAGCAATTATGAAGTGAAGCCGCGGTGTATGGGGACAATAGTCGTTGTCATTGTTGTTGTTTGTTGTTGTTTTTTTATTGTAAATTAAATTGAGATAGAAATAGGAAGAAAAAATAAAACGGCAAGAGCGTAAGCGAGATAGTGAATGTGTGTAACAGAGACGGAGACAGATAGAAGGATAGAGAGCGAAGCATATCAATAGAAAGGAATGAGGGAGACAAAGCATAAAATCAAGCGAAAACAATTTACAATAAATTTGCAGGCAATAACAAAAGGCAATCATTTTTGTTGTTGTTGTTGTTATTTGTTTGTTTTGCGGTTGTTAATTAGTTGCATTTGTTGTTGTTGTGTAATTAATAATTATTTTAATTTTTTTTGTTATTGTATTTTGCATGTTGTTTGCATTTTGCAATTTTTGCAATATTTCATTATCCAATAAGGTTTGTGTGTGTTTGTGTGTGTGTATATATATATATATATATTGATGTTCCATTTTTGATGTAGTTGTTGTTGTTGTTGTGTTATTTGTTATTGTTGTCGTTGTTGATGTTGTTGTTGTTGTTTAAGCATTTACACATTGATGCAGCCAAGCAAAATTATGTTTATGTACATAGAGCATAATTTTTAATTGAAAAAACAAGAAGAAATTTTTTAATCAATATTAATAAATAATTAAATATATTGTATATATATAAGTAGAAGAATGAATGTATTTATCCAATTCTGTTAATTAATGCTAATTGCTTTAGGTGGGTTCGATCACAACAGGAAATGAGTCAATCTGTCTTTAAATTAAACTTTCAATCATTTAAAAATTTAGAGTTCGATTATACTGAACATTATCTACCATTAGTTTTAGTCATTTCAACTCCAATTTAGATAAAGGTAAATTTTTTCACTTGCATTAGAGTTTTAAAATGTTTACTCGTCTCTATTCCAAAAAAAAAAAATATAATAATAATTGACAAATAATTTGTTTCCTCTCTTTGTTTATTATTAAAAGTTATATGTTTGAAATTTTGAACTATTGCTGTATCTATATCTAGTCGTCCGTCCAAGAGGTAAGAGGAAAGGGAAGTAGCCTACTTAAATCGATAATCCAATTTTGTTTAAAATGACAAAACTGTCCACAAAGGCAACATGCTATTAAGCAAGCGAGGATATCTCATGCGAAATAAAATAAATATTTAAAGCGAAGGCTCAGCACGTGCTGGTGTTGTTCTGAATGAAACTAAAGATTGTGATAAACTCAAAAACCAAATGCACAAAAACCAAAAAACAAAAAAACAAAAAAGATAAAAAATATTACTAAAAAATTCAGTTTTTGTTTTGTATTTTTTTCTTAACCAATTGATAGATTTGGTAATTTATAACTTAGTTCTAGAATTTCTTCTGTATTCTGCTTAACACTAAACTAATTTGGAGATGGTACGAGAGGTAGGTCTTAGGGGACAAGGTTAAATTGTTGTTGTGGGCAAAGGGAGGGCAATGGATTTTGGGTGGAATTTAAAGACTCTCATCTTAAATTGTTAAATGGCACATGGTACTCACATTTATCCTGTCGCCGACGTCGACGGCAAATGCAAATGATTATGCAACAAATGATTATGACGGCCAGCAATAAGCCCAATATGGCGGCCACTAATATAATGAGCGTTGTTTTGTCCCATCGTTGCCACCAAGCACGTTGTTCTATTTAATAGAGAGAAAGTTTAGTATAAAACAAATTAGTGATACATTAATAACAAATAAAAACTGAAAGTCAATAATAATACATAATGATAACAGGGAGAATTTTATCGGGTAGAGGATCAGAAAACAAACTATAACTCTTGACATAAAAGAGAAGGGAACATATGACATGCCAAAAGAGTGACATCTGGTTTTAAGGCTGCCTACTTATTATGATTAGATGCTTCGTTAGCTAACTGACGCACTGAATAACTGACTGACTAACCGACTGACTGACTGACTATAGCCACATTCTCTTGATTCTGGCTTAGACAGTGGGACATGGTTTCGTCTTCGTTCAGCCTCTTTAATTTATCAACTTGTCACATGGCTTCGCCCTATGCAATTCCCATTTCTATCTTCCTTTCTTATTCATTCATATCTCCCTCTTAGTCTCTCTTTCTCACTCTTTCTCTCTGTTACGTCTGAGCATCAAGTATGCAGTTTTTGACACAAATGCATTTGCAGGTCTACCCACAATTTATTATGCTATTACCCCCTGAAACAAAGCTTGTTTCCCTTATAATACCCTTACAACAAAAGCATATTTCTGAGTCTATAAAGCCTCTTCAAAATAAAATATTTTCCAGTGTATTAAGTTAGAACCAATTTAAGGAGCCTGAAGCTTTTAAAAATGGCAAATTAATTTTATTTTATGCCCAGTTTACCTTAGACAAGGAAAAAAAATTAAAGAAGACAAATGTCATGAATAGAAACTCAAATATAGCAAAATTTACATCGATTTAAATGCAAAAAATAAAAAGTTATTCAAATTCTATATATAACTAGTTATATAGAGTATCTAGAAGTTAATGTTTATAAGTTTTATCGCATTGTTTCTATTATCGTTTTGGCTAAAGAAGGAAAAACTGTGTTAGTCAGTAGGTAGCAGATAATATGTTTTAGCAGTGGCAACGGCAGCTGGCTTCCATTTCTACTTACTCCTATATTCTACAGTTCTACAGTTTGTCTCTCATTGTTTTCCGTATTGCTATAATTCAGCTGTTTATCTTCCAAACAAATGAATTGTCTTTGCCAGCAGCGTACGCGCGGCACATTGCATACTTTATGGCTGTCTGTCTCTCTCTCTCTGTGTGTGTGTGTGTGTAATGTATGCCAGCAGATGCCTTTGTTTCGAGAAACGTTTATCCATGTATTTGCTCTCTGCGTGAGTGAGTGAGTGAGTGTGTAAGTGAATGCATGTACTTCGTATTCTCGCATATGTTATGAGCTATTCATTTTGGCGTGCTGATTCTCGTGTCAACAACATTTAACAGTTAGGCACCACCTACAATTCAGCCCTGTCTCTGCCCCCTGCCTTCTGTACCCACCGACTGCATTGTTCTCGCTCTGTATTTATATGTATATATGTGTATATATTTATTCCCTTTTCCTATCTTTACCATGTGTGGTAAAAGGACATACAACTCTAAATAAGCGAAATGAAAAATGGCGGTTTTTACAGTTGTGTTGGTTTAATGGGGTAAGCAGCAGCAGTCTATTTATATAGATATATCCGTTTTACATTTTTAACGGTCATTGTACTAATTTCCTACCAGATGTGCGCATTGCTAAACTTAAGATTTCAACTTTAAACTGACATTTATTTATTTCTTTTTTTTTCTGTTAATCGAACTAAAAATATTTGTAGTTTTTTGTGTTTAATTAAAGGTATCTACTTACTTTTTGGTCTCACTAGTTAGCGATTAGTAGCATTTTTAGTTAGTATTTAATTCAAGCAATTTAACGAGAAGATAATTGGAAAGCAATGATTGGGTTAATATTTATAATAAATTAGTTATTTATTTGTCTAACAAAATTGTGGTTTAAATGGCTACTAGTCATTGTTACTAGTTGCTAGTATGTTTTATTCCTTCTCCACACACACGCACACACACTCACACAAATACAATCATAAATTAAACTTCATTCACATTGAACAAAATAACAAAACTAACTTGAAAAACCTATATTGGCATTTACCTTGCCACCAAATAAAAAGCGCTGAACCAGCTGTCGAACAATAAAAAATAAAATTAAAAAAAAAAACACACCAAATAAAACCAAAATTTAAATAGAAAGTACTGGAAAATTTTTAGAGAAAGAATAAAAATAGAAATAAAGGTGACTGAACGCTATATATGATAGGAACAAAGGGTGACAAAAAAAATTTCACATTTTACACAGAAACTGTATTTAAATTTGCAATAATAAATTTAATATCACAAAGAAAAGAGAAAAAAAAACACGAAAACGCAAATTAAAAAAGAAAATGAAGTCAAGACAGCGCCATCTGCAGTCAAATTTCAATTTCAATTCAATCAATTGAGGAGAAGACGAGAGGGTCAGAAAGTGGTGAATATTTAGCAAGTAGATAAAAAGGAGAAAGATTTGGAACAGACATTAAAATTGAAATTGAAAATAGACTGGGCGAAAAACTCATGACTTAAGCAGCTTATCAAATTGAAGAAGCAAAACTGGAGTAAGAGTAGAAGTAAACGTAAAAAAGGACGCTACTGCGAATGGCATAGTAAAAACTGTGAACGGATTTGGTCGCGGTTAAACGCAAAAACGTGAATGATGGCAAAAAAGAAAAAAGTAAGTAAAGAAATACGAAAAGAGAACAAGAAGGGCAAAAAAGCCGGGAATAAAATTCACAAAAATCAAGAGAATCAATTTCCGCTGACTCTTGTTGTTGTTGTAATAAAACGCGAAACGAAATGAAAACCAGATTTTATTACACTTTAGCATCTCATCTCGGCAATATAACCATTAATTGCCATCGAAACATTTTTTTTTATTTTTTTTGTCTAGTACTTAGTGATTTTTTTGTTTGTTACTTGAAAGCAAAGATCGATTAACTAGTTGATTGTTAGCTTCAGGTGCTTTAAAGTCTACTTACCGGCAACTTCGATGTCACAGAATGCTCCCAAACCGACTGTATTATTGGCCACACATCTATAGGTTCTGGCAATGGCATAATCCTCCTGTAGTATATAATAGCTTTTGCTAACAGAAGCCTTTTTATCACCATTGCCCAAAGATTCTACAGTTTCATTTTCAGCTTTAATTGACCATGAAAAATCGGCCTGAAATATAAAGTGCAAACACACAAGGAAAAAGAAAACGAGATTTGTTTCACTGTTATTGAGAACATGAACTTGAGTTAGACTTAAACTAGTTAAACCCAGAGTTAGATGAAGACCCAGTCCACATAAATACATATTCATTTTGCATTCATCTTTGATTTCCCCTTTTTCCTTTTCGATTATTCAGGTATTTTTTGCTAGGGGTTTTGCTTCAATTTTGCTAGTTTGTGTTTGTGTTTGTATTTGTTTCATCTGATAGCTCTCCCAGGGATTTGCTGGTGATGCATTTCTTTCGAGTTTCACTAAATGTTTGCTTGAAGCTATAAACGAGCTCTACAGTGCCTACAGTTTGTGATGACATATGGCCCGATTGTTGCCCATGCCGTAAAGCGTTAACCACATTACCATTTCAATAATTTCCAATTCCAATAATTGGCCAAAGACTACTCCGACTTTACCTCGAATTTTCCATTTACCTATACCCATAAATTTTATTACCACCCCACGTCAAGTTTTTAACTGAAGCAAATTAAATTACAGAGCAGTTGAAAAAAAAAAGGAGCAAAGGAAATCCAAAAGAAAAACCCTGGTAAAACCCAAAGAAATAAAGTGGTGGGGGAAACAAAAAAAAAAAAAAAAAAGCTACACTGATTTATGCGCCATGGCAAACTCAAACTGCAAACTGTTTGGATAGTAGCTGCAACCTGGCCAGAAGGTAAACTCATAAAATTGAAAATTCTTGCAGCTACCTATCGAGCAACCAGCCAAAAAGGCAGATGAGCCAAACAGAGGCAACAGAAGTAAGAGAAAACAAAAAGCACTTGAGAAAAAAAGTGAGGGAAAAGCAAAAACGCAGTTCCGCTTAGCTTCTCCAACTCTCGCACAATTGAAATGCTATCGCTATTGCCATTTCGATGGCCTGCCACCCATATATGTATGCATGTATGTATGTATGTACCTTATCCCCCCATATGCCATGTGTGTAAGTCTGTGCTTGTGTCTGTGTCTATCAGGTTATGTCGTTCATTGAGGGCATATGCTTACTTTGCAAGTCATATGACTTTAAAATGTGAGAATTCAGAAACTAATGAATATGCCATATTAATATAATTATAATTAAGGCGAACAATCGTAAAATACTAAGATTAGAGGCCATTGGGCAATGTAAGGTTGCATTGAATTAATATTTCTCCATTAATATATCTGATTAATCCAAACCTTCTAGCCCTTCTGTTAGGGTATTCCAATTGGTTCGTGGTGAAAATTTGTTTTACCTCTGTCTTGTTTATTCATGATGTTGCGTACCCTTTATGGGTTTGTACACCTCTTTTCCATTCCCCCTTTTCTCTCTATAGCCATACTAAAACTCACCTCTTCAGGATTTCCGTATGCTGTGCAAATTAATGTGTCCTGGTCATCGATCTCTTGTCTTTCAATTTCACAACGTGGTTTAACTGCCGCGCAACAAAAAATGTGGAAGAGAAGAGATAAGAGAAATGAATGAAAATATCACGAAAAAAGGGCAAAGTTTAGCTGGCCACGTTAACACAACCATTCGATGATTTGTGTTGGTTGTTTTTTGGTTTTTTTTTAAGGTTTTTCTATTTACTCACATTGGACATCGATTACGGTTTCGGCGATACTCTTGCCATGCTTATTAAACGCCAGACAGGTGTAGGTGCCATTATCATTGCGTTGCATTGCCTTATTTATAATCAAAGCGTTACCCCGGGTGATGGTCTGGTCGCGGAAACGCCATTCATACGATGGCTCTGCATGGCAATTAATTGATGTTAAACAAATCTTGAAATCTCAATTGTCTAATACTAAGTAACTAGCTGAGTTACTCCGTCTCTATCTCTCTCTCTCCCCCCTCTCACAGGGAGCACTCGATTGAATCACTTACCGGGATTAGCTCGAGATTTGCATATGACACGTCCCGGTATGGTATCTTCCTGCACATAGACAATGCTCTCTGAAACGGTTGTGTTATCGGGCGCATCTGTGAAATATTTGGCATATAGTATATAAATCGATGTCGGTACAAACATATGTATATATAACTGTGACACGGCAATAATCTTGGGTCTCGGATCTCAGTTTTATGTACTCACATTCAATGCTAAAGTAGGTGGCACTCTTGATGCCCGCTCCCACCGAATTCGATGTGGAGACGCATGAATAATTCGCATTATCTGCCTCAATATCGAATTTTTTATTTGGCCAATTTGACATATTGAAGTGCTGTAATCGGTTTGCAAAATCCAACATGTCAGTAAGAGTGAGAGATAGGAGGAAAAGATTTTCATTTTAATGAACGTATAGTACATTGGTGGGGCAAAGAGTGGGTGTTTGGGCCCTGGTCTCTTTTGCTATTATTGTTGTTGTTGTTGTTGTTGTTGTTGGTGGTGGTGGTGGTGGTGGTATTGCAACTGACACATGTCGTTTGTTTTGTCGGTAGGCGGTTGTATTGTATTGTACAATTCAAAATTAATTGGGATTTCATTTGTCATGTGAAGTGGCGTTTTGTTTAAGTATATACTGAGAGAAATAAATGAAAGAAACAAAAAAAAAAAAAAAAAACCAAAAATCCAAAAAACAAAGAGTTAAGTTTGTCAACCGAACTGACTGAAGACATCAACAATAATGCATATATAAGTAGACTTTCTCCATCATTAACGTGAATTGCAATATAAATTTGTAACTAACTGCATGATAATTTATTTCGTCTATTTTGTTTTTGATATTTTTTCCAGTGCATTTGAATGTTTAGCTAATTAGACATAGAGAGTTGTTCATGTGACAAAACTTGAATTGTAATTTGATACAGATAAATATTTAAGTCGGCATTTTGGTATTTGCTTTGCTTTCTACATATAAATTTAGATTAAGTATAATTGATTTGATGTATTTCTTAATTGAAATGTTTACACCAATGATTAAATAAACATTGAAGGACTTTAGCATATAAACGGATAAAATTATTTTTCCTTTGCTTTTCTGTTCTATGTACCTATGTATGTATTTTTCTAGGAATTTTACCCAATTTGAACTTTGCCGTTTCCTGAAGCAACCATCTATCAAAAACAAATCCCCAACTAAGCTCAATTCTGTTGCTCACCTCACTGGAAAAGTAAAAAAAAAATATCCTGTGAGCAGTATGATGCAATTGAACCTTGCCTCCCATTCTTTGCTTTTCATCAAGCCCTTTATCCGTTCAATATTGCTATGGAATTTAAGTAGTGAATGTATGTGTGTGTGTGTGTGAGTGTGTGTGTGTGTGTGTGTGTGTGTGTGTGTGTGTGTATGGATATATGTGTACTTACCAAAACTGAGAGCATACTCTCAAAATCACCAGTTGCCGGGGAGGCATCCATATACTTCTCTTTGACAAAGTAACGGGTATCGTTCTTCTCAATCGGCACACCATCCTTCAGCCAGGAGATCTCACAACGTGGCACACACTCAATGCGACAGGTCAGATTGGCATTGGCCGAGGAATGCAGCATGCCCGTATATGGTGACAGATTCTTGATGAAAAATGGCGGTGCATGTACCTCCAAATTGACTGTGGCCATAACACCCTTGCCGCCCTCATTGTATGCATAGCACGAGTAGTTCGTTCGGCTGTCTAGGCCAACTGGCTCCACTGTCCAGTCCTTGGTGACAATATCCTGTAGGGGGCCACGACCGCCGCGTAGCCAACGATATCTGTGGGGTTGCATAACCATTTGAGCAATGAACGTGAATTTGCCCATTTTGCGGTATAGTGCGTAGGAGGATGTTACGGAAGCGGAGGCAGAGGCGGATGCGGATGCGGATGCGGATGCGGATGCGGATAATGGTTGTCCCCATTCCCCATGTTTCCCCGTGTATAGGGTTAAGATTTGTGATTGTGGCGTGTATGTGGTGAGCGTGAGCAATGTACAAAGGGAATGATTCAAATGTAAATCAATTAGAGCATGCGTTTCTTTAATTTCATTTGTTGAATGGGAATTGCCAATTGTTCTGGATCCTCCGACTCCCAATGTTGATGACGATAATAATGATGATGACGATGACGATGACGATGACGATGACGATGACAATGTTAATGGGTTTTCTTGCTTTTCGAGAAGCTCTTGTTGCTTTTGCAACAGCAACGCCTCGAATGCGGCATCAGCCTCATGCGGTAGCAGAGCTTGCACCGTATGATAAACTATTTCTATATTTGGTATTGGTTTTATATTTGTTCTTGTTCTTGTTGTTGTTGTTGTTGTGCTGGTAGTTATAATGGTGTTATTGTTGTTGTTTTTGTTGGCTTGTGGTTGTGATGGTACAAACCTATTTGATTCGGGATAACCCGGATCATCCACAGAGCAGGAGAATATCACACTCTTCTTTTTAACAGCAATCGGAGGGAAATGAGTTAAAGTTGCTGGTCCCGGTTCATAATGCACCTAAAGAGAATAATATTGAAAACATACGTAAGAGCATAATAATATGAATCATGCTGATTCTAGATATATGTAAATATATATATATTTATATGACCTACCATTAGTTCCTTCTCTTCACTGCGAGGACCCCAGCCAGCAGCATTCAGACCTTCACAGGAATAATTGTAAAAGAAACCACGTCCAATACTCTCCAATAACAATTTACTGGGATCAATATGACAAAGATCCTCCTTTTTAACAAAAAAAGTGTTCAAAATAATTACCAAAGGATCAAAACTGACTGAAACTTTTCAATAACTTACTCTGGTTTCCTCACAATCGGGTAGCTCCTTGAGCAGGGTAGAATTGGCATACCAACGCACTTTGGCTAACATCGATGGATTAGCATCGATAATATTACAGAAAAGGGTTACGTTCGATTCATCGCTCTCCTTGACAGGTCCCTCTGGTATCATAAGAACCTCCACACGGGGAACATCTTGAACAAGATCATTGAGGATTAGCATGGTCTATGGTTTACCTTTAAACATGTCTCAATATTCTTACATTGAACATCCAAATCGATTAATTGATCTGAAGAGCCTTTGCCAATGGCATTTGATAGTTCGCATGTATAATTGCCAATATCCTCCTTTCTGGTTGACTTGATAACCAGAGCTACATTATCTGAATTTCCACCCTGATAATGATCCGTATCATTCACATTGACAGTTTCATTATTCCGATACCTAATAAATCAATGGAAAATAAAATATAAAAAAATGAAATTTTATTTTAAAATCATGACTTGTCATAGGTAAAAAAAAAAAAATAGAAAACACACACTCATACACAGTCGTTCTCACTCTCTGTTTCATTTATTATGTAACAGAGTTACAAGGAGAAAAGGGAGAGACTTTTACTCTTGTTGTATCCAAGGCTCTTTCATGGGCTATTTAAAATTTATGGGCACGTTTCATTGTATTTTTGTTTTCATAACACAACTTGCAAAAATCCAGAAAAAAACAAAAATTAAAAAAGAAAAATAAAAAATACCCCACTCCAATTCACTCCCTCAAAACATGAGTGACGTGAATTGCTTGAGAGGGTGGGGGGAGTGCTGGGAGTTAGCTGGCTATGGAGTGTACTAGAATGAGATGAAGTGGACTCTGACTGTGACTGACTTTTCAGTTCTCCTTTTTTAGCCGGACAATTGTACGAACGAAATTATGTCAAATGTCTTTGGGGCCTTCTTCTGCCTTTAACTGCTTTCCATTGCTTTACTTATTTAGTACTCTTTCCACTTCTGCCCCTTTGCCTTGGCATGCCTGGCTGTTTCCGCCTATCCACCGTCTGACTGTTGTGCCTTCTTTATTTCTCTGTAGTACTATCGTGTTCATTTTGCATTTTGTTGTTTGACAAGCTTGTATATGTACAAACTATACGTATGTATGTATGTATGTATATGTATATGTATGTATGTAGATCTCTCACTCTCTTCTCATTGCCAGGGTTTTAAAATCTACTTACAAATGCTGCACAATTGGCAGACACAAAAGAGTTCACGTTGACATTTCCATAGAAGTATGTTAAAATACTTCTCTGACTGACTGAGTGACTGGTCCCTTAAAGACTTTCTAAGACTCTCAACTCAACCTTATTCGTGTCATTCTCTCAAACATGAGAGAGACATTTGCAACGTTAATATTAAACAAATGAAATTAAATAAAATATAAAGATATAATATAATTAAGGCATGTAAATTATTGAAATTCAATCACCTTTTATGTTTTTTATTTTTGTATTACAACTATGTCATTTTATATTGAGATGAAGTTTTCATTTTTTGTTTGTTTTGGTCAATTCTATTTGAAAATCCTTAGTTCAGTGCTTAAGGTTTGGGATTTTTCCAACTGAAACTGCATTAAAATGATTTCCATTATCCAATTTTGAGAGCTTCACTTTAATTATAAAACTGAAAATTTTGTATTTGCAATTTTGCAACCGCAATTTTTCGGATATTACCTTAAAGCTTTTTTCATATTTGTTAACCGTAGCCTCCTTGGGGAGTGTAAAACCGCAATTTTTCGGATATTTCTCGGACATTCGACAATTATCTCTGGGGCAGGGCAGGCATATCTTTTGTTTGTTATTTGTTATTGTTGTTGTTTCTGTTTTCTTTTGATGTAAAAACAATTTTACGCACTTGCCTTTTCATTTTTTGTTTTTCTTTTGTAAAAAAAAAAAAAAAAAAGTGGACGGACGGAAAGAAATTCCTTTTGGTAACCGTGTGCGTGTAATTTAAAAGGCATTGCAAGGCGGCATAAATCGAAATTATATTGCCATCGAACGAACCCAGGCGGATTACAGTTGAGTATAAATTTTAATTGATTTGCAATAAACGAAAAGGTAACACAGAAAAGCAATTTCCACTTCGCTTCCTTTTCACCTCTGCGCTTCGACTCACAGTTTTACAGTTGTTTTCTTTCTGCTTTTTTCGGTAATTTTACGGAACCCTTTGTGCCCAGCCATTGATCAGCCAAAAAAAGGGATATTGACATTTTGGTGATGACTATTAAAAAAGGTATTATATTATATTATATACATATAGTCTTCCTATCAATATTTTTCTCTTTTTCTATGCACAAAAACATTTCGAACTACCATGAGGAGGACCTTTTTTTTTGTTTTTGCTTTGTTAATCCAATCGAACTTACGGCTAGCAAGTTGCATGAAATGAAGCGCCACTACTTGTTGTCCGGATTTCTAGAATTCTTATTCTTTTTTTTCCAAAGGGTATACAAACGTCGGCCAAAGTTGATTGAGTTTCTTTGTTTTCCTTTTGGTATCCGGCCTCGTTAATTTAATGAGTGACCAACCGCTTGCCACTCACCATTGGCCTGGAGTGAGTATAGGCTGGGCGTCCTATGGTACTATAACGTTACCAATACCAGCTCTCGTTACTACTACCACTATTTTCATTCTGACCATGTATGTGTGTGTGTGTGTGTGTGTGTGCTCTATGGGGCTCAACTTGTGTTGCATAAATCCGCACATCACTACAAGCGTAATTAATTTTAATTATCGGCCCATGGCAAGGTCCACCGCTCTGCTTCCCACACATATGCGAGTGTGTGTGTGTGAGCTGAAGTGTTTGTGTGTGTGTGTAAGTGTGTTTGCCAAAAAGTTAACGAGGCTCGTCTGGTCTACTCTACTTTACTTTTGGTTTGGGTTTATCCCCTTGGAACGTAGAAAAATTGTCGGCTCGAAAGAAAAACATTGAAATACCTACTGAGTCAAAGTCTCGGACAACGGAAATGTGCGTCCTTCCATTTGGGATGATTCGCTTTCTTGTTTTTTTTTTTGGTCTTTTGTACTCTTTGCTTTATTTATTTTTTTTTTTTTTTGGCTGACAGGAACGGAAATGCTCTTAATGGTAAACGGAAAAAGTATTGAAATTATTTTTATATCGTGCAGACCAGCAGACAGCTGGCAGAGGATTCTCGCTTCTTTGTCCTTTCCTTCACATATGTAATGTGCGTACATACATATAGATACATATATAGGGTACATTTATGTGCATATGCTCTTTGGTCGAGTCCTTTTTTTTTTGCCAAATTTACTATATATACATATATATTTATGTATATAAATTCGCGTGTGTATGTGTATATATATATATAGAAAAAGCCTTCTCTCAGGCAGACATTTTTAATTGGTTCGAGAATCTGTGATTCGGTGCCTTTGTCCCTTTTCCATTTGCCTGCCGCTTTCTTTTGTCGCAAAGTCAACTTACTCGAATACTCAGGGGCTGAGGAACAGTTACAGCCTAAAGAACGAGTGAGGATAAAAAGAGTATGGGAAACTCTTGTGGTTTATTGCCTTTTGCGCTTTAATAATTCAACAATTACAATTACTTTTGTGGTGATTTATGTGTGTGTGTACAGCAAGTGAAATGAGAAGCGGGAACGCTAAAGTGCTGCAGGGGTGGCAAACAGTAAAAGTTGTTTTTCTTCTTTTGCCTTGTCTAGGCAATGCTTGTATTCCATCATTTAATTATTAGATGAATTTTCTTTGATAATGAAGGTTTACTTTAGTTTATTTTTCTCCCCTTTTGTTTTTGTTTCGTTTGATTATAATGTTTATTAGAACCAATCAAAACATTAGCTTTGAACGCCCAGCCCACGATTCTTGGTCACAAATTCTCAGAATGTACGTAATGGGGAAAATAACCAATAACTAGCCCAATGTTAATATCTGTTTTTGTTGGGCCTGGAATATAATCTCGGCTAATATGATTGCTTCCTGTTAATTTATATCAAATTTTAGTTCAAGAAAAATATTGTTTTATTTGATAAGAATTGCCACAAGTTTACAGTTTAAGACGCAAATTTTTTTAGATGAAGGTTTTTTATTGAAGCAGCGTCTGCTGCTTTGTATGTACATAGTTATATCATATACACATAAATATCTGCATAAGAAGATGTACATGTATGTACATTCCACATAGGAAAAAGCTTTGTTTTGAGATACCAATTAGAATATTCTCGTGTCAAAAGCAATTTAGACATTTTCCACAGCAAAAACACATTCCACATATGTAGAGTAGAGTGGAAAATGAATTTAATTTTTGTTTTTTTTTCCCACTTACTCTTCCTCTATCTCTGTGTCTTTCTCTTTTCCTCCACGGGTGTGTATGTGTTTAGTTTTTTTTTTTTTTTTTTTTGTTGTTGTTTATTTTTTCATTTTTTGAACCACAAACACATAGAGGCGTAAATAAAATGCCTGCTAAATAAATTTGCCCTGTATGCCACTTTTGTGTGTGCATTTAATTTCTCAGTTGGCAAAGCAAAGCGCCAAACTAGATGCAAGGAGGGGTTTTGTGTGTATGTGTGTGTGTGTCGGATAGAAAGAGATAGGTAAGGTGGAGAAGGGAAAATGTTAAAACGTGGAAGGGCTTGTAAAATGCAGCCACTTGACACAGATGAGTGTAAGTGAGTGTATGTGAGTATGTCTGTATGTATACCATGTGTGTGTATATCTTAGGATTTACTAGTGTATGTGTGTGTGTGTGTGCGAGTTTGTTGACTGTTCCATCTTCATTCATCATAAGGACGAGCTGTTGCTATTGCTGTTGCTGCTGCATCCTTTGCATCCTTCCGCCCCTCGCCTAATTAGACTCGCGTATGTTACTTACATTTTCTGCTTTGGATATGCTGTTTGTATAAGCAAAACTAGTGATGTTACCAGGAGGGCGGGGCATGCAGAAAAAAGTGACTACATTTTGTGCACTATTAATCAAAACTAAGGCATAACAAGCATCTTACTCGAAGTCTGTATGCTTGTAGATGCATATATGTATATGTCCCTATATATGTATGTATGTGTCCCTGAATCTATCTCTACGCTTGTGAAGCGACAAATTCAATTTCCAAATTGATTACGCTTTTCCTTCTTTTCCACCAAAGGAAGATCTCACTAAAGAGAACCGTATCTACTCTTTTGGTATCATATGAACTTTTATATATTTGAACAATCATGTCAATCGCGTCATATAAAGTCCTCATCCTGTTCCCAGTGCTTTGGTCCGCGTACAAAACATTCCAATTAATACAGAAAAAATCCACGTATCTCATATATCCGCGAATCCTCATCTCAAATCTCGGCGAAAATTGCATTTTGGTGGTACTCAAATCAAAGAGATGAGCTGCAGCATCAGCATCAGTGCAGCATTTCCAGAAATATGTCAGACATTTGCCAATGAATTTCGGCCAAGTTTGTTAGCTATGCATACTGGAATTCGTTGGGATTTCGAGTGGCATTGGGTGACTACATAGATGGGTTGGCGAGAGGTTGGTTGGTTTTGGCCAGCTAGGGGGAGAGGGCAATGGCGATGATAGGAAACTCTTCTCCCTTCCACTGAATGCTTGTTGCCATGCCAGCGATAATTTCGCATTATGCGTGTGCCTGATGCCACGCGCTATATGATTGTGTGTAATTCTATATGGCCCTGTTGCTGTTGATGTGAACGATATCCTCAGTCTAGGCTAAGGCGGCGCAATATCAAACAACACTGAACAAAAAAAAAAAAAAAAACCCAAAAGAAAAAATTTATTTTGAACTTATTAAAAAATCAATCAATTCGGGAAAAACGAACTCAGCCGGTGAGCTAAAAAAATCAGAATTTATTTATCACTCAGCGAGCATATTGGCAAATAAACATAATAATAAATTTTTATTTTTTTTTTGAGTGTAGCGTACCTTAAAGAAGAACTTTAATTTCGGCACATTATATCGGCATGTGAACTGACATTCGTATTCGGATTCACATTACGCATTTTCGAGTTGCATTTGGAGTTTGTTTTGATTTTCAGCAGATAAATGCATCTTCGCTGCGACAGCACTCATGATGATGATGATGATGAGGATGGTGAAAAGGACGATTTGAATGAGAATGGGGAGGAGGATGCTGTACGTGTACTTGTGTCTAAACAAAATGAGGTTCCCATGGCACGCACTTTATTACCACTCTTCTTCTTGTTTCGTATCTCTGCTACCAACTCCCTAGTTTACTCATTCTCCTACTATCCCTATGTCACCCATTCTCACTCTTTCTCTTTGCTTCTGTCTCTCTGTCTATATGTTTACTTTTGTATTTGTTTTTAATTAGATTTTTGTTTACTGTGGAAATTTTAGTTAAATTGAGTTCTGGATGCAATTCCACTACCCATCCCCCCGACCAGTCTGTCCACTCAGCCATGCACTGTTACCTATGCAGTTGAAAGTCAGACTAGCTATCACCTCCGCTCACACCCTTTCTCTAGTTTCTCCAACTCGCACCTTTGCTAGGCGCCTATGTAGTCAACACAATACACCCGTCACTTTTGCCTTTGGGGAACGAAACACACTCACACACACTCACACGCACACACGCATAGAGAGAGAAAATTTCTCGCCCTCCTCTGGCACTCTTTCTATCTCTCTTATCTGACTCGAATGTGCGTATTTGCACGGCGGATTTAAAAGCAATTTAAATTCGTTTGCATTTTGCATTTGACTTTTGCATTTGCTCGGATTTTCTGGCTTTCGCCATTTTGGCAATTCCAGTCGTTTTGGTTCTCTTTCGTTTTGTGTTTCAGTTTTTGGACTAGCTTTCACTTTATATAATTTATTGATAAAATTCTTAAGAAACTTACCAAATAACTTCGGTTAGAGATGCCGGATTTGAGATATATTCACAATTGAGCAAAATTATTTCACTTGTATTCACGACTAATTCCGGTGGATTGACCCTAACAACGGGTGGATCTGTACAAAAAAAAAAGAAATGCAAAATATGGATTAAATTTTAAGACAAAATTTAAATTAGACCTTGTTAAATTTAGAAATTCGTTTTTATGTAATCGAAGATCGATCTATATATTGTATATACTTACATAACACTTCCAATGTCATGGCCGATGAGATGGCCTTCTCACGATTAATTTGTAAAACAATATTCTCAGCCTCACAGCGAAAAACGCGTACATTTTCGAATCGAGTGGCATTAAAAATCAATTCTGATTGAGTGTGATAGGTGCCATCCTCTTTTTCGAACTGTTACAAATAAATATATCACAATTAGATTGAATGATATCAATGTTAAAAACAATTATTGAACTTACCGCTTTGGTTCGTATTTCGGTTATCTCATTTTCCTCTGGATTAATAATTGATGTGGCATTATACCAAGTTAGGTTAACCGCTGGGCGTGCACCATGAATCTGTTGAAAATCGAAATGATTATGCACATCATGATTTAAACCTATAAATTAACAACTTTTCCATTTTCCTGTCATGGGCAAATACTGTCGATTCTTGTTTAGAGAGGCAATCGGCTATTAAATTTCCATTAAACGTCAAGTGCACACACACACGACCACACATATAGATAAGGGCATACATATTCATTCACATACATATATATATACATATATATGTATGTATATATACCCATTACCCTATGAAACGTTTTTACTATAGTACCTTGGCAGACAGTAGAAAACAATTGCATGAAAATTCCATTAGAACACATAATACGCAATCAATAGGCAATTTCGCATAATTTTACGGAGCGCACAGCTCAGAGGCATGTCCTCTGACTTAAGTTACATGTCCGTTGCTGCCTTTTCGCCTCGTTTTTATCCCTCCCCGGCCCCTACCATGTCAAAGTGCTGCTAAACTGCAGTCAATTGAGCGCTTTTCCATTAAAATGCAATGGAGAAAATTTATAGGAAGAGGAAGTCAGAGCAATGACAGGACGTTGTCGAAAAGGCTATATGTATATGTATGTTCAGAGGAAAAAAGAGGCTCAGTTAGGTTGAAGTCAAGCTTGCCCATATGTCGTTCTCATTCTAGTCGTCGTCGTTGTCGAGGACAACGAGTACGACAACTACGAAAAATCGCAAAATAATTGGCAGTTAATTGTTGTCAATTACTTGACTGCAACGAACAAAAACATTGAGGACGACAGGACGAGAAAGACTACCTTGGGTAAGTTTTAAAATGAACAAACGATATTCTCTAAGAATGTGTGCCCATAAAAGAGTGCTACAAAAAGAACCGACCATGTTCAAAGATACACTAAATATGCATTTACTGTATACGGTTTTCACTCTATATATACATATATTTATGTATGTATATATGTAACTAGATTCAAACACACACTTAACCAAATATACTTACATCACATGTTAGCACCACTTTACTGCCCTGTACTGTATGATGTTCCACTCCATTGATGTCTATGCTTGTGGGACGCACTGTAAAACAATGAAAATATAAAACAAGTTAGAGGCGAAAGAGAAAGAAGATAGAAAATTGCTTCAAATACTTGTAACTCACACTAAGAGAGAAAAGGAGAGAACTTTGTAATTGGTTCTATTCAGTTGTCTCTCTCTCTCTCTCCATCTATCTCTCCTTTTCCCTGCTCCCCCTTGTCTGTGGGTGGTTGGGCCCTTTTCTTTTCCATAATATAAAACATTAATAATGGCAATTTGCATTTGGGCTCACTTGCCTACCGAACGACCGACCGATTCTTCTCCCCCTCCCCCTTTCCCGCAACACCCCCCGGCCCGTCAATATACCAAAACCTTTGCCATCAATCAATTTGTCCACTTTGTAAATGAAAAACTTGAACGTTAGACATCATTGCCGTTAGGTTGCTCAGTTTTATGTTACATTTAATGACTTTCATTAATTTTCAAAAAACAAAAAAAAAAAAAAAGTAAAAATAACTCAACAAAAACAAAAAATGTCAAATCATTTGTTAATTGCAAAACAAAAAACGAAAGAAAAAAAAACGAGCCACTAGATATTGTCAAAGAGCTTTTAATTATAAAAATTTATTTGCATGACTTTCAAAGTCTGTAAATTGAAGGCGCCAGGGGACACAATGCTTGAATGATGGTTCATGTTCCTTTTGCTGTTGTAATTTGAACGGTCTCGAGTCTAAACTGATCTAAATCAACCCTCTGGGTTTAATGAACCCGAAATATCAATGATAGACAATATGCCGACAAATGCTTGAAAAGTTTAAAGAGATTTGCCATTATTTAATTGCCAATTGCTTAAATTGCGCACGCAAAAGAGTCGAAAAATTGCATTACCAATTATCAATTTGTTAGAAAAAAGTTAGGAATCTCATGCAACAAGGTATTTATTTTTAGTTAAGAAACTTTGTCACAAAGATGACTTTCGAAAAACAGTTCAAAATTAATTTTTTCTCCATATGAACCAAACTGTATTTAAGTCATAATTTGATGGTAGATATAAATCACATTACTCATGTTAACAATTAAGTCTTAATGATTTATTTTTGGATTCTAAATTTGAATTGTTCATTTAAATTAAATGACGACTTTATAATCTAATTTTTAAATTGTAATTTCTTACAAGAAAATCGAGTATAAATCTGTCTAAAGATTAGCAGAGTTTAATTGTTTTTTAAAGGTTTTGTTTATGGATCTTGGGCCAATAGAATTAGCCGATTATTTAAAACATTGTTATTTTTCTGCAACCGATATATAATTGTAATATTTTGCATAGTTAATAAGTAAAATATTTTCTTGGTCGATCTAAACAAGCCACTTTAAATATTTTTCTTTTATAAAGCAAGATGACAAAGCTAATCCTGTGCTTAAAAGTGACTTTATGGTCTCACAGTTAAGTTTTCTTTTAAACGAAATGCCAATTACATTTAGCATCTACAGCTGACGAGCGACCAAAACATTTTCTTCCTCTCCCCTTTATTTTTATAGGCTTCCACATTCACAATGTATATTGTGTGCATTATAAAGTTTCAAAACAAAGTCGTAAACTGTGAAACGAAAGCATTTTCCTATGACCATTTCGCTAAGCGCACCTATTTTCTGTATATGTATGTACACAAGCAGAGAGAGAGGGAGAGGAAGAGAGAGAGAAAAAGTGAAGATACATAAAGTTGTCTGGCCTAAGCATAAAGCATTTGGGGCGCGGAGTCATCATTTCCTTTTTGGCCATGTACTTTACGACCGTTGTTGAGTCATTCACTCAGAACTCACAGAAAACTCACCTTGCAAATCCACACTGAATTTGGTAACAATTGCATTCTTTATGGCCGCCGATTCCACACGACATTCAATATCCTGGGCGAGGTCTTCACGTGATAATTGCCAATCCAATTCAAGTGTTGATGTGTATAGGCCATCCTTTAGATCATGAGTGGGCGAATCTAGAGAGAAAGAAAACGTGGAAAATGTTTAAGTATATTGAATAAACCTTTTAGTATTCAAAGCAAAAAGCCCATTCCAACATTTTATACATTTTGGTTGGAGAGGAGTGAGTGGCGAGATTCCCTGTAATCCTTTTTGCATTGCTATAAGTTCTTATTCCACCTTTTATGGATGCTAATTATAAGCAATTATGCTCCAGTTTTATGATAAGGGATGGGCTTTTAAAACACAAAACAAAAAAAAAAATTATTTCAACATAAAATCAAATTTGTTTTTGGAAGGAGGATAATAAACTCCCCGCAACTCCCCCCTTCATAACCTCGCACTTTCTGCAAAAGGGTTGTGTCTTTTGTCTGTGCTGTGAAGGACCCCAATTATCCTGCTTTGTTACAACGAAATGGGTGAGGCAACAAAAAAAAAAAGAAGAAGTATTCCAAACCGGAAATGTTAAAAAATACTCAAGGCCAATAAAGTTAAGATTTTTGCTTGAATTTTTTTTCTCCATTTTGCTTGTTTTTATTCTTCTTCTGATTTTGGCTTTAAGTTCTTTTTGTGCTAATTGTTATGAAAGATTTCTACCTCCCTACTTCCCTGACATTTATTTCAAAACAAAGGAAAAAAAAACAGAACAGAATGGGAAATGGTTAAAGTCAATTAATTTGAGGATTTCAGAGGAATGTTTTTCCTTTCTCTAGCTCTACTTTCCCTCTCCTGTTGCAGTTGAAATATTTAATGAAATGTCTCTAATTTTACTTTTATGCTTTACAATAAGAGGACATAACATTTTATGAGTTCAGCGGTTAGGCTATATATATATATATATATATATATGTATACCTATTCCTATTCTATATGCAAACTGATAAGCATCGCCCAAATCCTTGCCAGAGCTACCCCAAGTCTCTTATTCGTTCTTATTCTCCTTACTGTTCTTTCGCTCTTTCTCTCTTTATTGTCGTCGTCAGCCACTGCATAAACTTTGTGGCGCATCGTAAACTCTCGAGTCGACTTTGCCACCGACTTGACTTGCTTCGACATTGACTCTGGGCGCGGGGGCTTATGCATCAAATTGGCTACTTAACCCTGGTCTGGAAATCAATAAACGCGCTTCGTTTGCTTTTATGACCTGGCAGCAGCCAAAGTACAACTCCCAAAAAAAAAAAAAGAAAAAAAAAAAGAACAACAAAAAGAGAATAAGTTTTATGCTCTATACCTTTGACAGGGGAGTTGGCTTAGGCTTACACTTGGCAAAATTCTAAATGTAAATATGTGAGATGTAAAAACTGTACATATTTCTAATATTTTAAATTATTTTCTCATTAAGACCCCTTAATTTCTAATATCTTGTTGCAAAAACTTCCTTTCCCTTGTGGTCACTTATTGTGTTTGCTGAGTTGTTTCCTAAATGTTTGTTTCAATTGTGAGTTAATTGTGTTTTTCATTTGTTTTTGATCTGTTGGGCTTTCTTCTTCCGACTTTCTACTAATTAGTTTAACATAGTTTCTCATTTCATTACGTCTTGTCAATTTTTATTTAATTTGATTCTGGCGAGGACTTTGAAACTGATTGAGATTGAATTAAATGTTTTGAATGGTTTCTATTTTTATAAGTGTAGTTTAGAGGTTGTCATAGTTGAGGATGGCAGATTGAGGGATTTGTTATTATACTCACATGTTGCCAGGCGCTTGGTGCCACGGAACCAGCCCACATCTGGCTGGGGACGTGTGTTCTTTACAGTGCACGTTGCCTTTAGAGATTGTCGCTCCTGGAGGGGTCCCACGATGCTTCCGTTCTCGATGCGGTCGCCCTTAGCGTCCAAAATCACAACCTCAGTGGGTGGCACTGTATTGTCCAGTCGTTTCCAATATCCAATATAAACGTGTGTTTGTGTACGTGTGTGTATGTGTGTGTGTGGACGGGTGCAGTGTATATATGTGTGTGTATGTGTGTGTAGTCAGAGTGCGTCGTTATAGTTGTTGTAGTTCATGTGTGGTGTCGAATTTTATTTTTTCCAATTTTTTTTTTTCGGGAGGTAAAAATGTTGAGTTGTGTTTTAATAAATCATATTTCAATTTTTTCTGTACTTAATAATTTGTTTTTTTTTTTTTTTTTTTGGCAAAATATTAATTGATAACCATTAAAAACTAAGTTAAAATGAAATCATAAAAATGATGAAAATGAAATTTGAAATTGAATGATCAGTAATTGAATGAACGGTGAAATAACTAAGATAATTAGAAAATATGAAATCAAATTAAAGCATAAATAATTTTCAAACATTCCACCATTCATCAGCAGCATCACACCATCATTCAAAAATTTCGATATATAAATCAAAATTTATGGAAATTAATTGATTAACTAAAACCGAAACAGAAAATGAGTTGAAGTTGAAAATAAACAGAAACTAAAACTCTTTAACCGTTGAGGCAAGAGGATTTTATCAGAAGTTTGTTATTTTTTTTTCTTTTTTTCTCAAGCACAACTAAACAAAAACCATTAATGGAAATCCTTTAAAATTATTATTTATCATTTAGTTGGAGATTTACCAATGTTTTCTACGTTTTTAATGCGCAGATTTTGTTCGTTGGTTTTGTTTGGGAGATACAGGTTAAAAATTTGTTTGATTACATTATTTGATTTTTTATGGGAATGTTTTTTAAAAACAAAAATCAAGTTTAATTTCAAAAGCATTTGTTGGTTGGAGTTTAAATTGTTTTTAGTTTGAGTTCCATTTTGTTTTTTTTTTTTTTGAGTTTTTGTTTTTATTTAAGGAAGAGGGGGTTCGGGCGGAAGGGGCACACAGTTAGTTCATACAATATCGGATTAAAAAAACACAAATTTTTTGGTGAGTGAACAAGTTGTTGTTGGGATTTTTTTTTTTTTTTTGTAATTTGTAGTTTTTGGTTTGGTAGTAGTGTTGGTGGTTGGAGATGGTGGTGGTGGTGTTGTTTGGTGATGGGCATGGATTGTTCCATGTATCGATCGATTTTTGCAAATTTGTTTGAGCAATTTTTTTTTTTGGTTGTTTTTTTTTTTTATTATTGCATATACACCCAAAAATATATATGTGTTATATATGGAATTTCCATGTCGATGTTGTTAAGCGATTTTTTTTTTTTGTTTTTTTGGAAAAGTACAATCAGTTAAGAGAAAATATTTGCATGAGTTTTGACACGTTTAAAAATGTTTATGGAATAGAGCAAAATAAATAAAGATATGTAGATAGATAGATAGATAGGTAGATAGATAGAAAATGGGAGAAAAGAGACAGAGAGAAAGAGAGAGAAAGCGATTGGTTATATGTAAACTTGCGGGGTTGCACTTGTCAAATTGGTTATCTGTTTTATAGTTATAGGGTATATATACACTTTGATATCACTAGGAGGGGGTCAAAAGATAGATGCGTAGGTATATACAGAGAGATGCAAAGCACAAAAAAAAATAATAAGAAATGGACAATGGAATTGGCATTTAAATTCATAAAAATTTAAATTCATTCCGATTTCAATAATGAAATATCAGAGAGATTAAGATACAAATCTTTGATCATGGCTGATTTTCCATACAATGGACAAACACAGTAAGCAAACACATGCAGTTCCTTTAAACATATATATTAAGATATTTTCATTTCTTCCCTTTCTTGGTTTATTAAAATTCAATTATATTTTCCCATGCATCATTGTTTTTGTTTTTTGTTTTTTGTTTTTGTCGTTCATCATATGTTTTTATTGTTAGAGATTAGTTATTGGCATTTTGTTATTTAAAGCGCATACGAATAAACACAAAACAGAAACTTAAAAGCAACAATAAAGCAATTACAATAACATTCAACAAATGCATAAAATAAGCAACAACTTGAAAGAAATACAAATGTACACAAGGCGAGACGATAACATGTGAAAATATGTTTAAATATATTCATGCAGGCAATTGTTGTTCAATCATTTCGAATGGAGTAACTTACCTAGGACTCTCAGTTCAACACGATAGCCATTGAAGTTATCACACGTTTCCTCGGGTATATAAAATGTTGTATCACATAGATAGATATCCTCGTCAGATATTTTTAAGTCCTTAATAACTAATCTGTATGGATTTTGTTCAACTGTTACTCTGGATGAGATCAAACACAAAGACACAAAGGCATTATTAGATATGTTTATTAAGTAAATTTTCGAAATTTAAATACATATGTATGTATGTATATTTTTTGTTTACCTATTTTCAAATTCTTTGTTTACACTCGTCACATTGCTATCACCCAGTAGCATGGCAGCGATACGGCCATCGCCCTTAAACCAATTCAATGAATGCAGTTTTCCGCATTTTTGTTCATTCACCGGACAGGGTAAAACTACATTTTTGCTCTCATGTTCGCTTATTGTGCGATCTGTAATGAAATTGTAAGAAAATGAATTCATATAGATTAGATACATATATTCGTTTGATATAATTGTATTTAATAACAATTGAATCAAATAAGAATTTTCAAGGTGATCTTTCGGTTCATATTCATAATTCATTCATGAGGAAATTTGCCCCATTTCTTTATAATAGAACAAAGGCAGAAAATCCTGAAGGCAAAGTTCTTTCCAAGTAAGAAGTCAATTTTGTTGCCAGATTTCCATTTGCATAAACTTTGGTGAGAGACCAAAATGAATCTTAAAGTCTGGTATTGAATACTTTATCAGAGACCGTATAGGAAAAAACAAAAATTGGTAAATTGAAATTAAAGTGGAATTAGGTTTTGCTTCTAAGAAGTAAGCCTTTAAGTAGGCTATAAATATTTTCATTTCCGTTTTGCGTTTCCATCCATTTTCTCCTATTTCCAACCACTTTTTTCTCTCAGCTTCTCTGCTTACTATGTAAATTCTAATGTTTACATTTCGGTTTAACATTTTCAACATTGATTTATTTGTGTGTGTATGCGGTTGTGTGTGTGTGTGTGTGATATGTGCGTGTATGTGGCAATGTTTGTTTTGTCTACGCCTACAAATTATGCAAAGCAAATATAATATTGAGTGTATTTTGATTTGTTGTTGTCCCAACTAGAATCAACTGCTTTTGCTGCTGCTACTAAGTGTAATACATTGAAATCGACTTTGGATCGACTTTAAAGGTTTTTACCCAAAACAGTTTATGGCAGAGCTTATTTTCTATGTGCAAAGCCTATACAATAATTTAAGATTTACATTCCACTTGTATTACAATTCTTTTGCATTGGTATAAAAATATCATTTATTTCGCACGTTTCACATGCCATAAAAAGTAAAGCCAACTTGTCCACCTCACATGCCGGCTTGTTGGTTTAATAGCGAGGGGGAGAGGGGGAGTAAACGCACATTGCCCATAACCGACAATCAGCTCCTACGTCTATGTGGCTTCCTTTTTCTTTCTCCCTTCCTCTGTCTCTCTCTCTCTCTCTCTCTCTCTCTCTGTCATTTTCTCCGTTTTGGTGTCTATAGAGTAATTTTTTTTTTTTTTTTTGCTCTGTCTGCTGCCCCTCCGCAAATATCCTGCACTGTGGCATATTAGATTATGCTTGATTCAGCCTCTCTTTTTCTCCTTTTCATCCGGCTGCTGTTTCTTCATCTTCCTCTGTGTGTGTGTGGGGTTTTTTTTTTAAATTTTTTCATTTGGTTTGCTGTTTTTGTTTCTTTTTTCTACTGAGCTACACTTCCGCTTTTCCTTTGGCTTGAATTGGTTCCGCTCTTGGAGCATATAAAATTCAGACAGACATGTGAAATATTTAATTTTTCAACTAGAAAATCCTAGCCAGACCATGTCCTTGTCCTCGTCCTAGTCTTGGTTCTCGTATGTCCTTGTCGTCCCTAGCAGCAGTAATCTCTTCCACTGTGAAAAGTTCCATGCTGAATTAGCTGAGACAAATGCCTCTGCATAAAGCGAATTATAAAGAAGATAAACGTAAGCACAATCGAAAAACTATATATAAAGAGATATACATACTAAATTCATATAGTATATACTGCTTCCATATAATCATTGTCTCTAATCGAAAATCTAATTTATATTTGTATAAAGCCTTTGAATTCCCCTAATTTGTCACATTTTGTACAATTTGAAGCCACTGAGGAAAACGAAAGGACGCGGAGGAAACGAAAGCAGAGCAAATGAAAAGGCAATATGTGAGAATTACCTAACTTCCCCCTTCTGCAGTCAGACAGATATCCATACAAACACTTCCACAAACTTTGATTTGTTTGACCATAAATCGCACTTCATTTTTCATTAAGTTCTTTGTACGACGACGATTCTCGTTTCACACCCTTTCCTCCAACCCATCTTCACACACTGCGCCATCGCTTTGGGAACCGCCCTGCTCATTTTCAACCATTTTTGTGGTTGCCTGTTCATAAATTTTTTACCCCTATGGCAAAAACTTGGCAAAAGTTTCTCTTTTCCCTACCATATTTAAGCCTTTGGCAAACACACACACACACAGACAGACACCGAGAGTTTTCTTATCTCCTTTACTCGTGTCTACTTTATGCATGTGTGTGTGTGTCTGTGTGTGTGGTTTCCCTCCTGCTATTTCCCACTCAACCATTGCTTTTTGTATGGTCTGTCAACGTCTTTAGCTTGGCTTTTATAATTCTATTTCCGTTTCCGTAGCAAAAGAAAAAAAAAACTTTTTCCTACATATTTTTTGCCATGTTTCATGCATTCTTCGCTCTGCTGGGTCTGGTGGAAATCAAACAATCAGTGTGCATGTGTGTATGAATGTCTTTCATTGTGTGTTTGTGTGTCATCATCATCTCTGTCTGGTCTACTGTTGTCCATTTATATGTATATATATATATATAGATATACATATATATGTATAAAGTTATATAAGTATATTTCATGGAAGACTCTTGTGCCCATTGACATTCAATTTGGGCAGCATTTAGAGGCTCGTCTTGGTGTATGCCTTGGTGAGATTGTGGTTTAAAGTGTGCGTTTTGAGCTGGGTGTTAGCCAGAATATAATCCAATCCTCTCTATCACCCCCAGAACATGCACACTCCTGGATCAAATCCCCAGTCCGATTAAGTTCAGTTTTACTCTATGTTATTTTTGCGCCCGCATGATATTGTTGTAGTCTGGTTGAATATATTTCTCTCAAGTTTTCTTTATCTCTTGTTCTCCTCTTCCTCTTAATGGTTTCTTTTTTGCAATCGAGAATAGAAATAGATGAAAACTGAGTTCGAACATTAAAAATTTATAAATTAATTTCATTCTTATATTCTGTTTTCCGCTTTTTTTTTCTGGCATTTTCGCTCATAAAAGTATGCTATAAAAGCCAGCAAATAGGTTGAAGCAGAATATGAAAAACTTAATTTCTATTATTAATATTTTATGTTGGCTGTGCGAAAACCAATTAGGAGCCAAAAGAGGGAAAATGCATATATGATTTTTATGGTCCTTATTGAGAGCAGGCTGGTGGCAATGTGGAGGGGGCCTGGCAAAAGAGAATTCAATATAGTGGACGACCGGCCGGCTGCTTCTCCTCCTACTAGCAATGCTGCTGCTGCTGCTTGCTAGTCATTAAAGTAATATGTTTTGCCTAATTACAGGCTCTTTCCTTTTCTCACACACACACACACACACACACAGACACATATACACATACACTCATAACTCAATTGCCAGAGTTGTGAACGGCGGCAAGGGGTAGCATACTTTTTGGGGCATTTGGGACTCTTTGACTTTTTATAGTTTTTAGCCCACAGCTGACGACGTCCAAGTGCAGCCTTCGTAACGGTAAATGTAATTAAAAACGAGCAATGTAACTGTTGCTTTTTAATTAATGCCTTCTTCAACTCCCACAACTCTCCCCATCCATACGCCAAAAACAAAAAAAAACCTCAAAATGGGCAGCCATTTTGATTAATAAAATTAAATTAAAGCCCAAAAACCAAGTGCCAGGCATCCTTTTGTGTACAGCATTAACACACACACACTAAGATATATAGACACGCCCACTGGCATGGCAAACAAAAAACGGAGACAGTTGGTAACCCCAACAATAACCACAACAAGAGTAAAAACAACAAAAGAGACATGTGGCCCATTGAAAATTTTGCATATACATACATATATATTTTTTGGCGAGGCGCCTTAAAGCGAGCAACACGTTTTTATTTTGCCATTCTCCATAATATGTATGTACATATGTGTATTCGACTTGTGCTTTATTTTTAATTCATTCTAAAATTCCCTTTTGTATATGAAATAATTCCATTAAAAAGAGAAAACCTCCGATAACATGCTTCACGCTTGGCCAGCTTCTGAACGTTGCAGAAGTAGAATGCTCCACATACATACATACATATATTGTATGGTATTGGTTTTAATGTGTAGAGTGAGGATGAAACGAAGGCATGGTGTCAAAAGATAGGGCCCCTAAAAATATGCAATACAAACCATTTTTCATGCCTGCTAGCCCCAGCAAAAATGTGTTTTTTCTTCTTCGACACTCACGTGCCGCGCGCTAAAAAAAACACACCAATACATACACTAGGCATGTATACCTCTATATCTGTGTATGTGTATGTGTATGTGAGTGTGCTGCCTCAGCATGGCTGCAACTCTGTCCGTGTGTTATGTATAATAACACATCTCCTCTTCATCTGCTATTCATAGCATGTTCATCAATCAATTAATCGATATACATATGTGAGAAATTTTCTTTAGGGCGAAATAAAAATGGTTAAATTGCGGCACACACAGAATAGAAGACGAGTAAAAGAGGATGGGTGTGCAAATCTAGCAAAACAAGGAAAGCAATATTTTTAAAACAAATATATGCATATGTATATGTATACATACAGATGTTTATAGATAGAATGACAAATGGGCATGTGGCTATGGCAAAGCCAATACAATATGTTGTTAATTAAAGCCAGAGAGATAGAATTCAGCATTTAATATTCGTTTTAATATATGTTTATTATAAAAGTTTTGTGTGTGCATTTTGAATTATGAATGTTTTCAATTAGAACTTGAAAACAAGTTGACAAAATGTATTAAAAAAAAAAAACAAGAGAATGCAAATCAACTATGTGGAGAGTGTAAACCATTTTGTTCTCTCTTTTTATTTTTTTTTGTTTTTTTTTTTTTGTTTTACGTTGGTAAGCATTCCCAGTAGCACAATTAAGTTGGCAAGCGGCTAACAAACACACACACACACACACACACACACACATGCCGACACTTATCGCACAGACAGCAATTCGAGAGCAAGACCCTTGGGAGCCCCTTGGTCACCAGTAATAGCAACAACAACAACCACACCGTCATTATGAAGTTCATACACACCATAAGGGTCTCTATATGATTATGGCCTGAAGTAGGCGTCTTGTGTTCTCTATCTTAGTCTGGTCACCTGTCCTGTCCTGTCCTGTCCTGTCCCGTGCTGTCCCGTCCTGTCTCTTGTCTGGCGCTCAAAGTCTGAGTCACGCCTACTCTTTTGTTCAACTAGAGAAATGGATTTCAGTTCAATTATCCATCAGATTTCTTTAGTTTTTCTTTGCTTGTTTCGTTTTTGTTGCCCATCCTTGTTTAGGACATTGTTGTTTGTATTTTCTGTCACATACTTTAAGGCGTTTAACACGTCTGCCAACAGTTAGAAGTAGTTATTTTTCTCATTGTTTATTTTATTTCTGGCTTACCTTTTCGACCTCCCCCGCCTCACGTTCGGTAAACTTAAACGTGCTTTGTTTTTTATAGCGCTGATTATCGTTCACAAAACGAAACAAAGAAACGAGACATATTGAAGAGAAAGAGCTAGAAGGTCGCTCTATGTATGACATGTGCTTAAATATATACACTGAGCGAAACAAGTTAGTTTAGCAAAAGCTAACGGTTCAAAGTTTAGGAGCTGAATTTTAATTCATTTAGTTTTTGATGAAAGTAATCGGAAAGCAACTTTTTGCATGTTTATTGTTTTAACAACTTTTATATTAATCCGAGATTTTTGTCCATATTAAAAAGAGTAACTTTTCCTTTAATAGCTTTAAAGATCTAAATTTCTATGTGTTTTTTTTTTCATGAACAATTAAAGTGTTTATTTGGACTAATTCATTATAAAATTTAAAATAATTTTCAATTTGACATACAGATAAATCAGAGAGCATGACTTCATTAATAGACAATTTAGCTAAACAAAACGAATGAAAATCAGATATATTTACACTCACACAGACACACACACACACACACACACACACACACACACACACACACACACACATAGTCAAAACAGATTCAAATCAGTAAT
This sequence comes from Drosophila insularis, assembly GCA_018903935.1. Lineage (NCBI taxonomy): Eukaryota > Metazoa > Arthropoda > Insecta > Diptera > Drosophilidae > Drosophila > Drosophila insularis. Next base: position 5,978,421 of record JAEIFP010000517.1, read on the forward strand.
TCGCAAACAAAGCCAACAACACGTAAAAACGACGCTTTCACAAAAATTAGCATAGCCTAATTAAAATTCAGATTTGTGAAAATATATATATAAGTACATAGACATCATTTTACATACAAAAACGCTTCACAGAAAAAAAACAAGGAAAGGGAAAGGAAGAGAAAGGAAAGGAAACGAAAAGAAGGAAATATGAATGCAAGATAATTCAAAAGGCAGCGCCACAAACAGCCTACGTGAGGTCATGTCTACACAAAGATGTCAGACAGACAAACACCTCCCACCCTACAAAGCAAAATAAAAAACAACAAGTGCTAAAAAAGATGAATAAAGCTGAAAACCAATTCCTCACTTCAGAAAACCCCTCGCCCTTAACCATTGGATGAATACCTGAGCATAGTCTAAGCTGGTGTTGTACTTTGGGGGCTAATTAAATGACAGCAAACGAATTCGGACAAAAAATTAACCTTTAATTTTTTGATAAACAAGGCTCCTCGTCCACACCCCCCTAAAAGTATGCAAACAGAATGAATGAATGAATGTAAATGAAGTGAGGCAGAAGTTGGCCAATCAGACAACAGGCAGTCCAAGCAGAGGGAGTGAGAGACTGATTTAGCGCCAACCGCTCCACACCCTACCCCAGGAAGGTGGCAAACAATTTTAACAGTAAAAACAGAAAAGAAAAGCAAAGAAAATGAATGAAAAAAATCGTGCCCAGTTTCCGGACTCTCAACATAATTTCAATATGGCGTTGCGCGTGGCCAGCAGACGAAACTGCCACTTAACGGACGTTCATGGCTCACACCCCTCTAGATATTGCCATTCTCTTTCTCACAATCCCCTCTCCCGTCAGCTGTTTGACGCCAACGCCAACGTCAACGCCGACGACGATGACGACGACGACTCATTCAACTCGACTCGAATCCGTGGCATTTTATTGTGAGTAAGAGATGAAAAAGTAACAAAATAAAAATTTGTGTTTATGTTTCATTTGTTTCCACCTCCACGTCCATCCTTCCATTCCATTCCCCGTCACTGACATGCCTCGTTCGACACTCATTTTTGACAGCTTAAGGACATTTGAGGGTCATGCCACTTTACATGAGAGTTGGGGAATTTATATACAACAATTTCGTTTTGCTTCTTTTGTTTTTGTAATTTTTTTTTCCCCCTGTTCTTTGGTTGTAGCTCTTGTTTTTGTTGTTTGTGCCATGTCTGAGATTTAAGTGCTGTAACCGCAATCATTATGGGGCAAGCAGCTGCAACAAGAAGCACCTTTACCCATTTTGATACCTCTTCTTTTTTCACTATGACCCGAGACTAAGTATGCAACTTGTGGGCATGGGTAAAACCCTTTTCCTCTGGCCACTTAAGCGACAGGCCTAACAACTGTTGCCTGTGTTATTAAATTAAATTATGGTTTACCCCCACCTCGTTCCATCCCGTACCATCTAACCCATTCACCCACATTCTCTCATTCCCAAAAGGCGTCCAAAAACCAAACCGGAATTCAGCTGATGCCAGCAGCCCAACTACTACATATATCTATGGTTATGGAGGAGGACATGGGCATGGGCATTGGCATTGGCATGTGGATGGTTTGGTTAGGTGATTCGCATTAAAATTTAGTGTTGCTTTTAGATTCCGGTAATACGATATTTCTATGCTTTAACTAGAGTATGACATCTGGTCATCTACGACAAGGAGAACCCAGCTGGATAACTAGTTTCCTATTTGTGTGTCTTTTTGTTTTTATTTTTCCTTTTTGGCGCTTTAGTCTAATCAAAGAGAAACGAATGTTTGAATGAAGCATTTTTCATTTAAATTATTAAGTCAATTTTTCTTTGCCAGCTTTTGGTGTTGTTGCTGGGCCATTTTGCTATTTCAATTCTATGTGCTGTGTGTGTATGTATATAAATCAGCCCCTACCCTCACACCCATATAACTACTTGGCTGGCTTGTTGGTTGCTGGTCTTCTCTAGGCATAATTAATCTACACGGGGGAACGTCAAGCGTCCGAGCCTAGTTAATAACTTGCTGCGGGTTGGCAACTGGTAACTGGGAAGTTGAAGCTCGTTCCTTGTCCTCATGCCGCTTAAACGCAACGCACTTGTCAAGATTTATTTCAATTTGCTGCCACCCAGAGAACATACACACACAAATAAATGACTCTTATCAAGACATACACATACACACACTCATAGTCACACTCACACTTACACACATATATGGGGCAACAAGTCACCTCGCTGTTCCCCTGAGATGTGCAAAAAGTTGTTCGTGCTTTCGTTTTGGGCCTACGTGTCGTATACTTTTTCTTTGTCCCCCTTTCCTTTTTTTTCTGTGTATTTTTCTACTTGGTCTTGTGTGTTTTATTTTAGCCTTCTTGCAAAGTAGGCAAGTTTGCTTTTATATTTTCCTCTTTTCTTTTTCCCTCTCTCTCTCGCAAAGAAAGAAAAATGAGACATAAAAGTGCTGTGTAAATGTGTGAAATTAATACGCACACACACAAACATATATACACACACACACACACATGTTAAGAGTGTGCCAATGTTAGCAAACAAGGACGTAGTCCTTCTAATCTAATTTAGAAATGAAACAAAGCGAAGAATTGTTCTTTAAGTACACATATATCAGTTGAAATCTATATAACATAACATCTGAGAAGGTCTTTAATTTCAGATATGGAACTATTATTAAGTCGGTTTGTATATATTCTATAACAAGAGTTAAGAGTACTATCACCCTTTTGGGTAACGCTTTTAGACAAATATATTCCATTAAAACTAAATGTGAAAACGAATGAGTTAATTTCTTACAGAAAACTTTCTAATAGTATACAAAAACCATCATCGATCTTAACTTATACCTATTTTCCTCGATGAGATTCTTTTTGAGACTACGCCCATGTGTAAACTGTAACTTTTGCGTTCATATAAAATATACGTTATTATTGCATTAGCAGAAAGTCCGAAATAAACTGAAATAAACTGGAATTTATGCCTAGCAAGCAATAATATTCTGCCATCTTTTCCCCTTTTCTATCCACTTTTCTTTTCGTTAACTCCTCCCACTACATTTTCTTTTATTCGCTAAGCAGCATTTTTGCTGGTCTTTCTTTTTGACTAGGTGTTGAAATTTATAGGGTTTGAGCAACAGTTTGTCGTAGTCGTTGTTGTTGTATTCGGTTGCTCTCTCTCTCTCTCTCTTTCTTCAGCATTATTAACAACCAAACAATGCGGTCATAAACATTTTCTATGTGGCCGTATTTTTTTTTTTTTTTTGTTTTTGAGCTGTTCCTTCGTTTAGTGTTGGTTCTGTTTTTCTGTCTTTTCTTTCACTCTTTTCATTTTGATAATTATATTTTCGAACGCATTTCATGTAACGGTTCGTTGCCCACGCGGATCAACTGCATCACAACTGTCACTTTTTAGTACTTGCTGCTGCTTGTTTTGCTGGTGGCAAAAGAAAGAAAGGGCCACTAGGCAAGTTCATGTTGCAGGTCGTCCGGCCGTCAGCCCGTCAAGCCGTTTGCCAGTCGGAGCGTAACAATCGCTTTATTTTACTGCACTTTCTGACCCCTGCAGGTAGTTTGGAAGAGCACTTTAAATGCAATTGCTGTTGTTTAGTCTGGTTTTGCTTGAATGACAGCGACCCTGGTCAGAGACGTTGTTCATTTATATAAATGTGTTTATTTAACTAAACTAAGTTGATATAGCCATTTGTATGTATGTATGCTTATGTCAGATATCAACTATTTTGCCCAACTTAAAAACTTTTCAGGGGAAAAAATATTCGCTTGGCCCATCAATCAACAAGAACAAACTCCAAACAAACTAATGATCCAGGAACACTTTTAAACCTAAACATGTTCAAAGTCCAAGTGTAATTACGTCCGAAAAACATTAGTAACATGACATAAACAAGAAAGGGTGACCCAAAGAGAGCGATAGGGGTACGGTGGTAAAGAAAAGTTACGCGAGAAATGTAAAAAAGGGCAACTTAAATTTGCAAAAGGGGCAAGTCCTTTCCGTTAGTCGCTAGGCAAATGTGCTGCCAGCATGCAAAATTTATTCAATGCAAAACAAAAAAATATATATATATATATATATACGAAATAGAAACAAAAAAACAAGGTTTCTCGTTTACATTTCAAAGCACCGACTTTAGGTTACCCTAGAATAGCGAAAGTTATGAATAAAAATGAGAGTCCCTACACTCTATAAAAGAATTTGGATCTTCGTCTGCATTTGGTAGAAAAGTCACAATTTTGCTGTCTAACCTTTTAAAAAGCCACCAGAAACGGTACTAGTTGACTCTCTGGTTAGCCGTAATAGTCTAACAACATCATTTTGGCCTTTTCACGGGACCAACGAGCAAACGAACAGACGGACGGACGGACAGACGGACAGACAGGCGGAACGGAAATGTGAAAAACTGTCGCAGCGGGAGGGAATGTCAACGAAATGAAGAGGACAGAGACCAGCAATGTGGGTCGTTGTGTGAGGACTCCCTTGTCGTGTTTTAGTTTGTTTTGTTGTTACATATATTCTCTCAGTTGCTTTTTTTTTTGTTTGTTTTTTCCTTCATTTTCAACACTTTATACAACAAAAACGAGCAAAAGGTCAAACGAAATGACCCAGACATGTGAAAGAGTATGACGCGAGGGGGTATGATGATGAGGGAAGGTTGTCAAGTTAGAAATGAGAAGGAATTTGTCTCCCGAGTGCTGTGACATAATTTTTAACTCTGGATTAGATTATCACAGAGTCCTTTTGGGTCGAAGGTTCCCTCTTCATCACCTGCAATCACAAAACGAGTAAGACAGACAGAGAGAGAGAGAGCGATAAACAGAGAGGAATGGCATTGAAAGAAATTGAAACAACTTAACAAATGTATACATATTTATCTATATATAAATAGATTCATTCTCTATTTATGAATTCAATGGAAATAGGTTTTCTGTGTGTGGCTATCGTGTTGAGACTTTTTGTCAAAACTTTCTTTAACAGTTTAACAAATATTTTCAATCAACAACATTTACCAATAAATGTGAAGGAAATTAAAACGCAAGGGCAAAATGTTTAATGAGGTCAAGTGGTAGAAAAATAAATAGTAAATACAAATCTTGACATTCGTTTTGTTTCCCCCAGAGTGTGAAAGTGCAGGAAACCGCACTTACCGCTTTGTCTTCTTACGCCCACTTGAACTTAATTTAGCAAATGCTTTGAATCTTTGTCCATATTGAGTTGTCTAGCCCACGCGAACTTCCACACGAAATAAGATAAAAGAGAAACAACAAAAAAAAAAATGAAGTAAGTAAGTCGTCTCGCCGACTTGGATATACCATACACCAGTAAAACAAATATTTTAAATTTATAATAACCAATACATTTTCGTATTTAAAAAAAACTGTTCACATGCTTTTCACAAGCATATCTTAGTATTTCGCTCACTCAAGCATACGAGCACCCTAGCGCCCCCACCAGCCAACGGCCAACTCCGGCCATATGGAAAAACGTTTATATGCATAACTTGGCTATTTTTAGTCCGATTTTGATCAAATTTGGTATTTTGCTGAACATTAGTATCAAATTTAAGTGTGCTAAATTTGATTGCACACGGTAGAAAATTACGGGAGATAATCGAGTTTTTTCAAATTACGGGGGCGGAGGGGGCGTGGCAAAATCTTTACACATCAAAAATGTGCGCAATTACTAAGCAAATATTTATACTAACTATGGTGTCTCTAGTTGAAATAGTTTTTGAGAAAATCGGTTTTATTTAATTTGCGGGGGCGGTAGGGGGCGTGGCAAAATTTTTACAAATACAAAATGTGCGCATTTACAAAGCAAATATACATACCAAATTTTGTGTCTCTAGTTGCTATAGTGTTTAAGAAAATCGGTTTTATATCATTTGCGGGGGCGGTAGGGGGCGTGGCAAACATTTGAAACAAACTCGATAAGCGTACATATGACACGAGTCTACATACCAAATTTGGTGGCTCTAGCTCTTATAGTCTCCGAGATCTAGGCGTTCATACAGACGGACGGACGGACGGACGGACGGACGGACGGACGGACGGACGGACGGACAGACGGAAGGACGGACGGACGGACGGACGGACGGACGGACAGACGGACATGGCTAGATCGTCTCGGCTGTTGATGCTGATCAAGAATATATATACTTTATGGGGTCGGAAAAGCTTCCTTCTGCCTGTTACATACATTTTAGCGACTTTAATATACCATTTCACCCTATGGGTGTATGGTATAAAAACAAAAGCAAAAAACCAAAAGGCGAATAAATATCTCTAGGCCGCTCTGTTTTTCTCTGTCTCTTCATCGCCCAATTCTGCCACAGGTTAACCACTTCCGCAGGTAGCCAAAGGCAACCCCAAAACTCTGGCCTGGCTTGGTCTGGTCTTGGTCTTGGTCTTGCTTGACTTCCTCCTTTCTCAGAGCAACATATGCAAATTTAATATTTTTATTAAAAAACTTTTTTTGTTGGACCACACAAAGCAGCAGAAGCAGCACCAGAAGAAGAGGTAAGAGAATTCAGTTGAGTTGCGTTGGTGGTGAATTGCGAACACTTTAACAATTTATACTACCAAGGGATGGGAGCAGTTAGGAGGTGAGCTTGAAGGTATAGGCCAACTGTTGGACTCCTGCTGCTGCTTTGATAAGAAAGCGAATTAAGTGCTGCGGCTCCAGGGTAGGTGTTTGTTTTTTTTTGCTCTCCCTTTCTTTCGCTATTTTTTTTCTCTCTGTTGTGTTACCCCTTTTTTTTTGCAGTTGAACAAGTTTTTTATGCATATAAAGCATATAGAGTAGGCATGTCATCCTCTCTCTCTCTCTCTCTTGCAGCATTTTGTTGGTTGTTTGATGTTCATTGTTACTGATGTCAATGGGTTTTATATTACCATGGGCAAAAGTTTTATTGACTGTACTTTAGTCTTTTGCTAACAAGTAACGACATTCTATATATTGCCAATTAAATTCAATTCTTTTGACTGACACACCAAAAACGAAAAAGCAAATGTATGTGTGTATACATATAAGAGACTTATCGTTTATATTTCTTGCATCATCTCTTTCAAACACCCCCAACCTCAACATCTCATCTCGCATATGACTTACCACAGAAATATGTATATAAGTATATGAACATTATACATACATATAGATACGTATGTAGGTAGGTAGGTAGGTAGGTGTATGCATATAGTAACTCCGGGCAACTCATCTTTTGGCAATCTTTTGTTGTGGTTTTTGGCCCAAACTGCCAAACATGTGAAATGTTGCATGGCCCAAAAAGTGCAGTTAACAAACAACAAAAATATGAGAAAAAAGAACGAAAACAAAAAAAAAAAAAACAGGAAACACATTTCTAGGTAGGCTGCTGTTTCCTTTGGTTTTTCATTCTACCCACTGCCACGCCCCCATACCAGTTGGTTTTTTGGTTCGTTCATACGTTGACTATTGCACAAGTCAGAAAAATGTCAAGCGATAAGCAAAAGCCGCTTACATTCAGCAATCGCAAGAAGCAAACGGCCGCCTATCGAAAAGAGAGAGATAAAGAATCTACCCTATAGCATTAACCGATTTCGTTTTGTTTTTTTCGGTTGTTTTTTATGCTATAGATGTTTTTCTTTTGTTTCCCTTTTGTTCTTTGGTAAGAGCTTTAAAATGTTGTCAGGCTCTCAACGTATATTTGATTTTTATGTGGTTACAGGATTGAAGTCTACAAGCGACATGTCAAGCTCACATTTAACAGGAAATTGTCTTTACTAAGAGTACAAAATAAAAAAAAAAAAACCCCAATGAAGATCTTTCCAAACTATCTTGACAAAGTTTTCTAAAGTATTCTTGAAATTTATTTAATTTAACGACTTATTTTGATGAATGACACATCTTAATGAATGAATAGGTCCATTTACTCAGAAGCTTACACACTCACTGAATCACCTGTTCAGTCGACTCATTGACTCACTTGTTCAAGTAGTAATAAGGTCTGTGATCAGTTCTTAAACTGTTGTGAATGGATGTATTAATGGTAATTGACAGGATGCAACGTTAAATATAAAGCGTTTCCAACTATAGATATACGAATCCATATTGTCAATTCTCTGATAACAAAATTAAGAAATTAATTAATTAGATATGGTCTTAAGCTGGTTTTAAATCTAAATAAAGATGGAGGACAGAAGGACAGAAATCGTTAAATTTTCTTCACTTATTCAAAAGCGACTCAACACTATTCAACATATTGGTTACACAAAGTTTTTTATTGAATTAATACTTTGCCCCAAATTTGCAAACAGAATAATTGATTGTTTTTTATGTGTATTTTTGTTAAAACTTTAAAATTATCAAGGCCTATGTCTTTAAGATTGAAAGTAAAAACTTTGTCACCCACTGATATTGCAAGTGTATTTATGTTGCTTGACTTGACAACTTCATTTTGCAGCTGGAGTTGACGTTTGAAGCAATGTTGAGAAGAAAGTTGTACTAATAAAGAATTACACATTATACTACATAATATTATGACAAGGGAAAAGAAGTTCAAAAGGAAGAGAAAGAAAGAAAGAGAGAGAGAGAGAGAGAAAATGCTGAGCATGAAGCATGTCATTCCTAGCAACATGGAACTCCGCTAACAAGCTACGAAAAATCTCGTTCCTTTTGCTGTTGCTGTTGCTGTCAGGGAAAAACTTTTATCCTGGGCAGAGTGAAAAACTTTCCATCATCATTAAAATGCGTTCAGGCCTAATTTAAATATGTTTGAACTTTGTTTTTCTTGCCGCCTCATTTTGTATTTATATTTACATACGAGAAAAAGTTCTTTGTCAGATTTGGCAGACAGAAAAAGAGAGACAGACATATAGACCGAGGGGAAAGTTAATGTTGTTAAGAAAAAGTTGATTTTTTTTTTTTTTTTTTTTTTCTCTCACTTTTATATACAATGTCGCATTAATGCAAATATAAACTGAACAAATTACAAAATGAAAGCTGCCTGCACGACGGGTCCTCTATCTACCCCTTTTCACATTTAACCCGCATCCCTTACATTTGTGGCACTTCTTGGTCGTAGATTCGTTCCGTTTTGGGGGGCGCCGGACAACAACACCTTTTGACTTGGACAACGGGGAAACTTAATGCAGCCGCAAGACAACTTCACAACTTGAAAACTAAACTAAAACTTGGGGTTAAGTTTTTAAGTTCTTAAGTACACATATCACACTGCTTGGCCAACGAGAATGTGATGAGAAGGGCGATGGAGAGGAGTAACCGCAACAAATGCGGTTTGGGTTCGGACTTTGCAGGATCTTAAGCTCTTAGACTGAAAATGTGAAAATGATTTATTTACAATAAGATGGTAGATAAGAGAAAAGAAAAATGAAAAGAAAAGAGAGATGAGACCAATGAAAAGAACTTAGAGAAATAACGAATAGTAGAATGGTTAAACAGAGAGTGGAGTAAAGTGCTAGGGAGGACCATGGCAATGCATGCTTAGGAACACGGTTTTACAAATACCATATACACGAGTATAATAGGATTATAAGTAGGGCGCGAGTGACTCATTGTTGCTATAATTACCTTTCACCTCCCCCACAACCAGAACTTTATATTTTCATCGGCGGCAGTAGCAACAGTCTCGTCTTTTGAACCAATTTGCTGTTTAAGTGCCCAAAGCAGGCCACATGCAATCTGTTAATAGCTTTTTAAAGTATCTACATGTATCCCCATCTCTTTTCAGCTGATTCTCACTCTGTCTCTCTATTTTTCGTTTTTGCTGTTTATACAAAAATAAACTTAGGTGGGCATTAGTCATTCAATAGAAACAATGTGGCAAAATATAAAATGCTTTCAGATAGGTCAATTTCCTTAAGAAAAATATATTAACAGAAATAAATCAAATAAAACCCAATAATACATATATTATAATATATATAATAACCTATTTAATTCATCAATTAAATGATCCCGGTGACGACTTAATAAAGTACTCATAATAAAAGTGTAAAATATGATGCCTTACTCTAAACTCATGGCTTCGATGTGGTAAATTCTAAATATAGTTTACATTAATAATAAGTCCTTAATCAAAAACCTTATATGTATTTAAAAATCGTATATCCAAACATTAATGTTTGGTCAACCTAAAAAAGAAAGGAAATGTTGGAATTTTTTTGATTAGAATTGCCTCTCATAAACTTAATATTTAAGTCTCCATTTTATACACGAAACATCTTTCCTCCTTCTTTTGTTAATCTTTTTTTTTTAGGCGGAAGTATACAAAATATAATTTCCGTTGTAATTGAAAACCTCACAATTCATTAAGCGATTAAGACGAAGCAAAACTTGAGAGCTGGTGAAAAAAAAAAGGAGAACAAGCGAAAAAATTAACAAAAGGAAGAGACAAGAATGAAAGAAAGTAATCAAAATATTAAAGCTTACCAAGCAGTGGTGGGGTTAGACCACCGAAGGGGCAAAATATATTATGAAACATTAATGCAAATGTTTTACTTCAGGTTTAGTTTTGTTGCTTCAGGGTTAATCACTTGACAGATTTTCTATATTCGCAACTCCTCACAAGATGGCAACGGAAGAAGCAATCAAGGAGCCGCATAAAAAGGGTAAGCAGAGTGATCAAAAAGGAGGGGTAGAGTGTGGCGGTTTGTGTGTTCAGAAGGGGAAGCCATAGATGTGGCCTGAAGTTGTTTTGGAAGCAAATGTTCCATGTTGTATGGGTGATAAACAGAAGCAGCAAAGCAAATGTGTGGACAGCGTCTCCAAAGTATTAAATTTCACTTTCAAAATTTGCCAACTGTTCGAACTGCTGACGACAGTTGGTTGACTGGCTAAACTTAGTAACTGACAAACAAACTGACTGACTGACTGACTGACTGACTGAGTGGCTCTCTGGCTGGTCGTTTGGTTGCCTAGTTGTTGTTTGCAAATACTTTATGCTCATTGATTTTGTGGCATGTTGCAAAAGCGACCAACCCGTTTATTGAACAGGCAAATAACAGAAGAAAGAGGAAAGGAGGGCAGGCAGGTTGTACAAGTTGAGACTTTTGTAGCCATGCAAAAGGACAATGAGCATAGATTTGCACTGACTTTGGTTGCGAGGGTATGGGTAGACCACTTGAGTTGGGTACGACTTGGGTTAACTGGTATTGGATTACTTACTAAGAAAATAAAGGGTTTTCTTTTCTTTCTCTTTTGTTTGGTCAGAACCGAAGAAGAGATTTCAAAATTTTAAGCTTTCGACTAACTAGTTTTTTGTTCTATTTGTTTTTGGTTAACAAACAAAGGTAACAAATCTTAACAATGTCAACTTTGAACTGCAGCAAACGAACAAACAAACGAAATAACGAACGAACGTCTTAAGAATTTCTTTAACGCGCTGCATTTTATCAATGTCAGTGGCAGTGCAAGCAGTGGAATGGGTGCACGGTTGGTGGGGACATGGCCATTATGCATGAACTCCGACACGACACTCGCCATCCCCTGCACAACACACTCCTGCTGGTTCCTGGTAGAGGGACATTAGCAAATATTTGCAACTTGAGTGAAAAGAAATGCAGCCATTTAACTTGTGAATCACAACGTTGCCATTCGCTGCAGCAGGTGCGACAGGTGCGTGTACCGCATGCAAGGAATGCTGTAAGAAAGGAAACTCCAGGGAGGATGGTGGGCTCCTAGAGGAAATGACAGGAGGATCATTTAATTTATGCTGACAGCGCCCTACTACCGCCCTACCATCTTCTCATCTTAAATCTTAGGGCAGTGGAACTGCATGTGTCTCAGCTGCAACTTGGAGACTTTGACTTTTGATGCTTGAGCATCTTTAGACAGTATTCCATTTGTATCTTTTCGCCCTCTCGCTTTCTCGTTGTCTCTCGTTTTCTTTTACTCTCTGTATATCCCTCTCGCATGGTCTCAGTGTGTCAGTCAGCGTTAAATGAATGGCCAACTGTCATGTTGTACAAACTAAATGACAGTTTATGCAATGTCAAGAACCCGCACGAACCCAAAAAAAAGGGAAATGTCACTCTCTGACAAGTCAACAAGAAACGGGGTGAGGTAAGGCTGGATAGTCATACTTCAAAAAAAAAAAAAATAATAATAAAGAAATAAAAAAATGAAAACAAAAAACTTTAGCGCATAATTTTGAAATGCGCTTTTTGATTTTTCTTCTTTTATCTCTCTTTCTCTCTCTTTTTGTTGTTTTTGCTTTTTGTTTTAGCCATTTTGCATATGCGATGACGTTGCGCTGCTCATGGATGTTGGCTGGTTTATTGTCCATGTCTAAGCGCCACAAAGCAGGCAACATTATTTTGTTTTTCTTTGATTTCTTGGTTGTTGCTTACCACAAAAACCATAGAGTAGAGAGCGGAGTTGGATATGGCGTGGAGTTTGAGAGTTTAAGAGACCCCAGAAATAACAAACATGACAGGTTAATTCGACTGTCAAAACGGGAATTTATCAAGCACAGGGCGTTCGTCGTCTCCACCCACTCCCCACACCTAACTACCTATATACCTCACTACCTCCCTTCCCGCCCTTCCATTCTACATGAGAAAATATGTAATTCTAGACAATCCCCGGGGGCATTTCCACAGCCCCCAAATATGGCGGTACATTAAGCTCTCTCTTTCCCTCTGTTCAGAGTCCCCATCGACTTTAACTTTATTCTTTTATACTCTTCGGCCAAAAAACAAAAAAAAAACCCAGAAACCAAAAAAAGAAAAGAAAAATAAAAAAGCAAAATAAATATTGTGAAATGTTGAGCCTCAACAAAACGGCGGCTGATTGTGAGTTTTGCCCTGCTTTTGTGGGTCTCCGCTGGCTTAGTTAGCAATTTGGTTTACTTAAGAGGGTTTCCACCTAAGCTATGTTTCCCAAGACTGCCCAAAAAAAGAATGTAAAAAAAATACACAAAGACAACTACAGCAACAGAGTAACTAAAATATAGACAAACATACTTATTGTAAGTACTGCTACCAAAAATGACTTACTCCAACATGAGTCCTGGCCCAAAAGCCACAATATGGCACTCTATTAAATGAGTGGACTCATTCCTAGTGTCTTGATGGCTTCAACATTAGTCGTTCAAAAATATTCCATTATAAGAAAGAATAGACTAAATCTTGAACCATACAGAAAACTGACAAGTTAGTCTACAATGTTTCATCTGTTGGCTAAAAATAGAGAACTATTGAATTGTGCGAAATGAATTTCAAATTAACATTTTAAATAAAGCTTATATAAACAGGATGCTTACCTAATTAATGCAGTTTCAAAAACAAGCGAATAAAGAATACAAATTATGAAAAAAAAATTACCTCTTCTTTCATCGACAAAATTTTATTCGGAAATAATAAAATAAATATATCCAAAAAATAATAATAAAGGAAATGAATAAGAAAAACAATATTTTTCATTCTGAAATTTTTGTTTTTTGCAATATATTTAACAAATAAAAGAACTATGAAACGGATATCAGAAATAGAATAGCTTTTGGCAGTATAAACATTTTGCGAAATTTTACATTATTTATACATATTTAATTAATCATATTTAAAATTAAATAAAAAAAGTTTCTATAGTCAGCTACATTTAGATTTTTAATTCCACGAAGCTTTTAAAATATGTAATTAAATTTAATCATGCATTTTTGTCAAATTAACGTTACACAGCGAATCGAAATTATAAATTAAGTTTCACCATCATCATTATTATGAAGTGATCTCATTGATGAGGTTCCTTTTATGCGTCTGATGCAAATCGGCTTTGATGACATCTGTAACAAATTGCAAATTGCCAGTAACATTTGTTGCTTGTCTTGTTTTTGCCAATGCCCCCCTATCCGTCCATTCCATCACTGTCTTAATGCATTAATTATGCACTTTTCATTCTCTTTGCTCCTACTCCTTCTCCTCCGTCTACTGCACTCTTGTTGCATAGAGGCATATTGTTATGTATTTTTGTGGATTTTATGTACTACATTTATGTAGTTATGTTTCTCTGTAGCTCCCCCCTCCCCACTCCCTATCCCTCACTCTCTCTTAGCATACACACACACATGCACATACGTTGTCTCTTTCTATTTTTTTTTTTTTGCTTTTTGCTTAATGAACGAAATTTAGTTGGAATTTGGTTTTTGTTTTAGGTTTTCCAACTGCCACGCAGTTTTAATTATGTTGCCGTATGCATTTACCCCGAAAAATGGATGGATAGTGTAGTGAGTGGTGGGAAAGGGGGCGGAAAAGGGAGTGTGGGGCAACAACTGTTACAAATGAGTTGCCTTTTGTCAGAGTTTTGCCAAAAATTTATGCAGTCCATGAAAACATAACGAGCTGCATTGAAAACATGGCTCAAAACAAGATCATAAAATTTAAATGTAATGACTTGCAGTTGAGGCGGATGGGCAATATGTATGTATGTATGTATGTATATAAAGAGTATTTGTGGGTGGAAAATGTTGGCTTGTTGGGTGGGTGATGTTGTTATAGGCCGTTTCTCTTTTCGTTGTCTGGCTTATTATTTAATTAATTATGCACTTGCGCTTTTGGTTTCCTTTTTTTTCTGGTTGGAATTATTAATTTAGCAGACTTGGGCGGTAGCGAATAAAATCTGAATGAATGAAAAAGCAAGAAAAATGAGAAAAGCATGTAAAAGGCTTTATTGTTAGTTCTCTTTTCTTCAATGTTTTTCTTTTTTTTTTTTTTGCCGTTTTTTTTTTTTTTGGGGCTTGTCTATTGCTGTCTTTCTCTGTTCATTAGCATTTGTTGGGCATCAGCTTCTGGTTCTCGTGAAAAACTGAAAAAATGCATAGCTTTCCTTTTGCCTAGTTGTTGCTATTGCATATAGTTCACCTCTACTTCTACTACAAAGTCTCGCCTTCAATCATCTCCTGCCCTGTCCTACTCTGGTCTTTGATGAGCTTGTTGTGTTCTCGCGACCAAAGGCGAAAAGCGGGTAAGGCAACGGGTCAGAAGTAGTAGTAGATGTAAAATATGTAAGAGGAGCAAAATAAAGGACCGTGCAAATGCAAACTAGAAAATGTATGGCCTGCCCTTTGATGGTGGCATCCCCTGCCCTTGCTTATACATATATGAGCTCTTAAATGGATGCCATGACTGGGCTAAAAAAAAAGGAGGAGATTAAAGGCAGACTACAAACACACAAACTCAACCTAACAAGTTAACAATTTCACAATTTTCATTTTATTGAGTTAAGCAATTCTTCTTCTTGATTTTCATTTCTTTTTTTTTATGCTCTCTTTTTGTTAAATCTCTTTTTTGGTCCCTCCTTTGGTCTTTCAGTCTCTTTCTCTTTGTCTCAACACAATCTACGTACTCTACAACATTCGTTTTCACACGCTAAAAATGGAATTGAATTAAGAATGGACAGAAACTGAGAAAAAAATGCGACCCAGACAGCGACAGAAAATCACTGACCCTTGAAAATAAATAATAATTACTAAAAAAAAAAACTGACGATAAGACTTACGACAAAAAAATAAGTAATAAGACGGAAGGAGAACATAAAAATAGAAATCCGAATCGACTAGAATACTTTTTAAGTGTCGAAGATGTTGTACTCTAACTTGTAAATATGTAAAAATTTTAGGGCAACTCAAAAGTAAAATCTGACCTAAAATTAGTTGGAGCATATAGTTTTAAGTATATTATATATACTTTCTGTATGCCTATTTTGAAAATTTCAAATTGGTCACAAGATTTTACCAGTCTAAAAAAATAGTTTTCCTGTGTCAGGATTAGAAAGAGTATACAATATGTATATATAAGAGTTGTAAAGAGTTGGCCGAATTAATTACTACAATAACAACAAAGCGCTAATGTGACTAGAGAAAAAAAATACACAAACAAGAAGAAAATATCAAGAATATGGCAAGAGTTATATGTACCTACGTGTGGGTCGGGCCACATTGCCTAGCAAACTCATTGAAATATTTAAAAACGAAAGAAGTTACAGAGTGCGGGTGGGGGAGAAGAGTGAGAGGTATAGCGATGATGAACGGGGCGAGCTAAGCAATTGAAATGAAATGTTGCACGCAAGGTAACAATAAAACCAACAAGAACAACAAAAAACAACCCACCAGCGATACCGGCAACAACGCCAACAACAACAACAACAAAAACATCAGCAGCAGCAGCAGAATTGCAGGTGTTTCGTGTGAGAAAGTGAAGATTGTTTTTAGTTGCTGCTGTTTGCGGGTTATTTTGGGTAAAGTAAATGAATAAGGGGGCTGGTAGGAACGTAAGTGTTGCTGTTGTTCTTGTTGCCATTGTCGCTTTTAGTTGATTTAATTAAATTAACATTACATACACACATATTAATATGTATGTATGTATGTTTGTATGTATGCATATAAGAGCCATTCTTAGAGCTGTTTGCCGGTTGTTGATGTTTGCTGTTGGCTTAAATATGCATTTCCTCTTTTGGCTTTTTGTTGCGCCTCAAAACGATGGAAAAAAAATGCATGAGAAATGCATTTGTGGAATGTTCATTTTCCTTTTTTCTCAGCTTTGTTTTCGAACAAAATAAAGAAAAGAAAAAAATCTGAGGCTTGCCTGCAAACCTGCAACATGCTTGGTTGCATGGGAAGAAACCCAACTTGGAGTGTTGGACAGATAACAAGAGTCGCGGTCGAGGAGAGGAATGGCGGGGCAAATGTAATAATGTTGGGGGAGTTGGAGGTGCAATCAAACTGTTTCCCTGCCTCTTCCCCCATTGGCCCTACCAATGACTGCCTGACTTTATTTGCCTTCTCGGCTTGCTCGTCATCTGAATATGTTTTATGAGGCAAAAGTTTTCATTATACATTTTTATAGCGGTACAGAGCGACAGAAAAAAAAAAAAACGAGATGGTATGGATGGTTTATATGTATATATAAATATATGTATGTACATACATACATACATATATAGAGGGATATATGTTTGTATATATTCTAAGCACATAAACTGGCTAAAAGAAGTTTGTGGTGCAAATTCTTCACACGTTTAGCGTAAAAGCAAATTTTATGTGCAAACTTTTGCGCCGGTTTTTCTTTGGTTTGTTCTGTTTTTTTTTTTCCTTCCCATTCCTTTTGTTGCCATCTTGCCTTAATGAAAATGCTTGCCAACCATTTTCCCATTCATTTTGTTTTATTCTTGCATATTCTCCCTTCACACTAAAATGCCCTTCCTGATGTTTTTTTTTTTTTTTATGCTTTTATGACTTTCATTTGAGTTTTCATTTTGCCTAGTTTATAGTGTGCATTATATATTCAACTTGTTGGTGTTGTTGTTGTATAAGAGAACTTGATATGACAAAATGTGGCTATAGTTTGGTGTCTCTATGTTTTTTGGTCTATGCCGATCAACATGACCATACGAAAATATATATATATGTATACATATGTAAAATGGTAGTGGCGAGCAGGGGGAAGCACATAGTCTGTATTTAATGGTTAGTTGCGCTCAATTGCCATTGCCAATGTCTGAAATGGAAAATGGAAAATCGTCAAGAAAAACCCAAAAAGCCAAAACAAAAACAAAAAAAATGAACCCAAAAACAACATTGTTCAATTGCTCGAACAAAATGAATTTGTCTATAAATAATAACAAGAGAAAACATTTACGCTTCTACTTTTTTTCACCCTCCTCGCCTCCCGTTTTTTGCCTCTGTCATTTCCTTTCGAGCATTCACTTGAACAGAATTTACAACGAAACATCAGCAAATTTTGTTTTTGTGTGAAACAAATGTTTTGGCATTTTCGATTTTTGTTGTTTCTCTGTATTGTTTTTTTGTTGTTATATCATTGTGCTATTTTTATAGACATTTAATGAAATGCGAGTAAGACGAGGCAATTTTTAAATGATGTCGTTTCTAAAAAGCTTTTTATGTTGACTAATTGACCTTTTGGGTTCTACGTAATGAACCCAATTTGTTGGGTTAAAACAAAATATTAGTAAATTGAAATATTCATTTATGAATGACAGAAATCAAAAAATAATTAGCGCTATAAATATCAGACTTTATGTCACTTTGCTTTGTAAAATAAAAAGATATATATCATTTGACTTTGTCTGTTTTTCTTTTTAAGAAATCTATTAAAATAATTGTTAAATTTTGATATCTAGAATTAGACGATTCATTATTTTAATGTCAACGCATGTCTCTCAATTATGTGTCTACATGTTCAGTTATATTCCGAATTAAAAATTACTACTACCATTGAAACGTTTTAGCACAAGTTAGTTAGGTATTATTGGACCTAAAAAGATTGTGTTTAATAATTTACTGAAGTTGTTATTATTAAATTTATTTTTGGATTGCCAATTGTAATGGTAACGAGAGATAGAGAGACAGAATGCGAAAGAGATATCAAACGGATAAATGATTAATTGCAATTAGATAATATTTGTCCTACTTCAAAATCTTGTTGTCATTTCTTGTGTCTCTTCCATCAGTTGTTGTTTGTTTTTTCCTCCCTTTCAGTTTGTCCTAATGTCAACTGGCTGTCATAAGACAAATTACATCAAGTATACGCCTCGTTATGTGTTTCATGTTCAGTCATCAGCTTTTAACAACTCTCTGGCTGCCATTTAAATCCAGTTAAATTTAAAAAACATTTTAAAAGTCAAAAAGCACAAACGCGTAAGAGACTCCCATCTGGCCCACCAACCGTCCCTTTATCCATACTTTTACCTCTACCCCATTCCAGTTTAAGCACGCACAGGCAGCAAATTTTATTTTATGTTGTTATCAACATTACAATACAATGCAGCATGTGATGTTGTCACACAGATACTCATCTATGTGTGTGCGTGTCCCATGTCCGTGTGTGTGTGTGTGTGTGTGTGTGTGTGTGGGTGTGTGATTTGTAAAACGGAACAAAGACGATGAAGCAAAAGCATAGCCAGAACAGAACAGAACAGCACAGCCAACAACAATTGGCACGTGTTGGCATAGAGAGAGGAAAAGCGAGAAGGGAAAAGGAACATTTTCCGAGTTAGCTGAAGCCCTATATATGTACATACATATATATATATATATATATATGTATATATTTACATCCCATCCCCGCCTTTTACAATTTGCCTCTCCAAGCATATCCAAGACCCTTTCTTTCAAAGACAGGCTGTGGCTTTGGTTTTGCCTTTGCTTTTCTTATTCGCCATCGTCTTATCTTGATTTGTGGCAATTGAATGTCATGTGCAGCAGCAACAACAAAAACAACAACAACAACAACAGCAACTGACAGCATTAACATTATCAGCAACACATGCATAGTCAATCGTAAGAGGGGTGGCGGGGGAGGGAAGGGAAATGAATGATACATTTGACGATGTGTCGCTTTGAATTTCGCGAAATAAATTTCCGTTACGTTTTTTCAATTGTCGAATTGAACAATTTTTTTTTTTTTTTTTTCATTTTTCTTCCTTTTCGGGAAGCAGGTGGTTCGAATTAGTCAATGCTATATATGTATGTATATAAAATCGTGTAACATTTGCGATAATGCCAATGTGTCTGTGATTTGTCTCGTTGATTTTACTTATCAAGCATAAAGACAGATTGATGTGGAGCAAGTTCTATATGATGTTAACTGAAATTGTAGTTAATTATTATGTACATGATTTAAACTGAAGCATAACAAAAATAACAACAAAAATTGAATGACACTTTCAATTAGTTAAAGTCAAACTGCAACCAATTTCGAGTTTATCTATGGGCATATACAAATGCACAACTGAAGAGAATTGGTTAAGGTACATAGGCACAATGAATGAATTATACAAACAGAGAATTAGTCAGTTAGGCACTTGCCACTTCTAATCGAGTCGAGTCGAGTCGAGTTGAGTTTAGTCGGCAGATGTTGTTGGTAGTCGTCAGAGGGGTCCGTCTGGACTACCAATCTACACTGAATATAGCAATTGAATATGCAAATTGACAACTTTTTCCACCCGCTCTTGGCAAAAAGAGAAAAATTAATGAAATTGTTATGTCTATATATGTATGTATGTATGTGTGTAGATATCGTCTATATAGGTATACATATATTTGCTGGCATATGCCGGCTTTTAGTGTGCACTTCAATCTCTCTCGAGGAGAGAAAATTGGATCTTTAGACATATGTATGTGTGTCTGGCTTTCATCTGGTATTTGCATTTTAAATGAAATTCTTTTTTCAAATTTTGATTTGTGCAAATGTTGACAAGGGATTTTTGTAATTATTGCAAAGAGTTGTCTCTAAACACTCTCTCTATCTAAAAGCGACCCACCTAAGGAAATTGTGATTGTAATTTATCTTATTTTTTTTTTTCTAATTTAATTTGATTTTCTAGAATAGAAGTATATAAAATGTTCATAGTAAAAAGGGAAAAACTTACCGATTTGAGCTGTACTCTGGCCAATGGCAAATGCCAAGCCAAACAGCAATAGCAGCAGACCCTTGGGGTTCCATTGAAATCCGATTAGCGTCTTGTTGCCGCCGTTGCTGATTTGTTGTAAGCGCCTCAGCAACATGTTGCCAATGTGGTTAATGATGATATTGACGCAATGTTGCACCGATTTCGCTTTAACTCAGTGTGTATGTAGGTATATATATTTAATATATATACTATTTGTTATGATGTCTTCGCTTGGCGTTCTCCTTGGGTCTTCTTTGCATTCAATTCACTTAAGCACATTCAAAGCGTTTTGTGGGCGCTGAAGTAGAGTAGGGGAAGTATGTAGAGGAGGAGAAGGAAAAGATGTTTTTGGATGATGATGATGTCTTATTTTGATTCGTTTCGTTTCGGTTCGTTTTAATGCGATTCGATTCGATACAATTCTATTCAGTTTTGGTTATCGTATTGAATTTACTTTTCAATGTTTGAATTTTAATTTTTGGCATTTAAATGAATTTTTCTTTTGCTTTATGATTTGTATATTGCAGTTCCATTTCTCTTCTGTTGTATTTTTTTTTTTTTATTTTTTTATTTTTAGTTTGCACTGGTTTGCACTTTTTCTATTCCGTTTCTCTTTCCCTCTTGCTTTCTTCTTTACTTGCTTGCTTTCTCTATATGTATGTATATATATTTGTTAGTTATTTGTATTTCTTTATTTGTTCACATCTTTGGTATTAAAATTTCTATGATTGAACATTTTTAGCAATTGTGTTCTGTTCTGTAAAACAAAAAGCATACAAGAAATATTAATAATAATGCAACAACAATAACGAGAAAATGGCAGAAAAATCTCTCTTCCACAGCAAACAACAAATAGTCGAGAAAAAAAAGATGAGAAAAGTTTCTAGATTGTGTCACCATGGAAATGTTAAAGGAAATTGTTTTTCTCTTTGTTTATCAAAGGAATTGCAACAATGTATCAAATATTGATACTTCTTTGCCAGTTGACCAAACGATTTAAAGTTTTGGTCCGGATTACACACGTAAAATACACAACTATTTGAACATTTCAATCATTTCGTATTTCATTCATGTTTTTGGGCCCTATCAAGAAGCATTCGTTGTCTTCATCATCATCATTGCTTTGGTAATATTTGGTTCAGTTTCAGTTTGAGCCTCAAATTTCACATATTCGCAAAGAGACGACAGACAATTGATGATATGAATTTGAGAATTTTAACTGTCAGTGCCCATTTACTTTTGCAATAAGTATATAATTTCAAATTTAAATTACTGATTGGGTCTACTTTTGATACCATTCAACAAGACACCCCTCCACCTCATTCCATTTCCATCCAATGGCATCCCATTACCTGCAAAGTATTTGGTTACTCATTGAAGATTGTCTCACAATTTCAAATGAAATTTGTGTCTTTGAAATTGATATTTGTACATTCTCACGTATTGAAAGTGAAAAAGAGATGGAGAGAGATAAACTTAAACTGAATTTTACAACTTATGCAATGCAAAAAAGAAAAAACAGGATAGGGAATGTTGCCGAACATTAAAACTGTGACAGAATTTGGGCAAAGAAAACAAAAAATACTGTAAGATGTGAGAACACACACACAAAAACAAAAAAGAAGGTTATGAATTTTATTTGATTTTCCAGTAATGGCCGAGGCGAGTGGGCTGGGTGTGGCCTAAAAGTAGAAGGAGGAGGCTGAAGATAAACAACAATATTGATAGGAGAAAATTGTGAAAACTCTTGCCAACAAAATAGCAAAACGAGAAAATTATATTAGCTTTGCCAGAGCAATTTCCTAAAAGTATGCTGCACAATATTTTTTGTAATTTCTTTTCCAGCTTTTGTTTGTGTTTGTCCAGCGAACTCCTCTCGGTTTGCTTCAAAAGGGGCCAGCCCCCAAAAAGCGAAAAGGAGAGGGAGAAATGACAGGAATTGAAATCAGGGAATAGACTAGAGAGCTAACGGCAACGATCCATGTATTTTAGAGGCTACTTTTCTATTGATTTCGGTCAGTCCACGCCGCCGAAGGCCATATGCGGCGTATGCGCAATATTTGCCTTTTGCACTTGCCAAAGCGAAACGAAGCGGACAAAATAAATAAATATCGTTGAGAGAAATCGAAAGAAAAGTCGAAACGAGAAACGAGACAAACAAACAACAAATACCAAAAATACCAAATAATATTAACAAAAACTAAGCCAAATGAAAACGTGACTGGGCCACATACACACACACACACACCACATACATACATACAAATACACAAATCCAAATACAAACACAGAGATAGAGACGTTGTACTAAAATGTACTAAAAGTAAGCCATGGAAATAAGTATAAAACTACACAGACATTATGTCCATGTATATTGATCTGCACATATAGAATATATATATACATATATATATATATAGATTTGTATATACTTGACCAATTTCTGGCACGCAAAAATCAACGCCAACGCCAATGTCGACGCCGACTTCAGACACATGCCGCAACTAACCCCTCTAGTCAACGACACATCCCACGTTTCAGATAGTGGGCGTCATTTCTTGTTTTGTGTTTTTTTTTTTAAGTTCAAAATGTTGAAGGGTATTCTAATTATGTCACATTAAAGGAGTCTCACATAGCAAGAATCATTATGGATAAAGAATAATTTAGAATAAAAATGTACTTTTGTTTTTAATCAATTGTATGCAAATAGTTGGTATACATTTTTTGTCTGTCTTAGAAGTCTTAGTTTTTATTTTTGATTTCGCAATAAAGCATAACAAAAAATTCGCATCAAGGCCTTCTCCATCGCTATCTCTGCCTCTTTCTCTTGTTGCTTTTCTGTATATACATACATACATATATAAAATCTTAAGTCGTTGGCCGACAATTTGTTCTTAATGTTAAAGCCATTTACTTTAAATGCCTGTCAGAAGGCAGTAGCTGTAAGAGTAACGCTAACTAGCTGTCTATTTCTTTGTTCCCCTCGACGTCTTTTGCTACCTCCGTTTGCTATCGCTTTCTATTTGGAAAAGTCCTTGTGCGGACATCGTTGATTGACAGGCGCTTTTGCCTGTGTTTGGCTACCATTAATCAGCTTAAACAGCTGGCGCGTGCAAAATTAAAATATGGAATGGATGGATGGCGGATGGCCCAAGGATGGAAGTTGATTTCGAATCAGCAGTGAGCAGAGTAAGTTTTTTTTAAAGGGGTGGGAAAGCGGTCACATCAAATGGCAAGAACTCAAGGCCACAATGCGAGAGAGAGCAAAAAAGGAACACTAATAGTCATTTGAAGGATATTCTAGATGTGCGTCTGTATAGTTAGTTTTTTGTTTGTTTGTTTTTTTTTTTTTTTGTAATACATCTTTTCATATATACTCGTATGTTTCTATTCTATTCTTTTCATTAATTTCGTTTTGCATAACGTTTGGTTTGTTAATCTCCTTTTCTCATTGGTTCTTTGCTATTTATGATATGCAGTTTCTGGTTTTTCAGTTTTAAAAGTTTACAGTTTTCCTTTTGCCATATAATTTCCTGTCCAACATAAACACACACAGACACACACAGGGAGAAAAGGAGAGATATCAACACACAGAGTGAGATTTGTTGCTTCATTTATTCCATTTCTATGCCATTCTCTATCGCCATATTCTCAGAAATACGTTGGCCTTGTGGTCATTCAACTGTAAGAGAGGCAAAAATACAATAACAACAACAACAGAAAGAATGAAGCAAATATAAATAAAAAATTATTTGATCTTCTTTGCTGTATTTGTTGTTCTTCCTCTTATGTATACATACATATGTATGTATATATGTATGTACATATATGCCAGTATATGTATATGTGTGTGTTTGTGGGGCCTGGCAAAATTGCTTTTGTATGCATATGCCGGATGGTTTAGATGGGGACACAAACTGTTCACCCACAATCGTGGGAAATTAGGCAGAAACATATTTAAGGCGATTTTCTTGATGAGATATCGTTTAATGGTTTTTGCTGTTTATCTTTGTCCGGTTTCCGTTCACCCACATGCCCCTACCCCCCACCTGCGGTGCCACCCACTTAAGTGCTGGCATCTTCTTCTAATGAACATGGAGAAAAGAAATCAGCAAGTCACAAAAAACAAGTTTCCCTTCTTTCATTCTTTTATTCTTTATTCTTTTTTTTCTTCGCTTTTTGCTTTTTTCTCTCACTCTCTGCTGGTAGTCTTTTTTTAGTGTCCTGACATTTAACGTATCGTTGGCATTTCAATGCCAAAAGAAAAGGTAACTGAAAAGAAGCATCCTTGATGGTTCAAAGGACATACTCACACAAATATACTCACACACATACATTTAATACATATACACTCACATGTCCACAACAGTGGCATTTAGTAGCATGAAAATATTTTTATGAGCTTCCAACAAAAAGCACAACTCCAACGCAATTTTTAAGACGACTTTAAGATACTCTATATCAAGTTGAGTGCATTATTAAAATGCAATATTAAATTGAGAAGATTTTTTGATTGAGTTCAAAAAGCGAAATTACTTCTTCAATACTAATCTCTTATATGTATATTTGAGTTCATTTAAACATTTAATATTTCTAACAGTAACTGTTTAATGTAGTTTCAAGGGTTTTTGTTTTGTTATCATAAAGTGAATAAGTGGAAGGTGGCTGAAGAGATTTTCATGCATTGGTATTCAAATAATGTCATTAAGCTTGATTGTAATCAAAAACAAAAAAAAAAGGAAACAAACAAAATTTGGCGACTATTCGGCGACTATTTTCAGTCATTACAATTGGATTTTTTGGTTTCTCAGGGCTTATGTGGATGCCAGCCACTTAAAGCTTCATTAGAGTTGACAAAAAAACCAAAAAAAATAGCAGAAAAAGAATGCCGGAACTTTCACTTGACAATTGTATGGGCCTTCTGGCTTTCTTTCCCTCAATCTACATATCTTTCTAACCGTCTGTCTTTTTGTCTATCCATCAGGTAAATGACTAAGTAAACGCCTCATTAAAACGGTTAACAATTGCCTGGGAAAATCAGGAAAAAATACTTAAAAATAACAATTTTTTAATTGTAAATTTCCTTCATGATGGACTTCAAAATATTTCGCTTTCCAACTTTTAATTAATGAGCCGACCTTTTGGAAAAATGAGTGATAAGAGGGGCAATATGGGGGGGAGGCAGTTGAATGTGACTTGAGCTATGTTTATGGAGGCTCTGAACGAGTCGTCGACACGTGAGTTGAGCATTAAACAAACAAAAATGGAAACAGGAATGGAAAACTAGTGACTAAAAAACGTAGCAGTGAAATGTTGCCCACTTTCATAATTTGCACAATATTTTAAGTCACTGGGGGAAGAGGGCGGTGAAAGTAGAAAGCGACAGGAAGGATATACTGGCTGACCATATTGTTTATGGCTTGGGCAGGACGACAGCGACAACGACGACGAGTGGCTAAGCCAAAAGTGGAGCTTTGTTTTCTCCATTCTTTTTGCCATTTTCTCTTTATTTATTTTCTCTTTTTTTTTTCTTCTCTCTCTCATTTTTGTCGTGCAAAGACAAACCCATAAAAATGTCACAATTCATCAACGCTGCTAAGTAGTTTCGTATTTTATATTGGCCCAGGGGAGGGTGGTAAGAGCGCTTAGGAGGAAGACTAAAGCGAAAAGGGGGCAAACAGGACTAGCGCTTAAAAGTTGGCTACAAATTTGAAACGCTTTTAGCGTGACCTCAACGAAGTTTTTTTTTTTAATTTTTCCTGCTGTTTTTTTTTTTGGTGTTTGGCAACTTGAACCAGGCCCAGGCTTGGCTCTTATTGTGTGGTCTGGCCAAGAATTATTATGCATATATGTATGCAAAAAGATTGCGATAAATATATATATATATATAGAAATTATGTGTGTTTGTTTTGAAGAGAATGGCAGATGAACAACTTCAATTTGAAAACCATTCCTAGATTTTCAAAACTCACTCAAAAAATACTTGAACAAAAGCAAAAAGGCATATATTTTGGTATCCATTGACCTTTTGCACTCACTTAACGAGCTAATGCCAAAAGCAGTTAACAAAAGTTTTCAAGTGCCTGGAAAATTGAATTATTATGAACTTGCATAAAGACAGACAAAACTATCAATGAATTGTCTTACAGACTTCTTTTGTCTACATATCACATAAGTGGGGAATTTTAATAATTTGCTTTATTTCCACCTCTCAACGAACCGCAATCATCTGCATAATATATATATATATATATGTATATTAAAAGTTTTA
This sequence comes from Drosophila insularis, assembly GCA_018903935.1. Classification (NCBI taxonomy): domain Eukaryota; kingdom Metazoa; phylum Arthropoda; class Insecta; order Diptera; family Drosophilidae; genus Drosophila; species Drosophila insularis. The sequence goes on from JAEIFP010000517.1 coordinate 6,005,130, forward strand.
ATTAACTTAACTCTAGAGATGCCAGCCTCTGGCAATCTTCCATCATTCAAACAGCTTCACCAATTTGCCATTGATGTCAAAACACAGTGGGATGACAGAAAATTAACAATATGTGTATAAACATACATACATACATACATACGTCTATTTATTTATATTGATGCTGCTGCCGGCGGGTAGAAGAAGAACAAACAACCGAACCAGAGAAGAGGCGTGAAGTGATAGCGAAAATATTATATGAAAAATATGTCAGCAAAGCTTTTTAAATAAATTGAAAAAAAAAAACAAACAAAGCATACAGAAAAAAAAAATATTGACACTTTTTAACTTGTCTAGCAGAGCAATTGGCAATGCGATTGACTATATTAACGCAAAAACTAGCCTTTTGTTTTTTGACCATCTCTATAATTAAAGGAACCCATCAAGGAGCTATTGAGAATTAAAACTGAGTGAACATTCAAAAACAAATTGGCACTAGGAAATTGTTAAAGTAGCCCTACGCATAAAATCATTTCCTGTTAAGTCAAAGTATACTAAAATATGAATCCTAAGTGAAGATCCGTTCAGGATTGAAATGATATGCTGCATAATATGAAAGAAAAGTACTTCTATGGATTTCTTTAGTTTATGGGTGCTTTTGTTATTTGGAAATTGACAGCACTGGCTATCAGTGTAGTTTCTCTCTTTTTCTCCATCTCGTTCGCTCTCTTGTGAACTGCATTTAGGACTCCTTCTTTTCCTCCTTGTTTCAATCGTTTTTTTTTTTTTTTTCTTATATATATGTATATACATATATGTATTTTCCATTTTTGATTCGGAGTTTTTTTTTTTGTGCTTTTGGTTTGTTTGTTATATATTTTTTGTTCTCCACTTCTGGGCAAAAAGCTTATGCATTCGAGTTTTTTATATTGTTTACGCCATTTAAACTTTGTTGTTTTGCGTGTGGCCAACACTGTTGCTGTCTCACTTTCGCATTATATGATGGCAGAGGATGGAAAGGACAGAGCGAACGACGAGAGAGAGAGAGAGAGAGAGTATCTGTGTGGCAAAAGTGAAATGGTTATCGCGCTTGTTTGATTTAATTTATTGGCTTAGCGCCATTGTGGCCTGATGTGCAACACTTTACACAACACTTCTTTTTTTTTACGCTCCCTTTCGGGCGGCTGTGGCTGAGAAAAAGGGACGGGCAGATAGAGAGCGATGGAGATAGAGAGAGAGAGATGGAGCCAGAGGAGCTGAGGTTCCTGCTGGCTCTCTAGAGTGGCTTTTTGGGGCCTTGCTTCCAGTCAATCTACTCGGTTGGTTGCCAACTTTATAGTTGTTGCATGTTGTTGAGTTTTGTTGTTGTTGTTTTATTTTTTTCGTTTTTGCCTTTCCACTTTTATATGATTATTCCCTTTTTGCTCCTGTTTTTCCTTTATATTGTTGTTGGTTTTTTTTTTTTTTTTTTTTTGTTGGCATGTCGGTTGGTTCCTCTTGATAAAAGCTGCTGATTGCTGGCTTGTCTTGCGTAAACCTCGGGATGAGTTCGTTTGGTTGAGACCAAGAATGAGAGAGTGGGCAGGAGGTTAAGGTAGTATCCCCAAACTGGACACTCCAGTGCAGTAGAAAGCACTCAATTTCTTGTTAGAAAAGGCAAATTGAATATTGTTATAAATGAAATTCCTGTCAAAAGTCCACTGAAGAGCAGCAAAAACATTTCATTTTCTTGTAATAGATTTGAAAAAGTGGAAAATTGTTATCATAAATCACATGATACATAGCCTAACTAGACTCAGAATTCTTCGTATAGGATACAAATTATAATTGCCATCAATTATTCAGTAATCTGATTCGCTATCTTGAAATTCTATTAAATATAACAATTAAATCGACAGTTGTCACCCTTGTTTCTTGCAACTTGTTCAAAATGGTGGTTGATATTGCTGATGATGATAAAGAATTGGAAATAGAAACCCCTTAAAAAGTATGCAATTAATATTCCATTTCCCCTCAATGGATTCTTAACATTTGTAAAAGCCATTTTTTCAGAATAAATTGAATGCCTCGCCCCTTCAATAAAATTGAAATCAATAAAATAAAAGGTGTATATAAAATAATCAAATATTTGATTTTAATTCGGATCACTTGACGATGATGATTTTACTATATGCTATATATAGAGATCTATGTGGGTGGCAAAACAAAAAAGAGAAAAAACAAATGTCTAATGTTAATGCTATTACGTGGTTACATACATGTACATGGACTTTCCCCCTACACTTCCCCACATTCCCCGCCCTTCCTTTGGCAATCACTCTCGTTCTCTCTCTATGCCTTTCTGCTCCCGGCACATGTCATTCATTGAAGTTTGATTCGGCAGCCCGTAAACACCAAGGAGTCATCAAGTCACGCACACATCCCAAAGTAGAAAAAGGGGATGAGGTTGGAGGTGACGTACCTTCCGCCACACACATGTCACAGTGATGGGATGGTGGGGGGAGGAGAGACGGTGTGGGTTTGGGGAATATTGTGCAGGATCAGAAGGCGGAACAGGGGGAGAATGGGGTGTCACCTCTCTTTCCTATTTACTTGGCCTTTTCTGACATTTGCTGCCAAAGTTGATATTATTAATTTACAGGACCGGAGTACAAGACTTTGACATACATGATGGCAAGGGATATGGGCATGGAATGATATCGTATAGAGGTTCCCCCCCCCCCCCAAAAAAAAAAAGCATGCCACACGCATTTTCTTGGCTCTCGAATTTTATCGACAAGTTTATTTGAGCCACAGCCAGCCAGCGAGAAAGTGAGCTAGGGCGAGGAGTGAGTGAAAGCCAAGTCACACACTCGGGTACCATAATCATAAAATCATTTTATTGCGCTGGCAATTTCATTATTTAGGATTTTAATGTAATTTCCCTCCAACCTCACACTGCCATATATATATATATATATATATATATATATACTTTCATTCATTTCCCTTTCTTGCTTCATGTTCCTCTCAATCTCCTTCAGTCTACCTCGATTTGTGTGTGTCACTTTCTCACTGGGGCACAATTGACGGGGCGTTTTCGATAATTAGGCACACGGTCGAGAAAACAATGAAAAAAAAAAAAAACCGTTGATACAATTTCACTAATTAATTTGCAAAGTCCTTGCATTGTCCCCACAATTCTCCAATGTGTGCTTAATCCAACAACTTTGCGTGCCAAAAAGTTGAGACTGAGCGTGAGTGAGTTGAAAGAGTCCCACATGATACATCCTGTGGCATGTGGATGTACATATGTATATGTAAAAATGGTGTGACTTTTGTTAGTTGCACATAAATTTAGATTAGCAGGCATTATAAATGTGATTTAACCATTTAAACAAGGGTATCCAAATCTACAAAAAAAAAAAAAAAAAAAAACTCCAAGCTAACCTCCTAGACCAACAGTCACCCGACAACCCGAAACCGAATGCATGCCTCTTAACAATTTATCATCTCATGTGAGCATAAAAAATATATATGTACATATATGCAGGACCGCAACTTGCGGCAACAAATGATAAATATCAGAGTAAAGCCAACAAGTTATTGCACAAAACATTCAAAACTATGGTAATCACTTGGGCTCGGAATGTATAATTTTCATAAATATTTCAAAGTATTTGCCAACAAAATAGGTCACTGAAAACTGCATTGCACTAAAATAAGAAAGAGAGAGAGAGAGAGAGAGAGAGAGATTTCTGGTTTCTATTTCAAAACCTAAATGCATGAAAATCTATAAACATTTTGGCAACAGGTGTCAAAGGTCTTTTTGTTAAGAAGTCTAACTAAGTTTATTTAAAGAAATTAGTTAGATGGCCATCTTTGGGCTGTTTATTGAGATTATGTCTCTTCTGAATTTTTAACAATTTTTTTTAGAGACGTTTATCCCCATTTCAATGGAAAATTGATTTTTGACTTGTGTAGATTTCTCTGATCAAACAGACAATAAGTCATAATCTTTTCGATCAATGTAATTAGAATATTATAGAATTTGAGACATATTAAATTACTTTTTAATTGATTTCCAGTGAATGTCAAATATTAAATATTTTTGATTGGTTTATGTCAGAAAGGAAATGAAAACTAATAAAATGGAAAACCGCTTTCTTGAATATTTTTGAAAAATTTCCTACCAAAAAATGCCGGCAAAGCAAATAAAACATTGTAGATTTGATTAAGTAATGCTTATGGAAGAATTTTACATGTCAAATTTTACATATTTTTGCCATAGACATTGTCTGGCGAATCGCCGACATGTCGCGACATGTTGTCCCCAAAATAAATCCCATGGAAAAGTACATGCTATATATTACCATATGAGTGCTCTGGTCTTTTTCTCCTCCTCCCCCTCTCCCATTCTTTATCACTCACCCTGTATCTGTATGTCTGCTGCACTCTGGCTGGCATACAAAAAGTAAAAAAAATAAATAAAAATGGCAAAAAAACAATAAAGAAATAAATTTTTGGTCCAACCCAAAATGGCTGCTCACCAATGCACCCAAAAAAAAATGAAGTAAGTAAGTCGTCTCGCCGACTTGGATATACCATACACCAGTAAAACAAATATTTTAAATTTATAATAACCAATACATTTTCGTATTTAAAAAAAACTGTTCACATGCTTTTTACAAGCATATCTTAGTATTTCGCTCACTCAAGCATACGAGCACCCTAGCGCCCCCACCAGCCAACGGCCAACTCCGGCCATATGGAAAAACGTTTATATGCATAACTTGGCTATTTTTAGTCCGATTTTGATCAAATTTGGTATTTTGCTGAACATTAGTATCAAATTTAAGTGTGCTAAATTTGATTGCACACGGTAGAAAATTACGGGAGATAATCGAGTTTTTTCAAATTACGGGGGGCGGAGGGGGCGTGGCAAAATCTTTACACATCAAAAATGTGCGCAATTACTAAGCAAATATTTATACTAACTATGGTGTCTCTAGTTGAAATAGTTTTTGAGAAAATCGGTTTTATTTAATTTGCGGGGGCGGTAGGGGGCGTGGCAAAATTTTTACAAATACAAAATGTGCGCATTTACAAAGCAAATATACATACCAAATTTTGTGTCTCTAGTTGCTATAGTGTTTAAGAAAATCGGTTTTATATCATTTGCGGGGGCGGTAGGGGGCGTGGCAAACATTTGAAACAAACTCGATAAGCGTACATATGACACGAGTCTACATACCAAATTTGGTGGCTCTAGCTCTTATAGTCTCCGAGATCTAGGCGTTCATACAGACGGACGGACGGACGGACGGACGGACGGACGGACGGACGGACGGACGGACAGACGGACGGACGGACGGACGGACGGACGGACGGACGGACGGACGGACGGACAGACGGACATGGCTAGATCGTCTCGGCTGTTGATGCTGATCAAGAATATATATACTTTATGGGGTCGGAAAAGCTTCCTTCTGCCTGTTACATACATTTTAGCGACTTTAATATACCATTTCACCCTATGGGTGTATGGTATAAAAACGACAAAAATAAAAATAAAGAAAGGGCAAATGGTTTAAACAATGCACTACAGACTACAGACTACAATGCCAAACAAAATAGTATGATGCATGGGGCCAGACTTTGTTACTTCCCTTCCCTGGCGCACTCTGTAAGCTTTTCTAGCTGTTTGTTTAGTTGGCAAACAAACGCCCAAACGCCTAGATGCAGGCAACATCAAATTTTTCGAGAGCCCCAGACTAAGCACAAATAATACTTTAGAAACAGCTGGAGCAGGGGGAACAAAGAGCAGGGCGGCAGCAAAAACTATTTCCCTTTCGTCAACATCATCATTATAAAGCGAGAATCAGAATTTATGACACATGTCCATGTCCATAAGTGGAGGGGTTGTGACAGAGCGAGAGAGACATACTCTGCGTGTTGGGTAGGTGGGTAAAGAGAAAAACCTCTTCAGGGATGACCGCAAATGAAAAATAACGTTTAGTGCGGTTTTTCCTATACACAATTCTATCTTTTTTTTTCTCTCTTCTCCTTCTTCTTCTTCTATGTATTGTTTTTACATTCTCCTATATGTTTTTTTTTTTTCTTTGTTGTTGCTTTTGTTTTTGTCGTAGTGCCCTGCGCCTTTGTTTATATAGCAATTTATGACATGCAAAGCAGCAGCAGCAGCAACGGCGGCAGCGGTGGCAGTAGTAACCGAAACAACATACAGCACATTGAAAGGACCACAAGGACAATGGACAAACACGGCCATGGCTTAACCGTAATGTGTTAAGCAAATATTTATGCGGTCGCCAAACCCCGCCCCACCTATACATTTCCAAAAACCTCTACATATTCTATTTGTATATGTTGTGCATATGTACATTTGTGTATGTGTGTATGTGTGTATGTGTGTGTGTGTGTGCTTTATATGTATGCTTGTAGGAGGGTGAACTGGGTGTAGGCATCGCATTAATATTTTTATTAGGTTTACCCAATTGGTATTACGATTTGCTCAACGTTGGACAAATGTTTGATATTCGCTGGTTATTTTCTTTTAATTAGTTATCCAACGACATAAAGATATATATATGTATATACACGCACACTTATTCACAACAAATGTGTGTATGTGTGTGTGTGTAAATGATTCTTTGATTACGACAATCGTATTAATTGTTTTTTCTTGTCTGTTTATCTTTTATCAATCAATATTTTTTAAGGCAGTACAAAGGTAATGTTTTTTTTTTTTATCTTTTTTAATGCCAAAGAAAAATGAAAATGATGAAATAACCAAAATTTAAATGAATAATAATAAAATCGGTAGATATAGCAAACAGTTAATAAATGGATTATCCTTCTTAAAGTTTAATACTTGATTTTTTCTATACATTCATTGTAAATCCTACACTGCATTTTACAAATTGTCCCTTGATATCAAACATACTACAAATAGATTGAAAAATAACGAAAAGTTAAGTAAACTTCTAATCCAAGTAGTAGAGACATTTGATATATTTCTAAATCGCAGTTGTGAAAGCAAATAAAACAATTTCGCTTAATTCTCCATGGCGGAAAACCCATTGTGATTCACAGTAATCAGAAAGAGACAATCAAAAGAGGAAGAACCAAAGCCAAAGCGGGTATAGAATAAGAAGGAAAGGGGAAATGGGAGTGTTAGTGGGAGTTGAGCTAGAAAGAAATTACATTTGCGCGCTTTTAATGTTAATTCATGGAAGCGAAGCAAAAAAACCTTGGGAAAAATGTTTCGGTGTCTAGGCTTTGTATTTTTTGTTTTTGTTTTTTTTTTATTCTTGCGGTTCGTTGTTCTGGGGCCACAGCGTAGGCCAACTTAAGATTTGGTCCGGTGCAAAGTAAGAACCAAACGAAATGTTTAAACGCAAGCAAAGTGAGATTTTTTCATTTCATGTTGGAAACAAGTATGCTGAACTGAACTAAATTGAACTGATGCTGTTGCAAAGAAGTTCAAATAAAGTGAAATCGAAGAACTTCTCAGATATGTACATACGTTTTTGTAGCTATTTCGATTTGTGCCAAGTAAACGATGTGCAGTCATTCTTTAACTTTTAACAAGTTTACAGAACAAGAAACTTGACCCTGTGCTCTCTCTCTCTCTCTCTACCTCTCTGGCTTGTTCTACCATCTTACTCATTCTCTTCCTCAATATTTGGATCTCTTTCACTCCTCTATATTTCTACCATGTTTCTATTTCTCTCTGACGTTTCTCATGCGCTTGATTGATTGCACAAATGAAATAAACTAAACGACGTGGCTTGGTCTACCTGAAAGTCGTCCGGACTGTTGTCGGACTTCGAGTGCCTGTCTGGGCCAAGTATGCCCTATCAAAATGGACTCAAAGAACCAAAAACCGTAGTGAGAGAATCGAAAGAATCGAGAGATGGGCAAGGAAGATTCCTGCCCTGTAATTGTAACAAATGAACCCAGTACCAGACATTTCTCATATGAATCGTTTCGCAAAAGAAACGGATTCCACCCGTTTGGACGGTTGGCAAATCCACCTGAGCATGCATACACTTCACTTCATCCACTGCATTCCGTACTTCTCTATGAACTCCGCTTCTACCCGCACCACAATCAGTCGTGGTGTGTGTGTGTGTGTGTGTGTATATGTTGTCGGTATAATGAAGTCCTATTTGAGTTTTCAAGTGGTCATCTGATGGATGATTTGATTTGCTTGGTTTGCGTTTCAATTAGATTTCTAATTTACCAATTTAATTTACTTACATTACTCATTTGCATAAATCCATAAAATTTTCAACTGGGTACTTATATATACATACATACATTTGTATATATAAAAACCGATATCCGTTTTAAATTGCATATGATTTATAATTTTGTATACATATTATGTTCATCTACGTATACAATGCTCAAATTGCATTATTTATTATTGCATTTTCAACGTTCAATGCGGCGAAATAAATATTAGATTAATGTTTTAAATTTGTTTCATTTTTCCTTACCCCAAATTTATTTTTTCCCCTTTCTCACTGTCTCTATCGATATCTCTTTTTTGTTTTTTGTTTTAGTTGTAATACTTTCTAGATCAATTATAATATTTAATTGGAAAAAAAAATTGTTACGAATGTGTTTGAGTGTGTGTTTAATATAATCATTTAAATCATTTCAAATTTTATATACATTTAACTAAATACCAATTATACAGTATGTATAAGTAGTTCTTAGGCGGATATTTTGTGTATTTTTGAATTATGAAGGCAATTTGAAGCAAGCCCTTGGAGTTGGGAAAGTTGGAAAACTGTTTATGTTCTATAATTTTCAAATTTCGTTCTCATGGCACGTAAAGCACATTACATGCCCCTCCTAATACTAAGGCAACGGTGCGTATAATTCGCAATTTAAATTTTTACAACAACAACAGCAAGAAAAAAAATAGGAAAACATCTTCTGCCTATCTCTAGACATATACACACAGGATATATGAGGATATTATATGTATATGTATATTTAAATATATTTCTCTCTGTATCTCATGTGGCAAAGGCCGTTAAAAATTGGTGTTAACGAAAATGCAACATTGCGTTTCCACGAGAGACAACTATGACCCTTGGTCGATTTGGTTCGATGGCAGTTGGGTTCAAGCTACCACCAGCAGCAATACAAGCACACATTATTATCACCATCATCATCGTCATCATCATTGTGAAGCGTAACCCACGTGCACTTGTCTCTTCCCCATCTGCCCCGGGGCAGGGCATGGCCCGTCCAGGCCAGGTCAGGCCAGCAATATAGCCGACCCAGGCCGACTCTGCCAATGCCAGCCGTCATCATTGTCCGCGTCGTCGCATGTGGTCATTAAAGGAATTTCCGTTTGTGGTCATCGAACCGTAAATTAAAATGTGCACAAAATGATCACTTCTTTCGTATTATTCATCCCCTGCACCTTATTGTGTGTGGGTGGGGGGATGCGGTGTCGGAGTATCCGGGGAAATGGGGGTAAACTTTTTCAAACAACTCTCGCACAAAAAAAAACGAGATAAAGCAAAAAAGAGAGTGAGAGAGAGAGAGGAAAAAAAACGAAACAAAATTGTTTGACTTGATTCTTGTTGTTGTGGCTATCGTCTTGCTTAACAAAACAGGTAGGGAAACAGGTGCACATCCTATTTTGTTATTCAGGTTTTCAGAGGATCTCGAAGTCAACATATTCAGAGCATTTCCTTTAACTATTCAAAATATGTAGCGTAACGGTTTATGGCGTATAACATACATGCTTAAATATATATTAAATAACATGAACTGAGAACTGGTTTTTAGATGTCATCCTAAGTCTAGACTCTAGACTATATGGTTTTTGTGGAATATAAAATAAAAACATTCGGCTAGCATCTGCATCTCTTACATATCAGCCACTTTATTTTTATTGTAATTAGATGATTATTCTTGGTCTGTATACAAGTATTAATTCCGTTATGGAAGTTAATTGCTTGATATAATGATCTTAATGTAAAATCAATTAATTTTTTAAAGTTTGCTAATTTTTATTTAATAAGAAATGAAAACAAATTTGATTCGAATATTTTGTTCTTTGTTCCAGAATTAATTTGATAAAAACTTCAGATTAAAAAATATATTTAGTTATGACAAACTATAATCGGACTTTTAATGAATTCTTCGTAAAGCATTCGTAATATTTAATTGAAATTATCTAAACACAAATTTTGTATCAATAAGTTTGTGAAATTTTTACGATATAAATATATATATGAATATATATGTATTTATTATGAATAATTGAAGAAGCCTATATAAAACTAAGCAAACTAAGTAAGTTTGTATAAATATTCATTGAATAAGAATAATTGAAGAAGAAGCCTATATAAAACTAAGTAAATGTTTTGTATAAATATTCAAATGAAAAAATCAAATTAAAATCATTCTATAGCTTAGGTATTGCAACATTCAAAGTTGAAAAATCTCACCGATTAAAAGTATTTCCAATTTTTAGGTTAATCTCTAATGCTACAAATATATATAGGTACATACATAATGGTGCAAGATTTGAAAATCTCTTAGCTTTCAGTACGTCAACTTTATATTAGAACAGCTGTGAATGATCTATGGCAACACTTTAGACTCTTTGACGTTTCGTATATTTTGGTTTTACATAAGAAACTGTAATAAGTTTTTGTAAATCAGTCGAATTTTATTAAAAGTTTGAAGAATTTAATTGACTATTTCATAAACATATTTTGAAGCATATATATATCTATAGATTTCGTTTTATTTAGCTTTATGAGCAGCATCTGGTTAGAATATTACTCATCTTTACCGTTTACCTATACATATACAAACATTTGTGTATTTGTACTACTAACTTAACTAAATGTGATCGCATCAGAGGAAATGATTGGTACATACGAATGTAATATCAAAACCGATATTGCCTTGTGGTTAGCTAATGAAAACGAAAGATTCATCTTTTATTCAAATACATATGAATGTCTGTATGTATATATTGAATATATATGGATCTTTTGCCAGGCATGACACATTTTTTTTACTTTTCGGTTTTATTTTTTAATTTTTGCTGCTGTTGCTGCTGTTGCTGCTGCTGCTGTTGTAGTTGTTGTTGTTGTTTTTTGCATGAATTATACGCGAAACATGGCGCGCTATTTTTAAAAATGGAATCGGCTATGATATAATTTTGCCTGGCCCGACATTTGCTTAGCCGGCGATTTATATATCGTCGCTTATACATCTATAGATATATAGTACCAGCCAGATATATATATATACATTATATTTAAACATTTACGTTTTTGCGTTTAGCACACAGACACACACACACACACACTCGGACACACACACACACACACACACACACAGGCACACATACACTCTCGAATATTTTCAACATTTGCTCATTTTCTCGTATAATTTCTATGACAACATTTTTATGTTTTCTTTGCGTTGATTTACTTTTGGCTATGACATAAATTTATGTTTTATGCAAACATTTCAAATTCTTTCTTAACATTTTACTTGTTGTATTTTATTATAAAGGTCACTTAAGTTATGAGTTTTTCGGTTTTGAACTATTTCGGTTACATTTTCAAAAAAAAAAAAAAAAGAAAACGGAAAAAAACATAAATACAATTAATTTAAAAAAAAAGGAAAGGAACATCACAACCGGAAACTGCATTAGCAGGTCTCAAGGCCAACCTGTGGTATTTATGCGTGTGTGTATGTGTGTGTGTGTGTGTGTGTGAGGATGGAACATTTCTCTTGATATTTCTTCATAAAAATTATAAATTATATTCAACATTCATGTCAAGAATTGAACGGAAAATTTTCCATTGATGTTCACTTGAAAAAATCCACAAATAAAAAAAATATTTTTTGAAATAAGCTTTTTCCTTTATTGCTTTTGAGTTGTTTGCTAAATTTATGCATTGCGTTTTCATTTTTAAGGATTTCCTTTTCGAATTATTTCACACAAATCAACCGAAACTAACGAAAAACAAAAATACAAAAACAAAAACAAAACAAAAACCTACAAGAAGACGAAAGTTTAGGCTTACTTTCAAACTGGATGAAAATATATACATATATATTTCGGTATATATACATATATATTTATGATATTTTGATTTAACTGATGAATCGCGTTAGTCGCACGATATTTTCGTAATTACGATGAGTCGTTTTTCATTTTCAGTTGTACTGTTTGTGGCAAGCTTTCTGGTCGAGACCGACACGCAAATCGTCCACGTACTCGACGCACGACGTTCAAAATGAAACTGAAATCCACTTGATGGCTAAAAGGCATCCAAAGCCAAAGAGCCAAAAGAGCCAACGGCAACAGCGACGTTCGCAGCGACAGCGGCAGCGTCTGTGGCAGCGTTATCGTCTCTCCTCCTAACAGTGTGTGCCACACAGAGACAAGTGGCAGAGACAGCTGCGGTTCGGTGAGGCCAAAAGCCAAAGCCACCCCTAAAGTGGCTCACTGTTTGCCGCGCGAAATGTTGACGCTGGCTTTGCCGTTAACGTTAACAGTCGGAGTTGGCAGCGACGTTGGCATAGCTCGCTAACTTGCACAGCTGTTGGCTTGTGTTGGTCAAGTGCCTGCCTTGCCTTGCCTTGCCATGATGCCATGGCTTGGTGCCTCTCTTTCACCCCAGTATATGTGGCAGCAGCTAAGGCAGAAGGCACAGTCAGCCAGCTAGCCACATGTTTCCCATCTTTTGTAGAGTTTTCCGTTGCTCAGCTACTTATACATTTGACTTTGGTATCTGGCAAATAATTAGATTACTTGATCTTTTGTTTGTTTGCTTAAATTGTTCTACATGAAAAATATATATTTTTACACACACACAGACAAACTTATTACGACGACGATTATAGTCGATCGAGAGAATTATGAAAATGAATTGATATTTTGGGTGGTCAATAAATAGTCGACTCTATAGGCTGAAAGCGAAAGAGTTCATTATTTCATCACGTATTTTCGATAACCTTGAAAACTCAACAAATTATTGAAAGATAAATTGAGCAAAATATTTATTTTTATACCCTTTCCATCAATGGCACTAATAAAACAAAGGAAACTTTGTTCTTGAATGGATGCATAGACTAGCAAACTAGCAAATTGTATAATATTCAGGCTGTATCTAAGTAATATCATACCAAATATTGTATTTGTTTTATCGTTGATTTTTGCATATTTAAAGCTATGAAATTTCAATGAAAGTATTAAATTCTTTAATGAGCTTCAAATACAAATGATATTTTATTAATTGATTTGTTCAAATCTTTAAGACTCAAAAAGTTTTGATTATACAGATAAACGACTGAAACTCTTTTTTAGGCTGCAGCAAACTGTAGGCTTCAGTGAAATCACTCGTCAGTTTTGTAGAGTATAAAACACAAAGACTAAAAGTCTTTAAGTGGGTTGAGATCACTTGAGCATATGAGAAAAATCATATGGAAGTACTGATTAACTCAAATGAAATCTAAAGGAATGTTAACCAGCACATTCACACCTGGATGTTTAGTCAAATGTTTAGTTTTTTTTTTTGACTTACTTGCATTTAAAAATATAAAAAATCCTTTTACATAAATACTTTTATCCAACTGAAAAATTCTTTGCGATTTTCTCATAGCAATAGATGTGTTGCATTTAATTTTTTAATATGTAAATCAACAAACAATGCCCTTAAAAAACTCCGATTGCTGAGGGCCCAGTGTGGGTCTTTTCAACTATTTTGAGTAAAACTTTCTATACACTCTACTTAAACTATCTACTTGAGCTATCATCCATGTCCAAGACTAGAGCAAATTCTTGGTAGCATTTCCCATTTCTGAATATTCCAGAGCTGTGATCTTCATGACACATATCCGATAACATTTACTGCGGCTTAAAATCAGCGCGGTATAGGCATTCCCACGACATTCTCTCAGAAATCCATGGGGCAAAATATCAAATTGAAGTAAAAAATTTTTTCAATTTCAAACACATATACTTAAAATGTTAAACGAATCAGCATTTATGTATAGGCGTAATTCCTTCGAGTAATGAAATTTCTTTCTTTTTTTTTTGCTTCTTAAATTTAATTGCCGACATTTTGGAATAAGCCATTGTTGCTGCTAATCTATTTTAATACCGTACGGCGCCTCAAAACTTAATTTGTAAAATAATAATCATCCGGATTTATGGCCATAATTAGAACGCAAATACAATGGAAATTTTACAGGAAATTAAAATCCAAATAAAGCCTAAAGTACCTACTAACGAAAAAACAGATTTAAACGCAATTCGGTGGTCCATCATTTAAAAATTAGATTTTGAATGGTAATATTTATTATTTGAATGTTTTGTTTAATTCAGTTTATGTACATTTAGAAAAAAAATGAAAGTCTTCTGAAAACAATGTTTAGAATGTCGTTTTTTGGGCTTCAAAGTCAATAAAAAGTGAACAAATTCGGCTTTAATAAAGGCTCCAAGTGCAATCGGCAAACAAATTTAAGAAAAATTGATAGAACACAAAGTATTCTTATAGACAAAACATCGCACCATTTTTTAATTCTACTGTTCATTCTGTGTCTACTATAGCTTATGTTTGATCTTCGGGTCAGCTGTTGTTTAGGTATATAATTTTGTTTAGACTGTATTTAGTATGAATTCATGCAACAAAGTACCTCCGCCTATCTGTCAGTCCGTCCGTTGGTCTGGATCAATGACAACTCCTCTTAGACCGTTAAAGCTTGAATGTTAGCTTCAGTTTTTGATTGTATATACATATGTAAATATTTTGTTCAAGATGGGCCACCCACATATATGTAAATACATATGTATTCTAAATGCATTAGGCCATTTCTGGCCATTGATCTTTATAGGTCACAGTCTGAAAAACACATTATCCCCTGATGGGGAAAACTGGGCTAACAGCTGACCTTGCATTTGCCATGTATATAATGTAAACACATATGTTCAGAATTTACTTCGAAATGATTTACTAAGCCAACAAAAAAAAAAAAGAAAAAGAAATACCATTGTGTTTGTGTGTGGGCGGTATCCGACCCAGCGACAATTTCAAGTTCAACAAAATCTTTTTTCCTCCCCTCGACATGTCCCCATAGCATTTCCCCTTACCTTGTTCACTATTTACATCAAACGAATGCGAGACATCCATTAAATTGGCCCAAAAGACTGGAGGAAAACGAATAGACAAAAACACAAAATGGTAAAAGAAAATCGAAAACAAAAAAAAAATAGATTTTCGAAAATGCGAGCGATTTATGCCTAATGCTTATTTTTGGCACCGCTTGACAAAAAAAAAAAAACAAGAAACAAAAAACGCAGCGCCGATAGAAAAAAAAAATTGAGAAATTCTTTAAGGACAAACAAAACGGCAAAGAAATTTGCTAACTAAAAAAATAGGGAAAAAACGAAGAAAAGAATGGCAAAAAAAGAGAAAAAAAAATTGAGCTGGCTGCCGGCCAAAAACCAAATGTAAAAAGCAGGAAAAAACTCTCCAAAAAAGACAGCAAAAGTCTACATAGCAAAGTGAGATTGAGACAGTAAGAGAAAGAGAGAGAGCGCAGAGAGGGAGAGAGAGTAACAGCGCAGCGCTGCTTCTGCCGGCGTCAGCGTCGCAACATAATGCGAATGAGCATAGCAAAACAAAAGCGGCAATAGCGTCTTCTACTTGGCCACAAAGTGGAAGGAAAGGTAAGGGCAGCAACGGCAACAGCAACGATGCCAATGTCTGACACCTGTGCGTACGTGTGTTGTTTGTGCTGCGTCTCCCCCGAACCCCCCTCTCCCACCCATTATCTCTCTCGAGCCAACAATGACTCTGTTTTTTTTTTTTTGTTTTTGTTAATGTTAATGAGTGGTATGAGGCAGAAAGGCGCCGGCAATGCCGTCGCACGCGCCTCTCCAGGCAGGTGGCACCATTGGCTGCTGCTGGGCAGGTAGCAATGCGTTGTTGGTCCGATCCCTATGCTTCCCTCTTGGTGTGTGTGTGTGTGTGTGCCGCCTGCTATATTATTTATGTGTTTTCATTTTCCGCCAGGTTGTCTGTGGCAGTGTCCTTCATTCTCTTTTTCATCTCTTCCTTCTGTGTTAATCCGCCGGTTAGTTTGCAATGCAGATGCTGCTGCTGCTGCTGTTGCTGCCCCAACAGCTGTTCGCGCCTTTTGCCACTGCCAGCAAAGTGTTATTGAATTTATTGAGGGAATAAGATTGGTGGAGAGGGAATGAAACAGGTGAAATTGTGGATTAACAAGATTTAACAAGCAACAGGAAAAAACTGAAAATTACATATTCTGATCAATTGAAAACGGAAGAAGATTTTTGATCTAATTGTAAGTAAAAACGATTTTAAAAACAATTTGCATTTTTATTGAATTTACGTTAAGGAAGTTCAAGAAATTGTAAAAAAATAGTTTTGTGATCGCTGTTAAATAATTTCAATTTCAATTTACTGCATTTCTAGGTATGTATGCTGCTAAAATACAATTTTATTAGAATTCATTTCTAGGGTCCTTTTTTTTACTATATTCCTAGTTGGTTATACTTATTATTATATTAGGGGAAAACGACGAAGACTTAAGAACAAAATTTTTAAATAATTATCAGAAAAGAATCTAGAAAATATTTTTGGCGGTGTTCGCTAGTTGGACGATTTGATATTTTCGGCCTAAAGACAAGCGAAAAAGTAAAACATTATTCAAAATATCTATTTTTAACACGAGTCCAGACGCTTCAGACTCGCCCTGGATCCGTCCATGCTACTTTTAGATATATATATATTTACAATTTTTGGTTATATCAACTCTGTAGGTTGACTATCTACACCTATCATGAAAATAGCATTATTCTCTGAATATTTGTTTGATTGAGCGCTTTAAAATGCGCTTTGAGACAAAGATCTGAGCTTTGAAATATCATTTTGAACAGCTTGTTTTGGACTGTTTGCACTGTTTTGGCAATATCCTACTACCATCTAATACTATCGTGATCGCTGTTAACAAGATTTTCTTAAAAGACATCAATTTCAAAACATTGTTAGTATTTTATTCAACTAATCAGCAATATTAACTTCTACATTTTCAAAATATAGAAGGGTATAAAAAATCAAGTATGTACTAGAGAGTTAACAATATTTAAAACGAAATGAATGAATTAAATGAGTTTAAAAATCGACTTAGTAGTGAATGAAAGTGAATGAGTTTGTTGACGTAAAACTCAGTAGCACAACATTCAAACGAAACAAAACGAATTGAGTGAGTTTAAATGTGAGACAATGAGTTGCTATGTTTCGAATGCATTCGAATGCCAGTTCTGATTTTACTATTTATTTGTATTGCATATTTTTGAAATTTACGTGATTACTCTTCGTTTGGAATAGTATGGTTGCAGGCTCAGTGGGAAGCTACTTGAATTGCAAAGATGATTTTTTTTTTTCAACTATTGAAGTAATACAGAAGGGTAATCCATTCTGGGTTTGAGACAATTGGAAATCACTCTTAATAAAATTTCCCAAGATTTGCCATAAAAAGTCCTATACAACAAACGCGCATTAAAATTTTTGGTGTATTAAATATTATTCATTTTACCATTATTTTTCCTCACATTGTTGATTAAATCTTATAATTATTGTTTCAAAACGTCTCAATCCATATGATACAATTCGAATTAATTGGAATTGATTTGAGTGGCTTAGTACATTTCGATGCTGGCTACGAATTTTTTAGATTTGATAAGTACTTACATTTACACTTCCTCATTTCATTGTATACCTGTAATTCATTATTTTTTAAATTCAATCCGAATAGATTCATTAGAAATAGATTTTTCTATCATTCATGCAGCTATCTATGTACCTAAAATTGTTAATTGAAATTTGTTAAAATTTATCTAATTAACAAAATTAATTTCTTGGCTAATTTCTATACTAATAAAATTATTATTACTTTCATTTGACTATGTGATTATAAAATTAATATTCAATTTCATTTTTTCTTTACTTTTTGTAGAGCTTTTCTCACTTAGAATTAAGAAGTTTTTGGTTGAATCAGCCTTGAATTGGCCTAAACGTTTCTATTATCTTTAATTAATCGCTCTAAAGGAATTTAGTCGCTTTGTTGTTATTAACCGTTTCGAACATTGTTTCGAATAAATTGTTAAATAGTTAAACTCTAAAATGAATTTAAATCAATGAAGTTAATACGCAACTTTATCTACTTTAAAAGAGAAAACAACTAGCCTCAACCGCAAGATGGTTGCTTAGTGTCCGCCGAGCAGATAGAAATCCATTCACCTGGGTACTAGAGAAATCTTCTTGTTTTGGGTTGCTGGCACACGTACTTAACCTTTTAGCGCTAATTTAATTGCCACAAAATGGGAATTTAACTTTTAATCCTTTTTTGTCCCGACAACGACGATGCGAAAAGAAAGTGCACAAGTAAGAAAAACTTGTCAGGCCAGCGTTAACGGAAAAGTGGCGTGAAAAGCCAACCAAACGACGATTCACCCACAGAGCAGGCCACACACACACACACACACAGACAGACACACACAAACACAGTGGGCCCAACACCTTGTCCCTGATTTTCTTCGGCTTCTTCAGTGCTTGGCAATGTTCGCGCTTCGTTAGCTTTAATTTCTGTAATTTGCAGCGACGATGTGCTAAAACGCAAGGATGGAGAAATGGAAATGAAAATGGAAAATGGAAACAGACGCAGAAACGGCAACGGCAACATAGCAACACCAGAAATACAATAAAACCAAAATATATACATATACCTATATATAAATACAAGAAAGAAAAAAAGAAACAAAAACAAAAGAAAAGTAAAAACGTCGCGACATTTTCACGAATCAAGACGCTCTAAAAGGGCCAACATTTTGCCATACTCAATCGTCGCCAGGCCTTGAGACTTGCTTCCGTTTGCTTCGTCTCCTGCTCCTGCCCACCTCCTACGCCTTTGGGGACTTTCGCTCTCGGTGTCCCCTTACTTCTACTACGGCTACTACTATGTACAACTGTTGGTGCTCCTTCTGCTACTACTACTATATATCCTTGCCTACCTCTCCCGCTTAATATTTAATGACCAGCACTTGCTGTTTGCTTGAAGTCGCTTGGATCCAAAAAGTCTCGTCACCGTCCCCCGTTAGCCGCCGCCGTCTCATCCTTGTCCTCTTGCTCAATCCTTGTTCTCGTGCACTGTAATTGCAAAATGTTTCGCCCTGGAATTTCATTTACATTTTCCATGAGAGCGAACTCCGCTCTCTTTCTGAATAGAGTTTCGGTCTTCCTTTTTCCTGTTCCATTTGCTTACTTTTCTTTTTTTTTTTTTTTGCCTTGAACTCCATTCTGTTCGGATTCGTCAATATGTGTAGGTAGGAACTCCCAATTCAGTCTCTGTTTAAATACTAATGTGATTTTCGTTTCATGTGAAAGCATTTTGAGGCCCAAAATGCGGAAATGAAGTGTAATAGAAGAAGTACGAAAGCGGGCTCTTATAAAAGGACTTGACTTTCTGTTAGGATGTCGATTTTGATTAAGAAATGTAAAATGTATTTAAAAATTAAAGGATGTACAAGCTTTCAAACGATCTCTATCGAGCAAAGCATTTTCTTTTTTAAAACTCTATTTAACATAAACAATATAGATTGATCTTATTTGTATGTATATGAGGGATTTAAAAGAATGTCAATGGAAGAAGAATTTATACATAAGTCATATCGAAAAGAGTTCAAAAACGTTTGTCTAAACCAAACCTTATAAATTTTCATAAATTAATTGTAACTATAATTTTAGCGATTAATTTACATGCATCCAAATATCTTATATAAATGGCTTTAATGAGTAATTGTTATCCGAAGCAACAGATTTTCAAAGCTTCACTATGCCTTTGTTGCCCTCGATATATCTCCACAATTGCTATTTCTCCAGGGTAAAGTTAAAGTTTTTGAAACTGCCTTTAAAACGAAGCAAAAGTCATAATGCCAACAAGCGATTCCCTTTCCATTTCTCACCGCCTCCCCGGCCTGGGTTCCGTTGGTGATGACTACTAAGTAGCAGGCCTCAACGGAACTCAAGTGGTACGGCATAATTTCCACAATTAAAGTACACAAATGTGCAATTTGAACAATTACTTCAACTTCCGAAAGCCATAAGGAGCCAGTAGTAAGTACTTCACAACGGCACGCCCCGTCAACCCCTTTTAACCAAAAAAACAAAAAAAAAGGGGACAAAACTTTAATCCTTTTTACATTTAAATGAGGCAAACCCCAATCTCAAACCGGTCTGGCTCTGGGCCTCAGTTACTCCCACAACGAAGCGGTACATAAAATTATTTGCCCACCGCACAAAATGCGCAAAGATTTGCATAATGTTGGTTGGGGAAGGGCGGGGTTACGAAAAGAAAACTAATTTTATAAAAAAAAAAAAAAAAGAAACCATGTACTTGTATAAAGAGTGCAAAATGAAATGCCTTGTGGGTTATGGGGAAATGTTTCAATGTTAAAAGAATATGATACAATTATTAAAAATAATTTTTGTGTGTTTTTTATAGAAACGGATTGGGCGCCGGGCGATGAAAATTTTATATTGGGGTTGGAAATTATGCCTTATTCTACCCATATACACACAAACATACTCGTACATTGTTTCCATTTTTAATTAAATAAACAACTCCCGACAATGACGACAGGGGAATTTCTACTGCTGCGAAGTTATTTTTCCGGCTACAGGACACAGTGCATCCGCAGGACATCCCAGTCCAAAAAAGACGAAACATGAGAAAAAAAAACCCCACACACCATACCAGAACAAAAAATAGAATTAATATGGAAAAAACCGGGCAAATGAAATAAACAAAATGAAAAAACAAAAAAAAAAAAAAAAACAGTTGCAAAAGAAATGGACCACAGAACACAGCAGCAGCAGCAGCAGCAGCAACAACAACAACAACATCAAGGCAAGGGGTGCATAGGGAGTCCAGGCGGGAAAAGGTAAAAGGGAAGTGAAAACCCCATTGAACGTGAACTGACATTAGGGATTAAAAGCGTAGTATTTTTTCCGGCTATCCAAGTTGCTGTTGTTGCTATTGCTGCTGCTGGGGCTATGTAACAACAACTGGCAAACAATTTGCCATTCATTCAGTCATTCATTCATTCATTTGCTCCGTCGCGTGCAACTGCAACGTGAAATGGGAATCCTTCGCCGGATTCATTAGCGATTTTTTTCTCTTACTGCTGTTGCTGCTGATTTTGCTGCTGTTGTTCCTGTGTTGCTACAGGATATGTCAGAGCAGGCATTGTTATTACTGGTTTTGTTGTTCTTGTTGTTGTTGTTGTTGATGCTCCTCCTGTTGCTATTTTGTTTTATTATTTGTTTGTTTGTTATTTTGCAGTATTTGTTTGCTCATTACACACGTCATCATGTCAACCGCCAGTGGCCAATCCCCCCAATCCCTTCACCCTTCCATATACTCGTCATCATGATACTCCGATTCTACTCCTGATCCGGTTAATGGGTGGCATGGTGGTGGGGTATAGAAATGAGAAATAGCATCTGCACTGAGGGTTGTTAACAATGAAGGTCGTGAAACAATTGCGTTCGGATTGAATAAATGAAACCAGAGAGATTTTTTGATGAAAGGAAAGAGTCCGAAGCTTGAAGAATACGGCTCCTAATTAGTTGCTGAGAGTTGGATAACTGTCGGCTGACAGTTAGTCAGTCCGTCAGAATAAACTAAACTATATATTGTTAGCAAACAAATTCCAGGAAGAACAAAAGTAAACTCCATTAATTTTATTTCTATGAAAATGCGATCTCAATAATAAAAGGATAAGCATGTCGGCCTTATATGTATGTATATACAGTCATAGACAAATCCGTTCAGTCTATCAGTAACTATATCTAGTATATACATATATCTAGGTTGATATTGAGCTATTCCATGCAAATTATTAGCTTAATTTTCAGATGAAATTAACTTTAACTGATATTCAGCCTATGGAAAATGATAAAGATTTACCAACAAAAAAAAAAGAAGAAAATTTCCCAAAAAAATTTTAATTTTTTTAAGATTTAAACTTCGATTTATTTATTTTTTTTTTTTTAAGTCTAACAACGTCGAGACCTTTTACCTCTCTAAGCCATGAACCATTTTAGTAAGGGCGAGACAATTTTTATTCTCCACTTATTAAGAGAATATTAAGAAATATAAAATCGAAAAAAAAGCTCTTATTGCACATATACAGCTTTATTTTGTAATATAGGCATTTTCGAAATTACTCGGACGACTTTTCGAAGCAGAATAATATTTAAATTGTGAAATAAATCAAAGGAAATCAAATTTCTACCAATTTATATCTAATAATTTTTTTTAAAATATTTTTAGAGTACTATCAATTTAAAAAAAAATGTAGGGCCTCCTGTTTCTAGCTTCAAAAAAAAAAAACGGTAACTCACACGACATC
This sequence comes from Drosophila insularis, assembly GCA_018903935.1. Classification (NCBI taxonomy): domain Eukaryota; kingdom Metazoa; phylum Arthropoda; class Insecta; order Diptera; family Drosophilidae; genus Drosophila; species Drosophila insularis. Next base: position 6,027,610 of record JAEIFP010000517.1, read on the forward strand.
AAAAATTCATGGCTTTAAACATTATTGCCAACAATCGCCAAACTCTGCGAATTTTGAGAGAATTTTGTACTTTGAATATTTTTTGCATAAATTAGAAATGTCAGGCTTTATTTGTAGACTTATGATTTTTCCATATTCGGCTCGATCTTTTTTTAAAAATTATTCTTCTCAGTCATTCACACGACATTTTTTCGATTAAAGGTGTTAATACAAGCTAAAATAAAAAAGGGATATTGATAAGGCGTTAACGACTAATAAATACTCTATTCGTTTAATGAAACAGAAAAATATATATGAATTTTTTTTCTTTCATTTTTTAATAATACATAATAGAAAAACAGCCAGATTTTTGGTACTTAATGTTTGGATCCTATTGTTGAACTTTTTCCGGAAATGCCCATATATAAAATAATTTGTTCTATGGAATCTGATCGTTCAAAAACCAGATTACTATATGGGAAAGTGATCCGATTAATCCAATTTCGATAGATGTATTAGGAACTTTATCAAAAACTTAGAGACTAGTTAGCATAGAAACTGACTAAAGGCATTAACGGAGATTGATCAATTTTATTACAGAAAGTCTTACAAAGCTAAAAATCAACGCCTGAAATGTTTGTAACACAATTTAAAATTAATAAATTTTAATAAAAAAATGTTTTAAACCTAATGAAGGTATTCCATTTTATGATTAATATAAAAACCTAAAAATAGGATAAACATATCATTCTTAGAAATGAATGATCGCAGCTGTTGAATAAAGTCATTGGGTCGAATAACGTGTGACATAGAATTGTTCTTTTTTTTTAGTTTTTGTTAACCATATCTTAAAATTCAAATAATTTATAATAAATGAAGATTGTTTTCTTAAGTTTAAACATTAACAAACATAATTTGTTAATTGGAAAAATTGTGTATTTAAGATCGAAACCATTCTTAATGGAGACAATGATGTGATATTATTTGAAATTTTTTCACTTGTTTCTTGTTAAGGCTTTGGGTTAAATTTAATTTTAGTATTTTTGGCATTCCATTTAAAATTGTCCAATACAGTTATTAGCCCATTGTAAGTAATTTATTATGCTCTTTCTTACTGTTTGTACTCCCGAAAGGCACAGATATTAGCCGCAGTCAATGTAAACAGACAAAAAAAAAAGAAAAAGAAAACAAAAAATGGAAACAAGAGTGGGTGCATGAGCAAACGAGAGAGATGAGTGGGCGGATAGGCCAGTGGACACCCACTCTGTAAATATTTCCTCTAAATATAAGTAGCTTCAATGTCTATAAAATAAATAAAACCTCGTGTCCTTGTTAGACCAAATTTAAGCCCAAAGGCACAGCACCAGCCGCAGTAAGAGAGTAGTAATAGTATTCTGTAGAATGGAGTGAAGTGGCTTGGAGAGAACAGGAAGTATCTTGTAACTATGACGAAAGTAAAAAGCTGACCAAATCATACCGCAGGCTAGTTTCTTAGTTCAAAGGCATTCAAAATCAAGAGCCAAACCAGAGAAGTGAGAGTAAGAAAGAAAAATTCAACAAGGCCCAGCTCATTATATGCACGCATGATGATGCCCAGATTCTGGATAATGTGATGGCGGCAGTAAGAAGGATGTGAAGTGTATTCCTGGATAACATAAATCAGTGGGGCACCGCCTGGCAACTTAAAACGCACGTGCGCTTTAGCAACGACTCAGTCCTGAGTTCTGATATAATTAAGCATCATAACTCGAGGGATATTTGTTGTGCCAAGAAGCAACATCAGCAGCAGCAGCAACAGCAGCAGGAGAACAAGGACAACAAGGAGCAGCAGCAGCAGCAGCACCACCACCACCACCAGTTACTCCTAGGGCAGGATGAGAAACGAATAGTATAGACGAGTAGTAGGAGGATGAGGAGCAACAACATCAGGAAATGAGGAAAGCTGCGAAACTTAATCAAAAGTTGTTATTGTTATTGTTGTTTTTGGTGTGGCTGATGCATGCCTTGGCATAAAGTTTTATGTAGTGCAAAAAATTTTATAAACTTTATAAACAAAAAAAAAAAAAAACAAAAGGTAAGACAAAGACAGGCAAGAGAGGAAGAGACGATAAAAATGATGACCCAAACAGTCGAAGCGAATGATCATAATTTTTGAATTGCCACGGATGTGTAGCCGGAATGTGGTGGGCATTAAAGAACATTCGCATTAATTTCATATTTCATAAATATGTATATATATATATATGTATATATAGAATTATAGTACAAAGAAGTGTAATTGTTGGACATAATGTACAATCCTTAGCCGGACAATGGAGGCTTCCTTTTCTACCTTGCCTTGGGGCTACACTCCCAAATTAGTCGTCCGGAATATGGCTGACAACATGTCATCTGAAGTCCGTTCCTGTTTGATGTGTATAAAGAACAAAATAAAAATAAATCAAAACGAAAAATCGTAAATGAAGAAACCCAAAGTCAGAAACGAACCCAAGCAGAAGGTTTCCTTTTGCGTGCTTTTTGTTGTAGTGTGTTTTCTTCAGTTTCTTTTGTTTTTCCTTATACCTTTTTTCTTTTTTGGCGTTTCTTTATTTTTTTTTTAATTTTTTTTTTTTTTTGTTGAAGGCATTCCGTTGACAAGCGAAAAAGGAAACTTTCGAAAAAAAAGAAATCAAAATTGCCTCGCGGCTGTTGAAAATGCAAGACAAAGACTTAATAGGAAAGGTGCCATGCCAAAAGGAAGGAAACAGGTGAAGCAACCAGGCAAGGGCTCAGAGGCAAGAATGAGGGAAGTTTCGGTCGTCGTTACTTCGTGGTGATGATGGGAAGGAAAACATGGTGCAAATGTTGTTCTATTGTTTTTGAAGTTGCGTCCCAAAAAAAAAAAAAAACAACAAAAAAAAAACAACAAAAACAAAACGAAAGAAAACCAGAGAAAAGTTCTTTTTGCAATGCGGGGGATGAAGACAGAGGAAGAAAAATCTGAAACAAAAGGAAAAAGCAAAAGTTCAAGTTGTTATTGAATGAAAGTTAAGGGTTGAACCGAAGGGTCGAGTCACCTGGCCGGCCATCGGTCCAGAAGGGTCCACGGGTCTCTTCAATGGGCGTCGACATGGTCAGCGAAATGTGTTATAATGAGCCACAATCCTATTGTTTACCCCATTTCCTTCCTTTAAAAAGTGGAAGGGTCTAATGTTTCGTATTAAATACAATGGCTTTCAATGCAAATGGGCAAAAAAAAAAAATAAGAAGAAAATATCTTGCCCATAATCTATTCAAAATTTTTAGCGCAACTAGAACAAAATAAAATGAAAATTGAATAGACCAATTTTGCAAATGGCTTAAAAGTGATCTGATTTGATTAGATGGAACTTCATTTTTGGAAGAGAACATTTGTGTACATATGGAAAAATATTAAATGATCAATCGAAATGTTTCATAAATAATTTTTTTCACAATAGGAGACAATAGCTCCGACTCGCTTTTATATCGCAGTTCGTTTGCTTGTTCCATGACGAGGGTTTGATGAAGTCCGAATGTGTGTATTTATTTCATTTGAATGTAACGTTTTCATTATGCCATTACCTTTCAATGGTAGTTAATATATGTATATAGATGTATGAGTATATATAAATACCATTAATTTCCATAAATGATTTCCCTTTTTTGTGTGTTTTTCTTGCTCAATGTTTTTGTTGGTTGTTTCTTTTTTTTTTTTGTTATGTATTATAAAAAAACCAATTTACTCGAACATTAAAATGTAAGAGAAATGTCACATTTGCCTGGATGAGAACCATAGGCTAGGACAATCCAACCAAACCAAACCAAACCAAATCGAGCCGAACCGAAGCGAACCGTACAAAACCAAGCCATATCATTTGAGTCCTTTTCAATTATATGTAGCACTAATTACACGCTTTAAGCCGCCGCCAGGCCAGAGGCCGTAATTAAATTCAAACAGGACGTGTAGGATAGAGGATGATAGCAGAGGACAGGAGAGCAGCAGCAGCAGTGGCAGGATGGACGGATAGACGGACGGTCGAACAGACGGCAGGACGACAAAATTGTAAATTTCTATTAAGCGAAATTCCCTAAGCTGATTTTGATGTCTGGCTGTCAGGCGGCGTGTCAGCGAGAAGAGAGTAACAACCGCAGGCATGGTAACCACGCCCCCAGTGTAGTAAAAAAAAAAGAACAAAACAACACAAAAAAAAAAAATGGCATAAAATTTGTATAATGTCGACTAAAAACCAGAGAGAAAGAGAGAGAGAATGTGAGACGAATTGCCTTAAACAACAAAAACGAATTCTTTTTTTTTTTTTTGGCAAGCCTTTAATGCGCGCAAAAAGGATTAAGTCAGAGACACACACACTCACAGCACACACACACACACACACACACACACACAGATAGAAAGAGTGTATGTGTGTCCCAATGTAAATATCCTTACGGCATATGTACAGCCCTTGTATGCAAATGCCATACGCTGAAGGAGAATGGACCACCGCGTGGGCGAGGACATTGACGGGGGGCGTGGTCGGTCCGCTGCTGACGTGTAGCGAACTGTAAGGCGCGAGGAGAATACGATTTACATACATTTAAATTTCGCAAGCCTCGACGCTGTGGGTGTGGGCGGTGCCATCGGCGGATTCGAAAAGAGAAAGCGACAGCAAGAGCGAGACAGAAGGAGACTAATAGTGGGGAGGTGTGGATGTGGGACAGGCAACCACACGTATCCAAATTTACACGCGTGTTCAACGTTGTCGACAGCCAACAAACATCATTAAGCGACAAACATTCGCCTTAAAAAAAAAAAAAAAAAAACAACAACAACAACGCACACAAAATGAAGAAAAACAGTCGCAAAAAAAAAAACCGAATCAGTGGATCGCCCCGGTCTCCCGGCTTCTGCATTTACTTCTCCGCTTTTGCCGCCTGCATCCTTCTTTGGGTACCAACAAATTGATTTGCGAAATGTGGCAGTGCAGAGAGAGAAAGAGAGAGAGAGAGAGAACGATGAGGATGAGGAGGAAAACCTGCAAGTGACATACCAAACAGAACGCACGCACGTAGCACTCCTCACATGAGTTTTGCTTAAACAAGCAAACATACTTCACTACCTCTTACCGCATCCCTTTTTGCCGCACATTCCCACACGCTCCCCATCGCGCCCGACCGTCTCCAGGGCGCATTTGGTATGGTGGACGTGGCAGAGACTTTGCTTAAGTGGCTTCTGTTCCTGTTCACAGTGTTGCTGATGCCATTTCATTTCTTTTTGCAAATTGATGTGATGTGCACATGATATGACAAGCCAGGAGTGTGGGGCGCTGGTTGGAGACGGGGGATTCAAACCAAACCAAACGAGAGTGAACGGAAAGGAGAGGTATTATTGGTGGTGCCCTGCTAAGTATGCTATGATTTTTGCTTCTCTGAATATACATATATGTATATGTGTATGTATTTCGGTTTCTAATTTTTTTTTCTTTTTTTTCGCTTTCCTTTGCCTCATTTCGGGCTATTGAAGGTGCGATAGATGCCCTTGATGTGGTCGGGTACTAATTAGATTTTATGTAAATGGCAATAATGGATAATTAAGGAAGTTAGATTTATCTCCCTTCGCAAGTGAAAGCGGCAATCAATACTTCCGCCACCAAGTTCTGTCTCTGTTAATGGAAAGCTAATGGCAAATTGATAACAAACATATTACAACATTTAATTTGATAAGCCACAAAATAAAAGGCTTTATATATTTAACCGATCACCTTTCATTAGGTACCTACTATTTTGGCTTTGTTTTTCTTCCCTTTTTCACTTAATCTAGGTTGGAAATTTTTGCAATTCTCGCTTCTGATTCTTACCAACTGACATCTCGAGTAATTTTGGATGTACATCAAATTGCAAGCTGCTTCAATAAATCGCTGCCACGCCCAAAAAAAAAAAAAAAAGAAAAAAGGAAAAAGGAAAAGAATAAATGCCGCCTACTCATACACAAGGCAATTTCCTTAAAGGGAGGTAAGTAAGCATCAGCAGAAGCTGAAGGAGCAGCCTTAGTAGCCTGTCGTTGCTGTCTGCAGTGTCCTAAATGCAAGTCGCCTGGTATTAATATCTATATAAATTTTTCATCTCAAAAGCAAGGAGACAATGCAAAAACCGTCAGCTGGCTGGTCTAAAGGATAAGGCAAGCTCCCAGCCAGCTGGCTTGCTCTTAGCTCCAACCCCATTATTTTGCTTCACTCTTTTAGGAATTTCACAGATATTTCATTGTCAGCATGATGGAATTTTTGTGTCCTTATTCCAGAGAGTCTGTCACTGTTCCACTCTGCACCCAAAACACGCTGCACTTCCTCTTCCTCTATGAGAGAGAGAGCGAGATCCAAACATACATAGAGAGATAGATAGATAGATAGATAGGGAGAAAAGGGGTTGAGTGAAAGTGCGGGAGAAAAACACACTTTCACTTTGTCATAACCCGAAATATTTTTGTCCAACTGGCAATTTCAATGATGAAATTGCTCTGGTCGTCGCCTTTCCACAGGCAGATCTTTTTTTTTTTTTTGTTAAAGGGGAGTAACTGCAACGTTTTTGGGTTAATTGAAATTACGCTCTGAGAGCTTTTAAAGTTGGAAAATTGTAGTGACGACTCACTCGCAGGCAGGCAGACAGGCATCTTCTATCATTTAATTAGCCCAATTAGCGGGCTGGCACACACATCACATCATCATACCCAGGTCTCAATACCGATTGGGATCACAAGGAAGAGGAATCGCTCTTCAACTCATTTGGTTGACACAAAAAAAATAAACTCCCCGATAAGCAGATGACACCGAAATGTTTATTTGTCTTAATCTGTCAACCTAATTGACTTGCTGAAGTTGGTATCCATGTCCTTTACCTCTTGGCCTCTTCCACTCACTTACAGCCGGCGGCGTCTCGGCGAATTGCATCTCGACATTCAAATAAAGTCTGTTAATTAAAAATGAAAGAAATGCGCAGATTGCCAGACTGTAAGGCAAAACTTAAGTACCTACCATTTAATTAAATAAGAATGTTTTTAATTCTTACTGCAATTAGCAATATGTCTACCTCAAGTCAGATGTAATGGAATAATTCTCTTTTTTCCAACTTCTGAACATACATAGATATGAGTTTATGTTAAATAAAACCTCTCCTCAAAACTTTGTATAGAAATTTTGATATTTTTATTTTAATATTAAATATCGATATCTGTATAAATATTCTCGTATAACAAACTAAAACTATCGAGAAGTAAATTAAAAATATTTTCGGACTTTAACAATTATTTATAAACTACAACTTTGGATTCTTTAGCGAAGTCTGCTGATCATAGAAATTGGTGGTTCTTCAAACAGCTATGTATATAGACAAGCTGATGATTAAAAATCTGATAAATCAGTTAAATTTATTGACTTCAAGCCGGGGAAAGATATATTGACTAACAATTTTATAGACACTTTCCAAAAATTGAATTAAATAATATAAATATTAACACTTTATCTTCATATATAGGAATAGATAAAAATGCACAAAACCCAAATATTGGTTTGATATTATTTTAAGCAAGAAACGTAAAGAGATTTTTAAAATTATCTCAGATCAAAAATTTAAGATTTCCATGCAATCTCAAGTTTTGAGACACAGAGAGAAAATAAAAACTTTTTGGTTGGGGTTTCTTTTAATTTAAAGCCAACTTGTTCGTTTCAATTGTGAATAAAATTATGAATAATTCAATTTAATTCGATTTTCATATTTCTCGTTTGCTTATTTATTATCAGTTGCTTACATGAAATTCAATTTCATGCAATAATTTGAGCAACTTTTTGTTGTTGTTGTTGTTGTTGTGCTTTGTAATTGTTCAAATAACAAATAACAATCATTAAGAGAAACGACTTCAAAGACTGTTCATTCATTTGCATCTGATTAAGCATAACGAACATAACTGTACCTATATACATACATATATCTGATATGCAATACATACATACATACATATATGTAACTAAGTAGGTACGCAAAATGAGAAATGTATAAAAAAGAAAAAGTTTACAAGGTTTCTCATGGGCGTTGCCTGATAATTTTAAAATTCAATTTCGGGAAATGCGAATCATATTTCAACTGCGGCAGAGGCAAGTCGAAAAAAAATATAAAAAAAGAAAGAGCTAAAGTGTGCGAGAGGGAGACAGAGAGCGAGAGAGATAGAGAGAGCAAAAGATATTCATATTGATAAATCATACGTAACTGACATTTGTCATGCGAAAGAGTGAGTGGGTGAGTGGGTGAGCGGGTGAGTGTGTGAGTGGTGTAGCACTTTCCTGTCCCCTGAGTGACATGTGAGTGAGTCAAAAAGGTCATGGCTTTTCCCACTTTTCCATGTACTTTTAAGATTTGTCTTGAATGGCGGTGGAAAGAACATCATTCAAAATATAATTACAACAGAGGCGGTTTCTAGTGGCGGATACCTCGACCCACTCCCCCACCACCCGCTTTCTTACTGTCTCTTATCCTTGCATCGCATATCTCTGGTATTTCTGCCTTAACTTTCTGCAGTTGACATGTGATGCATGCAACCAGAAAGGGGTAAAGTAAGATGGAATGGGACGGAGATTGAGTGCAGCATTGCCTGGCCTGGGTCATTTCGGGAACCTTACATCAACCACACTGAAAATTTTCTTATTTGCTGCTTGACTGAAGTTAATTCGTCTCTGAAAAGGATGCCTGAAAATCGGTTAAGGTTGCATGAAACGAACCAAAAACAACGTAAAAACGAAAAAGAAACGGGGCAAATAAATGAATTTTCATTTTTAACTTGCAAACACTTGCCACAAAATCCCCGTGCTGGATAACATTTGTGTGTGTCCGTGAGCAAAGGATAAACGCATTTCCAAACATACACACACACACACACACACACCACACACACCGTATTTGAAGCTGTGTGTGTATGCGGAATACATTCACTCACACAAAGCATATTTGCATTCAAATTTTGTTGCAACAAACAAACTGTTCTAGGAGATGAGCAGAAAGAACTGCAATTGCCGTGGTGTATATTTCCAGCGAGGCGTAAACCCACAGAAAAGGAGAGCGAAAGAAGTTTGAAAACATTGGGAAAACAACCTGCAACTACCACAACCAGCTGCATATACTGAACAAAAAAGCGACTTTCCTCTAATGGTCACAAGAAATATTTGAAAGCTAAGACCTTGTCTTCGGCCCAAAACTCAGACACTTAGGATATTTTTATGATTGCATTCTACTCAAGAACTTAACTGATTCATAATTTATCAATTGAATGGTTTTATTATAGTGTAGTAGCTTTTAAAATTTCCCTTGCTTATTTGAGCTCTGAATTCTTAGTCGGTGATATAAAAGAAATGATTTTCATTCGTTTCTTTCAGTGTACACAGGTCTACAGGAATTTCGACTGTTGCAAGCAGAAAGGGAAAAGAAAAATTGCATCGCTCCCTGAAAGATACACACACACACACACACAAACACGCGAGCAGACAAACAAACGAACATAAACGAATGGCGTGGGGGGAAGGGGTGCGAAAAAAAAGGAAACGTAGGAAAAAGGGAAAAGAAAAATCTGTCAGTTTGAAAACCGCGTGCATGTATCGCAATCGGGTTTCGTTTCCTTTTGGCCGCTAGGAAACGCGTTGCCAAGGTGAAGGCAGGGGCCAAAAAGGAAGGACGCAAAGGACCTTTGCCCCCAGATCAGGAAAACCAAGTCATGGAAGGTTGTATACGTACCAGTATGCAGCCTCTGACTTGGCAGTCGATGGATGAATGTGGTTGCCACATGGACCCACACACACTCACACACAGTGGCAGAAGTTTTGTTAAAGGACTCTATGCCCTGGTAGGTAGTAGTTTCAGACACGGCCTTGTTGCTTTTGAACAACTGGCAAAACAGTTGAGTAGCAGAATGGTTACACATGATATATACATATGTATATAAATATATATCTAACTTTTTTTAATATATATATTTCTAAATATGGTTTATGTGAATTGAATTGAGGTTAGGTATAAAATGCAGCCATATTTTGGTATACAATTTGATTGAGCAGCATTGTAGATGGACGATATAACTTTGGTCAGCATTATTTAGTTACTTTTAATGGAAACACAGAAGCCAACTTAATCTGAAGTTCTATTTTGAGATGGATAGCTTGATGGCCTGATCGATGGATGGCATGGATGGTCGAATGTCTGATATAAGCTACATAAAATTTAACTTTAGTTTCATAGTTTTCACAATCCAATTGACTGCTGGAAATCGTTAATAACAATTAGAAAGCAAACTTTCAATTCGGAAATGCACTAAAATAATCGTTTAATGAAATGTTCTTACTTATCCATTTTCTCTTTGCGCTGCAACAAATCAGCGTTAAATAAATGCTAATCATGTCAGCAGCAAATTACCAGGAAACGGGACGAGGGCTAAACCTCTTGTTAAATCAAGTAAATAACAAACTAAGAGCGGCCAAAACAATTAGAGGATTCAAACGAAGACCAGCAAAAAAGAAAAGTACAGGGAAATAAAAAAAAAAAGAAAATAAAACAACCAAGGAACAATTGCCAATGACAAAATCCATTTAGTGCAAAAAGGATAAACGCCAATGAGACAGGACGGAGGACTAGTTGAAAGATACGGAGGTTAGGGGCCATGAAGTCAGCTTGGCTGATTGCGACAACGACAAAACAATGCAATGTAGCACAGTGTACACTGTGCATTTCCAACGCTAATTCAATTATCGCTTATTGACATCAATTTGCAACAAAACGAGAGACGGAGACGGAGACGGAGAGGCAGAGGTGGAACAACCGGAGTAGATCGAATGGGTAAAGCAGGTGGAAGGTGGAGAAAAATCATAGAGAAGAAAATGGGGTGCGGCGCTGAAATATGCGCTAGAAAAATGCCAACTGGCCTCTGAGTGTCTCTCTCTCTCTCTCTCTGTCTCCCTCATTTTCTCCCTCGCTTTTTGCGTGTGTGTTCAGTTGAAGTGCAATTGACACTTTTTGTGATTTAGTAGCAAACGTTTTAGATTACCAAATGCACAACAGTCAGACAGACAGACAGTCAGACAGTCAGACAGACAAACAGATAGATAGATATATAGACATACGGATGTATATACAGACAAACGGATAAAATGGTAATTCCAATGGAAGAGGGGGGGCGAATTCTAAAAGAGCCATAGAGGGAACGACAATTGCTAATGCGAATGGAAATGGGGAAAATGCAAAACGAGCTCTGCTGGATGTGAAAGTAGAATACTGTAGCTGAATCAAAATCAGAATCTGAAGCAAAATCTGGCAGCAGGTGCACACACACCATAGTTGAGCTTCTTTCTTTCTTTCTTTCTTTCTATCTATCTGTATACCATTTCTATGGCCCCAAAAGTTGTCGTAAATAATTCAAAAGTGCTCTCGACTCTCCATTCTATTTGAAGAGAATAGTGCTTGGGCGGTAACGTTAGGGTAGTTTGTTGGAAAGGGACAGGCCCGGTTAAGTAAAAGGATTGACTGCATGCGCTTTGTTTTAATTGCATTAACTTTGATTTATTTACTTTCGTACGCATCGAATGGATTTGGATTACCCAATTCCTGAGGGAATTGACTCCTCTCCCCACACACAAATACATATGTATGTATGTAAATATGGTTGGGGCAATCGATTTCATTATTTGGAATTCAATTATATTGATGCATTACCACCGCTTGACAATTTTGGGTAGATCACTCACCTGCAATGATAAGAAAAAATGAAGTAAGTAAGTCGTCTCGCCGACTTGGATATACCATACACCAGTAAAACAAATATTTTAAAGTTATAATAACCAATGCATTATCGTATTTTAAAAAAAATCTGTTTGCATGCTTTTTAGAAGCATATCTTAGTATTTCGCTCACTCAAGCATTCGAGCACCCTAGCGCCCCCACCAGCCAACGGCCAACTCCGGCCATATGGAAAAACGTTCATATGCATAACTTGGCTATTTTTATTCCGATTTTGATCAAATTTGGTATTTTGCTGGATATTAGTATCAAATTTAAGTGTGCTAAATTTGATTGCACAAGGTTGAAAATTACGGGAGATAATCGAGTTTTTTCAAATTACGGGGGCGGAAAGAGGCGTGGCAAAATCTTTACACATCAAAAATGTGCGCAATTACTAAGCAAATATTCATACCAAATTTTGTGTCTCTAGTTGCTATGGTGTTTGAGAAAATCGGTTTTATATCATTTGCGGGGGCGGTAGGGGGCGTGGCAAACATTTGAAACAAACTCGATAAGCGTACATATGACACGAGTCTACATACCAAATTTGGTGGCTCTAGCTCTTATAGTCTCCGAGATCTAGGCGTTCATACAGACGGACGGACGGACGGACGGACGGACGGACGGACGGACGGACGGACGGACAGACGGACATGGCTAGATCGTCTCGGCTGTTGATGCTGATCAAGAATATATATACTTTATGGGGTCGGAAAAGCTTCCTTCTGCCTGTTACATACATTTTAGCGACTTTAATATACCATTTTCACCCTATGGGTGTATGGTATAAAAAAAGAAATAAAATTACAAAATTGACATAAAGAGAATACATTACAAACATCATGCCAATTAGATTAGTTTTGGTTTAAGTCAAATTAATTCATTTAACCTGTGTGTAATGTTATAAATTTATATCCTTACAAGAGTGCATAATATATATATGTATATATCAAATGATTTAAAATAAATACATTACAGTTTCAAAAAAAAAAAAAAAAAAAAAAAAACAAGCGATTCACAAATGAGTAAAATTTGAGCAATTTGCTCAAATATATTTAAAAATTTAAAAATAGAATACAAGGCGCATCTTGAAAACCTTCGAAAATTAACCAACGACTTGGCCATTAATAACACTATGATGGCTCTAAATGGCTCGATGGTTTCACCCTATTTCGAAACTTGCCAATCGAACTGCATAAGTGTTTTAAGTTATCTGGATACCAGATCTAGAGTTTTTACGACTCAAAATCTAACAATTTTAAATAGTTTGAAATCATCGAGTTTGGTCATGTTTTTTTTTTGCCTATATACAATGTAATTTAAGACTAGAATTAGAAGACTACTAGATTTATATGGCAAGAATCAGATTAAGTGTAAAGGGCTTCACTGTAATCAACTAACTATCACGCCCAATGACACAGGTTTACAAATATTGGTAAATTTTTGGAACCGGGTAAACATGTTTTTCTGTTACCCGTTTGGGTCAAAAACCTTGTAAAGCTGTATTATTTTGGTTATAGTATATTATACTATACTCATTTATTTTTTTGTAAGTTAAATTTAAATTAAAATGGAAATAATTATTAGTGCTAAAATAAAAAACTCTTTGGGGAACACTAGGCAATAATTTCTTTGGTATATGTTATAAAACATAACTAGAAAGGCATAACTTTAAATGCAGAATGCAGGTCCTCAAATTATTTTTAAATCATTAAATTTCGTTTTTATTTTTGACAAATATTCACAAGTGCCAAGTGTCTGGTTCTTTTAGGGTATGTAGCATATATGTTTGTATGTACAAATGTATGTGTGTGTGATGTATGACCTTTTTCCGTGAGTTTTCAATCATCATTCTAAAAGTCAACATCTTTATGGCTGGCAAATGTTTGGACATTTTTTGTTTGCGGAGTTCATAGAAGTTTTGTTATTGCATTGGCATTCGGAATCAAATGGCTTTACATGTTATGTACATTTGCAAGCCTTCATTTAGTTTTCACTTTAACACTTTCTGCTATCCAATTAACATTTTTTATTGCCAACCCACCTCTCTATTTCTCCCTCTCTCTCTCTAGTCCATACCCTAGGCGAAAACACGCACTACACTCCATTTTATAGGTGTGTGTATTTATGGTTGTGTACATGGTACATTCATATATATTCCTCCTATAGAGTTAGTTTTAGCTATAGCTTTTTACTCGTTCTATTTGTTTGATTTTCTCCACTCCTTCTCTGGTGTTTTACGTGCAATTTGCTCAGTTGTAATTGCTGTTGGATTTTGATTGCAAACAAGCCCGTTTATGGTTCTATATGTAACTGGTTGATATATATTATAAAATCATTTTTCACACCACCCATCGAATTCTCTTTCCATTTGATACCTACCACCCCGTCATAACAATCAAATTCCATTCCATTTTCAAGCCATTCCAAATGCCATAAATAAATAAAAAGGCAAAATAGTAAAATAAGAAAAAGGAAAAAATAGAATGCAAAACGAATAAAAATACTTCGAAGAAGCAATACTCTAACCTTGATAATTAAACATACTCTTATGTTATCTCAACTAAGATGTATTGATATAAAATTCTGTTACTACTTGTTTATTGCAATTTGTTTTCAATATCAATTCAATGTGAATGTATCCTTGATTTTGAAAGGGAATGTTGAATAAAAAACTTTAGAAAGCTCTTGCTGATGTTGGCTTACTAGATCATTAGTCTAAAAAAATTCTATGCCTGCAAAAATGGAAGCTCTAAGAGTATATATCCTTGATCTTGATGGCTATAATAAGGGTTTATAAAACTTTATATGGTCTGCTTCCACCTATTATATGCTGTGAAACAAATAACCAAAATAAATAAACCCTCTTTGCAAGGGTATAATAACGGGCAGGTCCTGTGCGTCCTGCCTAGACGTGGCCATAAAATTGGCGTTAAATTACTTTGCACGCAGCCCCAGTGAGGAGCCTGACGTTGACGGCTCCCAAGTTTTCAACACTCCTTCACCTCCAGCTCGACCTGACCACCTCATCCTGCGTCTAGCGATTGGCAAAAGTCAAGGACTGCCATATTGTTTTTGCAAAAAGGAGTGAAAGAACAACAAGAGAGTTAAGGCAAAGAGTGCAGCGGGAGTCCAGCTGTTATTGCAATGCAAATTCATCACGTAATCGTTAACAGGCCATAGCTATGCTATAGAGGAGTTCCAGGAGGAGCAAAAAGAGGAGAAGAAATGGCAGCAAAAGTTCAGTGGGCAATTCATTTCAGTCAAGTGCAGTTGCAGAGCCATCGTTGTAGTTACTAGGCAGTGAAAAGACATTCGTCTGCAGAATTCTGTGCTGTCTCTCTCTCTCTCTCTCACACACACACACTGGGGTAGCATTTTAACTCCATTCTCCTTCGTTCGACCTGTGTTCCGTCATCCGCCTGTCATCAGTTGCCATCAGCTCTTCATTGTTGTGTTATCCTTGCCATTCTCTCATTCCTTGTTTTCTGACTCTGTCTCGACTCTGTTTGACTCTGAAGGCTTTGGTTGCCAGTCCAACTTGTTGACCTTCATGACATTATTTCATATTCATATGCACGCAGGTTCTGGCCCAATCCTTTATCATTGTTTTTTCCCCTGCGCCCTCCGTTGGCCGAATCCTTTAACAAATCATTGCCAACCACACAGTCACACACGTTGCCAAAAAACCTTTCTCCCCTTAAACAATAAAAAACAAACAAACAGATGCCATCCTGAAGCAGCATATGGCAAATTTGTAGCAATATAGTATAATATCATGTATTATTTATGGTAAATAATTTATTATTTCTCTTTTTGGGCAAACGAATCCAACATACCTTCACTTATGATCAATAAACAACTCAGTTGCTTTCAACTAAACTTTGTTAGGAATTAATCATTCATTGTAACTGAAACATTTTTGATCTCTTACAGATAAAATGGTCATTTAGGTAATTTTTGTATAACAACTAATCTTAATGATATGAAACTGATCAATATTTTGCATTTTGTTATCGATGTTAAAAATCAACAGTGAAAGCCATTGGACTTGTGATCTTCAGACTTTTGAACTCGATTTCGATCCCCAAACGACCTATTGCCATTTTTTTGTTGTTTGTAATTTTTTCTGGTTTTTTGTTTTTCAAGTGGCACACTGAACGACTTACAGGAAGAATATTTATAGCTTCCATAGCCGCAAATATTCACCACAGTCGCACACGCTCCGCACTCTGAAAATCCGCACTCTCCATCCAATCCGTATACAATGAATGTTCCCTTGCTTCGTGCATCTTGCCACCATGTGTCCAGTCATTATTTATACGCTGCTAATCTTTCTCCATGTGGAAACCCTGACTCTGTGTGTGTGTGTGTGTGACTTTAGCTCTGACTCTGACTATGGGAATGGCTGTGACTGTGGCTGGTTGCCTTTTTGGCTGCTTTCCTCTGTTTCAGCTTCAGCTCGAACGCTGGCACCGACTTCTGCTCTTACTCCCTTTTTGCTGCTACAGTTTATTGTTTATTGCGGTTGCCTGTGCCCGTTCTCCATTCTTATTCCCAAAGGACTTTCGTGTTGGCCATGTCCTTGCATTGTTGTTGGTTTTTTTTTGCTATAGTTGCTGTTGCTGCTGCTACTGCACCGGCTGCATTGCAACGAATATGACCACAAAATGCTAAAACGTCTTTTCAGTTACAGTTTAAGTTTGCCGCATTTTAGCTAAAGTGCAGTTAGTTGCTTCTCCAAGTCCCCGTCCCAGATCCCACCACAACCATTACCACCACCTGCCCTAGCTACTGTGTCAATTATGGCAATTGCTTTGTACACTTGGCCACAAAATGTTGCCAGTTTTGTATGCCTTACCATATAAGATATGTTTACAGTAAGTGAGAGACAGAGCGAGAGAGAGAGAGAGAAGCGGGAGGAAGCAAAGGCTTTGTTTGTTTGTTTATGCAGAGGCGTAATTTGTAAGAACTTTTACCCACATAGACGACAACTCCTCCGGAGGTGTGTAGTGAAATTTATGCTTAGCCTCACATAAAGCAGACAAATCGATAATCGTTTGATATTTATTGAGTCATTTGAGATTAATAGAGCTGTTTGAGCGATTACAACAGAAAATTGTTTGTGTATATATATAGAATTACAAATAGCCATGTGTGGGTACATATTGTTTTTTTTTTTCTTCACCACCACAATTTCCGCCCCTTTTATTTCAATTATTCAGTGTTTACACAAGGCATTCAGAATGAATTTGATTTCATTAATTGTAAGGTAATGTACATTTTACATAAATACCTTAATTAAATAACTATATATACTATAACAAAAATAAATGTACCAATTTTTATTTTTAATTTCCTTCAATGGACCATGTCGTAATTAATGAACTTTACCTTCTGGACACCCCTAAAATGTAAATACTTCCAACAATTTTTGATCCCCAAATTGAAAGTGATGATGCAGTATTGATAAATCCTCATACCGACTAAAATGACAAAATTAACTAAAATTTCTCAGCCGATAATCGTGATTTTAAAATCGGGAACCTCTCCGGAAATGTTATCTAGATCTGTCTAAAAATCTCTGATATATAAGCTTATATTTATATATATATGTATATAAAAAAGCTATTAAAAATAAGAAAAAGAATCGTTTCTAGCATTTCGAAAATTGGATTTAACAATGTCTAAGTTAAAGGTGATTTTTCAAGATTCATTTACATCCAAAAATAAAAAACTGTGTCAAAAACTGCCAAATGTTTTTTTTATGAGCTTTAAATGTTTTTCTATTGACATCTTTTGATAATAAATTAAACCTTTTGTTGTACAAATACTTTTGTTTCTTTTACCTTAATTGATGGCAAATATTATTTGATTTTTCAATATGCTTCCATCTAGCATTAATAGATTTCAGATGTCTGATGCTATGCTGTTTTGCATTTTATCTAAAAAGCAAAAATATGATTTGCCATCATGACACCGCAAAATGTTTGTCTCATACCAAGAAAAGTGCATTATGCCAATAAATTTTGTGGTAGCAACCGAAAAAAAACAGACATTTCAACTACTACTGCTGCAGCAACATTGGTGAATTTATATGTATGTTTTGCTAGAAATTTTCAAATAACTTTTGGTCCCCGCTCTTGACTCACACACACACACACACAAACACACAAACTCTTTTTCGGACTTTTTGTGCGTGTGTGTTTGTGCTTTGAAAGGCAAATTTCCATAGCATAGTTTTATGCCTGGTTCCTGTTTTTATTCCACTTCTATTTTTTATATATACGTATATAAATATATATGTATGTACATATGTATATGTGTAAAATAAATAACAATAACCATGTGAGAGCCAAGAAATTTAGGTCAACTAAAGAGCATAGAATAGAAGAGCAAAAGTGTTGTGGGTGGGGGGTAAAAGTGTATATGGGGTGTATGGCAACAAAGTTATGCGCTTGAAAACTGTAAACATTTTTCGGTTTATGGCAGGGCACAAAAATATTCATCGTCATGAACATAAATTTAAATTTATAGCAGACGACCAAAATTAATGAGCAGAAAGCAGGAGTAGTAAAAGTTTTTTCGAGGACACACACAAACACACACACATACATTTCAGGCACACACACATGGGCAAATTAACAGTTGTGCCAAATGAGCAAACAAAGAAAAAACAACAAGTGTCGGCTGGCTGGTGGCTTCAGCCTGAGAAATCATAAACAAAAAGGCTACCTGCTGTTTATATCCTTGGACATCCTCCATCTATACCAACACAACATGTTCATGTATATGCGTTGGTGTGTGTGTGTGTGTGTATACATCTGAATGGAATGCCAAGTATGACTTGCCTTCCATTCTCATACTCCATCCCCCATCTTCTGCCCTTTTGGAATTGGCCATTATTTTCATTTTCCCCCTTAAACGAAATGCTTCAGTTGCTTTCCTTGCCACACTTTCTCTATCGCTGTCTTGCTCTCTCTAGACAGCTGACTAACAAGTCAGGATTAGGGCAAGACAACGATGCGAATGCAGAATACAAAACCATACCCAAAATGCAACAAACACAACCAAATCAAAACCCACTGGGAAAGGGGAATGACAAACAGAACAGAACAGAACAGAACTGAACAAGAACATAGAGTAGAGCAGACTAGAACAACATTGGCCAAATGGAGGAAGAAACACACATAGAAGGATAGCAAGACCATTGGTAGGGGGGTGGGTGATAGTGGCAAGGGGCTAGTTTTGTAAGGGGATACAAGCAGCTTGCTCTTGAGTTCAAAAGGTCAACGCATTTTATGGTAATTTCCAAAAGCTTACAAGCATAATTTTGGCTCTGTGTTTTCCGAGTGTGTGTGTGAGTGTGTGTGTGTGCGTTGCTTTTGGTTTAACAAAACATTCAGCTAAATGCATTCAAAGCCATTAGATATAAAATTTTAAATGTTTTTTTTTTTCTTAGAATTGCAGACCTGATTTTTATGTTAGAGATGTATTTAGAAAAATTCCCCAAAATGTATGCTACAATTTTTCAATATCTTGCTTTGGTAACAAAGATGGCCCCATACTTGTCTCAGAAATGTATGCTACAATTTGTTTTTCAAAAACACTTTAATTAAGTTTTTTGTGCAGAAACATTGTACATTTTATGTTGAGGAATATCTGGTTCTAAATTAACTAAATTAATTCGATAAAAATTTCACAATCAGATAGATATATGGATATTTAACCCTGTCAAAATTTTTAAAGGAATATCTGGTACTTTAAAAATCTTGACAGAGTTAAATATCCATGTATATCCGATTGTGAAATTTTTATCGAATTAATTTAGCTACTAGTTGCTATCTCAGAAATTTATTTAGAATGCCAGATTTCAGACTGAGCATTTTTAATGTAACATCAATTAATAAGCGAGCCATGGAATTTGCAAATGCAAATGCATAAAACAATGGAATTGCTGTACAGGAAGCATTTTGTGCAGTGGACCTAGCTCGGATCTAGTTGTGTGTTCCCTTTTTCGTTGCATTTCGTTGTTGGAAGTAAGGAAGAAGAAACTAGACGCAGAGCCATGGAAAGAAGCAGAGGAACAAATATGTATAGGAATACAAATATATATGTATGTATACATACATATATAGAGACAGAGGGTGAGAGAATGAACTTGGCAGTAGCTGCCGCTGCAAGTGACAAAGTGCCAGAGACAACAACAATAATAACTACTAAGGGACCATGACCAAGTCAAGCTAACGCAACACAACTGAACCGAGGATGAGCAGGGCTAGGATCAGGACCAGAACAGGATGGGGCAAGGCAAGGCAACGATGCCGCAGAGCGGAAACTCATTGCGGGTCCGCAAAAAACGCTGAGCTGTGGGCGCTGCCAACGCCAACGCCAACGCCAACGTCAACAACGAAAACAACACCAACAATAATACAATATTAACACGACAACGCCCACAAGGGACACAACATGGACACTACTCCATGGGGAATGCCACTGAGGATGCCACTCGGGGGTATGGGTAACGGGTATGCGGATGGAATTGGGATGCATTGCAGCTCATTCGAATGCCAGGGCGTCACTTTTTGTCTTCATTTTTTGCCTTTTTTCTCTCTTTTTGGTTTTTTTTTTTTTACATTTTGCTATTGTTATGCGCAAAAATATTTCTGCAAGCGAAAATTTGAACCAAAAAAAGTTTTGAACGGAAAACTTTGCTAATTACACGCGAAATGTTTGGGTTTCATGGACGAGACCCCAGAAGCACCAGAATTCTTGCTGTTTGTCATAATTAATTTCTGGCCACCATGGAGTTTAGTTGCTTCAACAATGTTCTTGTGGTCGCGTTGACAGCGTGAAAACATGGTGAAAAACTTTAAAAAAAATATCGCCAAAATAAAATACACATACATACATATATGAACGAAATGCCAAAATGAATTAAGCTAAACCAAAATCCGCAAGCTATTGTCCACTTTTCTCGATAAAGAATGAAATGTAAAATGTTTATGCATACGTGAACTAAACATTAATTAAGCTAAACAATGAAGGTAAATAGGAATATATCAAATTCATATCTTATTTGGTTTCCGATTTATATGAATATTAGCTTATTCAAAAAAAAATTCAATTCACCTTCTTTTATAATACAACAAAATCAAAAAAAAAAACCCTTTTAAATCAATTAGTACCGCAAAATTCTGCAAAGTTAAAAGACAAAAAAATTTAAAAAAAAATCAAAATTTTTAATTGATCCCAAATTGGATTCTGTGTGGTATTTAGTTTTTCTTAGTTTCACTTGAGCTAACTTTCTCTAAAGGCTTAAAGGTGTTTTGGCAAGCCAAGCATAGGCAACCGATTTAAATGAAGTTGTTATGCCTAATAACAAAATATGCAGTATTATTTTTTAGACCAAATTAAAAATGAATAAAAATATTGATTTTCATTTTATTTTTACTGTCTCTAAATAAATGAATGCTCTTTGAATATGACTATAGAATGTCCGCTAACCTAAATAAAGTTATAAGCGCCCATTACCTCAAATGATAAAAATAAATTCTTAATTCCCGTTGTAGTTTGGAATTCTTATTCAAAAACAAAAAAATATATATGTATATTGAAAAAGCTAACTTCGGCCATACCGAATATATAACTTTTGTTCCATTTATCCGATCTAAAATTTGGGGATACGTTCTTTTACATTAAAAGCTAACTTACTAGTAAATTTTAAAAAGATACTTTAATTCTTTCCCCGATTTTTGTACAGCACTTAAAGATATAGGGGGCCGATCCGAATAATTTTCATACTTGATCTCACCCAGTTTCTAAATAGCTTAAATACTAAGTTTCATTCAATAGTTTTAAAATTGACGGAGTAAACGGACAAACAGACAGACGAACATGACAATTGCGACTCAGTTTCTCATGCTTATCAAGAATATATATACTTAATGGGGTCGGAAATGTCACCTTCTGTGCGTTACAAACAGCTTCAGAGAAAAATCAACAATTTCTTATATATTTAATTCATATTTAAGTAAATTTCTTTGAATGTAAACAAATATAATTAAACCTATGCAATTTAAGAATTTCAATAAATATTTTTTTTCATTTATGTTATTTTTTTGGTATCTTTGAAACGACTTAAGATGACGAGAAGAATCTTAAGTTTACCATGAAAAGCTATAATCCAAAGAGCATTTCGTCACACTGTGCACAGTAAACTGAAGTTGTGTGTGTGGTATTAAAAATCAGTAAAACGAAATCAACAGACATTAAAAGCGATGACGATGAAAAGCGTTGAGAATGATGATGAGAATGGGAATGAGGATGACGATGACGATGACGATGACGATGACAATAATGACGCTCAATATGGCAAAGTGCCAGGGCAGGGCTGGGCAGGGCAAGGCAAGCCAAGGCAAAAGCCAAAAAGGATAACCACAAAGACGAAGCAAATATATACAAACATGCATAAAAATAAACAGAACTTAGGGCACTACAAAGTTCTCTTTTACTTGCAATACACTAACACACACACACACACACACACACATGTTGAAACTCCTCGCTATCTTACTGTCTCCTTCTCGTTTTGTCTTCTGTCTGTGTGTGTGTGTGTACTTTCTTGAGTATAATCCACCTGTGGGCCACACTCGAAACTGTCAATTATGTAATGTTATACAATGTTTATTATAATTTTTATGATATCGCTTGGCTCCCTTGTCGAACACCGACGCCTCCGACCGTTGAACCACTGCTACCGCGGCTTTCGCAACGTAATTACATGTCTTGCGCTAATATTTATGGAAGCCATAATAAGCAAAAAGTCGTCGTACATTTTTATGACTGTATTAATGAGACTTGGTCCCTTCGTCACTACATCGCTCTCTCTTACTCTTACTCTGTGCTCCTTCATGCTCTCCAAGTTGCCTATGTCGTTGTGGGTGTATATTTTTTTGCCTTGGCTTTTTTTTCTGCTTCTTTTTCTTTTTGTAAACACCTTGCTGGTTTCATTTACTTTTACCACATGTCCAATTAATGATCCTGGGGAATCACGTAGTCGTACGTCGTAACGTTGTAGCGAGAAACTAACAAAACCCAAAACGAGCGGGACAAAGGGCAGGCAGTGGCCCTAAAAATAAACTTTAAGCTATCGACACGTTCGAGAATCAGCAGGCTAGCTACTAGATGAAAACTTTGACTCAATTAGCATGTTGGCAGAATGAGAAGTCGTTGGATTTTGTTGAGAATCGGAATTGGAATCACAGAGTCTACACTTCATTTTAGGGTCACGTACACCTACACAGAGAAACAACAAAAAGCCAACCTGGTCGCGCTTTCGTTCTCCGTCTCCATCTTCATTCAATGAAGCAACAATTCCATGCTAACAATGAACTCGTTCTGTGAGTTTTTTTTTTTTTGTTTTTGTTGCTGTTGCTTTTCTTGCTATTATGCTCTTAGGTCAGTTCGTGGCTTTGCCGTACTGAAGTTTTGTGTTGTCCATGTTGACGCGAACGTGTCGGATCAGTTTTGGGTTTGAAATTATTATCTCCTAATTGGGTGACATGTGTCAGCTAAATAAATGTTATGAAAAGTGAATACAATAACCAAATTATTAGCATAGCAGACTACTTAAAGCTATTCATATCAATTCTCATACTTAAAGCTAAGCAGATGTATTATATTATTTTAATTTCATGCTTATTATTTTAGCAAAAAATTAAAAGAAGAATGTTTCTTCTCACTCTCTACCTCTAATGTGCGTGCTTTTGCATCTCTTTGTGCTAGTCCCTTGATAGCAGAGCCGACACACCATGCGAAATGTGTTCTGTTGTTCCATTCGAGATTATGAATTATATGCTCAAAGGCAAAATTAAACAACTTGCCAAGTCCTTTGCAGTTGTATCAGCAGCAATTTCTGCTCTGGTGACTTTGACTTTTTCACTAGGAACAAAACCCGGAGAAACCGTCGCACCCTATGAAGGACAAGCCGCCGTCTTTTGAATCTGCTTCCTTATGCGTGCTGCTGAGTCGGCAGCCCATTATATTAAATAATTTAATGCTTGTCGAGCCCAAAAGTATGCTACAACTTATAACCGTCCAGCCACCAGCCACCAGCAACACCTACAGAACCTACACAGCTGGTATGTCCTTGAACTTGGCGTTGGTGTTGGCGTTGGCACTGGCATTCTTTGCCAGTTGCATTTAAATTATACAAATTATACGCTGGCCCATTGCATATTTCAAGGCAAAGAAGCGTCATAGAAAACTTTTGTCCAGCATCCACGGTTACCATCCTATCATCATCATCATCATCATCATCATCATCAACGTCATCATTTCTGTTCTTTCGCATTACTCAAACGCAGGTCTGAACTTTTAGCTCCTTTTCACCCCTCTCTCTTGCTCTTTTTCTCTCCACTTCTGTGGATTCCCGCTGTCTCCCTTTTTAGTGTTGCATGTGATGTAACTGCCTAAAAAGTCAATGTCCTGTTGAGTGGCGTGTGTGCATGTGCTCGAGTGTCTAACTGGCGTCGTCATAGTCATCGTCATCATCATCATCATCCTCGTCGTCGTCGTAGTCGTAGTCGCAATCGTCTCTAGCTTTAGCCATAGTTTCCAAGCCGCTTGTTTACTCACCACGATGGCGGTTTTCGTTTTTAATGGCGCACTCCAAAAAACGAGAGCTGACGGCATTCGGCGGGGTCTGCTTTAGTCTCGCTTTAAACGTTATTATAGCGCCTTTTTATAGACATATAAATATCATCGTTAAGTTCGTCATAAAAAAATCCAACCAGCAAAGGAGAAGCTATGCTACATCTATGTGCCTGTGTGTGTTTGTATGGGTGTGTGTGTGTGTGTGTGTGTGTAGTTCAGTGAGAAGGTCTCTAATGATCGCCCTGGCCAGATAGCCTGGTAGCTCCGCCAGGATTACTTAGTGCAGCGCAAACAAATTACTGTTAATTAAACTCGAAATTGTTGTGCGGCATACTTGAAAGCACTTTTGTGTTAGATACGCCACAGTTGATAAAAGTTACGAGAGACACAGAGAGAGAGAGACAAAGAGTGAGAGAGAGAGAGTATGTTGTACAACAGGCAGCGAGTAAATAAAAATGGTGTATGTAATCTTGCTTATAATGTGCTGGTTCAGCCTATTTTCATAGTTTTTCTTCATTTCCATTAGCTTTTGCCTTTGGTCTCTGCCGCCCTAAGTATAATTATTCAAGTCTATTTATTATCTTTAAATAAGGTGTGGCAATGCCTTACTAAATCTAAAAACTCTACAAGAAGAACTCAATCACTTAAAATCTTATCCTTATGGTATTTATCAACTTTTATCAGCGAAATCAAAATGAGTCAATAAATCAATAAATTGCATCAGTTCATTTGGCAGAACCATTCTTGGAGAATATCTTATCCTATTATAATTAATTTATAAATGATAAGATTTTATATATATACTAGAAAAAATGCACTTTGCAATTGAAGTTTGGTTTGAATAATAATAAATAAGAAAAAATGTGTTTTGAATAGAAAATTAATTTCCCCCAACATGATTATATAAAATGCTGAAATAGAATGTACATTTGGGTTTGATATATCATGTTTTTTTTTGTTGTTATTGGCCATGGTCGGGAGGGTACAGATGAATGATGGCAGTCAACATCCAAGCCATACTAAAGCAACATGTCAAACATTTGGAGAAGTTCACCTGATATAGCTACTTGATTAACTTGGCTATGTTCATCTCTGTCTTGTTTACTGAGGCATTTAAGATCAAAAAGTTTGTTTATTTTGGAGAATATAGTGTTCTCTTTTAGTTTCATTAGGGACTCCATAATAATTTATATGTAGTGAGATGCAACGGAAACTGCAGCAACACCCCATCTTATTCGGAAGAGCTACGGTTATATATTAGGGTCCCGATCTGCTGTAAGATCGAAGCATTACGGTGTTACTTATTAAGAGAGCTAACACCGCCCAGCTACAATACAAATTGGAATTCGAAGACCTAATATTCAGAGCCGTAGATGAGTATAACAAAACGATCCATATTTTTAGCTGTGTACTGCATTTAAAAGCAGAAAAGCGTTAAGAAGTGGTAGCTTAAGATTGAAAATTAACATTAAATATAAAATTATGATAAAAATTGGTTTCCTTTAAGTTTTAGAAACGTTTACATTCAGAAACATGTCGTATGAGTAATGTTAAATAAAAAGTGTAGCATACTTTACGTTTGTATGGGAAATAGAAAAATGCTGTTTTGAGGATTTTCCCGGCAATTATTCGAATTTTTTTTACCTTTTAAACCTTCCCTAGACCTCCACGAATAATTCAAGACCAAGCTAAGATAAATCCGGTCAGCCGTTCTCGAGTTTTAGCGAGACTAACGAACAGCAATTCATTTTTAAATATATATAGATATTTTTTGTTTGTTATACAAGCACGCAGGATCTTGAATACATTTTAAATGCCACTTAGGAATTGCAAAGCATTTCTATATATTGCCAATAATATGCTTTGCTGAATTAAAGAAATATGTAAAAGGATTTGGAAGTTTGCAATTTTAAAAGATCATTTGAATTTATGTCAGGCTCGTGTTAGTATCTGCAGTAGTTCAAAATACTTGACTACATAAGCATTTTCAGTTAACCTTTGCTGACCTCTGATATATTCGTTCTTCTTTTCCAATGCAGTCTGCAGCTAATACGTGCCGAATAAATAAAAAAAAAACAAAAACAAAAACAGGCTATATAAAAATGGTCATTAGGTTTTCTCTTTCGTCTCATGATGACCAATTTGCAATTCTGTGCTCCCAATTCTCTAAAAGAGATACAGGCTGAGGGAGAGAAAAGTAAAAAGAATTGCAAATCATAGGGAAATAAATTTTTTAGCTTGACTAGTAAACTGTAGTCAAAGCAATGAGAACTCTATACTTTTAACAAAATTAAGAAACTTTCATAGGGCATAACCACATGTTAAAATCTTGTCTATGGCCATAGCTTGCGGTCATTTTTCAATTTATCTCTCTCAACAACGCCCTAAAAGTATGCAAATGTGTTCATTAACACATTTCCTCATCTAACATGCCATTAGTCAAAAAAAAAAAAAAACAAAAAAAAAATTAAGGAGGCAAAAAAAAAAAAGGAAAACCTACGCAGAGACGACGACCACAAATACTATAATGAAAAACCCCAACAGGAGATGGCTGGCAGTCGTATTGACGGTGCGGCTGAGAGGGGGGCTAAACTCCATATCTAGGACATGAAAAATACGAACGAAGGGGGCAAGAAGGAAATCAAATAGTTTACCTACCATTAATTACAGCCAGGGGGCAGTTTGTGCACACCCCAAACAACAGCAACGAGGACAACAACCCGTGGTAAAAGGCGAGAGGGGAAAGCTACTAGGTACCCGGTGGGTAGGTTAGGAACTAGGAGTTGGAGTAGGCAAAACTTTTCAGGCAAACAGAGTAGCCCCAATCCTGAACCTAAAAAACAAAAAAAAACTTTGCCCTTGCCTCTTACATAGGTGAGTGAGTAGTAGACTAGTTTGGGTAGGGGTTAATAGGGGATGGGTAATGTGGAAGGGTGGTAAGGCTTATGTGTCAGCCACAAAGTATGCAGCAAATATTTAGATATGCCTATGCCATTGCCGCCCCATCATCATCAGCAGCAGCTTACCTTACGTCTGCAGGGCGTTGCTGCCGCCAAAGAAAGTTGAGGCAGGGACGAGGGACGAGGAGAAACAAGAAGAGTAGGAGACAAATGCAAGGGTTGAGCACTTGAGAACGCTTAATTAACACTTTATTAGCTTTACTCAGGCCAAAGTCTTAACCTGGCTTATGGGTTTAGGCTGTGTTTTTTTTTCTCCCTTTTTTATGTAATACCAACAAAAAGAAAAACCAAGGAAGGTGAAGAGGGATATGTGATTTTTGCGGTGGATATGCTAGCCGCCCAACCACACAAAATTTCTAACAAAAATGTTTAAAATCTGGAAAAACTATTTTCAAATAGAATGTGTGTGTGTGTGTGTGTGTGTGTTTTTCGAGGCGACCGGATGGGCGGCCATATGTAATTGGAGACGATATACCCAAAAGGCATAGTTAAACTCTGATGCGATAGAAATCGTATAATTTAATTAAGCTAATGAAATTTCTAATGCTTCGTTGAGCAGGTAAAAAAGCAAATAACCAAGGGTTTTTTGGGCACAGTATAAACTAAAGCTATAAACTATTTTATCCAAAAATTTAATTACCCTCTGTAAAGTACAGTGAGAAAGGGTGATTGAGTTAATGTGAAATTTCTTGCCTAGTTTACCGCACGAACTTAATTTAGACTTACCAACTTGAGGAATTTCTACCTAGACAGGCCTAAATATCAACTTGCTACCATGGTTGGGCCATACAGTGGGAAACTTGAGAACTTGTGGCACCTAAATGTCACTTTAATCAGCTAACTATATAGCTTGAAAATGAGTTCATTTAATTTGATAATAAACATTAAACCAACACCCTCAACTCCACACAAAAAACAACAAAAAAACAAAAAAAAAACAAAAAACGGCATTGCCAACGACATCGGCATTGTCGTGAATTTGGTAGTCGTTATATCTACTTACGACAAATAAAGATATAGCTAATATGCAAATGATTGTAATAAACGTTAAATTTTATGTTTTAACTTGGACGCAAAAACTTGCCCTGCAGGTAAGTCAACAAAACTGAGAAAATGTTTCTAACCTACATAATTGAATGAAATGTCCAAGGCTCTTATAGAAAAGAATGTCCAACCAAAAGGACTATAAGTGTGAGAGAATATACAATAAAGAAAGTTAGTGAATGAGTGTGGAGGACATAAGACTGACTTATCTTAATTGAATTATCAAAAATTATGCATAAACACGTAGAGAGGGGAACAAGACCAAGAAAAAAATCTTGAGGAAAATCTGTTGCTGCCGCAAAACCTTGAACAGTATGAGAAAGATATATAAAGAGAGAAAGAGAGAGATAGAGGGAACGAAAATATGTGTAGAAAGAAGACATCGGCTGGTCTATGTACATTTTGTGGGGTATTTAGCTTTTTCAAAAGACCCGCCGCAACAACAATAACCCCAAAGCGGATTCTCGATTGCTTTGAGAACTAATGAAGACGCTTGTTCATAATTTATGGTCGTTCAACACGCAACTTTGTGCGTCCCATCAGAGAAATGGTTCGAGGTGATTGTAACTGAAACTGAGACTGAAACAGAGACGTAAACGTAGACGGATACGGAGACTGAGAAAGTGGCCGATGCGAAAGACTAACGCTGACTTGACTTGAAAGTTTCTTTTGAGCCATTACACTAGTCGACAGCAATATTATTTGGATGACACTTTTTAAATGTTCGAATATTTTCTTTTGCTTTCATTTTGACAAAAGATTAAACATATTTTAAGAACTTCAAGTGGTATATACATTTATATATATTTTTAAATGCATAGATATTGTAAAGAAACTATTAAACAAGTCTTCACTTCTTGTGAAACAAATATTATTTTTGCAACAGATGAAAATGAGAAATAAAAGAATTTAAAAAATGTCTTAAAATTAACAAAACATTACAAAGAGAAAAAATGGTAGCCCAATTTTTTTGGGCGAAATTTGTGTAGCTAACATTTTGTAGTCCAGTGTCAACATAGAAGGATAATTAACAATTGTGGACTTATGCCCTGTAGCCATATTATAAAAAGGGGCATATAAAAGTCGCCCAGCATAAATCCAGACAAAACTTTTAGTTATTTGCCTTTTAATAAGCTAAATTGCTCGATCAGTATACGAAAATAATCCATATTTCGATTGATAAAACTTTCAAATGATAGTCCATACAAAAGGGTGAACACTTATTGCAGGGTATGCCAAAGCTAGATGCCCTGATGGCGTTTACTTTAATGCTATTGTTGTCCTTGTTATTGGTTTTTGCATTCTCGATGCCGTTTATGAAATGGCGTGTAAATGGCATATTTAACTCGAAACTTGTTAATTGTATGCTTTGTCGCATTGCCGAAATCATAAATCATTTGCCAAACTTAACGAAATGATTAATGCTTAAGAACCATCACTTAACCAAACAATAAAAAATTGATGAAGATGGCTAAAAACTGCTAACTGCCGCAGTTCGATGGCATGTTGTTTAAAGCAAATTGAAGAGTCAAGTTGGCTTCAAAAATTCATAGCACAAAAATGAATTTATAGTGCAAATTTTTTATTGATTTTACTGGCATATAACTGGCACACACCGCTCTTCCCATCGGCAGTCGCCCTCGGAGCGCCATGCCCCATTTTTTGATTTATGCGCAACTTTCGCTGGGGTGTCCTGGTTATACTTTTTTTTTTCATTTCAATTTTTTGTTGTTTTTTTTTTTTTTTACTAATTTGACCGCAAAATCTATAAAAGGTAACTGGAGGCCTTACCAAACTGAGCCAAAAAAGTTGAAGTGTTTGACCTGAAATATTTGTGATTTCATTTTATGATTTTTTATTCTGTTTACCTTTTTTCTTTTCAGTTGGGTGTTTTTTTTATAGCAAGGAAAAAGCGTTTGAGAAGGGGAAAATTGAAAAATTTGTTGATTCTTTTTGTTGTTTTTTTTTTTTTTTTTTTTTTTTAGACTGGTTAGTTGGCGCTGAGTGCACTTGACGCTTCAAATGAGCGTGCTAAAGTTTGCCATAGTAAAAGTTTTTAATTTTAATGGTGCACGAAATTATTGTGTGAATGAATACCTACTTGATAATGAGGCATGATGGGTGGTTGGTTGGAATGGAAAGGAGGTTATATTATGGCAATGAGTTGCTTGGTTGAATAGTTTTTTGCTGCTTTGGACTGTTTACTTTTTTCAACTGTTTATATTAATTACATCGCTGGGCCGTTGGCAGAGCAACGAGAAGGTTAAAACAATAAAGCAATTATACATATATACAATAGCGAAAAAGTACGAGAACGAACTGAACGCTATATAGAATTTATCATTTAATTTTCAACAGAAGAAGTGTCCAAATGATTCCTTAGATATAATTTTAGTAATTGTTTCTATTAACAAACTTAGGCAATAAGACAGACAGACAGAGAAAGCAAAAAAGAAATGAGTTAAGGAAGAGAAAGGTCCTTAATTTATTTCTAAATAAGCACAAACTCTAATACTGAAACCCAGCGAGTTATATATGAACCTATGAATAGGCAACGAAAGTAAAGTAAATAATGCATTCATTTTATTATTTTTTTTTTTTTTAGAATGATGAGTGGTTGGCTAACAAGAAATTTATACTGCCGACACCTGCAGGTGTAAAAAGATTAATTACAAGGCCATTTAGTCAAGTTTGCCAAACACTTAACTAATTAGATGGCACACACACACACACATACACACAAGACCCGAAAATAATAAATAAGCAGATACGTACAGAGGACAAATGTCAAAGTTGATGGTGTGGAATAAGGGCGAGGTAATTTTATAAAAAAATGCAATTTAATTTACAATTTACTTAACGTTTCAGAGTTTTCAGTGTTGTTGCAAACTGAAATGTAGGTACCGCTTTGATTTAGTTCAGAAGTAGTTAACTCTCATATCCTTGCAACCTGCACGTCCTTCTCATACCCCTCACCACTGCACTCCTGTTTGCCCTCGAAAAGAAAAAAACTTTGGCAATAAAAATTGTGGAATGTGAAAAACTCAGTGAACTCAAGTGCATCTCATCTAAAACAAAAATGTTTGCCTGTCTAGACTGGAAAATTTGTTTCGAAATTCTTTCCTTTTGTTGTTGTTGTTGCTCCTGCTGCTCCTGGATGATGGGTTTATTAAAACAAAACAAAACAACAACAACACCGAGAGCTCCAAATATTGCTTACAAAATTAGTTTTCGCTTCAGGTATTGTTGTTGCAGGCATGAAAAAAAAATAAACGAACGATTACCCTGTAAACCACTAGTTAAACGGGTATACGATGAACCAAGAAATGTAAGTGGTACCACAAATTCAAGAGACCAAATAGTAAATTATTAAATATATTAAAACAAAAAATACCAACTGATCTGCAATTGATAAATAACTAAAGGAATTTATAGAGTAACTGCTGGTTGGTGTAGTAATAAAGCAACACAAATCCTTTCATTTTCCCATTTTATTTCCCCTGCAAAAAGGGCATATTAATTTTGGTCAGAAGTGTGCCACGCATAAAAGAAAAAATCTCCGACCATATATATATATTCTTGATCAGAACAACGATCTGTCCGTCCTTCTGAATCGTCGCAAAACTCCTCCTAGAACGTTAGAGCTACAGAATTTAATATACTGCACAGGTTTTATATCTCGGATTCAGCCGGATCGGATTACTATATCATGTAGTAACTTCGTTATTTTCTATGCTATTGTCATGGTATTTGCTACTTCTGTATACTTATTATTGAATGTACCAAATTTGATTAAGATCGGATGACTATATCATATAGCTCCCATAGAAAAAATCGAAAACCGTGACTTTATAGTTAACTTCGTTACCCTTGATGCGATTGTCATTAAAGTTAATATCTGTCAATTAAATATACCTATTAATGACTATATCCAAAATTATAAAGATCAAATGACTATATTATATAGCTCTCATATATATGCACAGTTTCATCCGCCTCATTGCTCCAGCCTAAGATTGTAGGTCGTTCTTTAGCGAAAATTAGACCTTTAGGACACAAGCTGCCTGTGGATCAGGAAAAAATAACGAAAAAATATCAAAGAAGCTAACTTCGGCTATGCCGAAGTTTATATACCCTTGCAGTATACTTGGCAATAATATTTTTCCTTTTTGAAATTTCTTTCCCTGCAACTCAATTCATCAATTCAATTCAATCAACTCAATTTTCAAGGCTTTCTAATAAAACTTTAAATGTGTTTTTTTTTTGTTTTTGATTTGGCATTCCCCCCTTGCCTATGAATTTCATGAATATGCCTCTTAATTGAACCTTTGAGACAAAGCGAGGTTAAGTTCAAGCCCATTCGTGTAGAACAATTGAGTAACATTGAATGATTTATTGGTCATTCATATTCAAATTGAAATAAATGAACAATATGATCAAAGTTATCATATGGAATTGGAAATTTAATAGTAGATAATGAAAAGAAAAGTTTTACCATTTGCAATGGCCATTCATTAGGAAGAATCATAAAAATGATAAAAAGTATATTAATGCGTATTTCCCCAACTAATCTAGAGTATCAACGTCGTTGTGTTTGTTCTTAGAAGTGCCTACAATAAAGTTATATTCCCATAATTAAAATATCAAAGAAGCTAACTTCGGCTATGCCGAAGTTTATATACCCTTGCAGTATACTTGGCAATAATATTTTTCCTTTTTGAAATTTCTTTCCCTGCAACTCAATTCATCAATACACAAACAAAATATTATTTCTCTTTTTACCACAAGTTTTTCTTCTTCCATCATTTTCTAAGCAAAGCACGGCACGCATACACATACAGTTCATGTAGCGTTGCGTCTGTGTGTGTATGCGTGTGCTCTGTTGATTTGATGATGGCAGTAGTAGGCAGCAAGCAGCGCTGCCGGCAGCGTTTGAACCGATTTATATTGACTGTAACTTGTGTTCTATTTATCGGATCAGATTCAAATTTTGGGATCTGAGATTTTATATCTATTACTATCATATTGGTAAATTTCATGGGGATACTCCAATTTTTGCAAAAATGTTTCTTCTAGAGCTATATGATATAGTGGTCCGATCCCAAAGATTTTCATACTTTATCTCACCCGGGTAAAAAAAAGCTCCCAAAAAAAATTTCATCCCGATAGCTCTTAAGATGGCTGAGTAAAACGCGTACGCACCGACGGACAGACGGACAGACGGACAGACGGACATGGCTATATCGACTTAGCTTCTCATGCTGATCAAGAATATATATACTTTATGGGGTCGGAAACGTCTCCTTCTGTGCGTTACAAACATCTGACCAATTTTATAATACCCTCTGCAAGGGTATAAAAAGTAACAAAGGCTTACAAACTTCGGCGGTTTTTATTTTTAATGCCTGTTTTTCTTCGTACTTAAGCCCACTGGTATAACAGTAAAATAGGCTAGCCAAATGTTGTCTGTAATTTTTGAAAATACGATTAACGTTAAGAGAAAGACGAGCGAGACTATGTGTATAAGAAGTGAGATGAGTAGGGCTAAGATTGACTGTAGCGAGAGAAGTAGAAGGGAATACATTGAGTGATTTTGCTTAATCCTGGCACCCAGTCGAACGGCACGTACCGATATCCCTTAAAGGGGTTATAAATTATTATCGAACGACCCTGTGACTCGGCACAAAGAAAAAAAAAACAAAAAATAACAAGGAAAAAACGAAAAGCTTGAATTGGCCGCATTGCTTTTCCGCAAACCGAACTAATTGACATTTCCACTAAACCATAACCAAAAGTCCTGGGCCAAATTAAGTTTTCTGTTTTCGTGGCTAACATACAAATCCATTAGCACCTCGACACGGAGAGAAAGAGAGAAAAAACTTCAAAGGGCCAAAACACTTTACTGTGACTGGTCACTTTTCTCTTTCTGGTTGTTTCTACTTGGTTTTTTTTTTACTGATGGTTTTTCCGAATTTTTCATTTTTTTTGTTGGTGTTTTTTTTTTTTCTTGTCTGACAGGCAAAGTTTCCTTTTGGCTAAGAAATAATCACCGCGTTAAAAGCAATGACCTGACCCTCTGCTGGCAACCATTAATGTATCGCACTATTGCTGCAGCAATGCTTCTAGTTTCTCTCATTCTCTCAGTCTCCCTCTCCGTCTCTATCTCTTTCTCTCCCTCTTACTCTCTATTTTTCTTAGCGTCTTGAACTTTTTGCCTTGCGGTGCTTTGCGGTATTTTCGTGTACGTGCTTTTCATACCAAAAAAAAAAAAAAACGAAAATAAAAAGTTCGAAATGCAAGGCCCGTGCAAAATTTACCTCAAATGTTGCTTGTTGGATGGACGATGTAGTGGAAAGAAGAACGGCGAACCAACGCAAGGATAGAGCCAGAGACAAAGACAGGGGACGACGGGCAGCAGTCGACACAGAGGACGAAGGACAGGCAGAGGTAGCACGCACTTCATGGCGCTTGGTTTTTATTTTAACATCATTAAGTATTTCTAAATGAGCGCTGCTTTGAAATTAAAATTAGATTTTTTTTTTTTTTTTTTGTTGCTCTTGAATTTAATTTGAAATTCTGCCGCGAGAGAGAGCGAGAGCGAGAAGGAAAAGATAATATGGAAGGTGAGGTGTCTGCGGGGATGGAGACATTGCTCCGGCAAACCGCAGCATTTAAAACTGTGGTGCGGCATAATTAAGTGAATTATGCATGTGCATATATGGGACTAAAGACTTGACTTGGCGCGACTTGACTTTTCCACCACACCACTAGCAAGACGAGAGAAAAACAAAAATGAAAACTTTTGCACTAGTCACCTAAAAATGTAACGTAATTTATTTCAAGTGACTGAACAGAGAGTATAAGAGAGAAGGGAGAACGAAACGGAAGATGGGCGGCAGAGAAAAAGAGAATGGCAAAGAGAAAGACACATGTTAGACAGCGACTCTTGACCAGCATTTCATGCTGTGGCATTTTAATTTCATGGCATACTTTTCAGGCATCAACAAAATTTCGTATGCAATGCATGAATTTCGTTACGTTTATAGAGCGAAAGAGAAAGACACACAAAGGCAAACAGATGTGTAAGAGTAACAGAGACAGAGCATTCGAAATAATTGTGGCTAGAGCGAAATCTTTTGTAGAACAAAAACAAAAAAAAAACAAAACAAAAAACCAAAGCGAAAGCAGCAGAAATAGAAAACAACAAAGTAGAAAGAAAGAAAAATAGAAAAAACCAGTGCGTCTGACATTTCCTTTGATTTGTGTTGCCTACTTTTTTGGGCTGATTCTCTGTGAAGGGTCTTCATTTCATTTTAAGTATGTATAAATGTACACACAATCAACGCAAAATTTTACTAATATAACTAAATAAATAATATTATTGCAGATTCCTTAGCCAAGACAAACTTAAGATATGTAACTAAAGATTTGTTTTTCGTGTTAAAATACAGAATCAAATGCTTGATTATTTATAAGATGAAGTTTCTTTATCCACCTATAGATAGATTTGTTCCTTATAACAGCTATAAATAAATAATATTAAAAGAAATATGCCTTAAAATGCGACAAGCAAAAACAAGGCAAAAAGTGAAATTGGCTTATCCCTCAATTGATAATCTTTCTCGCCTATTGGCATATTTTCAGGGCACTCAGACGCCTTTCGATTACACAATATACATAAATATTTAATTAAAAATTAACGCTATTTCCATTTTGTATTATTCACAATTTTCACAATCCATTTCGCTGAGCATAAATAGACATAAAAAAAAAAATAAAAAAAATAACAGACGACGCAAAGCGGTGCGGACCATCAATAATGCACAGGCAAAAATATTCCAATAAAAATTAAATTCAATGAGAGACAGAGAGAAAGTACAAAAAAATAAAACTCACTTACATATGTACATAAAAATATACATACATACATATATACATAATATCTATATATGTATTTGTATACCCATTTGAATTCAAATAGCGAAAGGCCAACTAAAGTTGGCGCTCAGCTGGAAAATTTTCAATTAATTAATAACAAAAGCGGAAATTGATAATATTAGAGATGAGTTGAATAATGAATGAATGAGAAAAGAGTGCACAAAGTGACCTATGAAATTGAACGAGTAAAAATTTCAAACTGATTGAATGCAATAATTTTTAATGACAGCAACTAGCATTGAGTAGAATTTTCATAGTACTTTATTTCAAATATGGTTTATTCAGTATATTAAAAAAGATTATCTTTTATAGGCAGTACCAAAAGGGTAAAAGTTGATCAAGATTGATTCGCGGATTTAGAGCTATTAAATGGAGAAACTTTGCCCCTTAAAGTATGCAAATTTTTAAACTGTAATATACGACATTTGAAAAATTTTGTTTATGTTTCAAAAAGCAAATCCTAGAACTGCATATCACAGCCCTAGCTCCGCCACTGTCAAGATTCCCCAAGTTTTATCATGAGGAAAGTTAACTGAAGTATACCAGAATTGCAATGGCTATACACCAATGCTAAAACTAATTGAGAGTTATAAATGCAGCGAATATAGATTGGCTAAGCTTGTGATCCAAAGATCATTAGAGTAGAGTGAAGTTACGATTTGGGTTTTTTTCGGAACAAAAAATTCCATTTAGTTTAGCTACGATTACTCGTAATCAACTGTTACTTTGGCTCTTACTTATCTCTGTGTTTAGTCCTGCTGGCTAAGTATTTTTGTTTAATATACTGAAGAGTCGAACTAAAGAGTCGTTTAAACTAAATGATTGTTTATTGGAATCAAACTGACCCAAATAATTTGTATACTACAAGTTATATTATATGCAAGAAGTTAATACAAATGTCACGATATAGATACATAGATACTTACTTAGATGCAGAGAATATCCAAGAACATATTATTAAAAACTCTATTACCATATTTTTTTTTACTTATTTAAATCAGAGCGAAAAAACATTTGCTTGCTGCTTCTCTTGCCTATCCAATGCTAATGAAGAGTAACGACAATCACTTAATCATATAATAATAAATGAAAATGAATTGATGACTTAATTTTATTACTAGTTAATATATGTATTTCTTTGTTTTCTTTTTCTCGGTGTAGTCCATATCGCTATGTGTTGGACTGAATGACTTTATTAACCTCAACAAAAAAACAAAGAAAACCAAAAGCAGAAGTAAACACAAAAAAAAAAGGAGAATAAGGAAAAAAGGTGAAACTCAATGAAGTTATTCAGCAGTTTAAGGGCCATCTAACATTGCCACCTCTCTTTGCCTCTTCTGCTTCTATCGGCTGCCAGCCTTTTACGGCAGGCCCACAATCGATAGCAATAAATAATAATCAGACACTTTTTGGGTGGTCCGGCCGCAAAAGTAACGAGGAATCCTTTTTCCTTCTGTTTTAAACGCTGACCCAAAGCTGACTTCTTTTTTCCTACGTTTTTTTTTTCTCCGTGAATTACGTCGTTTAGCTTTGACCTTTGACGGGTTGGCTGCATACACAAACCTACCACATTTATATATATATATATATGTATAAATGTATATATAGCGATATATATATATATATATTCAACCCTAGTCAACCCACTCTTTGTGGTATTTTGGTTGCTTTGCGTGTGTGCGTGATGTGTTTATTAATTCATCCATCCATCCATCCATCCAGCCATCCAGCCATCCATTCATTCATTTACTCATTGTTGCTCCCATTGTAATGGTCGACATTCAATTACGTTTTTAGTCCAAAGCATTTATGAAAATTAAAAAGGAGCCCAAAAAGTAAAACACACCACATAGAAACAAAAAAAGAAACCACCTACACCTAAACCTACACACACACACACACACACAGTCAGGCAGACAGAGGAGAAGTATATATAAAAAAGACAGTACAAAATGAGTGACAATTTATATAATTAACAGGGAGGGAGCAAAAACCAGAGAAAGTGGGAGGAAGACCAAGCGATAGAGGGGAAGGCGTTTCAAATTGTGGGCGTTTGCGCTATAACCGAAATTTTTTCGGGGGTACAGCCTTTAATTAGTGTTACCAATTTGTAGAAAATTTGAGGCCAATTGCCCAAATATCCCTTTTAAATAAAAAAAGAATTGTTACAACCTAAAGGATTATGCAATTGTTACATGTTTGCTTTCCTTTTTTTTTTTTTTTTTACTTATGATTAAACAAAATGTTCGTGGCGAAGTTAACAAAGCAGAGCAGGTAACTCCTTCCCCCTTCTCTCTCTTTCTCTCTCCTCTTACTCTCGTTTAGTCGTTTTCTCTGTCTCGATGGCACTGGTTGTGAGTTGATTAAATTTATTGCCCGGCCACCTGGTGGAGTAGAGTGTCCTGGCTGCCATTTACAAGGCGCAACACCGAAAAGTATGCAACATTTGCCCAACTCCGCGATAGCTGCATAGTTCCAGGGGCTGTTGCACTTTGGGCATCTGATAAGGCTCTGGCCTAATGGGCTACTGGGTGTTGTTGTCGTTGTTGCTATTGCTATTGTTCGGCGTTAGTGTGTGTAAATGTTTGCATTTTCCAACTCTACGGTTCCCTTGTCTCTCTCTCTCTCTTTCTCTTTCACTAGTCAGGCTGGCAGGCACTGTTCCTTTGAGTACATACAACTCTGTGCGTGCCAGTGAACGGAAGTTATTTCAGACGTTTTTATGCCTTTGTTTCGGGCTCAGCTTTTGTTTCTAACCCTTTTGCTGGTCACTTTGGTGTTGCTGCTAGTTGCTGCTATGCGTGAACGCCAGCAACTAACGGGATTTCATGTGCCGTTCATTTTATTCAGCTGATAATCGTTTCGACTTTTACACAGACACATTCGGTATTCGCCCAAAAACTCGTGACTCTCCCCACCACTTTCGGTTGTTCGCTGTGCCGCTCAAAGTGTGGCTAAAAACAGCGGAAACGGAAGTGAAAGCGCAGTTTTTGTATGTTGTTTTTAACCGAAAGGCTACAACAGAGGACAGCAATGAAATTATGCACATACATAAAGTCGTATTTGTGCATGTATTAAAAAAGAGCTAACTATTTTCTTGCATTTAAATTGAAGTAAGCTTTTCAGTTTTAAAGCGAATGTCAACAAACGTTAGTTGGCAATTTCTGCTGTTTTATCTATCTGATTCTCTTATTGTTGATGCGATATGTTGTCTTTATGTTTTATTAAAATTCTTTTCAAGTTCGAAATTCCTTTTTCTTTTATGAATTTTTTTTCCCAGTCAGCTCGAAATTGATTTCTGTTGTAGTCTTAAA
This sequence comes from Drosophila insularis, assembly GCA_018903935.1. NCBI lineage: Eukaryota > Metazoa > Arthropoda > Insecta > Diptera > Drosophilidae > Drosophila > Drosophila insularis. The sequence continues at coordinate 6,067,304 of JAEIFP010000517.1, forward strand.
AAACTTTCTATCCAATGCAAAAGGTCAAAAACAAAAAAAAAATGTTTATCAATCGGCACAATATTCGCTCCCCTCCATTTGGCATTCCATTACTTTGCTTGCCTTCCTTTTTTTTTATTTTTGGTTATATTTATGATCCTAATTTAATTAATACGGCCATGTAATTGCTGCATAACTTTGATATGGAAGGCAAGTGGTTGTTGAAGGAAGGGAGGCAGAGAGTCCGTTTCTTGGCTCAATTTAATTGCAGTAGGTCACACACAAACGGGGACATGCGTAGGTTGTAGCGGCAAATGTCCTTTTATTATTTTTTATTTATTTTTTTTTTTTTTTTTTGGTTGTTGGTAGCACTTTCACACGCCGGAAACCGTGAAAAGGCTCAACAACTAGTTGACATGATGAAGCGAGAATGTAACAACAGTGTCAAGCCAAAGAAAAGAAAAAAACAACAAACGAAGGAAAATCACAAAAAAGAAATGGCCAAAAAGGGACACAATTTGCGTGTCTCCTTCCCTTCCGTTTCTATTGCTGTCTCTGTCTCTGTCACTCTGGCTGATTTCTTTCACTTGTCCGCTTGTCAATGAAAATGCTATGCGCAAGGGGCAAGAAAATGTAATCAAAAAATTTGTAATACCAACAAAGTTTTGCTCTCTTTCTCTCTCTGTCTTGTTTTCTCTTTCTGTTTGGGTAGGTCTGTCTCTGCCAAAATCGCATTGAGGAAGCAATAAAAATGTCGCTTAATTGCCAAAAGTTTTGCTTAGATTTTCATTATTTTATTGCATACTTTTTGGGTTTTTTTTTTTTTTTTTTTTTTTTTGTTTTTGTGTTTTGGGCGTGTTAAGGGTTTTGTTCGACTTTTTTCCATCTTTTCTCATCTCGGTTTGAGTTTTTATTTTTATTTTGCCTTTTCCTCTGTCCTAGCTTGCTGCTGATAAAATAAAAATGGCTCTACTAGGAAATCCTTATTGCTGAGTGCACAGTTCTAGGAATTATTATGTCAAAAATAGAATCAGTTAATACATATTAAAAAAAACCTTTCAATCGTCCCAATTAATAAACAAAAACGATGCAAACGCACAGCAACTTTAATCTAATTTAAACGTTCCTAAGCAAGCATAATAAAAAATAAATTTCATGAACACTTTTTACTTTAATTTTAAAGAGGCAGCCGCTGGTCATACCAGTTAAAATGTTAGCAAGCAGAAGTTTTTGTTCTGTTTTCATGATGTTAACCCAATTTTTGGCTGTCTTTCTTGTTACTTTGTATGCTTTACCTGCATATGAGAAAAATGTAAAAAAATGCGCTTTTAATTAAATTTCGTTGGCAGTGCAAACTTTAACACAAAAAAGAATTATGTATTAACAAAAAAAAAAAAAAAACTAAACAGAAAAACAGGATAAAAGTGTCAAGCACACATTTGAGTAGAGTAATTTCTGTGTGTTTACTCAAGGGCTATACCGAAAAAAGCAACATGAACAAGAGCTATATAGAACATTTTAGCCTTTACATATATATACATATATATTATATACATATATATATATATACATATATATATATATACATATATATGTAACGTCATAAACATATAAAAATATATATAGATATAGCAGGCGGGTCTAGGTATGTAAATTAAGGAAAATTTACTCACTAAAGTATGCAATAAGAAGTCCAATAAAAATGTTAATAGACAATTTCTAAGTTACAAGTTATCTGAAATTTCGAGTGGAAAATTTCCCTTATATTATATACCTATGTCCTATGTACGCGCGTATGGATATAGACTGTTGTTTTATTTATTTTATTTTTAAGCCAACTGCTAAGTAAGTTAGCCATTTTCTATTGGCCCAAAAATATGACATGGAAATTATGGACAAAATCGTGAAATTAATTCAGGTTTTTTAACTGGTTCAACGAAAACGAAATTCATTTAAATAAATGTGCATATTACCAACACATTGACACCCATACCTCTCTTTTTCCCCTGCTCACATAGCCTGTGTTCCACCAATTTCATCTGCATTTCACTTTGCCATTTTCACAGCATATTTCCATATACACATTCAGCTCTTTATTTATTTATGTATATATATACATATAGATATATATATATATATACACACATACATATATGTATAAGCGTTTCTGAATTTTTTTTTTCTTTCTTGTTGTTGTTTTCCGTTTTATTTCTGAACTTTCTCTGGGACAAACAATATCCATTTAAATGCCACGTATGCATTTAATAGCCATACAGTTATTTAAACTGACCGAAAGAGGAAAAGCGCCTGGTTGCTCGACAAAATGCTGCAGTTGGTTTTAATTTTCACACAGACACATACAAACACACGCACACGCACACACAAACAAAAACCAAACCAAACCAAAAACAAAAGAGAAACAACAACAAAAAATTGTACTCAAATAGAGTAGCAGCAGGTGTAGAAATCCCAACAACAACAAAGAATATATTTAAAGAAACTAAAGGGAACAAAAATAATGAAAAAAGCAAATAGAAATGCAACATGAAATGGATATAAATTATGAAAAGAATGGCGAAAATTTATTAACCGAATTATGCTGAATAATTTTAAAATGATTTTCATTGCTCAAAAAAAAAACCGGACAAAAATTGGTAAACACAAATTTACGGCATTTTGAGCAATAAAAAACCCTTAATGCAACCTATATGAGATGAAATGTTGCAATTTACGAGTATGAGTTTTTCCCCACACATGACAGTGTGCAAAACTCAAAACCGAACAGTCAGCACAGAGAGAAAAAATCGAAATATAACCCGTAAGGTGCAGTTGGTAAAAAATGTAGCATACTTTTTTGGGCAATGCCTTAAAAGACTTTGGAAATGGCTTTAAGGATCTTCGTATTAGCAATCAATACCAATACTAAATGGGCTTTCATATATGAAATTATAATGAACTATACTTTTCTTTACTAAAATTTCGTTGGCTTCTATATTAAATTGAAAGATAAACCCTTACATTTGGCTTGATATATGTATGTATGTATGTGTATGCTTGAATATTCTCTCAGTGTAGGGATTGCGAATTGAATTGGGTGCTGTGTGTGGTTAACCATTTCAAACTAATCCAGAAGAATCTCGTTGCACATGCAAAAGTTTGCAAGAAAATGACATGAGCAGCAATTCCAATGCCTTCTTCATTGCCAGCACCTCGAACCTCAGAGCCTGTATGCTCCGCTTCGTATGCCATGTGTCCCCGTAACCGGTTACCCGCACCTAGAGGCTCCAACTATGAGCTGATTTAATGGTGCATTTATAGCCAATCTATTCGCAGAGCTTTGTGTGCGTTACTGTGCCTGTGTGAGTGTGAGTGTGTGTGGGTTTGTGTTAGTGACGTTGATACATTTGGCAAGTGGAGGTTAGGGATTGCGAGTAACGGAATGGAAAGGTGTTGGAATTGCTACTGCTGCTTCTTCTTCTTCTACGTGTGCTTCTTCATCGTCAGCACGTGTGCTGAGTGCCATTGAAACTAATTGAAAATGCGTCACACACATCCAGCTATAACACATCCATACACACTCACACATACAAATGAATGTACACCTATATACCTAAGTAAGAATAAGGCAAAAGCTCTTCATGAAAATCTTGCCAGACAAAGTTTTTCCACGTCTTTTAAAATGGAAATTATTAATAATATATTATGCAGCAGCTGTTCATGATGCATATGTGTGTATGTGTGTGTGTGGGGTGTATGTATAGGGGTGTGTGCTAGTTGCTGAATACACCACTCGAGGTGTAAGGTGTATGCCAAAGTTTTTTGCTTTTCGTTAGTTTTATTCTATTTCTCTTTTCCTATACCCCTACCCCCCCCCACACCATTTTTTTGTTGTTTTTTTTTCTTTGCTTGTATATATATTTTTATTTCTACACCTTTATTTATATGCATGATTTATAACGAAATGACATTGATTGATTTGGAATTGATGGTGTGGAAAAGTGGATAGAATGGTTGCTCTAAGAGCCCCTTAAAGTATGCTAAACTATGCAACTAAACGCAATTAATATTTCAACATTTTGTTTCGTTTCATTCGTTTGTTCGTTTGTTTGTTGTTCACATTTGCGGGAAAAGCATTGTAAATTATGCAAAACAAAATCAAGCATATTTAGTTAAATACACAAAATTAAATATTCAAAAATTATGAAGAAGACTAATTGCAAATTACACGCCACATATATACATATATATTTATATACAAATAGATAAACATTATTTCAACAAATACAAATGCATGTATACATAGATAGATAGTGATTGAAAATCTTTTCTACAATTAGCAACTTGGAAAATGCTAAAAAGGAAGAAGAAACTGAAACTGTTTACCCTTGGCCTTCGATTACTTACCATATTAACTATCCCTCTAGTTTCCGTACCTCGAAATATCATAAATTACCCACGGATAACCCTGCCTTAAGCCATGTTTTTTTTTTATCATATATTAATGAATTTTCCTTTTTCATTTGTCTGGCAATATTTTGCGCAGAATCTGTCCACACATGGGCACATCATCTGTCACATATGACAATCCTTTATTTTTTATATGTGTGAATGTTTTTCATTTATTTTTTTATTGTTGTTACTCTTAATTTATTTAGTATGCAAAAAGTCAATTGTTTTTTTTTCCGCCCGAAATATTTTTCCTTTTTCATTTGTCTGGCAATATTTTGCGCAGAATCTGTCCACACATGGGCACATCATCTGTCACATATGACAATCCTTTATTTTTTATATGTGTGAATGTTTTTCATTTATTTTTTTATTGTTGTTACTCTTAATTTATTTAGTATGCAAAAAGTCAATTGTTTTTTTTTCCGCCCGAAATATTTTTTCTCAGTATAAATTATTATTGCCTACAAACAACTCTCCGGCTTTCCCTCGCTTACAGTCTCGGGTGTTGCTCGTTGGCTGGGACTCTGGCTCAGTTGACTTTTTTCCCCTCCTGTTTGCTCGAATTGCATTTTTCATTTTATTTATTTATTTATTTGTTAAATAAAATCAATGAAAACTGATTGATTGAGAGAGGAGCGGGATCAGCAATGAGCAGGACAGCAGCGGTCTCTGGGTCAATTTTACAAACAATTAAGCCGAGAGTATACTTTAAAAGGCCTTCTCTACTACCACTACTGCTACTATTTGAGCTACCATCACCATTACCTTCATATCGATGTTGGCAAAACGGCAACTGGCAAGGGGTTTTGGATAAATAAAGCTGCCGTTGAAGTCAGGACACGTGCCAGGGCTTGGAATACTTAAACTTACTGCTGCCCCCTCCCAACCCCTCACTGCTGGGTTCTCATTTCTTTGCCTGAACTATGGCAAGTGGTAGCTGGCGCCTTGCTGCTGTCAGGGGGGTATCCTTGCAAAAACAGACATCGCTGTGCATTGGTTAAACAAACTTTGAAAGCTGCAAGACAGGCGTTAAAGCACGTCCTGGACAGCATCATCGGTTCATTCACTTCACATTTACTACCGACCGCCTCATACCATAATTTCGACTTTGTTATTATGGTTCATTCGTCCTCCTTCCTGGCAGCGATGCAGGTTATGTCAAAAATTTACCAAAGACTTTGATATAATTTGGCGTGTGCCGCATAGTCTTAGTCTCTATTTCTCTTTTACTCACACTCTCTCTCTGTCTCTGTCTCTGTCTCTGTCTCTGTCCTTATGTAATGAACTCATCGTCCACTGACTTTTGCTCTTGCTGACTAGATGGCAAAGCAAGCCAAATAGAAGGTGCTTCCGGGCTTAGTAACGCTAATTAGAAATACGTGCTAAAAATGCGCATGAGATTGTTGCATATTGTCTTCTTTCCCATCCTAATGCGACTTATCCCTTGGCTGTTGGAACTTCTAATGCAATTGCCATTATTAGAACATTTCGAATGATTCATCTATTCACTATACATTTTGTGAAATCCAGTTTTGTTTAAGATATATAGTAACTTATCATTTGCCTTATTTGATTTCAATTTGTAAAAGTTAGGTTTAAAGAAATGATAATAGTCTTATTCTTTGGCAAATAATAATGAAGTTTTTCTTCTAAAATTTTAAACAACACATAACATTTTCTAGATTTTTTCTTATTGTTAGTTTAATTTCTGCCTCTTTAGGTTGAAATTAATTCGCTGCAATTCAGTTACTTTCCATTACTTTAAGATTTTGAATTACCTACTGCTAATCAGTTTCCATTTCATGATTGAGGTTATACCTCAGCAATCACAGGAAGTCTATTGCCATAAAACATATATGTACCTAATTTTTCAACAGATATATACGTTGAGAGAGAGTATATAAAGTAGCTCACAGAAATCGCAAAGTCAACCTCAATTCAATGAGGTTACTGATTTTAGCTGCGGCTGTCCTGGATTAATCTGCGGCATTCGAATTTTCTGAATGAAGGCAAACAAAAGACGGTTTTTTTTTTTTTTTTTTTGAGGCTTGTCTCAAGACATAAATCGATATTTTCAAGTGCGCCCACAATTTTGTCGACGACAACGGCGACGACGACTTTGGTTTGGTTAGATGACTATCAAAAACCACTTTGCCCAGAAATAGCATAATATTTGCACACGGCAAACACGCACACACACACACACATACACATAGAGAGAGAGAAAAAGAGAGAAGGAGGTTGAGAATGAAAGACAAACTCACTCATACACACTCACGCGGCTAAATGCTTGGCTCCTTCACTCACTTACCTTCCATTTTTCTTCTTCATTTTATTTTTTAAAGAAGAGGCGACATTTTCCTTTCTTTCTTTTTCATATTTGGGGAAATTCCGACAAAACGTTGAAAAAGGCAACGCGAACGTCAAGTGGAAATTTCTGCTCGCACATAAAGCAAATATTTTTATGATATTTTATCATCTCAGAGTTGAGTTTTTCATTTTTTTTTTTTTTGAGAGAGCCTTTTGAAATTCAGTTGGCGCGCCACGCGTTGATACCAAGCCCGCCTCACCCACCTGTCTACCCATTACCCTTACCTGGCCATGCTGGAAAGGTGTGGGAAATGGATTTTCGGATTTTGGCCCATCCAAACAACAATAATAACAACAACAACAAAAACGTCAAGCAAAAATAAGGGAATAGTGAAGGCGAGGATAAAAACATACAAATTCTAAAATTCTATTTATTTAAGTATTCTCACATCTCCAGACACTACCCACGCCTTATTTACTACATCCATATCTAGCTATATACATACAAACATAACAAGATATATTAGGTAATATCATTGTCTGGCATTTATTTCAATATGCTAGCTATGCTTTAAGCGAATCAATAACATTAAATGTGAAGTAGACTTCAATGACTGCAATACAATTATTATATGGAAACACACAAACCAGCTAAAAAGGGACAATCATACAATTGGATATTTGTTTTTTGTTTTCATTTGGCAACATGTGCCTAGATTCAGGATAAAACATCTAAATGCCACTTAAAAAAAGTTTTGGTTAAAATGCATTTGGTAAAACCAATCGTATTGTATAGAAACATAATAATTACACAGGTGATTGATTTTTGGTGACGCCTATTTGAGAGGTGTTCCAAACTAATTTGGATACGCTGATTCTGCATACTCGGTTTTTGCCCATGACGTTCAGATTTTGTGAAATCAAGGGATCTGGGGTTGGAAAATAGGCACCCTAAAATATACTAAAGAAAGTTATAAAAAAAAAGTTTACTTTTTTAATAAATTTTATTCTGTTTAAAAAAATTGCAAACAAGTATTGTTAGATGCATAATTCTTAGAATTCTTCGAATCCCTATGGCATACTTTTTATACCATACACCCATAGGGTGAAATGGTATATTAAAGTCGCTAAAATGTATGTAACAGGCAGAAGGAAGCTTTTCCGACCCCATAAAGTATATATATTCTTGATCAGCATCAACAGCCGAGACGATCTAGCCATGTCCGTCTGTCCGTCCGTCCGTCCGTCCGTCCGTCCGTCCGTCCGTCTGTATGAACACCTAGATCTCGGAGACTATAAGAGCTAGAGCCACCAAATTTGGTATGTAGACTCGTGTCATATGTACGCTTATCGAGTTTGTTTCAAATGTTTGCCACGCCCCCTACCGCCCCCGCAAATGATATAAAACCGATTTTCTTAAACACCATAGCAACTAGAGACACAAAATTTGGTATGTATATTTGCTTAGTAAACGCGCACATTTTGTATTTATAAAAATTTTGCCACGCCCCCTACCGCCCCCGCAAATTAAATAACACCGATTTTCTCAAACACTATAGCAACTAGAGACACAAAATTTGGTACGTATATTTGCTTAGTAATTGCGCACATTTTTTATGTGTAAAGATTTTGCCATGCCCCTTTCCGCCCCCGTAATTTGAAAATACTTGATTATCTCCCGTAATTTTCTACCTTGTGCAATCAAATTTAGCACACTTAAATTTGATACTAATATCAAGCAAAATACCAAATTTGATCAAAATCGGAATAAAAATAGTCAAGTTATGCATATAAACGTTTTTCCATATGGCCGGAAGTGGCCGTTGGCTGGTGGGGGTGCTAGGGTGCTCGAATGCTTGAGTGAGCGAAATACTAAGATATGCTTCTAAAAAGCATGCAAACAGGTTTTTTTTTTTTTAAATACGAAAATGCATTGGTTATTATAAATTTAAAATATTTGTTTTACTGGTGTATGGTATATCCAAGTCGGCGAGACGACTTACTTACTTCATTGGTTTAAATTTTACTCATTTTAGATCCAAATCCAAAGAAATCAATATCAATACCTAAAATATTTATAAGTTAAAATAAAAATGTTTTTTTAACAATATTATATTTATATTATACAATAATATATTGCAAATGAGGTAATTTTGAGAATTTTAAACAATTTTTTTTTTTCGAAAACCTGAATTGATGGACAAATTGAGCCTAAAACACTTTTTCATGACCTCGAAAATGTCGACCTGTGTTATTAATGGACTCAAGATATAAAAGAAAAGAAAAAATACACCTGTTTGGGTTTAATTTTTAGCAATTTCTGGCAACATCAATGTCGCTACAGTAAGTATGATTTGTCCACTTTTGTTTCCAATTGCATCATACTATCGAAACTCGTGAATTCTCTATTTTAAAAGTGAAAATTTAACAGCCAAAAAAATTTCCTAAGCCTGGATATTTTTCTAAAAAAAACGATACCGACGGTAGGAAGAGTTTTAATGCGAAAGTCAATTACTACAAAGAAATTTGTTTGAACTTAAAAAAAAGCTGTTCAACAAACGTTGGTCCAATTTTATGTATGACCACTGACCACTTAAGGCTCATCAGAAAACGAATCGTTTTAATTTTATTTTTCAAAAAATACTTGAATACTTAATTTATGTTGTTTTATGGTAATTCGTTTATGTTGTCTTATTTTTATGAATGGAATACAATTAGTTTGTTCTTTAAATATTTATTTCAAAACCAGTATTTTTGTAGTCCTGGAACCTATCATCGATCTTTTGGGAGACAAAATAAATTTTGACAACAGAAAATGCAGTAGAAGTAAGAGTAGTCCTTAGGAGATCGAAAAACTCTTTCGAAATAACATAGCAATTGAAAAACCTTGTAATATGTATATGTAATACCTTTTGGATCAGTATTCAATGTGCATCATTTGCCACACTTAATTTAACTTACTCTTATCTTAATGCATAACAAATCCTTTGAATGGCTCAACTATGGGAACCCTAGCACAGGGAAATCAACACAAAATAAAGATGGGGAAAAAAGAGAATTCCATGCCTTATCCTGCATCTAATTACCGCTAAGAGCTCTGTGCCATCATCATACGCCATCAGACAGCTGTCAACTATGTGGAGAGAAGTAAAAAAAAAAAAAAAACAACAACAAAAACAACAACATCAACACCAAGCTGGAAGGGATGACTGAAAAAAGCTATAACAAGCACATGCATGCATTAGTCGCTCACGAGGACGCTTCTACTACGACCAGACTATTTCTCACATTTCTCACTCCTTTGCATTCGCTACTACTGGGGAAAAGTGGAAAACTTCTAGCTATGGTTTGCATTATAACAAAGTAGCCTCGCGTTAAGTCGACGACGCAGGGAAAACAATTTTTAATGCCTAATGAAAAACAATGCAGCAGCTCAGGGATGTGTAAAAAGTTGCGCTAAAAACAACTAAGGGGAACCAAAGCACAAACAGACAAACAAACACAAATAGAAACAAACACACAAACAAAAAATGGGGCAAAAAACTACAAAAACAACTACTACATAGATAAATACTAAAAGAGACTGCAGCCAAGATGTGAGGGGGAGTGAGAGAGAGAGAGAGAGAGAGAGAGTGGCATATCTATTTGTTTGGCTGTTTAGCAACAAAGTTTCCGGCTTTTTTTGTTGTTTTTTTTTTTATTTTTTGTGGCATTCCTGTGGTTCCATTTAGTAGTCGGTTGGCTGCTGCCTGATGCAAAAAGCGACAAAAGAAGCTGTCAGTTGTTTGTTTCAGACCAGGCGAGAGAAAAATAAAAAACAACTAAAAAAAAAGAGGTATAACAAAAAAAAAATTAAAGATAGAAATATGGAACACTAAATACATACATATATGTGGTAAAGGCAAAAAATATATATGTATATATTGCAGTAAACTGGTCAAACAGGCAAACAAAAACTTAAAAGACTCAGCAACAAAGACAACTAAAAATTGCAAACAAAAGCAAAATCTGAGTACAAATGTAATGACTTTCCTTTAAAATTACTTGAAAATAACCAATACTCATTTCTTTTAAACTATAATTACTATTTCTATTAGTCTTTTTGCGATATTTGACCAGTTTAGTTCATAACTTGGCAATTTAATTAACAAAAGAAACTGTTGACATAAAAGTGAACAAAATCATCAATGCAATAGTAAGTACAAAGAACTGACAACATTTTTTAATCAGACAAGATCAAAAATTGCAAAATTAAGCCATTAAAAGTGATGTATACAAATCCATTATAAATTTTGAGCTGTTCATGTCAAATTAAGTGAAAAAGGCGGATACAACAAGACAATAACAAAAGCAACAAATGCGCGACATTGAACAATTAACGAACAACAAGAGCATAAGCATTAATACCATGACACAAATTCCTAATCAATCTTCACGACTTATTCATGCATATAAACCTAAATGGCGGCAACACACAAGCAGAGAGATGCACACACACACACACACACACACACATAGCAATCCACCACAATATGCCTGCCTGCATGCCTCTATGTACATATGTATGTGTGTGTCTGCATGTGTGTGTTTGAGTTTTGCAATTACAACTTAAGCACACAATCATTATCATAATCCTTAATCGATATTATGGCTTACGACCGGAAGAAAGGCAAAGAGCAGACAAACATCTGCATATAAGTATAAATATCTTCTCAGTCAGTGTGCGTGCCTCTGTGTCGATGTGTGCGTGCGTGCGTGCGTATGTGTGTGTATATGTGCTTTGCTTTTAACCCACTTCCGCCGTCTGGCTACATTCTTGTCTGGCCATTCTGGTTGTGTCCTGCTTTTGCTTCCTTCTTGTGTTTTTCCCTTGCTTTTTTTTTTCTTTTTTGTTTTTTTATTCTTTTTTTTTTTTTTGCTCATCGTATTAAAATTCCACATACGATACGTTTGCTTCGATCCCATCTCCCATCAATGTGAGAAAGAGACAACGGAAGCTAGACATCTGAGAAACAAGGACAGTTAATAATCCTTGTTAATTTCTGCAGGAGAGAGCAGCTGCTGTGCGCTTCGCTCTCTCTCACACTGTTGTTAATAGTGAAATTGCTGTTAACAAATTTAATATCCTTAAAAATATATTACGACGTTGCTGTATTGTACTTGCTGTACTCTGTGCGGCATCCTCGTTGTGTGCTCTGCCATGGCCGCAGGATTAAATGATAAAACTGAAGGAAGCAAGTAAGCGGGCAAACAGGCAGCCTGCCTGTTCAGGCTGCTTCAACCTGTTTAAAGTCACCGCAGATCTCAAGGATAACTTGGCTCACAAAGCGTTTAATGAAGGTTGAAAATTTCATTTCACTTTCTTTTTCTCAGCTTTACTTATTTTTCATTTTCATTTTTGTGTGTATATACTTGTGTGTGTGTGTGTGTGTGTGTATGTATGTGTGGTCCGCCTCCGCTCAATGCACAATGGGGCGTATGATTGTTATTGAAAGTGGGAACAGTGTTCACTTTTTTTTCTTTTTGGTCTGCTATTTGCTCTTTTGACGATGTCATGTACGTGTTAAGTGGTTATTGGTTTAACGGAAGATGGCCAACAAAGTGTTGGATTATGGCTTAGAGCATGGGTTAAACTTTCATTCATATTTGCATTAAAATTTTTATTATATTGCCCATTGGGGCAACTGAATTTGTAGCATACTTAAGGGAGCTCTCAGCAAATCAATGCAAAACGAACAGAAAACATACAAAACGTTTACATAGACACAAAGTCGTAGGAGGGGTTAACCCTTGATAATGAAATGTTTGAGAAAATGATGCAAAATGCAGGCAAATTCCATGCCATTTATTTTTATATTTAACCGTTTCTTTCTTTGCATTTAATTTGAACTGACATAAATAAAAATTTACTCAAGTTTAAATCTGTTGCCTAAAGCCTTTAACTTTTGAAAGCCACATACACAAAATGAAAAGAATCGGCAACAATGTGAAAGGAAAAACCCAACGAAAAATATGTAGTATAAAACCAAAATCCGCCAAAAAGTATGCAATAAATCACAACGAAACGCAGCAAACCAACAAAGCGAATGGTGGGTGGTTGTATGGCATTTGTGAAGGCGAAACCAAGGCTTTAGCTCCTTCTTCTCTCTTTCTCTCTCTCTTTTGCTGCTGCTGCCCCCTTGTCCCACCCCCTTGTCTTTCGCTTGTTCTGGTTGTCTTCAATTCGACTTGCATACACATAAATTTGCGTTGCTTACAAGGTTAGTTTGTCATGTGACGCCTTCGCACAAGAGATTCAAAGTGGAAAGAATAGCAAAACGGGGTAAGAAGAGGAACCAGGAGACTCAGAATTCTACTGAAGCAGGGGGAGCCGAATATGCTGAGGGACATGGTGGGTGACGGTGGGGAGAGGCTTCTGTAGAGATGGGCGACAACTGATAAAACCGTATACGAAAACCAAAAACGTTCGAAAAACGATTTACGACACCATGGCGTCGCATAATTTGGTTCAATGGCTGGTGTGGCGGTTAGATCGAGCGTATGGCAGAGAGAACGGGAGGAGGCCATGGGGTGGGGCAGGGGATTCGAGTGTCAATGAAAGGGAGTGAGTGAAGAAGACCCGTTTGGTTACCCCCGAATGACGCATCATTTATTATTTGGCACTCAACAAAAATTGTAAAACAGGAAGGAAAGCAACACCAAAGGCAGACAAACGGCAGCCACTTTGAAAGCGAATTAAAGTAATAAATTAGTTTGACTGCTCCCTATGCTCAACTGGCAGGCTTCCGCCCCATACCCCCCCCCTCAAACTCTGCACCTAACCCCGCTATCGTCACACTCTAGCTCTGGCTCATATGTGGGACCGCGCTCTCATTTTGATTTGAAAGCCTTCGCACGCCGCCACAACGCAGGCAAAGGATAGAAGGGACAATCTGGAGAGGGGCAGGCCGCAGGCATATGAGAAGAATGAGAAGGGACAAAAAATGTCGCCATGTTTCCAGCAATTTGAGTCTGTGGCGGCTTTTTCCACTAAATTGCTTTGCATTTGTTTTTTTTTTTTTCTTTTCTCTCTCTCTTTCTCTATCTCTCTGTCTTTGGTTAAGTGGTGTGGGGTTAGCAGCATATTTTTGGCTTTTTGGCTTGCAACATTTCTCATAACGATTCGACATTGGCTCGAGGGACTGGGCAACTTTGGCATTTTACAACAACAACAACAAAAAAAACCAAAAACCAAAAGCAATGCAAAACATAATAGAACACCAAAAAAAAAAAAAAAAAGTCCAAACACACACACAGGAAGAGAAAAGATAAACTGTCGTTGATATCTAAACTCCAAGTTTTGTGAGCCTATAGCTCGCCTCAGCTCCTTCGATTCCATGTTCCCTTCCTTTTAGTCGTCGTCCCATCGTTTTACGTTTCTTATGATATAATCTGTTTTGTTGTTATGGCGCTTTCTTTTATGATATTTATATGCGCGATATTTATCTCAATCGCTGCGTTTGCCCAGCCATCTCTTCCTTTTTCATACAATCTGTCTGTTTGCCTGCCTGCCCTTTGTGGCATAATTTTTGCGGCCTGACAGTTAATATATCGAAAAGGTTTTTCCTCCCAACCGTCCCTATAAAAAAAACAAAAAAACAAAAATGATAAAATGCTAGCAAATAAATGGAGATTTACAAGCATATTTGGTTATTGGTTTGCTTACTTCCTTCAAACTGCTTACAACTTGACTGGGGAATTGTGCATAATTTTTGAGTCTATAAAACTTGAGGGTAATCGTTCAAGCCTCTCTCACTCCCACTATCATTTTCTACCTCTCCTTCCTGTTCGAAGATAATAAACAATATGGTCTGGGAATTGAGTTAAGTGAAGCCATATCATCGTTTAAACGGATATTAGTTGTATGGCAATCTTCCAATATAAGCATTTCAAAGTGAAGACTTAAAAATAGGCGAACCTAGTTAATTTCTATTTAAAGAATTATCAACAAATCATTTTATTTAATAAAACTAATAGAAGTTTTTTAATTTTCTTAAATACCATCTGATCACTCTAATCAATATATTTTATGTTGTATTACCTAATGTACTTAACTATTTCTAATAGTCCTTTAAATATTTTGCTTAAAACGTTTTTGCTTTGATTTCGAGCATATAGTTTTATTAAATGTATTAAGTTCTCGGTTTAATTTTAGTAAAACTTCACATATTTGTATTGAGTTTTTTTTTATAATTTGTGAGCTTACCTGCTTATTAACTACTAAGCTGAAACCAATGCCAGTTATACATTTCACTCACCTGGAAATTCAAGCAGAGAGAGAAAAGAGAATATTATAAAAGATGAAACTAACAAGTTGCATTTCTGTTTCACTTATTATTTTGTATAAGCAAAGTTAAAGTGATTATTGTTATAGTTTTAAACAAAAGAGTCCATCATTTGCTTCATCTTCAACTGCAATTATGTTAATTTCACTTCATGGAAATTTACATTTCCACTTGCATAATTACAGATATACAACCACGGCAACAACAATAATAATAATACTATTAACAAAAACAAGTCTATGAAAATAGAGAGGAAAGTAATATGCTTACTTCCACATTGCTAAACATAATTTTCAGGTTGGTTTTTCTTCTTCAGTTTGCATCTTTCCCACTGTCCTACTTCTCCTCAAACAAAGAGTAAGGAAAAAATATTACGCTTATTTTGACGTCAAAAAGCTTGTTGAGAAATTAAAAAAGCGGCAAATGGTAGCGAACAAGGAAGAAAAAAAGGGAAACAAAAACGAAATGCAAATGAAAGCACTTCCAAAAAACGAAGGAAAAAAAAACAACAGACAAATAAAACTGAAAGGAAGTAAAGAATAACGAATGAGGAAAAAATTCGCCTAGCCATAGTAAACCGCAGCCGGCGGTAGACGCTTTTGTTGCATTTTTCTAATACTCCTTTTTTTTTAGTTCATTGCTGTTGCTCCGTTTTCTTCTTAATTTACTACGCTGTGTTTTTAATAACACAAACCAACTTCTATATATGTATATATCTGTATAATTTAACATATACGTTTTCATATTTTCCGCTACGTTTAAGCATTTCCGCCGACTTTTCTCTAAAAAGGTGGAAAAATGTTTGGTCGACCAGCCACAAAATGAAGAAAACTCAATCGTCCACAGAGGAAAGAAGAGTTGTGCTTACCTACGGGAAAAACAAAAAAAAAAAAACAAAACCGTAGGCAACGTCAGGCCACTTTTATGCTCTGGACATAAAAGAGTATATTCGCTATAGTTCAAAGTTTTTAATCCACTTTTAAAAAGATGCAAATAGATGAAAAAGTGCGTTGTATTGGGAAAAATAATTGTCTGTGAGAATAGTTACGATAGTTACGAATATCAAAAAGAGCAACAAAAATAATGCGCGAGTAAAAGGGAATATCTCAGTCATCCCCTTTTTTACATATGCTTATCCGTAAAATAGGCGATAGTTGAAAACTAGCTAGCAAACAAATATTATTTAGTTTTTAACTCTATTCTATTAACACTTGGCAAAGTTAGTTAAGAAAGAATAAGACATTCTCTTCAACACAGATAAGTACCTTGTCGTACTTTATTGATAATCATTCGCACAACAAGTTTAATAGCTCTTATGCAACGATCAGTCAGGATTAGGGAAGGGTATAGAAATTGCGTTGCTTCCAAAGCTAGAGCATCGGCCCGTCGGGTTGCTCATTTTTTGTTTCGTGTTCTATTTGGTTTGTTTGTTGTTAGTCCGTTTTTGCGGTGGCGTATACGTAATATACAATACGTATACGTAATAATTTTTTTCGTTGTCTGCCCACTCTGTGCATTCATAACTCTCTCATTCTGTCCCCTCTTTCTCTCTCTCTCTCTCTGCTCCTCTCGTTTTATCTCGAAGAAAAAAAAAAAAAAAAACGAAAAACTTAATGAATTTGCATGAATGAATATTTGAAAAGCTGCCGCTACTCCACCAACAACAATATTTTCGTAACACAAAAATACGAGAAATAAAAAATTCGGAAGAAACAAAAAAAAATAACGCCGCCAGGCCAACGAAACCAAAATGCGAAAAAAACGAACAGAAACAAAAAAAAAACAGATTTCAGCGGCAAGAATTTATGCACGAACAATTTATGAAAGCATGCGAAAATTTATGAGTACTAATATTATCAGCAGATTAGAAAGTAACTGGAAATTATGGCCTCAATGTGAATTTTCCTTTTCGTTTTTTATATTTTCATTTTTGGTGTTTGTGTGTGTGTGTGTGTGTGTGTGTGGGTTAGAGTGAGTTAAGCATTTGCATTTTGCATTTTCAGCATGTGGCATGTTTATTATCATTTGGGATTTTGTGATATTTTTTGGGGGGCATTTCAAGTGTTTTAATTGGCCCTAATTGCATTTTAATGCTAATTAGAGTTAAAGTTAAACTTGTTTGCCACTTTGCCTTAGTAGTATTTGTGTATGAATATTCAAATTATTATTCATTGCCAGAATGTGGTCAGAGCCACAAAAACTAGCCACATATACATCTGTAGGTATGTATGTATGTATCAACATATGCAAAGGAAACAAGAAAAGCAAGATGATAAGTGTAAAACATAAACATTTTGTGATAATTTCTTTATAAAGCTTTATTGCGTTGCAAAATATTCGGTTAATAGATAATACAAATTCTTGTCTAATAAAATATTCATATTGGTGTAGTTATATAGTCTCTCTTTCAAAAATCGTTCACATGGCTACCATTATGGGTAAATGCAACCAAATGACTTCCCATCATACCCAAAGTATCCTCTCCGGCATATGCCACTTTGTTGACAATCGCAGTCTTTTTGGCCACTTGAGTGATGTTGCTGGCAGTTTTTTCCGCAGTGCTGATGGTGGTGGCATTGGTGATAATATCTGAAGTCTGGGTAGGAGCAACAGTTGTTTCCATTTCGGTATTACGATTTTTGCGATTCTTTGGCTTTGTCTTAGTCTGACGTTGGCGATTGTTGGCAACTGCTTTGGCAGTTGTTGTCTTTAGGCCCCAATAGTTGGGTGTTACAGCTGTACCATCAGCTGAATTCTCCTTAATCAAGACCATTACAAAAATAGCACAAAGAACGATCAACAAAGTGAAACGCATTTTGTTTTATTCTTTTTGTGGGCTAAAGTAATGAAATGATTGTTGCAAGTAAACTGATTTTCTAAAGCTAAGTAAGCGGCCTTTTATACCTCATTGACAGTCTGAAAAATGAAAACAGTTGGTCAATATACCAAAACAATTGGCTGAATCACACTTCTTATTCACTCCAATCAATGTCTGTTTTGTTGTTTACTAGATAAACGTAACTTAAAACCAGACTCTAATTAATATATAAATAAGTCCAAATTGTTGCATACAATCATTCTGTGGCATCAGATATGTGGGGCCTTATAGTTCTTATTCTGATTGTTTCTACTGACCAATTGTTTGCCGTCCAGGAGCAAAACGAATTGCAAACCAAAAACTTGAAACAGTTATTTCGGCGTTCCATTCATGTGCCTGAAATGAGTTTTTCAGGTCAAGCTTACGAAACATTACTAAACGATGCCCTTCGCAATACCACAGAAGAACCAGCAGTCACCACCAGCACAGAGATGGCAAAAAAAACGAATAGAAGACACAACAAGTCGAAAAGACGACACATAAGGAACAGAACTAGACCAAAACTTCCTGCAGGAGTATTTATAGCAAAATAAACGCAATTAAGTTTAACTAAAACTATTGCCAACAACTTTGTGTTGATATAAAAACATCAAATTCTAATGTTCTTTCAAAAAAACCTTTTTCCATTTTATTGCTGACTTCAGGTTATCAATACTTCTAATTCTTGTGATTAATTAGCTTAATGCTTTGTAGTTTCTGGCTTATTATAAATTGCTAGAGCCTGAAACATAATACTTTAACATTCACTTTGTGTAACAAGAATTATATTAAACCGATTAGGTCAAAACAAACAAATAAATAAATAAAAAAAAAAAGAAAGAAATTAGTTGCTTGATCTGAGTTGACCAAAGGTTTTTCTTTTAATGTTAATGTAATAATTATTTATTTTTTAATTTCTCAAACAGTCTTCTGATCGTTTAACCTATTGCTTGATTTCGGTTTATTTTTTTTATGGTTGTTTCAAATTTAAAAACTGTAATTCTTAAATTTTAATTCCATATAGAGTCATGACCCTTGCCATTGCCAAACACTTAGGGCCGGCTTCGAGGTTTTTGGAGTAAAGAAGGCAAACTTTTCCGTCAACTTTTTGGCAGTCATGTTGCAGCTGTGTTTCTTTCATTTTTGTTTTTCTTTTCGACTTCCACCACGTCAGCTGGGACAACATCCAACGCCAAGATCAAAAAGAACTTAAACTCGTTGCCCTCACCAATACAAGGGCAATCCCCATCCCGCTCACAGTCTGCTCCTTGTCCCTCTCTTTCGTTTGTATATAAATTTGTGGCAAAGGTGAAAGCGCAGTCAGTTGAAGGTGAAAATTGCAAATGGCGAAAAAGGAAACAGATGTGTGAAAATGTTTGCATACACACACACACACACACATACACAAAAAGGGTGAGATGCAGGGGGGACTGAGGAAAATGGCATTTTGATGGCCCCTTAGCCAAAAACTCAAAAGAACTTGGCTCTGAACTTGACACCTGCCTTGCTGCCTAAATGCCGTCTATTTTATAGTGTATGGTGTTGACTGTCTGTCGTCTTCTGCCGCCGTTTTCAGTCTGTTAGCCGGCTAGCTAGTTAGCCCAGTTAGTTGTGCTTAACTTTTGATACCTCGACGATGACGTCACGCGCCAACTAATGGCAGACGTGCATCAAATATGCGGCAAACTGGGAAATTTCGAATGCATTTTTAAATGCTAAATAATTCACATACACTCAATTCTCTGGGGCGCCAGCAATTTTATGCGTTTAATGAATTTATGAACAGTTTGTGACATGTTTTCCTATATACTAGATATACAATTCATATATGTACATATGTACTATATATACATACGTATATGTATCCATTTATCTATTTGGTTGCAGGTGCTGCAAATTTGGTTTGATTTTGTTTTTATTGTTTTGCTTTCACTGTTTTTAGCAGTAGTCAAGTTTTTATGTGAAATAAGGCTCGGCTATTTGTGTTTTTTTTTTTTGTTTTGTTTTGCCACGTCCTTAAACCAATTTTGTGAGCAATTTTTTATAACAAAACAATAATTTGTCATTGTTGTTGTCTTTGCTTTATTTTATTTTTTTTTTATTTTGTGAGCGATTGTTATTGGTGGAACAAATCATCATCATCCCAAGCCATCATCATGATAACGATGATGATCATGGCTCTAATTGAAATCGCCATGAAAATTGAGAGCACACATTCTGAATATTAATTAAAAATCCCATTAAGTTGGCTTTAGGCGTTTCACATTTAACCAATGTCAGTTGCAGTTGTAGACAAGCCAAAATAAATAATATCCTGGGGACAATTACTTAATCAATATACTAAGGGAAATCGCTAACGTAAATAGCATAATTTTAAAAGCATTAAAATTTAAAAGTTTTTCACTTTTCATTAATTCCAAAAAGAACACAGAGCGTGAGAGTTTGTGATTATCGAATGAAGCATTTAATATAGGTTAGTTTTGGTGAAGCTCCCAAAAGTAGTCTATACTTCTAAATGGTTTTTATACTTTGGAGTTAGTTAGGTTTGCTTATTTTTGGTTTATAATGTTAATAATTGCCCACAAAAGTAGTCTATATTTCTAAATGTTTTTTATACCTTGGAGTAAGTTAGGTTATGTTTATTATTGCCCACAAAAGTAGTCTATTATATAGACAAACTAACTGCTGACCATTATATTTAAAATTTCACAAAGCAATATATATAGGTATTGAATCTTTCATAAAGCTTAGTTTTATAAAAAACAGCCAAAGACATTTAATACTCTTTGTGATAGATCAAAAATATATAGAAATATTAAACTTAAAATTATCGTTTTTTATTTAGAAAGATTCTGCTTGAATCAAATATAGAATTAAAAGTTAGTTGAATAAGGATGGATCTCTTTTGCTTAAGCAACATTAAACCAGATCAATAAAGTTGCAAGCAGAATAGGTGACTCTAGTTTCCATTTCTTAGAGCCATCGCAAATGCCGTCGGATTCGGACTTGGATCCAATCAGAATTTTTGTCGTTGTGCTGATCGAATTGGGAGTACTCACAAGCATTGTAGTATATAAATGTGTTGGACCATTGCTGGTAGTAGTGGTACTAGTGGTGCTAGTGGTGGTGCTAGTGGGACTAGTAGTGCCAGTAGTGGTTGTCCTGTCGGTGCTTGTTGACCTTGGACTGGTAAAGAAGCTAAAAAAATTAGTTCTCAATTCAGTAGCAAGCGGTAATGTGGAAGCAATTGTTGTTGATGTTTTCATATTATGACCAAATTCCTCCATGGCTATTTTTGAGACACCAGTACGATAATATCGTGATTGATCCGATGTATCCGTAAAATTATTATGTTCGCCATTAAAAAAAGGTCGGTGAATAAAACCAAAAACATTATTATCCAAAGTTCCATTTCTAGTTTGGTCAATCGATTCATCGAATTGAGGTTTAGCAGTTGATGCAATCGAAGAAATCGTGAGCAGAGCCAATTGAAGGACTACTTGAAGTTGCATCTTTAAAGCTGCGGATTACAAAACGGAATGTATACTAACTGGAAAGGTGTCAAGGCTTTTTATAGCCATGAAGCCCTAAGAAAACCAAAAACAGTTGAGAGAAATCTCTGGTTTGCTTATAACAAACGTTTAGTCATCATAATGCCTTATCGATAAAACATTTGGTTTGCCTTTTTGTGGTTACACACACAGATGCAGTTGCAGATACAGATACACAAAAGGCAATTGACCAAAAAACATACCCAACTTTAAATTTATATACGCATGTACAACTGCTGTTCTTCATGTTCTTGTTGATGATGTAGCAATTGAGTAAAATAAAAGATGGGTAATGGAAGAGAGGTATATACATACATACATTTACACACATACATTTATGTACATATATATATATATATACATATGTACATATGTATATATAGGTAGAAGTAGAGGGGACCGCAAGCTATGCACATTTTTATGGGCCTTGCGGCACTTATCAATGCAACTGCCAATCACAAAAGCAACCAGGCGACCACAGACACAGATGATGATGGGGTGTGTGTGTTTGTGCGTGTGTGTGTCTGTATGTGATTTGGGTATGCAATAAGGGAGGCAACAAATGACTGCCACATATCGACAGCAGAGACCGCATTCTGGCCATTTGTTTAAAAAAAACATTTCATCCTCTGTGCTGACACATACAATTTTTTCAATTCATTAACTATTTTAGTCATAAATTATGGTTGAGCCAACGGCAATTCCAAACAGTGAAAATGGGAAAATTGCGAGACACATTATGAAGCCATATATGTAAATACATACATATACCTATATACATATATTTATATGTATTTGTATATAAAAAAAAATTGGTTTATATGCCAAGTCAATTAAGTGAGGACAGCTACACATGGCGCCATCGTAAACCAGCTTAATGTAAAAGATTCCAATTGAATTAAAAAGCGATCTCCAGATATGTAGAAAGGATCTTACTCTACATACGCCTTAACAATTATAAACCTCAAATCTCTGTGATCTGTCATCAGCACATAAAGGATATAATTCATTGATCCACAAATGCCAGAAACAGCAAAAGGACCTTTTATTCCATTGAACTATTTGCTTTTGTAACAGACCAAAAAAAAAAAAAAAAAAATAGACAATGACTTTGTTTTATAAGCGCATTTCCTAGGTGAAAATCAATATGCAATTAGATTCATACATAGACTTGAAAAATTCCTGTCTGAATATGATAAGAGATCAAATCATTAATAAAAGCAAGAAACATATATTTTTACAGTACAGAAAAACAATTCCAATTGAATTTAATTAACAAAGAATTACTTATCAATCAGACAGGAATTAAGAGACAATAATGTCCAAAAAAAAATATTATTACAATCAGGAATACTTTTGAATAAAAAGCTTTTTAAGTCATTCAAAAAGCAATATTAGTTGCATATCGTGTAGAATATAATTATTTACTAAGACGAAAACCTTAAATACTAAAAGAAAGTCGAGCTGCTAAAAGAAAAATTGAAGTTGAATTATGTAGAATTAAGAGATTAAACCAAACGTCTTGCTATTAATTAATTGCTATTAAATTAAATTTGTTCAGTTTTATTAAATAGGAATTTGGTTGGTCTATAACTTTTCCTTTATATAGTTAAATATTGGTATGACAAATAATTTTCTATATATGTGAAATAGTGTATATTGGTTAACCAATATTACAAGTTTAAAATCCTTTGTTGATAATAAACAAAACGCCTCTCCTCATAAATCCCAACAAAATCCCTAGATCTCTCATCGAGCGCTCTACAATTTAATGCAAGCAATTCATATTTTGGCACTGCCAGCAACTAATCCCTAGAAACACACACACAAACACACACATAAAAACATACCCATACACACAGTCATAAACAAATCAAATATTGAAAAACAAAACAAATGTGTAAAATTTGCACACAAATAAATTTGCAAAAAAGAACACAACAAAAATATCTTTCTCTTTCGCTCTGAAAACTAAAACAAATGAAATAAAACAAGAATTTTGTAGAAAATGCAATATATTTCATATATGTATGGTGTATATACATATATATATATATATATATATATATATATATCTATAGATATATATATTTGATATATGTATATTCATTCGGCATGTCCAAAAACATTTCCCGAAGCGTTAAAATGCATATATAGAAAATATTTTGACACAGATTAAAAGCAGCAACAGCGAAAGGACTAGGATCATGACTAGGGCCAGGACCAGGACCAGGACCGGGAGACAACCTATTGCAATGTCGTTACTCATCTAAATTTAAATGAAACGTGGCTACATTCGTTAGGATAAACCTTCCACCATTTTGCCGCATGTCCATATACCATATATGGCATACAAATGGTAACATTTTACATTGCCAAGCTGGGGCGACTTTTTCGCACTGACCCAAATCAAACAAACGCTAATGCCCGATTTTCAACGCCACAAAATTCTGCGGCTACACATTTTTCCAGCTCTCCTTTGGTCGTAGCTACAACAATTCATATATGTATAGATGTACTATATATCGTATGTATCATATCTACATGTGTATGTACATACATACATATATATTTTTCTGACATAAAAATGTCTACCATTTCCAAATTGTGTAGAGCAATACATGCCAGGGAAAATGTAAAAACGAAAACAATGCATATCGACATAGAGCATAAAACAAAGTACACAGCAAACAGTACTACAAATTTCCCCAATGCAATGTAACAAATTTTTCGACTTCAGGCACTAGCATGGGCGTGTCCATGGCAAAGAGAAGGGGACGTGTGGCATATTTAACCATTTATAGCTAGCTAAATACCAATCCACACTGCGTATGCGTAATCTTAAATTTTTATTTCAATTGAATGGGCCTTGATTTTGACCCTATATAAGTACAAGACAAATGTGATTAGTAGCGACATTTAAATAATTTTATGATCCCCCTCTACGCTGCTAAAACAAATGTCACATATATCGTAGGTCTTTTGTTTTTGTTCTGTTGGCCAATGGGGACCATGAATATTTATGAAATGAGTGAAAAGTTTATTTGCATGTGTCTATGTATTCTTGGAGTTCTTGCTATATAATTTTTATAACTGCGATTGTTGGGTGTTTGTATTTTACCTTTTTTACACCATATCTGTCACATTGAAATGCTTTTTCAACTAGATAACTAGGTAAACATAATTAAATTTTTTATTAAATACTTTGCTATTTAGTTTCGGTTAATAATTCGTGTAAATACATTGTCATATGTTAGTATGCCAATTTCCCTTGCTGGTCCTTCATGTCTTTCCACCCATTCCGTATCGAATAGTGTATTCCTTGTGGTTGGATTCGTTGAATTTGAATGCCGATTAAGAAAATCTGGTGCTAAAGTCCAAGGAAATTTCAATCCAGAAACATTCCGTTCAGTTGTCCAATTTGGTTTATTAATGTTTTGTGTAGAGGTTTTTCTATTTTCTTTTGTTGTAGTTGTTTTAACAGTTGTATAGATTGTTCTGCTTCTTGTTGTCATTGTAGTTTTGTTTCTTCTACGCATATTCTTGGGATTTCTTCTGGTAGATCTACGTGTGGTACGACGTGGAATTTTCTTTTTTTTCCCACCACCATTTGATGGTCTTTGGGCAGTTTTGCTTCCAATTGATGTTGAAGTAGTTCTTCGTCTTGAAGATTTTCTAGTTTTAGCCGTTCTTCTTCTAAGTGTTTTAGTTTTAATAGTTTTTCCTGGCCTGTTCTTTGTTGTTGTAGGTCCTGCAGCGGTCTTCTTTGTTGTTGGGGTACTTAGAGTAGTAGTCGCTGCTTTAGTCGTTGGTACAGTTGTCACTACAGTTTTTGCCAGAGTTATTGGTACAGTTATTGCCAGAGTTGTCATCGTTGGTTCAGGAGAAGTTGTTGTTGTTATCTTTTTTCTTCTTTGAATTGTTTTAAAATGTCTTCTACTGGTTGGCATGGGCATTTTTGTTGGTTTATCCATGGTTAGATCGGTTAGCAGCTTTCTTTCCCTATTAAGATTTTCTATTAGCTCATCAAAAATAACCTGAACTGAAGTAATTTTATCCCGCCTCATGCGGTTTCTTTTAATATTGCTTGAGTCGAAATATGTTTTCTCCTTATAGACAGTTGAATGTCCTATTTGTGAAATAGGTGTTGTAAAGTCGGTCATCAAACTCCTCTGATGAGCCGTTGGCATTGCCATTGACGCTGACACCGGAATTGGCATTGTCGACAGCAGTTCATCTGCTGCGAAAGAAAGTCCTGGCCAACAAGCAATGGCCACATAGAGAATGAACAGTGCACTCGCTTGCATTTGTGTAAATTCAACTAAGTCGATGGCTTGCTGTGTGGCAACATTTTATACAATATATGTATATATATATATATACATATGTACATATAAAAAGGGACGGTCAGAATAACAATACAAAAACTCTGACAGCTGTGCGACTGTTTCAACGGTAAAGGTCCGATAAGTAAGTAGATGGGTACGGTACGGCAACACAGACACTGACTGACATTGAATAACTACATGCCAAATAAATGGCGACAGAGTTGAGTCAGAGGCATGAGTCAGTCCCAACGTTTTCTTTCTCGGGCTTGGGTCTTAATGGCAAAGATATTTAGCCTGACTAACGACCTTCAACGATTTCACTTAACCAAAACTGAACCGAAAGCAACTTAAACCGCTAACTAACTACCCAATTCTCATTAAACTTTTGCCATTACACTGCAAACTCAATTGCAAACGGCAGAAGCCAGAGAAGCAGAGTGTTGAAGCTGCCGGAGCAACGTTGCCAGCCGCCACTAAATGGCAGCCTGGCATAAAAATTACAAATTAAAAAACGCTTGAAAATAATAATAAGAGGAAGCAGCAGCCATCCAGCCAGTCAGAAGCTGGCAAAAGCAAGAAGAAGAAATAAAAACAAAAAAAAAAAAAACTTTTACCAAGCAACAAAAGCTAATTAAGCCATGGCAGAGAAGAGGCCAGGCAAGAAGCAAAGACACACAAACACAGAGGGAAAGAGATGAGATAAAAGTGGGGCCAAGAGATAGAAAGACAAATGCAAGTGGGTTGAAAAACTAAAGTAAATTGAAAACTAGCAAAAGGAAACGTTAAGGAAGGAATCAGAAGAAAGCTCAAGGAAGCTGTTAAATAGCTTAAATGGCGTTGAGCGTGTACGACATGTGTTCGAGAGATGGCAATGGGTAAAAGTAGGGTGGGTAGAGGAGAAGAGAAACGATGAGATTGCAGCACTATGAAGGGGGGTGTGTGAATGGGTGTGTGTGTGTGTAGTCGTGCTCAAGTCGAAGTTAGAGCTGGAGTCGGAGTCAAAGTCGGAGCCGGCTTGCTGCCACGTCAAACAAATCCATTTTAAACCTTAAGCCTTGAGTAAACAACACGCACACACTCACACACATGTGAGTTGCAGCTAGCCGCCCTAGTGTTCCAAGTGGGCGAGGGCGTGGCAAGTAGTTGGCACAGATGCTTCATGCATTTGTTTGTTTTGTTCTTTGTGTGCAGCAGCAGCAGCAGCAGCATCAGGAAATTGAAATGAAATTGTAATCCTTAGTTCTCAAGCACAGTCTAGAGAAAGGGTTAAGATGCATCCTCATCCGCTTTCGTATCCGCATTTGAACCCCTTGCTCCCCAGCCGTCATCTTGGCCCATCTCTCTCTCTCTCTCTCTCTCTCGCTCTCTATGCGCACGTATGCATATTTATTTATTTGTATTGGCCATGTACGTGGAAATAAAAAAAAAGAAAGGAAAGGATACCAACACGGAAATGCAACCGCTAAGCAGACGTTTCCTTAAAGCCAACTGTTGTTGCTCCTTGAAGTATGCTACACTGAGCGAACCAGCAAACATAAAACATAATATAAATTGTACAAAATGCTTTTTAAAATTTATTTAAATCCTTTGCCTAATAATATCTAGTTAAGGTTTAAAAGGTGTCTAAGAATTAAAATAAAGGAAATCAATTTTTATTAAATTCGAGCACTAAATGTTCATACTACAAACGAAAGGAAGATCACAAAAATGTAGAACAATCATTAATAAAACAAAATCAAAAATTAAATTTACTCAAATTCAATTTTAAGTTTAATGATTTAATTATTTTATTTACTTTGTTTAATTCGATCAATTTTGTAAATGTTGATTTAGTTTCATTTTTACAATTGCAATCACAATTATCTTTGCAGAGAAGCAAATCGGTTAAGAAAAACAGAATTTGAATTTTCAAAAGAGAAGAGTATTAAATGTTCGTGATCGCACACCTTACATATCCTGTCATTTTCCATGTGCACAACGAAAAGCGAAAAGAGTTCAACCAGGGAAATGTGGTGTGAGGTAGCAAAAAAAAAAAAAAATAACATGGGAAAACAAGGACGACAACGACAATGAGAAGAAGCAGAAGAAGTAAAATTCTTTTGGCTGCCTTTCAGGGTGAGCTTTGTTTTAGTTTTTTGCCTGCCAACTTTGTTTATGTGTTTTTTACAACTTCCTGCCTTGTTTATGTCCCAACGATGTCTGCACTTTTAATCGTCGTCTGCTGCTGCTTATTTGCTTCCGTTTTGCTCCCGTCACTGACTTTTCTCTTTACCAGACTCACTCACTCTCTGTCTCTCTGTCTCTCTCTCTCTCTCTCTCTCTCTTGTTGGCATTCAATTTTTTGCTTGCCTGCCCTTAGACTTCTTCGAACTACAAAAAAAAACAAAAAGACTTGCAGACTGCAGACTGCATGTGTCGCTGACATGTCTAAGGAGCAGCAGCGGCAGCAGGCGACCGACCTGCTTCTTTACCGGCTACTGTTCCTGCTCCCAGCTCCTACTCCATCTGCTGGCTGGGCTCCAAAGTGGCAGCTTCGATGCGCTGCACTGCAATGCAATGCAATGCGATGCGATGCGATGCGATGTGGAAAAACTTTACAAGTAAATGTGACAATGAACAGACATAAACACGTTTTGGCTGCACAAACTGTTCAGTGGGTGGGTAAACTTAGACGAGACAACGACAGAGGTGGTGGAGGTGGTAGTGAGAGAAGAACACTAACTGTTTGTCTTGTGCTAAAAAAAAAAAAAAAAACAAAAAATAAAATAAAACAGAAACCAGAGAAAAACAACAACACATGTATGGCTTAAATTGTTTATAAGCATGTGTATGTATGGTGTCGCTTCGTGTGGGTGTGTTTGTGTTTGCCTGTATGTGTCGGTGGTGGAGCAAAACGAAACAGAACTCTGAAAAAATTGTCAAATTGTCAACGACATTTTATGGGTTTGTTACAAATTGAAAGAAAGTTTAATGACATCTTCGATTAAAAGGCATTTTGTGTGACTTTTGATACGTATCTCTGTCTCTGCGCACATATCAATGTGTGTGCGTGTATGTGTACAACTGGGCGTATAAGCAATTTATGGATGAGTTGTCAATAGCTTCTTTCGCAATCACTTAAGTGTTGAGAGAGTGAGTTATATAAAAGACATAATATAAATGAATTTTCAACGATTTAATTCAATATCCAAGAATCCTGAATAAAGCAACATATTTCTTAGATGGGCAGCGAGCCAAGCGAAAAAGGACAAAATGTTTTCATTCATTTTAATTTTTAAAAATTCAAAAGGACGCCCATAATAAAAGCAGTGCTAAGAAATTGCTTCAGCTGATTACAAAAATGAATCTTATTCTATTACAAGAATAATTATTAACAAAGAAAGAATTTAAATGTGTCATGAAAGCACACAAGAAGGAATGGAAAAACAAGGAAAAGGATTAGAAGAAAAAAAGAAAAGATGAGAAACCTTAATAAATAGATAAGGAAATAGTATGAGGATCAATGTAAAAATTACCGTAAGCTCTGCTTATCTCAGATTAAATAATAATCATAACAAAAAAGTATGCAAAGTGTATAGGAAATAAAGAAAATGAAAATTCATTAAGCCTTTGAACTTTAAATGCCCAGTTTTCTATAGGAATATTGCAATTTTTCTTTAAGTTATGCAAGACCTTTATATAGAGGTAAACGATTAAGATATTTAAACATATAAAGCCTAGTTTGCCTTACCAATTTAATATCTAGAAACTTTGTTGTGTTTGAACTACTTGAACTAATAATATTTCTCAACAATGGGAAACATTCTTAAGTTTTAACATTATATCTTGTTTCCATGTATAGAAAGAGGCTTGTTCAAGATTTCGCAGTAGTGATATATTGATGGATTACACAAATCAATACTGATTGAACTTTATGTTTTACATATTAATTTTGCTTTTGCGCAAAAGTTTTCATGTTTTCACCACACACCCCCACATAGCCCAATCCCAGGCCAACCGCATTTAACCACGCACCACAATAGCTAGCCATAGGCAAGACAGATAGAATATATCCACGGTCTGTCCGTCCGTCTGTTGTACCCGGTTTTCCCCTCTTCCCTACGCAGTCCGTCCATTTCGATGGCAGAGTCTTAACCACACTTCAACTTCATGTTCGTGCCCCTTATGCATAATACAATTTTCCAGTAGTAGTAGCAATTCAGTTTCTGCTATTGCAGTTACCCAAAATTCTGTTTCGCTCTTCTCTCTTTGCTGCCGCTGCTGCAGCTGCAACTCGTCGACTTGTCCTAATACAATTTGCAGACAAAATTTTGCCCTTCCTGGAAAATGTACTTCATGTGGAGCGCGCGCGCTCTGCCTGCGGCTAAGCAAATCAACTGCAAGTTGCATTCGCCTACCCCAATCTCACCCGTTTCACCCGATCCATCCGCTCTTAGCCTTGTTTCAGCCATTCATCAATTTGTTTAAATTTTGTAGAAGCCGCAGAGCTTGACAGCTGGCTGTCAGACGCTTCACTGGCCAGCCGCAAAAACTTCTCTGGCACTGCACGGCACAGCACTGCACTCGCTGTCTCTGTCTCTGCCTCTGTCTTTGTAGGAGGCTTTGCCTTGACTTGCCTAACAAAATTATACCGCCATCCTACTGCTCCCCGCCTTCTTTGTGGGCCACTCTGCGGCAAACTGGAGACGGGAAGAAGATGCTGCAGCTTCGGTTGTGTCTTCCTCCTTTCCTCTATTAAATCACATTTTCTGCTTTCTCTACATATTTTTTTTTTCTTTTTTTTTCTACTTTTTCTGTTCTTTATTTTATTTTTTTTGCTTTCTATTTGCTTCAAGTTGGAGTCTGACTTTTATGCCGTCAGCAGCATCATCCTCCTCATGCGCACATAATTTCTACTTATGTACTTTTCTTCAGCCCCTTCCCATGTACATATACATACATACATATAAAATGTATTTTATAGTTTTGCAAAAGAGAAACTTGTAAGAGCATTATACTCAAAGTTTCAATGTGCATTTCAATTACACTTTGCAGTAAAGTGTAGCCAAGCAAAAGGAAGAGACAAAGACAGAGATATATGGAGACAGAGAGAGAGAGAGAGAGAGAGAGAGAAAGAGAGACGAAGATAGAAATGAAAACGAAACAAGGCAAATGATAAAAAATGAAAAGTTGAGTACCGCCGCCAAAGATGACTGAAAGATCTGAGTGTGAAGTATGATATGGACCTGGGCGTGGCAATAGCCATTACACACATTGTAAAATGGTGAAGGGGCTGGTTGGGGGGAGGGGCGGCACATTGTTGACAGTATGAACGAGTTGTCTTCTAATTGGAGTCGAACAAAGACTCGGTCACTCATACGCCATGTTGTTGCTCGGTTGCTGTTTGATGCTGAAGCTACTCCTATGTGTCATGCCTTATGTCAGCTACTGCTGTTGTTCCCATAAACACACACACACACACACAAGGCAAAAGAATCGCTCTTCTATCGTATAACTTATATGTACATACATTGTTGACATCTTACTAAATAGCTCTTACAGCACTCTGATGAGTGACTGCAGTTTCGCTACTCTCTTACTGCTGATGTTGACAAAGACAGGAAGTGACAATATAACTAGTTCAAAAATACAAAGGGAAAGACATGTGTGAACATATATAGCGTGTACATTATGTTTAAAAAACTTACTTAAATCGAAAAGAATCACAACCACAGAAACGAAATATAACTTGAACTGTTGTGTTTTCAATTATTTACATTTGAAAACTATCTTTAAACAGAAATTTAAAGGCTATACACAGAGGAGACTCTAGGAAACTCGCATAAATTCTATCCTTCATATGCACATCAGTTTTATTCAATAAGAAAAATATATATATAATCATCGCTTTTGATCTGAAATACATTATTGGAAATTTGCTTTAGCCCATTTATTTGATTTAAAGCGTTTTTATTGGCTTATTTGTAAATTAAGCAGTGCATTAATAATTTAAATCGTTTTGAATAATGCATACACTCAATAATTTGTTGTAGTGGACTTAAAATAATTCAAAATATAAATACCTTAAACTTTGACTATCCATTTAAGAGAAAATAGATTGATTAATAGGATTTTTGTAAGAAACAAAAAATTAATATTATGTATGTAAATCGTATCGAGCATTCGTCAAGTCGCCACGCTTTATTGTGTTGTCTGATTGTAATAATTTTATATATTTAAGAATCAAATAAAAAATAAATAGGAGGTAAGTATAAGTTTTAATATTTTTTTTTTTTTGGAGTTTAAAAACTATTTGATATCTCATCTCCAAATTATGGAGATGTCCTTTACAACTATGTAAGGCTTTTATAAAAGGGTTTCTTAATATTTGTAACATTTCATTCTTGTCCATCAAAGGACATGCAAGATATTGTTTATTAATCGAAGTCCTTTTATCTCAGCAATATGTACAACTTTCAAGGATCTAATAATGTCAGTTAAATTTGTTTTATAAGGATTCGAATCTGTGACACTCTAATGTACATTTCTTATTACATAATGCAGAAATATTTTATTTAAATATTCTCATATATATATGTATAGTTTCATGTGCATTTCTATTAAATTTACCTTTCCTTTTAGCTCTTAAAGTGCAAGGCCGAATTTATAGCCTAGTTTTTTCCCCCTATTGTTATAATACTCTTAGTATGATATGTGTTTTTAGTATTTCGTAATATTTTATTTTAATATCAGCTGTTAAATAGTTTTTCCAAAGTAAAGTCAATAAAAGAAATTTCTTGAATTTCACTTTTACATTGGCTTAATGGGCAACAGCTGAATAAAGTCAGTCAGGTATCTATTTCATTGGTGAATATGCAATAATAATTAGTACAAAAACTCTTTATATTTTGCAATGAAAATGATAAAAAAACACACACACACACACATTTATAGACATAGACATGCGTAAATAGATCCGTTCGCTGTCAATAGTAATTTCGAATCTATTACAATCTAAAATGGCTCTCAGGCAGGTTTTCATTGCCCACAATTGGCAGTTATCATTATCAGTAGGTGCTAGTATAGGTGTGATTGTTGCCCTGTGCATATGTGTGTGTGTGTGTGCGTATATGTGTTTGTTGCTGCTGTCATCGTGTCGTTGGTGTAACATCTTGGGTCCAAGTCCAAGCAACTTTGCCCTCTTTTAGCACCCTTTCAGTGTCCCTTTCTCCTTTACTATACGGGCCAAGTGCGACTTTTATTTATGGCTCCGTTTGTCGACTGTCTGCACGTGTTAAACCCTTTTGGGTTCATTTTTATTTTTTTTTTTTTTCCTTCTATGGCTTATCTCAAGACACTGCCGTAGCTTCTTGTTGCTGGCTTGGCATGTCAACAGGCGGGTCGTGGCAGTTGTAGAAGAAGCAGCATCACGACCGCAGGACAACAACAACGACAACGCTTTGGCCACAAGACCATTTACTTTACGTTGCTTCACTACTATTTTTGTTTTTTCTCTCTGTATTTTTTCTTTGCGTCTCTTCTCGTTGTCCTTGGGCTGCTCGATGGTTTTTTATCTTTTAATGGAATTTTAAAATCAAATAATTGGTTTTGTTAAATTTTTAGTTATCCCTGTTGTTGTCTCGTTGTGGCAGGTAAACACAGCAGGACAACAGACACACACAAAAAGAGATAGAGAAAGAGAGAAGAAGCGGGACATATTGTATCCTGTCTTCTAACTCGAATGTGGTTTGATATCACCAGTTTTTACTATTTGGTGTTTATTGCTGTGCAAAGGATACGTGACGATGTCCTTGGGACTTACACACACACACTTACACGTATGTATTACATACATTTGTCTGTATTGTATGCACGAACATTTAACATAGAAATTAAACTCAATTTTTCCCCCAAGGTGGTCCAATTAAATAATAATAAATCCAAAAAAAAAAAAAAAAAAAAAAAACAAAAATTTACAAATTTCATGGTTTTTCCTTCTTGTTGAAAGGTACATAATTTTCGGTAACCGTTTTGCTATTAACAAAGGGTATTTCCTCTGTAGTCAGTCAATTACTCTAGTTAGTTATAAACTGAAACTAGACTATCTCATTAACTATGCCCCAAGTCTTTACTTCTGAAACACTTCGTAAACTGAACAGAGCAGAATTCTTACACATTAGAAATATTTCAAATGAGCAAGATGAATCAGAAAGGCTTTATATATACGTATAGAATTACGTACGTATTAAAACCAGATAGCCAATTGACTTAACCACGTAAAAAAACAACGTTTTTTACCCTACTTCTAGTCACTACTCTTTGAATCAAATGTCGCCGAGTTTCACAATTGGCAACTATTCAGAGTTTGAATTGTTATTTGGCAAACTCTTGCCAATGCACCCAACCCACTTTTGCATTTCCCTGCACGTTCTGCACCTTTTCTTGTGCACCTTGTCTACTTGTCCATCTATCAAGACCAAAGAAACTTGACCCGTATTTTGAGACTTGAGCAGAGCAGTTTGCTAGCATTTTGTAGGTAAATGGAACACAATGTGCAGAATTGTGCATTTATATATGTATATACACATGTATGTGTGTATGTATATCTGTATAGTACATACATAAATCAGCAAATGCATACAAAGCAAATATATGCATACTGCACTTAGTGCATATGCACCAAGAGAAATAAACAAATTGTATATCTTGATGGCTTTAGGATTTTTCATTTATAGAATATGATATACTATATTTTATTATAAAAAAAATACGTTAGTAACTTTTAAGAAGTCGAAAAAAAATAACTCAAGCCGAAATGGTAATTATTACTTATATACTAAATACTTAATAATCACAAGCAATTTTAAGTGGTGTAGTGAAAAAAATCAAATAAATTATTATTAAATCCCCGCTGCCCTCGCATAACTAGGAAAAAATAGAATACATGAATATTGCAATTATTTCTTTGAGTGCATAAATCTACAACACACTTGTTCATATGTTTCTATGTACATATACAAGTATATATATTTGTATTTGGATTATATATACTAGCTCTCATATTTATATTTATTATGCCCCGTGTGTGTGTGTGTGTGTGTGTGCACAGGGGAAAAAGAAAACAATTTGAATGGAAAACGAGGCGAACAAACAATTTGCCCCTGCGGCGTTGACGTTGAAAACGACTTACGCAAATGAAAGTTGGGCGGAGCTGGAGGAGAAGAAGCTCCAGTTCCCTCTGCTATTGGGATAAGCAGGAGAAGAAGAAGCGTAGAAAATGGAAGGTGAACAACAAACTGCATATGGCAACTACAAAAGTAGAAGTGAGGGCCTGAAGCTAGCTAGCGTTCTACAAGTTGTTCAAGTCCAAGCCAAAGTGGAAGCCATGGCCAAGTTTCTTGGCCCCAGTGCAAAGTCCTTTCTAGAGTTTTGCTACTTGAGTAGGAATTGCGTCAATATGGCGAATATGGAGAGAGAAAGACAGAGAAGCGAGTTTCCACCATTCCCTGCATCTACAAAATAATATGTGAGTCATGTAGGTGTAATGTTTTTGTATCTGTGTGTGTGTGTGTGACAATGTCAGTCGTGCGTGGCCAATGCTCAACCCCATCCCTAAGAGTGCTCTATATTTGCCAATTCACGTTATAAACTTGTTTTCAATTTCAAATTCAAATCCTGTCCCAAGGAAAGGAACAACCTCACAGTGCCGGAGCATGGGGCAATCTTTACAAAGTCGCTTCAAAAGTTGCCTGTGCGACTGAGAGCGCGTTATGCAAGAATCTTGTTTCCTTCTCGCTCCCATAATGGCTGGACGTGTTCTAGTAAATTGCTTCACTTTTTCCACATTTTGATCGTTTCAGTTTCATGTGCGTGTGTCGCTTTTTTTCCCCCTTCATCTACTTCTTCTTTTTTGCATTTTCTTCTTTTTGTTGCTCTTACATATATATGTATATATATATATATATATGTGTTTTTTTTTCCTTTTTTGAGTAGAATTTTCATGCGGTAAAAGTTTTGCGAAATGGAAAAAGTTTTATAATAACCAAACCATGTAGTTATTAGAAGGCGCTGGGACAGAATCTTTGGTCCACTTGTAATTTGTAGGAATTAGTTGGCATAGATAAACGTTTCCTTCTTGTAACCGCATCCCTAGACCCCGCTTACCATCAACTCTTATATAGTAGTTATGGTTCACTTTTTTTTTGTGTGGGTATGTCTATGGGTCAGTTGTGTGAAAGTTTTTGGGCGAAAAATTGCAAGTTTTCTTCTAAAAAGTGTAGATGAAAAATCGAAACAAGTGAAACGAATAAAATCTCATGCTTTTCATTTTCTTAATTTACATCAACTGCAAGAAGTTTCCTATGGAAATAATTTTCAAAATTAAATACAAAAGTCGACACAAACACACACACACACACATTTTATTTGGCATTTCTTCAAGCATAAATAAATGAAATGAGATAAAGAATGAAGTTTTTAATACCTTATTGTTTGTATATTGAATGTTGAAATCCTTTTTCGCCTCTCTGGCCACTGCAAGGAATTGCCGTAGCTGCAAGAAAAAAAGTAGAAAGTAAAATAGAGCAATGCATTTTATTTGAGAAATGTTTTGAGCTCACAAAAAAAGCAGATGAATTGAGTGTAAATAATGCTCAAACACAAATATTTGCCCTTCAATACACAACACACACACACACACACACACACACACTTACTAAGTTGGATAAAGCTTAAATCAAAATTTAAAAGCAAAAATTTAAGCTTTCTGTGCCAAAAATAAAATGAACCAAGCAAAGGTAAAAGTAAAGGTGAAGGTTTGTATTTTTTTTTTTCCTTCAGTTCA
This sequence comes from Drosophila insularis, assembly GCA_018903935.1. Classification (NCBI taxonomy): domain Eukaryota; kingdom Metazoa; phylum Arthropoda; class Insecta; order Diptera; family Drosophilidae; genus Drosophila; species Drosophila insularis. The sequence continues at coordinate 6,103,924 of JAEIFP010000517.1, forward strand.
GTTGAGTTCAGTACAGACCTGATATGCGGTTACTTAGCCAAGGCAAGCGTCTGGCAGCCAACCCCCCAACTTGTCTTGAAATCTTGATGAAATTTTCAGCAACAATGTAAAAATTTCTTCTTACACTCCTACGAGAGCACACGACATACAAATTCCCAAAGTGTGAAAGCCACTGAGGAAGACAGAGACAAAATACACACAGAGCCACAGACAATAGAAAGAGATAGCGATAGATAAGAGTACTCCCCTTAAAAACGACATTGCTGAATATTTTGAGGCCGAGAGTAGGGAATAAAAATATCAAAGCATCTTTAAAATACTTTTGCCGTATTTGGCCAAATTTAATAACCATGATTGAACAAAAGCCCCCACCCGAAAAAAATAAGGCAAGAGCGTCTGTTCTGATATTTAAGTCTAAACGATTGAAAAATGAGCTAAAAATTTCGCCACCTCTTTAATATTTCTATCCACCATTCTTGTGCCTCCGCTCTGTATGCGTTCTAAATGTTCTTTCAGGCAAAAAGGTGGTCACATTTTTGTGTGTCACTTTGGCATTTTTGGTATTTTATGCTTTCAGCCTAAAGCGAAAGGCTAATCACTGGCATACAACACACAGCCAAGAGAATGAAAATACGAGGCAAACAGCAAATACTTGGCATTGTGCAAAATCTAAGCATACATGGGTTAAAGAGTTTAGATTATTACAAATATAAATTAGATTCCTCACATAGAATAATTCAAATCAATTAGAGCACCGTAAGTGTTTTTTTTTTCGAAAATGTAAACCGAATTTTAACTAGATCACTTTGTTGTTTTGGAATATCTATAAATCATAAACTGATTCTAAAAAACTTGGCTTAATTAACTCTTATTCAAAATATTCAGATTGGTATTGAGAGAATTTCTAACAACAGGTTTTAAATATTTTAGTCTAAGAAATTGAAGAACATCAATATAACGTACATAGTAATTAATTAATAATCAAATTTAACAAGTAAAATGTTAGTTGATAAAGGAATGAATCTATTGAAGGGAATGGGAATGCAAGTATATAGAAATCATGATACAATAATACAAGATAATATAGCTGAAAGAAAAGCTTGTCCTTTCTCCCTTTATACCAATAATTCCAAAACATTCCTACTGACCTTTATTTATATATTCTTAAAACTTATCTAGTCTTCATTAGAAACCCTTTTCGAAGGGTCATCATTATTTAAGCGCATTCTTTTTTATAAGGCTATCGATTATTGGATGTCAACTTCCACTGAGAATCATCCAAAGGCATAGCACAGATTTTAGAGTACTCAACCAGTCTACATTGTAGGTTTTCCTCCCAAAATCTACTTTTCTCTCTTTATTTTTAAGATAGATTTCGTTAGATTCTTGTGGCAATAATAACAATAACTAATTTTGGTAGGAAAAGTTCATTCAAGCATTTAAAAACAAAACATGCTTCTCTTCAGACGAGACTATCGTGTATTAGTTGTATCATGTTAAAAAACTATATCTTTGGATTCTCATTTAGTTTCGCTTCATTTGAAAATAAATTGCAACTACTTTTAGTAGTTAAGTATTACAATTCAAAAGTCGTTAAAACTTGATAGACATTCCATGAGCCTGCTTAAATACAGTGAAACCTCGATATAACGAACTTCGTTATAACGAAAAACCCAATATAACGAATTTTTTGTTAAGTCCCTTGAAAAAACTAAGGTTTTACATTTCAGTACCTATAGCGAATCAATAGATATAACGAATAATTTTGTGATCCCCCTCAGATTCGTTATATCGAGGTTTCACTGTATAATTCTAAATTAATTATTATAAACTCTTGTTCCTTCTAACTAAATGAATATGTACATATTCTAAAAAACTCGCAAAATATTAGCTAAATTTTTAACAAAAAAAAAAACTTTCTTATTACATATACACATATATGTATAGCTAAATAAGAAATTTATGTATACCATATTGAGGTTAAGAAATCTTTTGTGGATTTTTCGCTTAAGAGGCGGGTATTGGTGAAAATTGTTACCGCAAAACAATTTTACCAAGGTTTCAACACATTTTTAGTTGGCAATTTCAACGCCAAGGATTGTGCCAACCAAATGTTCACTCTCAATTGAATATTTATGGGCCATAAACACCTAACTCTATACATACATACCTACATATCTACATATATGTACATATATGGGAAATAAACCGCACAAGAACTAAACTATTTTCATTTCGGTTAACAGAGGCATATAAAAGGACATTTTAACATTTACCCTCGATCCCTTCGAGTCATCCATTCACGTCGACTTAATCGCTTCTATGCTTTAAATCATTAACATTGCGCATACGCCACGTGTGGCAACTATACACATATGCATGTAGTTTTGTATATATGTATATAGGTAGATAGCAAGGTAGCTAGCTATGAGGTTCCTCTGTCAACTAACCGCTTAACCAAACGTACACACACACACGCACATACTCACACATGCAGATGAACATCAAATGCTGTGTAAATGTCACAAGCAATAAAAATCTTTTCTAGCTCCTGAATCCCATCCAACCCAACCTAACCCAACCCAGCCCAACCAACCAAACTCAACCCAAACTAAACCAACCCGTCGCAGTTTGTGACGAGTGGCAGTCGTTAAGAGTTCCATCAGCACAGCGACAAACAGTTAACCAGAACACACATTTCCTTTGCCCAATCCTCCAACCGAGCCCATCCTCCTCTCTTCTCATCGCTCACTTTCCACGCTTTGGTTTTTTTTTTTTTTTTTTTTTTTTTTGCTATTCCTGTTGTTGTTTTTGGCCCTGGCTGGCATTTGAAATTGTCGTAGTTTTCGCATCTAATTGTGAAAATTTTTGGAAAACTGTCAAATTTTCAGCAATTGCTAAACCACAGGCTCGAGGTTTTTTGGGTTGCCATCCATCTAGTCATCCAGCCAGCCAGCCAGACATCTAGCCACGCCCCTAGCATATACGCCCACGTAACTTTATTACGCGTGCAGCACGTAAAATTTTACTCTAGACTTTTACTTTTTCTCAATGCGTTGACTCTCGCGCGACTCTCACTGTATGTTAGTGTTAGCGTTAGTTTTTTTTTTTTTTTTGGATTTGTATTGCTATTTTTTTTCTTTTTGTGAAAGGTTTTACAGTTGTGCTAGGTGGTTGGGTAACTGCTTGGCTGGGTGGTTGGCTTTTAATGGCCACCGGTTTTATAGTTCTCTCAATTTGGAAATGAAAATAGTTTTTGGCTTTGATTTATGGGGCCACCGCTAGTACTTTTATGACCATTCAATGTGTCGAAGAGAAGGTAAAAGAAGCTAAAGCATTTGAAGGTACTAAACTTTAATGCAGATGTCTCACTTTTCCTACATGGATGGCCACGGGATGAGCGTGGAGAAAAACAAAAAAAAAAAAAGGGAGGGATACAAAAATCGAGAGAGCGAGACGACAACAGCAAAAGGATTTACATTTACCTAAGCTCTAAAGATGATGCCACCAACGCAGCATAAGGAAAGCAACTGAAGCTGAAGCTGAAGCTGAAGCTAAAGCTGAGCTCAACTGGCAGTTGGGTTGCGTGTCGTGTCGTCTTTGTATCCTGACAAAACGGAAATGGCAGCCATTACAACGCAGCTAGGACGAAACTTTGACATCTTTTTACGTATTTTACTCCTACTGCCATTTTTGCTTCTCTTCCTTCTTCAGTTTGTTCTCGTTCTTTAGCTGGCTTACATTTCATCTAGCGCTAATGATAAGAAAACAATTCAACAACAAGAACAAGAACTCGACAAAAACAAAACACTGAAGAGCTAAAAAAGAAAACAAAGGGTGAAGAGGAGAAACCAAAACGTTAGAAAAAGGGGACCAACTAAAGCAAATGGCCAACGAAGAGAGAGAGAGAGAGTAAGTGAGAGAATCCAGAGATCCAGAGCAAAGACTGAAAGTCAAATGCCAGGACATCACGGGCAACACTGGCAAGCGCCAAGGACACGTCTGGGCCGTCTGTCTGCTTAGTGCGCATAAATATTGTAATAAGCATGAAAATTACAATTTTCAGCTGCAAAAGGATTCACCCTCTTACTTGGCATTGAAGCATTTTGTAATTTACATTTAATTAGGGGATTTTGTGCAGCAGCGACAAGGATGGAAATTGCAATGCCATTCCCTGCTACGTCTTGCCCTGGTATTATCCTGCAGTGCCCTGCTCTGCTCTGTCATCCACCCAGCTTCTAGGTGTTGCCTTCAGTGCCATATCTCTGTGTTGGCCCTAGTGTATTTGCATAGGGCGATGATGGCTTAAAGTCACTCAAAGGATTTGCCAAGCAGCTATATAGAGACGGTGAGAAGATGGCAGCAATGCCAAATTACTAGAATGAACGTGAGGGAATGTTAGGTCCTACAGCTTCTGTTTGTGTATTACTCTCTCTCTCTCTCTCGTTCTCACTCTCTCTACAGTATAGCATTGCGTATGAGCAACATTTAATTAAGTGACTTGTACACTTTCTTCCTCCACCTGCTTTACTTCTACCTACTAACCCTTACTTGGCTTTTATAGTTTCTAGGTTGTATTTTTTTCTTATCCTACTCATTGCGTGTTTGCCTCAATGTAAGTCAGATGATGAAGAGTGGGGCAAAAATGGGGAGGTACCTGGTTATGAAGGGAAACAGGAAATTAAGTTCTAAGCCGCTTGCCCAATGCAGGAAGAAACGAATGATAGATATATATAGAAAGGCCGATGAGGAGGAGTCACTGCCAGTGCCAGTGCCTATACACCGATGGAGGGTGTCAGTGTAGGTGATGGTGCTGGTCCTGATCCTGGTCCTGGTCCTGGTCCTGGTCCTGGTCTTGGTGGTTGGCAAATGGTTGATGTTAGCTGCATATGGAAGCATGTTGAAAACATAATTGAAGGCATTTTGCTTGAAGCTTAAGTGAATTTATTGTGGCAAATGGAATTAAGCTTGGACGAGAAGTCGAGCTACCTCCCCGGGCTGCGATTTAAGTTAGTTAAAAGGGAGTGTAAGTAAACTAAACAGCAAGTAGTCCTGATGGAATCATATTGAGAGTAGAGAAGCCCACAAATGCCAGGCAAAACAAACAAAAATGTAAAAAATCTCTTTACCAAGTCAACAAATCAAAAGCTATGAGCACAGCAAGTTGATAAAAGTGCAAACTCGATTAACCGACACCTAAATACTCTCATTTAAAAAAAAAAAAACAAAAAAAGCAAAGTCTAGAAAGACTAAAGTCATGTTTCTCTACATATATTTTTAGTAAGAAAAACAAAAATACAAGTCTCTCTCTTTTACTCTCCAGTTAGAAACGCTTAAAAATTAAAGTTCAAAATTTAAACCTACAATAGAGACAGAAATTGTTTTAAATTTCAATATTATCATTCTGTTTATATTCTCTGATAAATCTCTGTCTGTCGGTGTCTATATATGTATGCATACACAACGAAAGAAGAAAAGAAAGTGTCAGAGTATCCTCCCAGCAGGCACTTAACTTTGACTCCACCCTGACACTTGACTACAATTGCGACTATTAGACAAAGCGTTTGGTTAGGAGAAACAACTTGAAACTGTAGTTTTATCTCCTTTTTCTCTCTTTCTCTTTCTCTTCCATTTGCTAGCCATTGTCCATAACCATAAACGATGCGAAAAATGCCGCGAAACACGTGCCAAAGAGCCTGCGATTATTGACACTCAGCGGGAATGATGGCACGATGGGCAGAGCAGGGGCGTAGTGTTACGATAAAGCGGGAACACTACTCCTACATAGCTGCTGCTCATCTGAAGTTTTCGCCCCACTTTGGTTTTTTTTTCTTTTTTTGAAGCGCACTTTCTGGGGCGCTAAAACTCAAACATAAACAAAACCGTAAGACAACCAAACCAACCAACAAGAAAATTGCGTTGAAAATTACACAAGGAAATCGAACAAGAAAATAAAGAAAAAAAAGGAAAAACTCGAAAAGTGCCAGGGCAGCAGAAAACAAGAATATATGGAGAAATTGAAAGGAGAGGGGGAAATGGTGAGTAAAAAAGAATAGGAATTGGAGTAGAAAAGCTTAGGGGAAACATTGAAAAGCAGCGTGAACACACATAACACTTGCTAACACGAAGTGTTTGACGTTGACACGCACACACACACACACACAAACATTCACATATTCGATACTTGGTGATACACAATGGAAAAGGCCAACCATTTTGAGTGCTATTGGCAGAATTTTGTTTCGATTCCGATGCTTGTTGATGCCTTGGTTGGCGCCTGATGACGACACCACAAGCAAACAGGAATTCAGAGTAAACGAAAAAGAAAGAGAGTGATGGGGATAAAGCGAATTTGTGACATGGCAAAAACTTTTCAAATTTGAGCAATGAGAATTTTTCAAATGCGAGTATTCATACAAAAATCAAGTAATTAATCGCTACTATCGCCATGAATGCTACAAATGAATTATAACAGTGACAGGATCTAGAATTGTGACATGGGGGAACTTTACACCCCAAAGTATGCAATAAACAGTAAAAGACAACATGTTTTTCAAACATATTAAGAAATTTTGAGATGTACTTTGGCTATGAGAGAATCCTTTTGTTTATAGACAATTTTCAAGACAAGAGGCAAATTAATGAACACTATAAATACTTTTACAGTCTATCGTATACTTTAAAGGGCAAACTACCAACCATTTTGCATCTCTAAATCCGCCTATGATTATATGTTCCTAAGAACAGATGAAGACTAATCAAAATTGAAGCTGCTAGATCTATTATTTGTTATATCTTTTGATTCAATTAAATTGAATATTTTTATCTATTTAGTCTATAGTATACTTTAAAGGGCAAACTACCAACCGTTTTGCATCTTTAAATCCGCCTATGGTTATATATGGTTCCTAAGCACAGATGAAGACTAATCTCTAGTATAGTTAATTTAAATTAACTTCTCAACCTTGACCTAAAGCACTTATAAATTTAAAGTAACTTTATATTTGTAGAATCATTTGTAATTATGATTTTAGTTAGTTCGAGTCGCATTAGTTAACTATGGGCCATAAACAGTCGAACTCGTAAATAGATTCTATTAGTATATATGTATGTAGGTACTTTAAAACTGAAGCTGCTAGATCTATTCTTTGTTATTCAATTAAATTGATAATTGATTTTCATTTATTTCTTCTAGTTTATATTCCAATTCGAAGATGTTGACAAGTAAAAATATTGAAAAATTATTTTCAAGCGTATAGTTTTTCTTGCAGTGTAGTGTTGTTTGATTTATTCTAAATGAATTTCAGCAGACCTAATAATCATTTTTAAAAGTTCCCATTCTTGATGGCGCCAGGGGGCAATCTGTGGAAATAAAAATGCTTTTTGCAACTTTTTTCGTTTTGCTTTACTAACCATTTTGGCATTTTTCGTCTCCATCTACGTTTCTCCGTCTAGTTTTTTTCCATCAACTTTCTTTTCTTTATTTTTTTTTTTTTTTTTTTTGTTGGCTTCATCTTGAAGTGTCGCCATCTTTGTCGAACAAACAAAAGAAGTGCTCTTCGAATGAGAAAAGAAATGAAAAGAAACTTGTGTAAACACACAAACGCAACAATTTAAAAGCAATAATTGAAAAAAGCCTTTATGACATTGCCAACAGCGTATAAAAGTTTTGTCAGCTGCACACTTTGCCACGCCCCCACACCACCATATAAACACACACACACGTACACAGAAACATTTGCAGAGACATGACGCCCCTTCGCTAACCGGACAATGGCTTATTAAACGGAAAGTCACAGTTTGGTTTTCTACTTTTGGGTTTCTTTTTTTGGGCATTTAATGTTTTAGCTAAGCTGATTAAAGGGCAAAAATTTTAGCAAAATGCCATGGCCACGCCCACGCTCATTCATGCCCATATCCATGCCCATGGCGAAAAGCAGCTGCTAAGCTCCGACACGCGTGTGCATTTTGGGGAGAAAAAGAAAAAAGTTTTTTTGGCTTTTCCTTTTTTTTTTTTGTTTCTTTTTGCTTTGCTGTGTGCTGCCACGCCCACTGATTGCTTTGGTTGATCCAAAACGAACTTGTAGTTTTGTGGCGCTTACCTCGAGGGCAGCAAATATTTCTCGTACACATCGATACAGAGAACTGGATGAAGGCAGCAGGAGACAGAAGCGCAGGAGACGTATCCAAAAGGAAGGAGTAAAAGCTACAGCTAGAGAACAGGATCACGAATGCGCGCAGTGCGGGTAGAGGGGAGACTGAAACTGTTGGGGAGCTGGTTGTAGGCGTTGCCAGTCAAATTTCGCATGTGCGCACCAAATTAGATAGCATTCCAAAGCAATAAAAACTGACAGGATGAAAGAAAGTTCCCATGTAAACGAGTGAATCGAGCAAGTGCAGAGCAAAGTCAAAGTCCAATCCACTTTTCAGCCAAAGGCAAATACCAATGCCGCCGCCATCCGCTCCATTCCTCAACTATCTGGACACAAGAAGAAAGAAAAAAAAACAAAAAAAAAACAAAAACATCCAAAAGGAATGGGAGAAACAACAAGGAAAAAAAGTTGATTGTAAATAATGGTAGAAGGTTTACAAACTGACTATTTTGTAATTGCAGTGAGAAAGAGCCTACAAAAATGTTGCAGACAAAAAACAAAAAGCGAATGTATTGCAATTTGTTGGCACAGAGAAAAGTGCAGAGTAGAAATAGAAATCGAAAACGAGCTAAATTGTATAGCCCAGTACAGTTGGCTACAAAAAGTCAAAGGGAATTCTATAATGCTCAGTTAAACTACAACGCCAAAACGATTTGTCTTTAAATGTGCCTTTAATCAGAGAGTATAAAAATGGTAAAGATGCCAGCATTTAAAGTGATTTTTTGCTTCAAAGACCAAAAATGAAATTAATTCTTGGTAAACTTTAATGGAGAAATAACAATGCCTCAAGAAAGTGCCGGATTATCCACATTGAAGAATTAGCAAATACTCCGCGGTATCAGAGCGAGATTGAAAAGTTCCGAACAAAATAGGTAAATTGAAATGATGAAATTGAAGTTAATTTGAAAAATTCTAAACATTCTTTAAAACTCTTGCGAATTCGTAAATTTTGATCCCTTTTCAAAATTGTTATCTCATTTTTAATGTTTTAAATTCAATTTTGAATTGGACTGTACATAGATTAAGTTCATTATAAAGGATATCTTTATAAAGATATTTTGGAGAGAAGAAAAATTCGAAACAACAAAATATTCCAATAAACCTTAATTTGATGAAGTTCTAACTTACAATTAATCAAGTCTTTATTTTTAAGTTGGAATAATTACGTAATGTCAAGTACTAAATTTCTACCAATTTTTGCAAAATAAACAGGATCATGGTATACAAGATTTTTAGGACTTAGGTTTAAAAAAAATTACATTTCTGGGACTGTGCTATCTCAGATTCAGCAAAAACGAAAACTATCAAGAGAGCAAATAAAAGCCTTAAAGACCATTAACCTACTGGCAAAATCAAAAAAGGATTCATTGATACTTTTCCAATTCGGAACCTGCTCAAATTTTAACGTATTAACTTGCCAATATTGTTTCCTAATACTACTAAGAGAAAGACTAAGAGTAGTCTTTCTTAGTTTATGAATACAAATGCAAATTTTTGTGTCTTTTCTAATTGCTGTTGCTTTTAAATGATGCTAGATGTATTTAAAAGTATAAACAAATTACAGTGAAACCTCGATATAACGAATCTGAGGGGGATCGCAAAATTATTCGTTATATCTATTGATTCGCTATAGGTACTGAAATGTAAAACCTTAGTTTTTTCAAGGGACTTAACAAAAAATTCGTTATATTGGGTTTTTCGTTATAACGAAGTTCGTTATATCGAGGTTTCACTGTATTTGATTAATCGATTACTTTAATTTTTCTTCGATTAAACGTAATTGAATAATCGATTAATGATTTTTATTTGCCATCACTAAGTACTTGTGAGAAGGATTTCTATTATTAAAAACAACAAATGATATACAAGACTGTTCTCCGTTTCAATTCTACTCCATGCAAATATTTAAATTTTATTTTCCAATTCAAAAATAAGTCGGATACGTAAACCACTCTTTTAAACATTTGAAAATCGTTGTGAAAATTGAAGAAATCGTTACTATATTTTGTTTCTCCTATAGCACATACTTTTCACATCAAAAAGTCAATTCTGTGCTGTAAAGATTCAATCTTTTGCCTAACTAACACTTCAAATCCAATTTATCAATGGCCGCGCACACAAAAAGTACAACTTTCTCAAGGCCAACAAATAAATATGTACAAATAAATATGTATGTGTATCTGTGTTTGTGTGGATAGCAGGTATTGGCAATCAGCCCGCAAACGAAATAGAAAACCCTTTAGCACACACAAAAACCTAGAAGACCTAAAAAAAATAAAAAAAAAAGATAAAGTTCCTCAACCTAAACCATTTTATATTGGTTCTCTCCTCTCGTACCCTGCTATAGAACGTTATCTGAATCCAGCAAATCCGAAAGAGGCCAAACTGAACCGCAATTTTTGTTTCTTTCTTTTATATTTTGTTTTCGAGTTTTTTGTGTTGTTGATTTTGGTTTTTTGTTTTTGCTATTTTGTTGTTGTTGTTTTTTTTTTTTTTTTTTTTTTTTTTTGGATGTAGTTTGGCTGATGAATGTGCGAATCGTGCGCGCTTTAGTTTTTCGGTACACAGGATATGACTTTGAGCCACTTCCGGTTGCTGGCGAATTCAAATTGAATGCTGACTAGTTGGCTGCTCGTTCTCGTCAGCCCGTTGTTGCCTCAAGGCTATTTATGCGCCAGTTACACAAATTCAAAGTCAGTAAACGAAAAATAAAAACAAAAAACATCTAAAAACTTGTAAAACGAAAATTCAATAGTTCTGATAGACTAATAGGCAGACAGACAATATCCGTGACGACCTTACTATACTCTACTATATATGTACATATGTAAAATATTCAAAGTTTAGTCTTAATGATAAAAAAAAAGAACAATTTATTTTCTTAATTGTAAGTTTTTTTTTCTGCCTCATCCAGCATGTAAGGTTTTTTTTTTTTTTTGTTTTTGCCTGGTGTCAGGATTATATCTAGTAAGAAATATAAACACAGCGTATGCCAATTAGTGAATAATGACTTAGATATGCCAACTAAAATATATTTAATATTAATTTAATGTCTCAAATGTTAATGGGGAGTGGCAAAAGTACTGCATATTCAATTTATTGCTGGCGGCATTCAGGGACTTTGAGTCCCTCAGGTGCTTTGTGTGCTGACGTCTGACCCATTGACTAATATACCCGTTTACCCAAAGGATAAAGGACACACACAATAAAAATAGAGAAACAAAAAAATAAAGAAGAAAAGAAGAAGCGAACAAATTCAATAGTTGTGCAACGAGGCAATTAAGTTTATTGCATTCCATTTTAGGTGTTTTTTTTTTTTATTTTTTTAGTTTGTTACTCCTTTTCGAGCTATATCTACTGTTAATGTTGTTGTTGCTATTTTTTGTTTTAACTGAATGGGCTTGTCAGAGTAAATAGTTGGTCATTCTATACATATTTATTGTGCTTTTGGTAGTTTTTGGTCAACTTTACTCTTTACACACCATTTTGACCAACAACAATTCCCCCATGCAATTAGAGACTCGAAAATTGTGGCCTCTTGCTGTTGTGTCACTTTATAGCCAACAACAACACCAACAGCAATAGCAACAACAACAATAACCACAAAAGCTACACCTTTTTGTTGGGTAAAATTCAATTTAAAACTGCGCCACGTGACCCTCTCACAATTTTAAGAAAGAAGCAAAAACAGAAGATAAAATAGATGTAGTTATAGGTTTAGGTAGGTAGGCAGATTCCTACTAACATATGTATGCATGTGTTGAATAAAGGGCACACGTGTCCTCTCATCCATGTCCTGTAACCCGGCCAACCCAATGCTTAGGGGACAGTCAACAAATTGACCTTGACAAAATAATTGAGAGCAAAGAAAACAGAAACAGAAACTAAAATTAAAGTTAACCATACAAAAAGATAGATCTACAACTACTACTATTACACACACACACACACACACACACACACAAGTATATACCAACAACAACAAAAAACACACAAAAAATAAAAAACAAAATTAAAAAAATATAAAGCAGTGTGAAGGGAGACGATGACAAAGAAAACTTTTTAATTTTAACACATGCGAAAAGTTTCAGAGGGTAAAATGAGAGATAGAGAGAGAGAAAGAGAGAGAGAGAGTGTGTGTGAGAGAGATATAGAGAGACGTTGCACATAAACGGAATAAGTTATTTTTCTCTCGTTGGGGGAATTAAAGCAATTTGTAGCATACTTTTTGGGGGCGGCCAACTCAGGTGCTTTATGACCTGGGCCAGCAGCAACCACAAGCGGACATCACAAATTAATTTCACGCACACACACACACCCAGATCCATACACACTCACCCACATGAATGTGTTTAATAAAGTTGGCAAGACCAGACTCAACTCCTGTTTTTAATGTTTTCCTTCTTCTTCTTCTTTTTTTTATACCCTTACAGCACCGAAAGACAAAAACAAACAAAAAAGGAAAAAAAAAAATTTACCCATTCATTTTTGCAAAAACCTTGGCAATGCCTAAAATAAAAGTAAGTCTTTGACTTGTCATTGTATGGGAATATTTAATTATTTTAATATAACTTAAAGGTAATGTTATTAAAATAATATTTATTACTATCTACCATTCTCGTAACTCGCTTCAATTCTCTAATTAAATAGTTTTCTCTCTTTATATAGTCTAGAGAATAATTTTTTAACAATTAGTTCATATTTTTTTTAATTAATTCAACAAATTAGCACTTTTAATTAGATAAAGTTGTTTAGTCATTTGCTTATATGTATATGGAATGGAAATTCATATTTTTGCTTTTGATTTCCACCTAAACCATTTAATAACTGCTTTTAATTTTTAAGATTAATTAATTTTCCTTATAGTTTTTCTATTAATGCCATAATGCTAAATCTATTGGTACTATCAGTCACAAAGGCTGCATATTTCAGGGTATATAAACTTTTTGTATACAGTCCAGTTTCGTTCTGGCCTTTCAGATTGTCGTTTTCGGTCTTCGGTTTTGTTTTTTTAATTCATCCAGAGACCAGGAGCAAGAATATTTTAACGGGTCGTTTGGTTTTCAGTTTGGAGACCGCAAACAATGTGTGTAGATATGCGTGCATGTGTGGGTGTATCTGTGTGTGGGTGTGTGTGTGTGTGTGACTGTTGACGAGAATGGAAAACTGTTTTGGTGTGTGCGTGCACTTGCCTCATTTTGAGCTCGTTTTAATTTTAAAGCATTTTCTCTTATGGCGTGCCCTGACTGCATTTTCAATTTGATTTTAGTATAAATTGTAAGCTCCCCTCTCATCATTGCCTCACTTTATATATGTACATACTATATGTATATATATATATATTTGTATATATATGCTTTGCCTTCTGGCCAAGCGTGCTAGTTGGCCATTTAAATTTTAATCATTTTCTTGTGTAAAAATGATTTTAATTGTTGTTCAACACATTAAAAAATTTTGTTTCGAAATGTTTCATTTCTTTATACCATTTTGATGGAGTGTGCAAGGCAAGGTGGTATGGGAGAGGATGATTTGGGCTTGGGTTTTTGGTTAAGGGCATAATTATTACTCATTTCTCTTTTATATTTAGCATCTTGATAAGTTTGAAAAGGTTGTGTGTGATTTATGTTGTAAAGCGATTTATGTTTTTCCTACAAGGAAGTAATTTTTTAAGATTCTTTTTTAGATTTTTCTGTAACATTTTTAGGGAAAAGAGTGGCAGATGTGTTCATTAGCCAGAGGGATTTTTTTTTTTTTTTTTTTTTTTTTTTTTTTTTTATTCATTTATTTAACAAAGAAAATGCAACAAGTTAGAGAAAGATGGAAGAGTATAGTGTAATAAAGGTAGAAGTGCGAAAGGACATTGAAGAGATAGATGTAGATGTTTTGGGTGCCAATATAACCTGCGGGACTGCCGGGGGGTATTGCTTCGCAGGCTAGAAAGGCGGGCCTCATGCCCCTCAGGCGTTTCGCTGTCTCTCCAGGCGGCGAAGAGCGTCCATAACTTTTTTTGCAAAAGTGCAGGCCGCGGACCATTTTCCTTGGCTAGCACACATTATGTTGGCCATGTTCTCGACCGTAGGTAGTTCCCCAAACGCTTCCTCGAGCTCATGGCGTTCACTCTGAAATCTCGGGCAGCAGAAAAGCACATGCTCGGCGTCCTCCACCACGCCGTTTTCGCATAGCATGCATTCTGGGCTGATTTCGTGCCCAAATCGGTGTAGGTATGCGTTGAAGCACCCATGGCCACTTAACAATTGGGTTAACTCGAACGTTACCTCTCCGTGACTTCTCGAGAGCCAGGGCTCCAGGTTCGGGATCAGCCTAAACGTCCACCTGCCTTTGGATGAGGATGTCCATCTTGCTTGCCAGTCTTCTAAGCTCGCTCTTCTGGCTGCTCTTTTTGCCTCTTGTTTTGCCAGTGGCGTCCATTCGCTAGTTTGCCTTCTATTATAGATGAACTGGGACTCCTTCGCCAGAAGGTCGATAGGTGTTAGTCCAGCTATGACTAGCGCAGCCTCGTCTGACATTGTTCGGAAGCCTCGACACACTCGTATGGCTCCCAGTCTGTACGTTGATTCGAGCCCTTGGCGATATGATTTCTGCCGCATAGCCGTTGCCCAAATAGGAGCTCCATAGAGCATTATCGATCTCACCACATTTACCAATAGTATACGCTGCCGTTGGCTTGGGCCTCTGGAGTTGAGCAAGAACCGCGTAATGCAGCGGCCTATTTCTGCAGCTTTTGTATTTGCGTGCTCCAGGTGTTCCTTGAAGCTAAGCCGGGTGTCTAGTAGGATGCCTAGATAGCGTATTGCCCTGGATGAAGTTATTTTGCATGTGTCTAGAGAAATTTCCGCTACCTCTACGACTTTGCGGCTGCTGATCAAGACAGCTTCAGTTTTTGGACTGCAAGCTCCAAGCCAACATTGTTTAGCCATCCTTTAACTGTGTCGACTGCCTCGGCCGTTTTGCTCTCCGTCTCATGTAGGTGCTTCGCTACCACCACTATCGCCACGTCATCTGCAAAGCCGACAATCCGGGTTCCAGGTGGGAGAGAAAGCCTAAGCACGCCATCATACATCACGTTCCAAAGGATTGGACCCAGAACGGAGCCTTGCGGGACACCTCCTTTGACGACAAGTGTGCGCCAGCCACTTTGAGTGTTGTAGCGCAGGATACGATTTCGGAAATAGTCTTCCACCATGAGGACTAGGTACTCTGGTACCCGAAACTCCCGAAGAGAGCTTAGGACCCGACTCCAGTTTGCGGTGTTGAAGGCGTTTTTCACATCTAATGTGGTGACCAAGCAGTATTCCTTTTTTCCACCCTTCCATCGCTGGCCCTCAATGGCATTACTGGCTATGTCAACTACTGTTTGTAGCGCGTCGATTGTGGACTTTGCGCGTCTAAACCCAAACTGCATCGGTGAGAGGTCGCCAGAGTTCTTGATGGCGGACTCAACTCTCTGCGCCAGCAGTTTTTCAAACAGTTTCGAGACCGAGTCCAGAAGGCAGATTGGCCTGTATGCCGATGGGTCCTCGGCTGGCTTGTTCGGCTTGGGCAGAAGCACCAGATTTTGCAATTTCCAGATGTCAGGAAAGATGCCATCGTGCATGCATTTATTGAAGACCTCTGCGAATTTTTCAGGCTGGAGGCGTGCCGCCAGTTTTAGCGCCTTGTTTGGTATCGCATCCGGGCCTGGGGCTTTTTGGTCCTGCAGTCTAGCGGCGACTGCAAGAATTTCTTCGGTGCTGATATCGCAAATGACTCGCGTATTAGCGATCCGAGTGGGTCTTGGCGATATATTTGAGGTGTTCGGGAACAGAGTCTCTACAATGAGTTTCATTTGGGATTCGTTGGGAATCGCGGGCTTGTTTGCATTGAGCTTCTTCATGGCCACTTTGTAAGCAGCCCCCCAAATGTCGTTCTCGGCGGCGTTGCACATTTCTAAGAAGCATTTGCGCTTACTCTCCTTAATAGCAAGTTTTAGTTCTCTTCGCCTAAGCTTGTATTGGGCCTGGAGGCTAAAGAATTCTGGCATTCCACGCGCCCTCTGGTATTGTCGTCTGCATTGGAGGCACCTCCTCCTCGCCTCGTTTATTGATGCGTTCCACCAATAGACAGGGGCCTTTTGTTTGCTGTGGCATCTACGGGCTGCCATGCTGGCATCACAGGCTGCTAGTATGGCATCTACAAGCGTTTTAGCATACTTGTTTGCGTCTCCAGTAAGGGGTGGGATTCTGAAGGATTCCTCGAATGTTGTGGTATTTAAAGTATCCACTCTAAACATTTTGGCGTTTTGGTCAGTGGTTCCGTGTTCGGCGGGGCGGCTGCCGATAGTGCACAATATGGCTAAGTGGTCGCTAGCCGTGTAATGACTACACAATTGCCAGTTGGTCTGTGATGCAAGTTGCCGGTTTGCAAATGTGACGTCAATCACTGATCCGTAGCCAGCTCTGCAGAACGTGTGGTTGTTGCCCGTGTTTAACACGACAAGTTCGAGTGAGGCGAGGCTCTCAAGAATTGTACGGCCCCTGGAGTTAGTTCGGGCACTACCCCATTCCGTGGACCACGAGTTAAAGTCGCCTGCAACTATTGTTTTGCCCTTTCCTCTGGCGTCCAAAGCGAGTTGATCAATTGCCGACTCGAATTCTTGGGGGGTAAGACTTGGTGCGAAGTAGCAGCTGTACACCCATATGTCGCCTATGTGTGCTCTGACAAATCCTCTATGTGCGTAAATGTGCTGCATAGGCGGAGTACGATTGCCGCACAACCAGATTGCAGCTTTCCCCGAAGAGTCTGTTGCCCATGAGCTGCCAGGCCGGTTTCTATATGGCTCGCTCAGAATCGCCACGTCTATATTCATTTCCCTTACTGATTGCGCTAATAAATCATGTGCCGCCGCACAGTGGTTCAAATTTAATTGTAGCAAATTCATAGGTTATGCTGCTGGTTCGCTCCTGCACTCGTCATTGGGTAACGTCGGCTGCCAGTGTAATGCCCCACCTGTTGACGTTTGGCGTCTACGCAGTTGAAGCAGACAGGAAAGTTGCTGCATGAGACTGCCTTGTGGTCTGTAGCCCCACATTTAAGGCACCAATTTGTGCGATCAATTGAGCTGCTGCACTTTGCCGCCGTGTGGCCGAAGTTTAAACATTTGTAGCATCTTTGCTTTGATTGCCGTTCCCGAATCGGGCAGAGCGTCCATCCTATTGCAATTGATCCCGTCTTGAGCAAGGAGACAGCAGTCGAGCGCGGCATTGACAAGACAGCCAACTGTGTATCACCAAAAGTATGGCGCAAACTTCGGACTCGCACGTTTGCTGTGGCATCGCCAATAATTTTCTTCAAAGCTTCTATAATATGGTCTGCTGATACCAGGGTATCGAGTTTGCGTATCTCGATCCAAGCTTCAGTTCCTACTGCCCTTACCGACGCTTGCTGGCCTAGAACTTGGCTAAGCTCGTTCCTCAGTTTTTGGCAGTCAGGATCGCCGTCTCGCTTGAGTTCTAGAAGCAGCTCGCCCTTGGCTGTCTTTCTTGTGCGCTTTACGTTGCTTTTGACACCATCGAGTTTGCCATCGGTTCGTCTTGTAACCATTCCAAGAATTTGGGCGTAAGAGAAGCCATCTTGGGCCTGGATCACGATGGCCGCAGGCTTGTCCCTTCGAGCTGGTTGCTTGTTAGGCCGCTTTCGAGACACCGTCTGCCATTCTGCATCCGCTTTGTTTTAGCTGTTTTAGCTGGCTGGCTCAGACTTATGGGAAAACCCAGATGGTTATTCATCACCGGTGTTGTTTGCGTGGCGATGACGCCTTTTTGGACAATTTTTGCGGGGTGGCTATCGGTCATTTTTCGGCACAGTGTTTCATGCAGCTCCATCATACGCACTATTGAGTTCTTAGTACTCAGATTTACGTGGCGAACTGGCTTCCTCCCATCATCAGCTCTGTTGAACATACTGTCGAGCTGCCAGATCAGATTTCCCAGTTCGTTTAGCTCTTCTATTTGTGAAGTTACCATTGGAGCATCAAAGTTATTTAATGCTTGCACCTGTATAGCTCGTGCATCTGGGTTTTTAGCACCATTTACATTTACTGGCGTGTCTGTGCTCAGGGGCGGTGACCGCAAGAGCCGTGGACGACTGCCGAAAGCAGACTCTTCCCAGTTGGTAATCTGCATATCTGCCATTGCGCATCGGGCTTGGTGGTCGATGGAAATCACAGATTTGTTCATGTGGGTAGCTGGAGAGTATCGGTTGCAGTTTGTGAATTTGAATTTAAATTTGAATTTGAATTCAAATCCGGAGGAAGAAGAAGCTTCGAAACGGTTGGCCCAGAGGCGCCACCTGCCGATTTATGGCTAGGGGCTCCCCTATGTCTTTCCTCGTTTTCCAACACTGGTACGATCAGCTGATACGTAGCGGCGTGAAGACGAAGAACACGTCGTGCAACAACAAAAGAAAGTGGAGAAAGGTGGATAAAAGTGGATATTTCTCACCCACACCAGCAAAGACAGGAGCAAACGATGAGAGAGGCGGGAAAAAAAGCAAAGAGAGGCGATCTGCAGCCTCCCCCTCACCCCTACCGGCTCCAATGGTCCAGCCAAGTGGAGGTTGGCAAACAAGCTTCACGGCCAGCACACAGACGGCAGAGGAGTCCCCGCAACGAGGTACGTAGACAGTCCTATGGAGGCCCTCCTTGACCCGTCGAAGTTTAAATTTCAGGCCCTCTGGATACACAGAAAACGATCTTGAAAGGGAGCGCCCGCGAGTAAAGGACCGCACCACTTTACACTTTTTGTTAGTCCATCCTAGCCAGAGGGATGTGTATGTGTGTGTGTGTGTGTGTGTGTGAAAACGGAGAAGTTGGAGGGTTTTGTGATTGCTGATTGAAAGAAAGAAAGATGGTGGGGCTTTGCCTCTTTTGCCTTGCTTTTTTTTCACTTTGCTTTCTTAATCACAGTTTGTGCTTGTTTCAACAAGTTTTCGCTCCAGCTGTCGGCTTACCTCACCTAAGCTAAATTCCCATTACAACCAAAAGTATGAAGCATAATTTTTAACCTTATGCAACATAAATTTGCCATCTCCCTGGTCCCCTCAACCATTTATTCAGAAACCTCCTCTGGCATCGTCTACCAACTCATTTCAAGCGAGCATAAATAACAAGCGTGAAAAAACTATTGAAGAGCAAAACGAAAGATGGCGAATGAGAGATGAAGGAGCCGAGGAGCAAGAGCAATGAGGAACAAAGCCAAGGGCAGAATGTAAGATGACTCAAGTGCAAATTTATTTTTCATAAGTAAAGAAAGGCAGAAAAGGACCAAGAAAGTTGCCCCCCTAACATGGTCCCTAACAGTTCCCCTTGCAAAACAGCCAAATTGATGCCTAAGTCAACACAAAAGAGAGGAAGAGAGAGGGAGGGAGACGAGCACAATAAGGAGACTGAGAAGAAATTGCAGCCCTGGCTGCATTTGGTTGTAATGGTATATGTATGTACCTTAGGGCCACCAAGCTACAGCTTTCTCTCTCCAGAGACAAGACCTGCACCTCCTACACCCTACCCGCTGGCATTTGCTTTATACTCTCTGACTTTCTCTGGCATCTCTGCCTGCCGTCTGTCCCTTTAGCGTAATGTAATAAAAACCTGAAGTACGTTTGTTTGATAATCCCATTTTAATATTTATAGTAATAAACGCTTTTACGCGTTCGCACTTCGAGCCAAAAAGCAGAAACGAACTCATACTCTGGAACACACGGGAACAAAAAGAGAGAGAGAGAGAAAAAGAGAAAGAATGATAAAGAAAAAACATATTGGCAGTTGCCTTTTGGCTAAATCCACAGGCGTCTTTTATTAGAACGACTTCTGGTTGGCTGGCAAAAATTCTTATTTATTTATGAGCTCATCAAAAGAAGAGAAAAGAAAAGCAACCTAACCGAGAACAGATGGCAGAAGAGTAAAAGCACAGAGAAAACAAAAAAAATATTTTGGCCAAGTCTCCAGGACTTGCATGTAGAATCGATTTGCAGTAGTACTTACATATTTGATTTGTCCTGATTGAGAGACAAAACGAAAAAAAAAATAAAAATGAATGACAGAGATCGACGAATATATGTACATATAGATAGATAGAAATGATGCGAACAAGCAATGCCTTTAGCTTTAGTTTTATTCCAAGTCAATTTTCATGCAGTCAATGTACGAAATGGTACATGGCAAAAGGGAGACAAAGATACATATAGACGAAAACGAAAATGACCCACCATTCTATCTAGACAATCCAATTGTCTGGTGTTGCTTTGATTTTCAATGGATAATAGAAAAACACCTTTGAATGCTGTAAATTGCATATACTCGGAAAAAAAAGACACACAAAATGAATACAGCATCATTTCTTCTATTCATATTGAAATTCAAATAATTTTCTCTCTCAATAGAGATATCTCAATCCATTTACTTATGTATACGTTTTAAAGTAACACATGCTTTGAAGAGGTAAACAAATAATAACTTACAGAAATTTGATTTTTTAAATTTGCTTTTCAAGTTTTGCATGTTAATAAATGGGTATATCCATCAAAATCTTGTTTATTTTCATTATTATATCAAGTAAAAGTGTAAAAATTTTATATTTTTTGCTAAAAGTAGACTGAGAGAAAATTTATATTAAAAAAAATACGAAGCGAATTTGAGTTTCTATGTATCATAAACTTTGTATATTTTATAGCTTTATTTTGATAAGTATTTTGACCTGCTTTACCTTAGTTCTCTTACCTAAATTCGTCGTTTAAATTAGTTATTTACATCTCCTTGATATCTCTTTATTATAATTGCTTGTATTTTTTGCTTAAATACTAATAGAATGACCAAAATTGTGTGTGGAAAAAATGTTTTATGGGTTACTCTCACTAGAATCGTTTTTTAAAAATAGACAAGGCAAAGATTTGGTAAAATCACAAGTCTAATAAATAAAGCTTGACATTATTTATTTATGCAAAAAGTATTCAAAGTTCAAAAGAGTTTTACAATTCTAAAGTCATGTACATTTAATGTCGTGTGAGTGACATTAACCGCTCGTTTGTAGCTTATTTCTCATAAGAAAAAAACAGGAGGCTCTACATTTTTTCTTCGCTTGATAGTACTCTAAAAATACTTTAAAAAATAATTAGTGATTAAGTGCAAAAAAAAATGATTTTCTTTGATTTATTTCACATATAAAATTTTATTCTGAAATGACCTTATCTAACTGTAAATTAGTAAATAAAATTAAATCTTTTTGGAGAGTATAAATGCATTTTGTTCAAATAAATACCAAAGATCTTTGTTCAATCGATACTCTATCAAGGTTTTTTTACGTTCCATTTGGACTTTTTAATTTTGTTCATTCTACTTTTCATTTTACTTGTTAGCTAAAGTTTTTCCTTTCTTTCCCAACCCATCTCTTCTCTTGATATAGAAAAAAATAAAAAAAATAAAAAAAACAGGAAAAGAAAACGTACAAAATCGAGACAAAAGTTTAATTTTCGCGGTTACTTTGGCTCTGTTCAGATTCCCTCTTACCATCTTTCTTGCTTGCTATCTCCCTTCTCGGTTTTTGTGTGTTTTAGTGTTTCTTGTGGCGAAAACTTGCGGCGTATTTCATTTTGTAAATAGCGTAAAATGGCAACAGGAAATTGATGCAGCTCTTCTCCTGCATCAGCTGCATTCTATTGTCTGTCTATTGTCGTCGTTGCCGTCGTTGTCGTTTTGGTTGAGGTTCTACACTCTCTGGCAGCGGCAACTTTTCATTAAGCACACCTTAAGGCCGAGCAAATGGACCAAACTTTGTCTTGGCCCTTTCTATACACTTACACACACACACACTGATACATACGTATATATATATATATATATATATATATAGCTACTACATAGATCCCATACCGGTTTGCCTTCAAGTAAAGTAACTCAAACGAAATTCTTTTCTTTACTGGTATTTGGCTATTCCCCTTTATACCTCTCCCTTCATTTAGACACAGACACAAACACACATACACTTGAAGCTGCCTGAGCAAATAAAAAGCGGAAATGAAAATTGTATGCCTGCAAGGAAGAAGAAAAAAAGAGTTTCCCTCCATCAAATAAGTTAAAGCAGCCACTAGTAGTGGCTCTTCTTTTCCCCTTCACTTCATCTTCAGCACCCTCTCTTCTTTATCCGTTTTGCCTTCACCTTCCCCTACAGTATCCCACCGACCCTTATTCCTTCACATTGTGTCGCTCTTTTGTTGCTGTTACATTTCATTTGTGTCACGTCTCGTTTCCCTTTGACAATTCTTGCAACAACGACAAAAAAAAAAAATGTTAAAAAGAGAAAGAAAAAAATTTGCTCTAAAAAGCTGTGAATGTTATTAGATCCCCCAAACCCTAACCCCTGCCACCTTCCACTGATGGCAAACGGGAGAAGCGAGTCCTTTTGAGTTTCATTTTCCTTCTTTTTTTTTTTTTTTTTTGCTTAAAGCCTTACTTGCACTTTTGCCATTGCTACTTTGCAGCTACTTTGTATCACCTTTCCTCATATAGAGAAGCAATTGAATTGCCTTTGCCAGTACCAGGAGCATTGCCAGGGCCTTTGCCTTGGCAACTTGCAGATTTCATTCAATCAGCGAATGCATTCAGCATGCATTTTATGAGGGCGTGTGAATATGAATCGAGTGTCAATTTCAGTTACTTATTGAAAGTGAAATGACTAGAGATTGAATAGGCCAAATGGGGAGTATCAATCAGGCAACCTGGCAACAAGCCAAACAAATCCGATTATGCAATCAGCAATAAAGATAAGGTTTTCAATTTTCAAATTGAATTTGTAACTTAGTCGCGAAACTTTTTTTTACAAATGAATTCAACTTTTACAAGTTATCTTAAGAATTATAAATAAAGATAAATTCTTTGGAAACCAAGAAGCTAATCTACAATGTAGCTAATAATTAATAGAGTAAATATCTTCCCTTAGATATAATTTGTTTTTAAAACTTTAACTGAAATTGCAACGAGAATTACTTATTTTAATGGGCGTTAAAGGAAATTTCAAAAGTGATTTAATACTTAAAAAATGTGAATTCTAAAACTGTCCATTGCATACTTTGTTTTAAATTGGATATCTGACAACATTATTAACTCTGTAAAATTTTAAGTAAATCTAAGAATAAAAATTCCATAAAATCTTCAAACTAAAAACCAGATACTCTAAAAGTTCTTTACTAAACTTAAAACCAAAATAAACCAATCAACCTTCATATACGATATTTTCTACCTGAATGAGGATAAAATTTAGAATTATATAGCAAAGTATCCTTGAGGAAGACTTCAACCCCAAGTCCTTGAACGCGGATGCATTGATATGCGAACGGAAACATTAACTAGACACATTAGCTTCCTTATTCCCGAGCGAAAACAAGCGAAAAATGCTTTTTATCTTCACTTCGAACTCCAATTGCTACAACTCGAGGCACTTCTTTGTCTCCCCCCTCTCCGTTTTCTCACCACATAACAAAGAATTTACGCCATTTGTAATCAATGTAGAAATAATATGGCGGTTTCGTTTACTTATTTTGCAGTGATTTTCCTCCACACACAAAATGCTTCGCGTGGTTAGTTCTGTGCGCGAGAGAATCGAGCGGGAGAATATAGTGGCGATGGCATCGCGCGGGATATGGGATGGGGGGGGAGGGTGGATGAGTGGTTGGGTTTGATGGTAACGCATCTTTGAAATTCAATGCGCATTGCAAGTTTGTCTCGCTCATCGCAGGCTCTCAAGGATTTGCTTGGGCTACAAAAAACTTTGTCCTTGGGATCTCAACGCCAGGCCATCGCCTACAACAAGGAGCATTATCTTTTGGCAATGCCAAACATTTCCGCCCAACGACAACGACAACGAACGATAAATTGTTGCGGAAAAGTGTTAAGCGTAAGGGAAAAGTTCAGGCTCAGGCCAAAAGTTTTCCTAGGAGCGCACTTTTATTTAGGGTTCATTATGCTAACCCATCTCCTATTTTTTTTTTTTTGTCTTCATCCTCTCCCCCCATCTCTCCTAACTTTGTCTACCACTTCCACAGCGTCTTCATTCTCTGCTCTTCTAGTTTTTCTTTCTTTTTTTTTTTGTTTTTGTTCTTCTCATTCTATGAATGCCTCTTCTATTTTCTTGTTTGCCGATTGAAAATAATGATTACATGCTTACGTTTTCGCTTTCTTTTAGCCTCAGCATCATAATGAGCATCGTCATCATCATTATCATGTACTTTTAGAGCGCGTGTATGCGGAAAATTATGGCAGGAGAAATGAGAAATTGGCTAGCCAAAAACTATAAGCCGATTATCGGCAAATTCTTCTTTTCTACTCCCTATCTATATTTCTTTTTTCTTTCCTTTCTCGTTTTTGCTTATGGCCAATGAGGCATATTGTGGCAGATGAATTGCTCTTTGAATAGTTCCTGATGAGGCCAGCCTGAAGTGGCAGGGCAAAGAAGTGGGACATTGCATGTCATCAGAGTTATTAGCGTTAATGCTCCATTAATGGAGAGCCTGCCTTTTGGTGAGGCCTTAGGTGAGGTTCTCTCTCTTTCTCTCTCTCTCTCGCTCTCTGCATGTCTCTGGGTAATGGATATTGTTTGTTTTCACTAGCTGTCAGCTAAGTGGAATGGGTTCAATTAGTCATATGATAAGCTACAGCATATATGTATGTATGCTATACATATACAATAGCTCATATCTTAAGAAGTTTACCACATAAATTGAAGTAAGATCACATTAAAGCAGAGTTTAATATACTCTATCTAAATTGTACTTTAATCATTTTTGAAGTGATAAGTGCTAATTGGCAGGGTAAGAGAAAATTTAAAAGCAATTTACAATAAATCAAAGAGTTACATATGTCCTTTTTTGCTATAATACATCTTAACTTTGGGTTCTAAAGTTTGTAAAATTTGCACTCAAAAGTATGCTATAGAAAGTGAACGCATTTTTTTTTTAATGTTAAGTAATTTCTTGAACTCCTAGCATCTAAAGCATTTTTAATTATGTTTGCAACAAGGTCTATTTTTTTTAATATTATAATGTAAACAAAAAAATATTCGACTCTTTTTAGCATAATTTTAGGTGCATATTTTACATTCTCAAAATCTGAATGTTATGCACAAAAACCTAGTTAATACATATTCAAAATCATCGTACCCGAAATAGACTATAATTAAATAGAATGTCTAAGTTAGGGTAAACATTTTAAAAAGGCTTAAAAAGGCTGAGGCTTGAGGAAAATGCACAATCGACTTAAGAACATTTTAATATTAAACAAAAAAATGAAAATAAGCCCAAACTAAGATCCTCGAATTGACTGCAGCAGATGGACAGATAAATTATATAAACATAGGGTCGGATACGTTTCGTTCTGTGTTTTATGAAACCTTTTGCAAGGGTATAAAAAGTAATTAGAAATTTGCAACTGAGACATTCCACTGATGCAGTCTGTAAAGGATTCTCTGTGGTCTTTATTCAGTGATGAGCGATACGAGTGCAAAATTTTCCACACATTGACACTAAAAGAGAAAACTATAGAACCAGAAGATAGTGGCCGCAACAACGAGAGGAAGGACTACAATGCAGCTGGTTATAAAACAGACGGAATGAATATCATAAAAATGAGAATAAGAAGTAGAAATGGAGAGACAGATAGGAGGAGATGTGGCAAAAGAAGAGTCCTCAAAGCCAAAGGCTAGAGTCCTAGCGACATAAACTACAAATGGTTGGATAAAGGCTGTAAATGCCGCAACAGGGAAAGGTTCCTTGCTCCTGGCTCCTGGCACTCGAACTGGCAGTGGAAACACGAAATGAAGGATTACAGGGATTCGCATTAACCGGGTGGCGGCTGCCAGACTATGCATGTATATATGTATATGTATGTGTATATGTGTGTGTGTGGAGAGCTGTAAATGGCAAGACAAAGTAGTTGCCGCCTTTTAGGCTGACACTTTGGCATCCGTTGTTGCCGCTTGCCACTTGCTGCTTGCGGTTAGCCAAACGTAAAATTCATCAAGTCAAAACACGAAAAGTAGCAGTCCAAAAATTGAAAAGTTCTTTGCTATTATTTTTTTTCCCTTTTTTGTTTTATATTTTAATTGAAAACTACATTTCCAACCAGCTGTCATCACTCATTTTGGGGTCGTAGAACAATTAATCAAATGACGCCACGATAAACTTGATAGAAAAAGACAGCACCAAAAAGTAGGCAATACCACATCGATACACACACACACACACACATGTCATAGATACATAGCAATAAAAACCACATTCATTTATTAAATTTTTACCCCCCTTTTTTGACTACGACAGCTATCAATCAAAATGAGAGAGACGGTTGTGGTGGGTACGAGTGAAAGGGGAATGGGCGAAATACTAAGGGATTGCCCCCAGTTGCCGTTGGCTGCTGCTGTTGTTGTTGTTGTTGTTGTTGATGTTTGGCCCTTAAGTATCTAGGCAGAAGAAAATTTTCAATTTAATAAGTGCTAGCCGCTTGAGCATATGATGTGGCATCTACCTATCGATTTTTCTCGTCTAACAAATAGATATCACGCCCACAACTTCAACTCTTCCCACTCCTTTAAGTGACACTTCACATTCAAACAGTTTTTCCCTTTTTTTTTTTTTCTTTCTTTTTTTTTTTTTTTTTTTGGGTGGTGTTAAGGTTTTAGGACCAAGTTTATTGACTTTTGTTTAGAAACGAGTTGAAATGGTTGAGAAATCAAAAAGTATATATGAAATTGGCAAACTGCTTTTAAGTATTTATTGATTCCTCATTCCACATTTGATATCTGTTTGACATTTTGTCTCCACCTTTTCGGTTCTCCATGACTTGCTACTTTTTGTGTATAGCATAAGATTGATTTTTAAGTTTGCTAAAGTATTAACTAAAGTATCTCTACGAAATAATTTTGTATATTAAATTGCCAAAACAAGACATTTCAAAGAGAAAAATTTAATGAAAATTATCAGTTATTTTTGTTTTGATCATTTTTGCTTTGGCACAAGAAAAGTTTGCTAAAGCAGTTTTAAGCTAATAAAACACAAAGAATTTTACATATTTCAGAAATTTCGCATATTGTCTTCATAATTTAAAATTTAATTTAAATGTAATACTTTTTTTCAAGGTCAAGAGTAAGTGAAATGACATCAACAAACAATTTTTGAATAAATTTGTTTCTTATCCTAAGAAGCTTTTCTTTTTAGAGCCTTATCTCAAGCTTCAATGAAGTAAACGCAGCAAAGAACTAAATATCCTTTAAAGCAAACCATGCAACATCTTTTAAAGTTTAAGGGAAAGAATAACTGAAGCTTTTGTTCAAATGCCGCAATTTGTCATAAGAAACAAAAACCAATTGGGGGAAAAAAAAAAAACAAAAATGGAACTGAAGGTAAGCCTTATCAGTGTGTCCAAAGAAAATTGCGAGTCGCAGCTGCACCAATGAGAACCAATTGAAGGCGAAAAACCACAGCAATGCAAATCTTTTCAAAGCAAAAGATGAGAATAAAAAAAAAAAAAAAAATAAAAGGCAGACGAATTTCTTTTATGGTTTGCGGTTTTCTTTTCTTCGTTTTTTTTTATTTTAGCTATATTGATTGAATTTTTGCCACCTGAAAAAGCTTATTTTACTATTGTTAGGCAAACACACTTCCACACACATACAGACAGAAAAAGAGAGAGAGATATATAAAAGAAAATTTTAATTGCATTTGTATGGTGAACTTTGAACTTGGACAAGTTAATTGAAATGCTGCCAGACAAATGGCAGGCAGCTAATTTGAATGTGATTAATTTTTGTGAAAATTGAAGTCTATATCTAAACCCGAGAGCTATCTATTGTGTGTATGTATCAAAATACATACACTCATACATACATATATGGTAAATCAATTGCAAATAAAATCGATCGATCAATCAAATGGAAAGGAACATTATGCGGAAAATGTGAACGAAGGAGTTTTAAGTCATTCAATTTGTATGCAATTT
The DNA here is from genome assembly GCA_018903935.1 of Drosophila insularis. Lineage (NCBI taxonomy): Eukaryota > Metazoa > Arthropoda > Insecta > Diptera > Drosophilidae > Drosophila > Drosophila insularis. The sequence goes on from JAEIFP010000517.1 coordinate 6,132,112, forward strand.
TGACCGCAAACATTTGTTAATTGACCGCAGACAGAGAAATAGAGACAGAACAAGGGCCGATGTGTTGTTCTGTGTGTGTAAGAGCGTGGGTAAAGCGATTTACTTTTCAGCCACACACAGATAAACATGAGCACACACACACACACACACGTACACCTACAGAATGAAAGAGAGAGGCCAACGGTGTGCACACAGAAATAATTAATTATGTACGGTCAGTTGCATTTGGATGCTGCAGGAAACGAGACTTTACTCCAATGGCAGCTAAATTATGCCAACTAACTACTCCAAGTTTGCTGTCCTTGATGTCCTTGATGCTGTTGTCGCCGTCCTTCTGCCATGCCGTCTGGCACTTCCGGTCCGTTGAACGTCGACGACGACGTCGCCACGCTTAAGTGCCGATAATTGCTCACCTTTGGTCAGAGAAATGTGGCAAGCTGGGAAATGAGAAACCAGCCAGTGAACTTGCAACCTGCAACCTGCAACCAGCAGCAGGCAGCAGGCAGCCGGCTAGCCGGTTAGGAGGAATCCTTCCCTTCTAAAGTCATCGCCAAACATATCAACGTGTAATCAAATGACATTTAAGTGACATTTAGAGCTTAATCGTTAAGCGTTTTGTGGTTTGAAGTGGGCGTCATTGGTTATATCATGAGGCTGGGCTTGAGTTTAGGTGTTGTCTGCATCCCTGCGGGCAGCAAAACCAGAAACACGCACACACACACACACACACGCTTACAAACACATTGAAAACGCACTCAAGTGTTGCCAGCATCTGCAAAGTATGCCTGTCATTTCAATAAAGACACAAGACATCGTCATCACATATAAACAAACTATAACAAACTATAGAGATTAAATTTCTCAAAGACAACCAAGACAAAAAAAAAAAAAATAAACAAAAATTTACCTCAAATTGGAAAACTTAATTAGATTTAACTTATTTTGAAATGAAAATGCAAATTAAGCAACATTTTAAAACACTATTAAGATGTTTTAAATGTTTGTATATACTATGTACAATATATGAAAAAGGTCTATTCAACGAAGCTCGCTTAAGTGAAAAACTTTTGTTTGCAAAATTTGGCCTTAACCATTTGAAAGCTTTTCAAGTAATCAATTAAGTAACTTAAATAGGCAAATATTGTTTTTGTGATGGCAGTAAATGATTTAAAATGAAAACTTTATTTGTTTTTTCGAATCAAATAAATTATCTTGAATGTTATTAAACTTACTTTTAACGGTTAAGTTAAGAAAGTTAAGATCTTTCTTTATTATGCCTTGAAAATAATATATATATCCCTGACGGAATTCACTACGATAACATTAGGATAATTACTTCTTCTCATTATCATACATATATGCAATCAATGATCACATTTGATAGAAAAACAAAGTGTCTCCCACTCCCCACTTTCTACCCACTATCCTACTTTCTCTTTCTCTCTCTCTCTCTTTCTCTCTCTGAGTCGACCTCTCTTGACTTTTGGGCAGACATCCAAACATTGTCGACAGTAGTTTATGACCAGGCAGACTGCCAGACAGACAGATTTACCCCTAACTCTAACCTAACATTTGGAAATAGCCAAAAAGCTAGACAACAGGAGTAAAGATTTCACCAAAAAGAAAGAAAAATACAAAAAACATGTGCATAAATTTTCAGGTCAGTTCGACGTTCGCATAAAACCAGCTACTTACTGCCAAAGTCGAGACGGAAAAACGCCTTCAAACAAAGCCACACAAAGGATATAATATAGCAAAGGCGTTGAGCAAAAATATAGCCAAAGAAAATCAAACCAAACTGAACTAAAAATATACCAAGCCAAGGCAAATGAAAAGAAAGGCAAAGTCAAAGCCAATGTAAAGGAAAAAAATGAAAACGAAGAAGAGGCAAAAGAAAAGCCGCAGCATCTAGTTGGATCCAAATGTAGCCGATGCTAACGAAATTGATTTTCAGGCAATTTGTTCCTTTATGGATTGTTGCCCAGACAGCCAAAATACTACCCACTCCCTGTACCCCCCCAACCCAACATTTCCACCTCTTCTCTGTCTACCACAAAGTAGAAGAGCAAGTGCGAGCTAGTTGGATGTTGATGATGAGAAGGTGGAGGAAGAGAATAAACGATAAAGGACAGCTGCTTCTATTTTTTGGAAGCCAAAGAGGCGATGCTATCGTCGTTATCGTCATCATTGGGCAGTCACATCCCCCCGCCTCTCTCCACCAAAACCAGAAGTCCACCTCACCCAAAAAAAAAAAAAAAAAAAAATCTAGTGAGCTGGCAACTGACAAGAACAAGAAACCGTAGAAGCAGGAACAAAAAAAAAAAAACCAAGAATAAAACGTGAAAGAAAAGCTCATTGACTGCAACACTTTGACACCTGACAGCTGCACCACACAAAAGCGTGCGACGTATTACGAGACATAACACACTCCAAAAATTGCCGCAGGAAATTGAAGGAGAAACTTTTTTTTTTTAGAATTGGGATTTTGGGAGATTGGGTTGGAATCCTCGATGCTTCTACACTTTGCGGTAACAAAAACTACAGAAAAAAAGAACTTTGCCTGAATGACATAAGATTTATTTGTGTTATGGCTAAGAAGTTTTCATCTCTAGGTTTTTTTTTCTTTCTTTTTATTTTTTTCTTTTTTTTCTTTTTTGGTTGGCTGAGAAAAAGTGTGTGAGTGGCGTCATCTGCCAGTTTACCTGGGTAACTATGCATAAGGTAAATTGACATCATCTATTAATGGGAAGAATAGCATTGGCATCATCTGCACTGAGAGAAAAAAAAACAAAGCAACGAATGAACAGTAAAGTGGGTTAAGTTAGACTTTAGAAGTAATTATAAGTAAGCTGGCTAATCAGTTTAGAATTAAATTATTTAAGATCATACAAAACATTTGAAAGATAACAAAAAGCAACAAAAAGTCATTTCAACTATTTACTATAAATAGTTTTGTAAAGTTCTCAACAATTTATTCTGTATTTATCAAACAAATAAATCGAGAAATGTATCTTTGGATAGAATTTTTAGCTCTTTTATTCAAAATCTGATGCATAAAAGAAATGTGCATAAATAATGCACACTGAAATTGTTAGAATTTCAAGTAAATAATTTTGGCCATTCAATGATTTAGCAAATTCGAAAATGAATTCGTTTCTAAGAACTCGCTTTGAAATGAGTTTTAAGTCCACTTTCTCTTTTTTAAATCCCAATTGGTTTACCAATAAAGAGATTAGTTTTGTAAATTGTTATAGTAGTCGATGATGGGTGGAAGGACTCTTAAAGGGTCTCGCTCTTGTGTGTGTGTGTGTCTGTGTGTTTGACGTGTCAATGAAATAATAGGTAATGCATTGCCACAATTTTCCCCTTTATAAGTAGTTAATCTTTTTGGCCAAGTTTCCAATAAGGGAATTCCATTCAGTCAAGCATGCTTACAATCAAAAGAAGGAAATGCAAAGCCCAAAATTGGATTGCCTATTTTTAGGCGGCATGGCACGATTGCGGGTAAGGGTAAGGACTCCGGCTCAGTCTCGAACACGGGCACCACCACAAATCTAATCAAAGTTTTACACATCAATTGTTCTCCCTCTTCTAGTTGCGCCCAAGAGTTTTCCAATTTGAAACAAAGACAGGAGAGAAAAGTGACATAAATAAGAAGCGGCTCTGTCACAGAATGAATGAACAATAAGTAAAAGGAAATTCTCGATGTTTGTTTCTTTATTTATTTTTTTTTTTTTTTTTTTGTGTTGCTTTTTGTTTTTCAGTATACTCGCTGTGTATGTGTGTGTGAGCTTGTTGGCCATGGCCCACAACCAAAAAGGTATGAAAGTGGAAAATTGTGAAATCTGTCAACGGAAAATATTTGAATATCGATGGGAAGCGCGGTGAAGAGCAGGAAAAAGTTGTGGAAGATGAAGAAGGATGTTTGCATTTGGCCGCAGACGAGGACGATGACAACGATGACGATGACGTGACTGCTCCTCTGACGAAGCAGCTCCTGGCAGAAGCTGAAATAGCAGCAACAGCAACATCAACAGCAACAACAACAACAACAGCAGCAGCAGATGGAAAGAGAGTGGCATCTTCCCCATCTACTTTGTTGTTGTCGTCTTGTAGTCATGTGAATGAATGTTGAATGAGCAGCAATTCAAGTGTGGCACACACACACACACACACACCCACACAGACAGACAGAAAGAAGGAAAAGGGAGTTTTGGGCATGGTCTAGTCTAAGGTTGTAGCCAAGTTTTGGGGAATGGGGCACCTGTCCTGTTGCTCTGTCTGTCGATTTCCGGTTTCGATTTCATTTGTTGTAGATGCTGCCACATCTTTTAGCCAGCTAGCCAAATGTTGTCGAATAGGAAAAAGAGTTTGCATCTATATATTTTCTTTTTCCATCGTTCTTTCTCTCCACTCTACGTCTCTTTCTCTGCCTCTTGTTATTTTTTCTATCTTTTTAGTCCTTTTTACACATAAAGTCCTTCTCTGCATAAGCATTTGTTTTGTTTATTTAGTAACGTAAATTCTTGTCTTTTGTATAAGCGAATGTGTGTGTGTGTGTATTTTTTCATGTTATCTTTCTACATTTATTTTCTGTTACTTTAAAGGGCAGAAAATATTCAATTGCTTGCTTTCAATTTATGTCAATTGTTTCACTGTTTAACTGTTAGATTCTCTAACCCCCCATCCTACTTTTTGGTATTTCTATTTTTTTTCTTCTGTCTACTAAATGGGCAATCAAAAAAACATTTAGAACAAATTTTCTAGCGATTTGGCACTAACAATAAAGGCAAACTCGAAACATTTCATCTCACAAATGGAATAATAAGTTTCAAAAATTACCCCCAACATACATTTGAGTGGGGAAAGAGCACCTCCAAAATGAGCAAAACTTAAGTAAAAGCGAAAAATGAAACACAAGCAACACACACACACACATTGACAAGGAGTGAGAGAGGGGGGGGAGCGAAAGAAAACAGGAAAAGGACAAAAGGGAATTCCTAACAAAATATAAAACAAAAATTTATGGCCCACAAAACGGGCCAAAATTTACGCTAGTCACGATTTTGTAATTTGCGATTTTTCCTGTTGTCCATTATGTTGTTGTTGTTGTTGTTGTTGTTGTTGTTGCTGCTGACCAACTCCTGACTGCCTCTGCCAGAGTTGAATGAAAAGAAATGAGAAAAAGTAATAAAAAACCAAAAAATATAAGAAACAACAACAACAAAACGAGTAGAGAGAGACTGACAACAAGAACAACAAAAGTAAAATGCCCAAAAAATGATTAAACATATAAAAATGCTGCACATATCAAAATGAAAGCGCGCACACAAAGCTCATTAATGACAATGTGTGTATATGCGTGTGTGTGTGTGTGTGTGTGCTGGATGCCCAAGATGAGGGTTAAGAGGCAGAAGAGCTGGGCATAAGAGCGATAAATGCGTTGAAACATGCTTGGCAATTACTCATTTTACGATCATCGCACAAATGGCCAACGGGGCGTATAAACAACGCCTCCAACAGCGACTCGGAATTGTCCAAAATGTCTTTAATAAGCAACAGCAAAAACATACACGCACACACACAAACACACACATCTATAGATAAATTCAGAAACAGTAAGACAGCGTGAGTAAGAAAAAAAGGGAAGGGGGGGGGAAAAAAAACTGAAATGAATAATGCGGATTTAATGTCCTTAATATCCCAAGCAGCCCACAAAAACACATCTCTCACTCTATCTCTCTCTCTCTCTCTTTTTTCTTTTTTCTTTGAGACACAGAAAAAGAAAAGGGCAAAGACAAAAGCCAAACGAAAGTTTTTGTTTGCTATTTCTACTGTTAGTCTCTTATGCTCATGTCCCATCTCTCTCTCTCTTTCTCTCTCTCTACTATATGAAGGCAACTTCAAAGTTCATAAGAATGGCACCAACATACATGAAAAATAAGTATTAGTACTTGAAATAAATTTAAAACGTAACGTATTAAAAAGGTTTCTAAATTAATCAGCCAATAATCTAGTCCTAAAATACATATAAAAAATATCGAAAATATATTTATATTAAACATTAATTATGTTAGCCTATTATCAGGTATGTGTTAATTAACCCAATTAAATTTTTGGTTCCTTTAATAAAATATTATCTGTTGCTTTCAGTGAATACATTTCAAACCTAATTTGAACCTTTCCATTTATTGAATTTTCAGTCATAATCAATCGATAATTAATTGATTAAAGAATTCTAAATTTTACAGTATATAGAATAGTAGAGTATTTAACGCCTCGACTTTCAAGCTATGGGTTGCGAAAATTTTCCTTTTGGTTTTGCTTGTTCATTCTGCTGCTTTCTTCAATTTGGTTGAACTAAATTAGGCAACACTTAAAGCAACTACAAGACACTGAGACCAAAGAGCCGTAGTAGCCACAGGACACACAGGAAGTTTGAATTTAATGTGAAGTCCAAAGCTTTAGATGGGCAATGGGAATAGCAATGGGGATATGAACGAAGGGAGATAAAGGAGGAAGTGAGAGAAAGAGAGAGAGAGAAAAGGAGGCTGATGGCCGGGGGATTGCAGAGGACGATGGTTTGTTGGATTTTCTGTGGCGACAACGGAAGTGCGCGCTTAAGTGCTCATTATGTTTAGTTAATGCCGCTATTTATTAGAAAATCTAATGGGTTTTTATCTCTCTGTTTTACTCGCTTTCTCTCTGTCCCTCTTTCGCCATTTTCATTTTGCCATCTTGCTTACTCGCTTACACTCAGTATCATCTGTGTATCTGTGGCTATGGCAGACTCATAAAAATGATATTTGTGTCATTTATTTGGTTATTTGTTGATTTATGTTTTGGTAATTTGTAACAAGTTTTGTCTACCGCAATTTGTAGTCAGTCGAGAAAAGAAACTTCGGTTCATTGCGGTTGGAATTGTCCTTGTTAGTCTTTTGTGGTTTTTGCATAATTTAAATTTATGCAGTCTATTTCCAGAGAGAGAGAGAGAAAGAGACAGAGAGAGAGCGAAATAGAGGGAGACACAGACGATGAGTTTGAGTTTGAAAATGGTCGCTCTTGTGTCTTTTGCCTCTTTCAAGTGATTGGGTGCATAAATAAATATTAATGGCAAGTGAAAACAGAAAACAAAAGAGCAAAGACAAAAAAAAAAAACAACAAAACCAAAACAACAAGGAACATTAAGTTTGGCCATAAGGCACCTAGACACCATCGCCCAAGCAACTAAACAAGTGTTGAAATTTATGATCTCCCAACAACAGGCCAACAGGAGTGTATGCTTTAGCTAATTTCTCTTAGCTTCATTTAACTTGCTTTCAATTATTATCAAAACATTCCTTCTATAACTATCTATATCTATGTATATGTATATACAGTAAAAATATTTCACAATGTGAAGAAAAAAATGTTTTTACTTTTTTTTTTACCTATTCTGCCTGTCACTCTTGCCAGTTTCAAGAGTAACTCCATATTCGATTCGCCTCTCCGTCTACATGGCTGTCAAGAGGATGGCAAAATGCCGGCATCCACATTCATATCAAGCTTTTAGCCTGGTCTAAAGCAGATGCTAATGCCTGATGCTGCTTCTCCTGTCAAATGGCCGGGCAATCACTCAGTCAATTTGGCTTTTTGGCTTACAAAATTTTACTGGATTTTTTTTTCCTTTGCCGTTCTTTGTGTCTGCCTATTTGTCTATGTGGTTTGATTTATGGACAGGCCTTGGCCAAAAATCAATATCTCAATTTGACTAAGCCAATTATTTGAGTTTGACACATTTCCTGTTCTTTTGTTTTATTTCTTCTTAAAGTTTTTTTTGAGCTAATTTTTGAAATAGATCTGATCTACTTATAGTGCTATATATAACAAAAATAAATGCTGCAACAAATAGTTAAGTGTTCCCTTGCCAAACGACATACAAATCATTTATGTCATTTGGGCCAAGCATTTTGAAGAATTTCCAAACAATTGTATACCCTGGAACCATAAAATAAAGTGGATATATACAATTTTTGAAGCATTTGCTCAAAAAAAAAATTTAAGATATTTAAATCCTTACGAAGTTTCATTTCAATAAGTTGAAATCTTTTGATTTTTGGAAAATTTTAAATATATATTGAAATAAATATGTATATGAGAAGTTCAAATCCCAAGGTATCTGCTAGTCGATCTCTGAATATTGGTTTTGTGTTTCTATTTCTTTTTGTTTTCAACTTCCATTGTTGAGTTATGCTTCTGTTGTGTATGCCAAAATGTGTCACACTCTAGTTAACTTGTTGTTGCTGCAATTGTGGGACTATAAATTTAGCGTTTTGCAATTGTTTGATATAGACTCTGGTGTCAAATGAGAGGCAAAGTTGGTGGCACATTTCAAATTTTTGGAGAGCTTTAAGCTAATGCCTCCCATTGTCAATCGTTTTGCCCCGCCTAAAGGCCAAAATGGCCAGTCAGAGACTGGATTTGAAACGAAATATTGCTCATCAGCTAGAATCTTTACAAATACATATATCATCAGTTGATGGTCAAAGGAGACTTTTAGACTTTTTTAAAAACTTCTTTAACTTGTCATCAGTGCTTTAGTTATGTGTCGTCTAATTATGGAGATTTATAATTTGCCCTTAAAGCCTAAATTTTGAGTTGGACTGAGTATCGTGTCATCTAGATTGTTATTATATTGATGACTTTGTCCTAAAAGTCGGAGTTATGAGTTGAATACTCAGTTTGAATCATCTAGAGTATTTTATAAAATTGTGGAGACTTTGTAGATTTATCACTGTTAATTGTCCTTGAAGCCTAGGTTATATGTTGATTACTTACTTTGTATTATCCAGAGTGCAATTTAAAATTGTGGAGACTTTTGTAGATTTATCACTATTAATTGCCCTTAAAGCCTATGTTATAAGTAGAATATGCAATTTGAATCATCTAATGTATTTTATAAAATTGTGGAGACTTTGTAGACTTTTTAGATTCATCACTATTAATTGTTCTTGAAGCCTAGGTTACATGTTGATTACTCACTTTGTATTATCCAGAGTGCAATTTAAAATTGTGGAGACTTTGTAGATTTATCACTATTAATTACCCTTAAAGCCCATGTTATAAGTAGAATATGCAATTTGAATCATCTAATGTATTTTATAAAATTGTGGAGACTTTGTAGTCTTTGTAGATTTATCACTATTAATTGTCATTGAAGCCTAGGTTATATGTTGATTACTCACTTTGTATTATCCAGAGTGCAATATAAAATTGTGGAGACTAAGTTATAAGTTGAATATGCAATTTTTATCATCTAGAGTATTTTATAATTTTTTGGAGAATTTGTAGATTTAGTACAAATGTTATAATACCGCAATTAACAAAGGCTTTGTGTGTTGCTCGAATTGCTGGCTTTGCTTTAGACTTGTGGAGAGTTTGTAGAGTTCATAACAAACATCAAATACACTAATATATGTGGGCATATATAAAATATGTATTAGTTGGCCTATTATATACATATTCGTATGTGAATTAAAATAGTTACATATAGAAATTTTTGTTCGAATTCTATTATTAAAGACTACTTAGACATAAAACTTTCCATTATAAAGGTATACTTTAATTTTCTGCAATATCTTACCATGTTTCTCTTAACTCTTTTAGTTTTGAAATTAAATCCCTTGATACGCCACCAATCCACCTCCACGCCTTCTCTCAGAAAATCAAGCTATAAAATTTGTTCAAGTCTCTAGCACACTTCAGTGCACACAATTGTTCGTGTTGTGTGTGAGTGTCTATGTCTATGTGTGTGTGTGTGTATGTTCCCCCATAATTTCCGTTTTGATTAATGAATGTTGAAATGTCGAAAATTGTTTGTTGACGTCGTTGGAGAGTAACTTTCCTCTATGAATGTATGTGTGTGTGTGTGTGTGTGTGTGTGTGTGTGTATGAGTGGGTGGCGGTGGAAGGGGGAGAAACAGAGTTTCGCCATATATAGGAATAGAACAGGGAAAAGGTTGTTAGCCTTCAAATGTGTGCAAATAAACAACATAACGAACGAAGCGCAGGACCGAAAGCATAAACGTCAAATATCAATCAAAATCACACATTAGCAAACAAGGGATCAGATCAGAAGCAATGGGCAGAGCCAAAAAAAAAAGAAAACAAAAAAAAAACTAGAAATAAAAATAAATAATAATTGATAGCTACCGCTTATGCCCTCACAATTCACACATAGGGGTCACCATCAATGCCAACGATAGACTTTTTAATCTACAACAAAATATTTTAAATTTCTTGCCACTTTCTTTAAACGCTTTCGCCCGCCATATTTAAGTATATATCTCAAGAAGTACTTTTTTCTCCATTTAAATTATAGAGCTCTGTTTTATAGGTTAAAGTAGTAGACAAGTAGCGGATAAATGTCTGTAGGATAAAAAAAAAAAGGACAACAAGAAGGAGAGCTGCCTGAAACTGGTTGGTTTGCATTGCATTGCATGTCAATGCAAAAGTATAAGTATTCCCCCTTCCTTGCTTATCCTCCACCACCTTCACCTCCACCACTCAAAGTATTGTCTGGCATGAGCCAAAAAGTTTAAACTGTTTTAGCAACTTGTTTTTGTTTATTTTCATTTTGTTTCTCTGGGTTCTTATTTTTATTTTATATTTTGTTTTTGTGTGTGTGTGTGGGTGTAGGTGTGGGTGTGTGTGTATATAGTTTGGCGCTTTTCTGTATCGGTTTTTGGTGGTTGTTAATGTTGTTATTGCTGTTTTTGTTGTAGTTGTATCGGTTCTTGTTCTTTTATTGTTCCTATTTCCCCTTCCTTTGTTTTTCCTTTGTTGTTGATTTGTTGGCCAAAAGTTAATTGAACTGCAAACGCCCACAAAATTTACATTTACATGCGCAGAGTCAGAAAAAGAACAAATTTAAATGAAAAATTTATGATTAACTTTACTCATTTTAAAAACATATCAGCTGCAGTTTTAGTCTGTGTTTGTATCTTATCATTACTTTCGGTCCTTTTTGGATCAAAATCCATTTTAAAAGCTCAAAAGTTTATGAAAACTAGGATCTACTAAGATCCTGAACTAGTCCAACTTCACATTAAACCTATTCGATTCAACCTTTTATCTTTAAGTCCCTGTTAAAGTAAAGATAGTAAAGAAAAGATAAACTTTAACTTGAGATAATTTGTTTAGTTGCTTTCACTATGTATTTAACAGGCCAAGATGTTGTTGTTATTGTTTTTTCTCTATTGCTAAACTGATGAAATAATGTTGCCAAAATGGGCAAGAACCAATTTATGTTTTCACTACATCATCTATCACCTGCTTAGTCAGCTCAAGTGTCTGCATTTCATATTACCGTCACGGTGCCTCCATCTGGGCAATATTTCCTAATTTACCACAATGTGTTTCGCTTCTCTTGCCCCCCTCTGTCACTCTCTCTCTCTCTTCCTTTCTCCCTTTGCTTCGTCGTAACACACATATAAATTTTTTTTACCGCACATAGCAAAAATATTTTTGTTTTTACTCAAAAGACCAAAAACCGTAGAACAGAAAAAAAAACCAAATACAGCAACAGCAACAAGAAAAATGTTTGAAATTCCACGCAAAAGTATGCAATGGTAAATTTTTTGTTTTTTGTTTTTTTTTTTTTTTGCTTTTTTGCTTTTTTTGGGACTAGACATTTGCGTAGTCAGTTTTCTAGTTAGAATAAGGGTAAGGGCAAGGGCGACTGTGAGGAAATGCGGTGAGGATTGAGGGATAAGGAACGTGTGAGACAATATACAGAAGGGGAGGGGGGAACCATAGCCAACGTCAAGTCGCATTGGAATGGCAGACGGAAGTTGTACGCAAAAGACAATGACTAAGCACAGGAGGCAGGATGGCAGGCAAGCAGACAGACACACATAGAGCAAGTGAAACCCACATTGAAGGAGATAGATAAACAGGGGAATGGAATGGTTAAATTGGAGCGAGGTGCGGGCACTAGGGGACGAGAGGGGGAATACCAACATATGCATACAATGCAAAACCACAGATAAAGTTTCTTCTATTTTTTATGCTATACTTGGACTTTGGCAAAAGTTTTCCTGGACAAAATGCAACTAGAACATGCACACATAGCCACCAGATCCATGTGTGAGTCTGTCTCTGTCTCTCTGTGTGTGTGTGTGTGTGTGTGTATCCTGTCAGTGAAAATAAAAACATTTCTTAAGGCCTTTTGATGAACATTTAAACTGCAATGGCCATCACCAAAAACTTACTCTCTTTCTCTATCTCTCTTACTCACTTTCCAGCATCTTCTTGAATCTAGAGTGTTTTATTTGTCTTTCTTTTTTTTTTTGTCACCCATCTTCCTCCCACACAGCCCTTGTTTGGTGTCCTTTTGCTCTTCGTTTATGCATGAGCTTAGTTTCTCAGAATTTACATTCATATTTTTGTCTTTGCCTTTTTCTCTATGTACATGGCTAACATCTTTATTAGGCCGTTTGCCATTTTATAGACAAAATGGAAAAAAAAACGAAAAGGTTCTGCAAAAGTCCTTTAAATATAGAATTCGTGATTTTAAAGAGCAAACTTTTTTTTATGCTTTAAATGGCCAATGGACTGGAAATATGTATTGTTAGGTAATAGATTGATTTAATTCAGAAAATTCTCTTTACACTACTTTTGTTTAATTTTTTAAAGTTTGCAAGTGTTTCAATGGGTATTAGTGACTCATTCGACAGATTAAGCAACTCTGAGAAGGCATCTTTTAATAATTGAGTCAAATTTTGTATCTTTCATCGGGCAATTAATGGGCGATTCGAACTGTCAGATCATGTCAATCAGAAATCAGGCAACCAAACAATTTCGCTGACATTGCCTTATGCCTTCAAAATGTGGAAAACAATTAAACTGTTCAGTTGCCGGAAGGGTGTGTGGACAATGGTGACTAGGTAGGGATTCAGAGGGGATGATAGCAGAGGTGGGGTTAGTGAATAAAGTCCTTGCCTATAAATTAATAATTGTCAAACGTTGCCGCAAGATTCACACACACGCACACACACAAACACACACTCGTAAAGAGTATGCATATATATTTTATTTTATATTATTAATATTAATACGCTGCGCATTAACGCGAACTGAATAATAAATTAATTATGAGAGCAGAAAGATCCTTTGATGCATATCCTGGTTTCTCTCTCTCTCTCTCCCGCTCAAAATACACCGATTTCCGTCAAGTAATTAAAGAACCAATAAAACATCGAACAAAACCAAAAAAAAAATACTTTATCTACATACAAACATACATATATGTATGTAAGTACATATAGAAACATATCGAGTCATCTGTAACTGCAGTCATCATGTAAATCATTTGAAATTTTTCAGTATTTACAATTATTGTTGATTGCTTTCTCTTATTGGCACTTAATGAAGAAAAATGATGACAGCACACAACAACTCTTTCCATCTATGTATGTACATATACATATTCATATCGACATAAGCTATATAGCTTATAATTTATATATATTGTTATTATATATGCCAGAATATGAGGAATTCGAGGAATGTGTAGCTAACACATGTTTTTTTTATTATATTAATGCATAATACTTAAATAATTCCAAGAATTTGTTAACCTATAAAATGTATAATTAACCATTTTCCAAATAGATAATACCTTTTTTTAAATGAGCTCTTTAATTAGAAGTTGTGGATCATATTCAAATCTTATTCAAAGTTTTTGATTACATTAGTCATAAATCTATTTTAATTAATTGTAAATTACTTTTTTGTCGGGACAAATGCTACCTTAATCATGGATATGATCCCTTCTTTTAATCATAAATCAGATCAGATAACAGAGTAATTTTCGAATATATATTTTTGAGAAATTGCATGAAATACTACAAACAAAAAAATTCGAAATCCAGCGACCCCCGGACAGACCATTCCCTCGAGATATTTAAAGGCGTCATAGGTCTGCTTATATCACTTTGGGTGAGTAAATTTATAGCCAATTTAACAAATCGAAAGAACTATTATTCAAAAAATCACTAAACGATTTAAATCGTCATTAATTCTATGTATTTTACGAATCATCTTCATAGGTTAAAGACTGTCAAAGATATAGTTTTCAAGGAAATAAATAAAACGGAAAGAATCGAACGATTTCAATTTCAAAATATAGTTTTTAAACTTCTCAAAAAAGCAAACAATTGTATTAAGTGGAATAGGATTTGTTTCTCAAGATAGAAAACTCATTAAAAAAAAATTTAAGGGGAAAATGTAATTAATGAATTAAATATATACTGAACGCCAAGGGCGCCACTGTGTGTGTGTGTGCGTGTGTATTGAAATTTTACAGTTTTATTTATAATTGAAAATATATATAAAACTGATGTGCCAGCTTTCCATTCGTTTAGTTAGGGTACTTTAAGATCAATTTACTCTTGTTAAATATTTTTTTTCTGCACTTTCTGTGCTGGCTTTTGTTTGTTTTTTTATTTAATTAAATTGCATTAAACTATGAATATGAATACACATTTTATAGGTATTTATAATTAATTAATTGTAGATTGAGCATAAAACAAAACACGTAAAACGTAAACGAGCGAGCGAGATAGAGAAAGTGACTAAGAGAGGAGAGAAAATTTCATTAAATCAATGGTTAAATCAATGGGATAACTTGCCTATTACAGTTTATGACGATTTTCATACAAACAATTTAATTAATTTACCAAATATTTGCTGGTCAAATGTGAAAAATGAGCTATATTCACTGGCTTACCCTTGCACCTTTGTCAACCTACCCGCCACCGCCACCGCCCCCGCCGCCGCCCCTCTCGTCACACGAAGGGCGAACAAAATTGAATTTTCACCAAAAAATTCTTCTTCCATGGAATATTGCTTCATTTTTTGGATAGATAGATTGTGGGTATACAGCGATGCAATCATGCCTAGTGCCAGAGCCATCGTTCGAGCCAGCGTCGAGGGGAAGAATTGTTGCCCCATTCCCCTAGCCATGACAATTCCCCATTGGGCCATAATGTTGACCAAAAATCGGGACAAGCAGTAAATATGAACTGGACAGCTGTGTCTGCGTGTTTGTGTGTGTGTGTGTGTTGAGCACAATTGAAACCATCAGCACACATACTACTCCTCTTTACACCCAACCCTTCTCATACCTCCTGCTGTCTCCTTATCCTCGATGCAGGCCATTAATAATACGCTTACGCGCTTTTGTGTGCCCAATGCCTGTTGGCTATTGAAACGAGCGAAAACTTCATCGCGAATCCGCCTCGAGTTTCCATACCGAAAAACGCAAACGCGTACGTTGCAAACGGACTATGGGGCAAGGGCTAGCGGCAGTTTTTTGTGGCCTGTCATGAGAACATCTACATTCAAGGAGGAAGGGCAACAGGCAGAGAAAGCGCCAGAGAGAAAGAGAGAGATCACAATATATTGACAATATATGAATGCTAGGGCATGAATGAATTTTTTTATTCCATTTTATTACTACTCTTTTTTTGCTCCAACTCAATCTTTAAACGCCACACATATATCGTTCTCTAGATGGTTTAGACCAAACAATTAAGTGAATTGGCTTATTCGCTAAGCCAGAGCCATTTGTGGATTAGTTTCACTTTCACAGCTATCGGTGTGAATGTCCTGGGCACTCGTTAAATCGATATTTGAGTCCCTTTTGTAACTTACAGGCAATATTTTTAACAAATATTTTGAATAACCTTTAATGTTTTTAATAGCCAGCTGCATTTCCTTTAGACCTTTACGCAATATCTTTATTAATTAATTTATTAAAGCCATCAAAAATAGCAACAAATTCTTATATTACCGGGACAAAAACAACAGCTATCAATTTAGGCTCTAGGAACACATCATTTTGACAGGTAGCAACATATAAAAGTCATTTCTAAATTGTGCCAATTCTGCTGTTTAGTCATATTTCTTAAAAACTAAATTGTTCATTCTAAAAATTGTAACTTAAAAATATACCTTTATTTTAGCACATAAACAAACACATACAATGTTAATGACTTTTTCAAAAAAAAAAAAAAAAAATTGGTTTACGTCAGAAGCCTAGAAATTACCCAAAGGAAAACTAAGTAGGCTTTGATTAATATATAAGAATAATAAACAAACATATTGATTCTTCACAAATTCTGCTTTATTGTGGCAGATATTAAATAATTTGTCTATATACATATATTTAAGAAATTAATGAACATAGAAATAAATTTGAAGCTCTGAAATCGCATTTTATCCAATTTTATTACGTATACGCAATGTGTTCATATAGATGTGATCAAAATATTTACACCAAGTTTTAACTTGATGACACTTATCTTACATTTAATGCAAAAAAAAAAATAAAATTAGCATTCGAGACCAACTGTAATACAAGCAACACAAACACTTTTATGAACGTATACTCTATACATAAATACATACATCTTCAAAACCTTTGAAAACATATTCCAATTAAATAATTTGACATGAAATATGCGAAAATTACATCTGACTCCCGACCATGTTAAGCCACTAATTGATTTTAATTGATCGCTTTATTTTCAGCAAATCTTTGTAATAAGCAAAATCGAGCTTAGATCGACTAAGAAATCTTGCACTTTATCGTTTGTCTGATCTTCAAATCAATTACCAGTAACTAAATGAGCAGATGTTATTATATTATGACTATCAACTTTTAAATGCCAAAAATAATATCATGGTTTATCTGTGCTTCTTTTCAGTGGGACTTTCTACGGCAGTCCCTATTAAGAAACAATATCCATAAGCTACAAAAAACGAAGGTGAGACCCTTTATATAGCTTAATTGTGGGCCCATAAATCAAATTGAACTTTGCCCCAACAACGGCTATCTATTTTTTTTTTTGTTTGTTTAATTTTAGTTATTTCTTTTTTAGGTCTCTTATAGGTGAAACTGAAACTTGCCATTAAACGAAAGGCATTTTTCACTACCTTTACTATCTAAGTTTAAGCAAAATAATCGATAATTGCTTAATAATTCTCAAGATCTATATAAATTGTATTAAATGAATTCAAATAGGAACTGGAACTTAAAATGAAATCTAGACTAAAACACCTTTTTGGGTATTACCAGACATAAAATTGGAGTCCTCAAATATGCTTTATGCACTTGAAGAATCGTTCAAATCTCTCAAGATGAACGTATTTATGGTGATAAACTTAAATGAAACAAAAACATGCTCCGAAATTAGGTTTCTTTCAGAAAAGAGAATATAAAACCATGTGCAAGAACCATGGCTAGGATAAGCTTATGTATTATTAAATTTTAAAGAGCTTAATACCCAATTGGTTTTCTGCTTAATGTTATCATTTCAATTCTTTTGTTCATTTTGCCTCCAGTTAAAAGCAAGTTGAAGTGCATTATTATTCGTATTGAGTTTTTAAATGATAGTTAAAATGCTATGCATTGGTCATATGTGTTAAAAACTCTATCATCCGTTGTACATTTTTATTGATATGAAAATGAAATTTTAAACGGCATGACAAGCCAAATAGCAAAAGTCAATAAATTTAAATAAATAAACTGGAAAAGCAGCGGTGAAAAACTGAAACACCGAACACGGTGAACGGTGAACGGACCAATGAAAACCGTAAACTAAACGAAAACTATGGATTTTGGCCTGGTGGAAAACTAACAAAACCCAAAGCCATAAAAATGTCAACATGAATTTCAATTAAAAATACACAACAGACTGAACCGAATTAAAGTCAGTTTTTGCCCCAAACTGGCTATATATATATATATACGTAAAGCACACAAAAATCTAAATTGGGGTATGAATATTTCGCTTAGAATTAACTATGCCATATAATTGTAGAGACGCAGGCGACAAAATCAATTAGCCATAATTGCAGGCAGCCGTTCATAGAGCTCTGTAAAAAATAGAAACAACCAAAATGCCAACATTTCCAAAACCACGAAAATTGTTTGCATTACCTTTCCATTGAATAGTTACATATTTATATATGTATATACATATATCATTTGTTGGGATTGATGATGATGATGATATGAATGTAACTGGAAAGAACTGACGGACGGACCTCAACGTGTAATAAATATTTCCTGACATTTTGTGGCATTTTTGCATGTCAATAATATTTATTATGATTATTTCAAAGGCATTAGCCTGAGTGGTGGATTGAGCTGAATTCACTGACGATTCGTGCCGCAAAGTATCCCACAAAAATGTGCAATAATTGGAAGCAATAAGTCCCGGATGGAGTATATAGTATAGTGGAATGAGGTAGAGTGGCGGGGGAGGGGGGCGACCATCCAAACTAGTAAAGTCAGCAGTCATAACGACCAATAATTGTTACAAATCGAAAGCCGCCTTAAGTCAGTTCTCATTTCCCTACCCCGCAATGCCCATTTTCCATTTTCCTTTTTGACATTTTCTTTTTTTATTTTTTATTTTTTTTATGCTGGGCAATTTCTCACATTTCGTTTTGTCATGCAAATCGATTGGTGGCGTTTGGCACGCAGACCTCCAAAATTGGCCATATTCATCACGACTAGAATATTTCTTTCCTTTATTTTTTTATTCTTTTTTCTTCCTTTTTTTTATCGAGTACTTTCCGTTTATTGATAGAAGTAACCCACAAAATTTAAAAGCATGTTTTCGAGTAGCACTTTCCTGAGTTCCACTTTTGACTTTAAAAGTGCAAAATAGAAAATGACAAGAGTAAATAGAAGAGTCTCTGAGTGAGTGATTCATTGTGGTCTATGAAGTCCAGGAGTGATCGTTTACCATTAAATATTAGGTAAGTTGAGGTTGACTTATTTAAAGGGCTTAAAAGATGAATAATACTAATGGATAAGAAAAAAATCTGCAATCAGTCTAAGTGCTAAATCAAAAAAAAAATTATTGAAAAACATATCCATTAATTTGATAGTTAACGAATAGAAAACTATATTTAACCTTGCTTTTAAATAGTTTTGAGATCAATCTTAAATAAATTTTATTTCGAGTTCAAAATAAAGACAGATGAAATTACATTTTTCTATTATCTTTGAGCAACAATATTTATCCAAGTATGTATGTAGAAAATTTTTCCAATGGCTGTCCGATCAAAAAATTTAGATTTTTCAGTGCTTTTTGCAAGTTTAAGGATTTTTCAAAATTTTCCGACCACTTCGAAAATGTACTACTAGGAAAAAAAGTAAAAAATTATTATAAATATCGATATTTTGAACCTAGATTTTGATGCTATGATAGGGTAATATAAAAATAAAGTGAATAAATGATTTTTTCAACCTGGAAAAATAGGCTTAAAATTAATCAAATTAAATCTTAATTGTTTATTTTAAATGTCTATTGCTTTTGATCTATTCCTTCAGTTTTGTAACGAAATAGAAATATCTAACTAATATCATAATAAACTACTAATTACATACGTATATAAAACATTTTCGTATAAATATCATGCTCTATTTGACATTTTGGCTATGGTATTAAAATTCTGATAAATATTTAGGAATAATTTTTTACATACAAGTTGTTATTAAGTGTACTTATAACAGGACTGTTTGTATTTAATTATAAATCGTTATTCTTAGTTATCTAAAGCTAAAGTATATAGAGCATCTTAGCTAAAACTCATCCCCCTATACTTATATATTCTTAATTAATCAAAAATTATTAAACTACATATGAAAGTACATTTCTGGACTATACTTGTATTTATTCATTAATCCATTTATTCACACAATATCAACAAACACAATTTGTTCTGTGAGCAATAATATTATAGGTAAAGCGTTCTTACTGTAGAAGTATTTGTTGACTTTAGTTTTTAAATTTATGATATAGTTAAGGGATATCAAAAGAATTGACTTATGATTAAACTAAATACATATGATTAAACTAAATATATACTAAATAAATACTTATTTACAAACTTTAAGAATCAATTCTGAAATTATCAAAAAACAATTTAATATATTTTAAAAAAATGAATTCTTGGACCTCTTGTTGCATAGTTTTGAGAGCAAATTTTGCTTATTTTCTGCACCTAGATGAAATGCATCAGCAGACTTGTAATTAATTTATCAGGCAAATTAATTTATCATTAGCAAATAATGGCGGTATTATTCGCAAATATAGATCCAGTAAAATGGGTTAGTATAGGGAAGTCTAAAGTAAAGATCTTGTACATTTTGGGAGGTGGGCAGTCAACATTTATGCTAATCAGTTGGATTCGAAAATTCATATTAGTCATTTAGAAAAAAAAAACATTAGAGTCAATTTATGTTTTAAATGAAAAAAATTGAAAATGAAAAAATTCATCTATTACTTTTTGCCCGATTAGGACCATGAAATGTACAGGATTAACATCCTTGTCATCCATGAAACTACTATGTATATATATACATACTTATAGTTTTCCATAAAAAAGGCTGATGTTTTAAAATTTCTTTAAGGTATTTATTTCATTTTCCCATACTATGTAAATATAAGTACATAGTACAAAACAATATATCTTAAATAATATCTTAATATTCAGGCATGTTCCGAATCGGTTTCAAACGTCAAATTGTTTTCAAATTGAAATGTTAAAGTTGATTGATTTTAGCCACCTTTAAATTTAAATATGAAGTTTAATATATCAAAATATAAAATATATGGAAAACAACAAATTTTTTATGTTTATTCGCAAAAGACGCAAAGATTTGAAATTGAACTAGGCCAGAAAATTAATTTGAATCAATATTGACAAATTTATTCGGAATCCAAAACGGAACAATATATATTAAATTTAAACTCTGAACTTTAACTATGTTAAAGTTAAATGTAACAATAAAAACGGAAATAAAGCATGAAATGAATTTAAAATGAACTGAATGAATGCGAATCCAACTAATCTTATTTTAATATATGTATTCTACAGTTCTACCTAAGCTTATCTCATCCAGTAACCTTGATGTTAAAATTTAAATGAAATTTTAGAATACTGTGTACAAGCAAAAGCAACTAATTATTGCTTAAAATGTTTTGTGTTGTCCATTATAATAAATTTATAATTGATTTGAATGTCCAATTGCATAATAAATATGTATATACCTATCTATTTTTGCTATGATCTATTTGATGGGCCATGGCTTAAACACTTCCTGACATTCTTCCGGGATTCCTTTAGGCAACAAGCTGCATCGTTTCCACTTTCATAATTCTTTCTTTAACTGCATCATCAGCAGCAGCAGAAAGGGAGAAAAGCAAGCAAGGGCAAAATTCTCATCGATATCATCTTTGCTTTTATTTTCCTATTATTCTTGTTTCATTTTTACACACACAGACACACATACACACACTCTATGGGTGCTGTTAAGCAATTTCTTTCATTTCGCTCACAGTTTTTCCTATTTTTGCTTTCTCTTTCTACTGTTTTGTTGTTGTTGTTATATTTTTATTTCAATTTTTATCCCCAGAGACAGACAAAAGCATCTGCTGCAGTTTGTAGATGATTGTTGTTGCTTCTTATTGTGCCCGGTTAGTGGGTTGCATATTTTGCATCCTTTTCCATTTGTCCTCCCACCCATTTGAGAAACAAACAACAACAACAAAAAAGAAACTCACTCTTCATCCTCTGCGGAGATTCTCAACGCTTTTCCACTTGAGCAGTGAGCTTTTCTTTGGTCGCACTCAAGCGGCGCTTCAATTCGCACTTCACCTGAAGAGGGATTCCACTCTTTGCCTCCCATTTCCATTTTCATCTTTAGCTCTTTCCTCTCTATATATTTAACTTAACATTTTCTCTGATGACAATCGATGTGCCAACAAAACACACACCACAAAAAAAAAAAAAAAAACCCCCCAACAGAAACACACACACAAACGCGATTTATTCTCTTAAGTATTTCGTATTTAATTAAAATACTTTCACCCACTTTTACCATTTTTTTTTTTTTTTGTATTATTCTTTTTGGATTTTGTAGCTGCTGTGTAAAATGTTTACTGCAATTTTGTTATTTTTCGTTGATTGATTGAACAGAACAAAGCTTCAACTAATGGCCCAACTTTCCACTCAACTTCTCTCTCAACTTTCCTCTCGCCCTCTTACATTCTGCCCCCTCTAGAGACCACTTTATTGATGCAATGAGTTGCATAGTTTAATCGAAAGTATTTTAATATAGTTTAAACGTGTGTGCCAAGCAATAAAAAGGAATATCATTTAAATTGAACAAATTTTAACTGGAAAAGGAGAAATTGTTAGAATGATTTTCCCTTTTTTTTTCGTTGGCTTATTTCTCTTTTCTTTTTGTTTTTTTTTGTTATTCGTTGAAAAAAGAAAAATGCATTATCCAATTAGGTAAATGCAATTTCCCATTTTGCTATAAAGAATTTACACAACATATTTGTAGTTTTATTGTTGCCTCTTTATTGTTTTTGGGTGTAAACACAAATTTGCACTTACCTAGAGGATAAATTTTGGCCAACAATTGGCGAAAGCCAATTTATATTTTATTGGTCAAATACGAGTTGATCAATTTACACAATTTCACTTGTTGTTGTTGCTGTTGTTGTATATGGTTTGTTTATTTCTTTGTATTATTATTATTATTATTATTATTATTGATGTGGACACACACGATATTTATATTTTATAACAATTTTTGTTTTGTTTTGTTGTTTTGTTTTAGCAAATTTACTAAACTAATTGAAAACTTAAATTGGTTTAAGCAAAACATTTTTTTATTAAACAACTTGAAAGTCGTTTAACTAACTTAGCAAAATGTTAAAGCAAACTAACTAACTAGAATTTATTTTTGAAAAAGGAAATTGCTATTTTCAAAATTAATTGCTATCAATTAAAACATTGAAAAACATTTCCTATTTATAAAACACTTATTCTTACCTAGCGCAATATTTTCCCAATTATTTTGCAATTTCATCATATTTATTTATTTTTGTGTGTTTTTTTTTTTGCTTTCGACGTATTGCAAAAAAAAAAAAAGGTAACAAAAAACAACAAAAAAAAATCAAGTCAAAAGCAGATTGGGAAGGCAAGGAAAATAACACGAAAAATGTTCGTAAGTGGATATTTGCTTTTAGTTGAGCTGTTTAGCTAAGAGCTATTTGGCTTGAATGTTTTCAATGTGACAATTTGCTTGTTGGCTGCGACGTTTGGGGAAACTGTTTCCTCCGAACTCTCGAACTCTACGCTTAAATTGTTCGTTTGCAACTGAAAACTGAATGGCGACAAGTGCACACAGTTTGCCAGCAAAAATTCAACTTTTGCTTCCTGCTGTTGCTGCTGCTGCTGCTGCTGCCGTTGCAGCCAGAGAATCGGCGGATCCGAGGTGGGAGCCTCGTTTAAAGGAGTCAAGCAGCAGGATAACAGTCGGCAGTCGGCAGCCAGTCACCAGTCACCAGAATGGCTTCCAATATGCGAACCGAATAGGAGCCGAAAGTGAGAATATTGTATTATATTGTATGTAGGAGACGGACCCAGAGCCGTAGCCGTAGCCGTAGCCGGAGCCGGAGTCGGTGTCGGTGTCCCGACACAAACACAGACACGTACAATCGACAGCATTCGTGCCTGAATGATGCGAATGGCACTTTCATTCCCATAAGTGCTTCGCAGCAGCCACGATGACGATGAGACAATGACGATGACGATAATGACGACAGTACGGCCGTATGACTGTCATAAACGAAGTTTTTCAAAATTCGTGTAGAACAAAAAAAAAAAAAAAAATGTAAAACAATTATTTCATCATTTGGTTGTAAAATTAAAATTATTAATTACCCATAAAATTATTAATTTCAATCTTTTATTAACCCAAGTCGTAGATAAACATGAATTGTAGTGCAGTTAAAATGATTTATAAACTTTGTTATTATGATTAGTAATAATATCTGGCAGCATTCTCTTACTGGTTCTCTTAAGTAAACAAGATGTTCTCTTACATATTATCGAGTGTGTTTCGTGTTCGATTCTAAGTTTGTTTAGCCGAAGTTCCAGCGAGAGTCTCAAAAGGATTTATTAGGTTCTCTCGTCGAAAGGATTTGCTCTCTTTCTCTCCATATGTTTCTCTCTTAGCTTCCTCTCGGCCGCTCTCTCTCTCTCTCTCTCTCAGTCGGGAACTCTCTTAGTCTCTAAGGCTCTTAGCGCGTGTGTTCCACATTTCAAAAAGCCGCAAACTGCTGACAGCTGACGGTTCTGGAGATGTCATTTCTGCCCCAAACTCCTCGAGGACACACTTGGTGCAGGGTAGGCAACGCGATTTACGACCAAGTGAGAAAGCCAAAAAGGCAGCCGCCAAAATGGTAGCAACAACAATAACATGAAGAGAAATACCAACTGAAACATGGCAAGGACCTGCCCCAACAAAACAGCGGGAAGCACATGGCAACTTTGCCGGCCGGCTGAACAATAAATTAGTGAAGCAAGCCAATGCCAATGGCAATGGCAATGGGAACGGCACGGCAAAACTTTGTATTCAGAATATCTTTCTGTGCTTCTCAGGAATTTAGTTCTTTAAGCTTCTAGAATTCCATTAAATATAAAGAAATAAACACATAACTCAAAATAAATCATGTAAATATTTCGTTTTCTTCTTTTTAAACTAAACTTTATCTAATACCCTATTGCACCATAGGCATAAATGGATTTTACTTTTGGTCTCTTTTTTCACTTTTTAAACACTTTTCAAAACTTTAAACTTCAAAGGGAAAAAAATAAAACATTTTTTTTTTATTTTTCCGGCAGATTAACAGTGTCTGACAAATTTTTGTTTTGTTTTGACGCCAAAAAAAAAAATGGAAAAAATGGAATTCGTGATAAATAAATTAGTATATAAGCTTTTTCTCCTTAAATAAGTTGTCTATTAATGCAAAGTGTTGCTTGTTGTCTGTTTTTTAAATAAAAAATATGTTTTTTTAGTCCGCGCAAACTAAAATATAAACTTGTAAAGGAAGTTGTTTTGCTTCAAGGAGTATCAACAAATTTTCCCCGTTTTTTCCCCCTTTTGACTCAAAATAAAAATGTTGCTAAGGAATATGAATTATAACGTATTTTATTGTTCGATGCAGGGAGCAATCATTAGCAGTTCTGTATGTCTAAAACCGTTATTTGGGAAGCGTTATTAAAAAATCGAAAACTGAAAGAAAACTACACAAATTAAAAAAAAAAAAAACAAGTTCGAAAAGAGCATCAAAAAAATGCCCCAAAATATGTACTCAGAGCATAAAATTCTTCTGGGCCATTATTTCGTGATATCAGACCATAGCAACTTGAGAAACGTTTGAAAAGATTCTGCACAAATATTGAGCTTAAAAAAAGACTCTCACTATCGTCGTGTTTTTTTTTTTCAAGCTCAACATTTATGCAAATATGCATTCATCAAGCTTTTAATTTGATGGATTATTCGGATCAAGTATTGATAGATTATTTAATTAAAAAAGATAAAAATTAGTAAGAAGATGCATTTAATACCATATTTTTGTTTTTAGTTTTTTTGTGTTTACCATAAGTTAAATATTAAACCAACTATTTCGTGGATTATTTGTTTTATAACTTATATTTGCAGTTATTTATAAAAAGTTTAAAACAGTTTCATATAAGTTAGAAAACAGCTAGAGAATAATGTTTTAGCCATAGGAAAAATAAAAATTACCATTTATTCAGGAAATTGAAATTTTTGACACAGTGCTTTGTACACTTTAAATCAAATAAACATACAATGTCATAAATTTTTAAAATAATTTTTATCTTTAATATTGAAATTTGAGCTTCAATTAGATGCTTTTGGGTGAGACATCCGGATTTACTTATTAAGCTCAAAAAATGTTTACTGTTTTAATAAACTGGAGCAAAAGAAACTCAAAAATTCACATAAAAGGTGTTTTATTTAATTTTTAATTTTTTGAAAACTAATTATAATGTTTTGTTCATGAATTTTCATTATTAATATTCAAAAATAAAGCAATACCAACAAATGCCTAAAAGTATGCATCATATTTTGAGCTACACAAACTAAATTAACAGTGTGCTGTTATCTACAATTATGTTGTCTGTAAGCCCTTTACAGAGGTAAATTTATTACCAATTTTAAATATGTACATATGTATGTATGTATGTACGTATGTATGTATTTATGGCCATCAGCATGTGTTCAAATTGTGGTCAGGGCCGAGTATAATTCCAATTGTTAAAAGTTACGGCAAAAGAAAATTGGGAAATTTTAATTTACTCGTCCAGAACAGTAATTGATGGAAAAAAAAAAAAAAACTTGTTCTAAAAGCATCTGATGTCCTGTAATCAGCTTTTATTCAAAATCTACTACCAACACGCAGAATGAAAGATCCAGATTGCCCCTCCCCCTGTCTGTCCATACCCGTCGTCCTGTTGTTCCGCAAGTTTGCTTGTCACTCACATTTGCCTAAAATCTTATATAGTTTTTATGTTCATGCGCTGACACAAAAGCGGACTTTTGTTACAGGTTCCTAGTTTCGTTCGATCCGGTTTGGTTGGGCTTGGGGTATGAATGTACATACATACATACATACATATGTATGTATGTGCATGGGTTTGTTTCAACTCCGTTGGGCTTAGCCTTCAGGCAGGTGGTGCCTAGTTTTTGGCCGGGGCCAAATCAATTGCTCGCAACATGGTAAATCTTTTGGATACACGAAATTTGGTTAGTGTGTTCTGCTTTGGCGCCCAGTAGCATATTTAGAGTCGTGATGGGGCAGGTGACGGGCATGGGCCGGACCGTACCGTACCGGACTGGCTCAATGGTAAAGGAAGAAGGTGAAAGATAGAAGTTTCCCCCAATGGACTGGGCATTGATTACAACTGGCAATTTTTCAGCTTGTTGCACATTCGCGTGTTCATGGTGCATGTTGGATGTGGCCTGTGGCGGGTGGCATGAGATGGTTGAGTGGTAAGCGGTGGGTGACTGTTTGTGCTGGAAAAGATGGTTAAACAATGTTTCAGCAAAGAGTCATTATACATTATACATATGTACATACATACAGACATTCATATTTGAACAATAATGTTAGATTGTAAACAAATCGAATGAAAAATTTAATGAGCTGTATTCTCTTTTGAAAAAAAAAGAAACGTTTTATGACGGGATGTAAATTCTGAGGCGAGAAATATCTCTCTGTCTGCTTTAAAGGATTCAGGCAGTTTTTCACAAGGAAAACATTTACATATGTATGTACATACATACATATGTATGTACATATGTACAAACATTTACATATGTATGTACATACATACATATGTATATATGTACATATGTACATACATTTGATATCTCAATACATACTACATGTACATACATACATATGTATGTATGTATGTATTTGGTTTATGAAAAAATTAATTTTTTTACGGGTCACGATTCAAAAATATAAAAACAAAAAATACCTAAATTATGATTAAATATCAAAGAAGCTAACTTCGGCTATGCCGAAGTTTATATACCCTTGCAGTATACTTGGCAATAATATTTTTCCCTTTTGAAATTTCTTTCCCTGCAACTCAATTCATCAATACACAAACAAAATATTATTTCTCTTTTTACCACAAGTTTTTCTTCTTCCATCATTTTCTAAGCAAAGCACGGCACGCATACACATACAGTTCATGTAGCGTTGCGTCTGTGTGTGTATGCGTGTGCTCTGTTGATTTGATGATGGCAGTAGTAGGCAGCAAGCAGCGCTGCCGGCAGCGTTTGAACCGATTTATATTGACTGTAACTTGTGTTCTATTTATCGGATCAGATTCAAATTTTGGGATCTGAGATTTTATATCTATTACTATCATATTGGTAAATTTCATGGGGATACTCCAATTTTTGCAAAAATGTTTCTTCTAGAGCTATATGATATAGTGGTCCGATCCCAAAGATTTTCATACTTTATCTCACCCGGGTAAAAAAAAGCTCCCAAAAAAAATTTCATCCCGATAGCTCTTAAGATGGCTGAGTAAAACGCGTACGCACCGACGGACAGACGGACAGACGGTCAGACGGACAGACGGACATGGCTATATCGACTTAGCTTCTCATGCTGATCAAGAATATATATACTTTATGGGGTCGGAAACGTCTCCTTCTGTGCGTTACAAACATCTGACCAATTTTATAATACCCTCTGCAAGGGTATAAAAAGTGCCTAAAATTTATTAAAAAATTAAATATCAAATTAAAAATCGATCTGTAAATTACCAAAAAAAAATTTTTAATCTTTGTAATGATAAGTGGGTCACGATATCTTTAGTTTTCCGCAATTCTTGAATTCGGGACAGTCGAAGATTCGGCTTCCAGCATAGAAAGCTCTCCTTGGAACTCCCCCTCTTTTGCATTCTCTCAGTTTCGATCGACCGTTCGTTTTGCTGCAGTTTTTCCCGTTATTTTTTCTTTCCAAGTTTTTTTTTTTGTTTTTTGATTAGTAAACAAAGCAATAAATTAAAAAATCGGTTACAAATTTAAGAAGCAAAGAATCAAAATATTTTATTAAAGCATATTTGCCAAATGTTTAAACAATAAAATTAACGAATGTTGCAATAAAAAGGAACAATTTAATGCCGTTGCGCTGTTGCGTCTGAACGCAATCAAAAGAGAAAAACAAAAGCAAAGGCGCAGAGAGAGTATGCATGTGTGTATGTATGTACATATGTGAGTCGAGCATGTTTCGACATGTTGCCAGATTGAATTAAACAAAAGTTAGTTTCTTAATTGTTGATTTGTTGTTGTGTTTGCAAATAATGTAGCAAAGCTTATGAAAAGTAGTAATGGAATTTATGCTACGCTTTATCAAAACAATAAAAGGTTGCCTAATATTAGCAATTATTTGATTTATGTACCTTGAGTATGCTTTTATTAAATCTAAAATATCGGAACCACACATTGTACATACCAACAGTTAAGAAAGAAAACGCATTCACATGTGTGTACATACAGTTTGTCAAGTAATTCTTTGCAAAATGGAAAAAATCACACAAATTCATTTATCATATGTACATATGTAGGTTACCAAAAAGAATTAAAAAAAAGGAATTGTTTATAATAAATTATAAGTTTATAAATGAATTTGTGTTATTTTTTTATTTTGCAAAGAATTACTTGACAAGTGTACATTTTAATATTATTTAGTAGCTACTAGCTGGACAAAGTACATACATACATACATATGTATGTATGTACATACATACATATTTTTGCAAATGGCAAAGTGATTCCGGTGTTCGTGGTTTTTTTCACTTGTAGCTCACGAAGACATTTTGACTTCGGCAAAGTAGCAAATTCTTCTCGTATCATAAGTCTTTTTACGTCTCTCTTCACATTCTCTCCCACTAATTTGTTTTTGTTTCGTTTTGGAGCTCATCGCGTTCGGTTAACTAAAGTTTTTTCTTAGTGTCCTGGTGTTTTTTTTTTTATTTTTTTCAAGTGAATAATATTATTAAATAGAAACGGCTTAAATTAAATAGAAAACAACGTTAAATTGCTTGTAAACGGTTTGCCAATGAGTACATATGTATGTATGTACATGTATGTATGTACATACATATGTACATACAAAAAAAAAAGTTTAAACTTGTGGCGCAAAAAGTTAATGCTGGCAATGCCGTCGCCTCATCCTCCGTCGCAGTCGGCGTCGCTGTTGCGCTTGAGCGCAGTCGAAAGAGAAAACGGAAAAGGCGCAGCGCAAAAAATCGAAAGAGAATCGTGTCCGTGTGTGTTTCTGGGCGTTGTGTATGTGTGCGCGGAATGTTGCAGAAGTGTTGTAAAATATTTTTTTTTTGTTTTGTGTGTGTGTGCAAAGAAAAAGAAGTATGCAGAACTGATTGAAAATAAAGGTATGTACATCTATACATACATACATATGTACATAGGCTAATTAGAAAAGAAAAAAAAACTTTATTATATGTTCATTTGTACACTTAGGACGCTTAAAAATGACTCTGGATTTGTCATATTTTTCTAAAACAAACTTTAAGAAATCTAAGAAGCATGCAAGGTTTCAAAAATGAGCATTTCCAGAACAGATTAGATGCAGTCTCATTGAGTGACCTTTTTTAGATTGTTACTTTTAGTGGATCTACCAAAACGTTTCTGCTGTTATGTACAGTGAATGTCACTGAGAATCGTACACCTATTGTAAATTTACAATCTTGTTCACTTTAAAAGTTATGAAGCAAATTGTAAATTTACATTAGGTGTACGATTTTTAGTGACATTCACTGTATACGTTTTTTTTTCACTGGCCTTAATTTTTTTCAAAGATTGAAAGTTGCCAATTGAGATGACGGAACTTTGGTTGGTATATCGGCCATTTAGGGAAAATCATTTTTGGATATTACAACCTTGACCTGCTACTTTATAAATTGGGATTAGGGGGAAAAGTTTACGTAATTTTCCTCCCTGTGGATCAAGACTTAAAGATATATTATTGTTTTTCCATAAACTTTCTTACTTATAACAAAAAAGTATTTTTGTTATTTTAATGTGAAGCTTTTGACATACAGTACAGGCCATGAATTTATGACGTTTATATTTTTGAGCTTACCTTAGTTTTGCTAAATCTTTATCTCCTTTAAAGTGTTCATTCATACATACATATATACATACATATGTAAATGTATGTATGTATATGTATATAAATATCTTTAAATTTTTAGACTTTATATTATCATGTCATAAATTTTTGGCCAGCCGAAGAGGAAGATTTTTTGTTCCAATGCAGGAAAAACAGGGAAAGCTGAGATGACAGTATTTACCGTTCTTAATCCGAATACAATTACCAATAAATTACTAAAAAGATTTTTCATTGAGTTCCTCGGGAGCAGAGAACTTAAAATTTAAGTCCGAAATGTCATAAATTTGTGGCCATTACTTTACGAATTTAAATATTGGTTTTATATCTTATCAATAGACAGATGTTTGAAATAAATTAAAAATCTGCTTATCCATTCGTTATTCTATCTTAATTACATATGTATGTGTACTGTCGATTTGATATAATTATGTACATATGTATATACATACATACATAGGATTATTAACTTGAAATTGGGGGGCCATAGAAAGTTGTCATTGAAATTTTCGTAAACTCTAAATTAAAATATTTTATTCGATAAAACAAAAAACCAAAAATCAAATCAGACTAAGAACAAAAAAAAAAAAAAAAGAAAATATATACATAAATAGAAAAACAATTTGAACATGAGAGATAGATGCAACGATGAACGGGAGGAAGATGACGATGAAGATTCGAAATTCCATTCCAATTCCAGTTTACATCTGAATAGGCGTGGCAGTAAGGAGCGTCATTATTGTGAGCTGGATGAGAATGGTGAGATGGTATGTCGCCAATTGACATCGTACGAGTGCAAGCTGGAGGATGATGTCGAGCAACTGCAGGATGCCCTCTTCCGGATCACATCGCATTATGCCAAAATACAGTTTCGTTTGCGCCAAATAGCCACCGCCTCGGGCTGTGAGAGAATGTGTCTGCTGAAGGAACTGGAGCGTATGACTAGCCAGGACTTGGACAGGCTGGAGATTGATAGTGAATTGCCGAGTCTTGCAAGTGACTCTCAGAGTTTGGGTAATGTGCGAGTTAAACAGCACAAGATTCTAACACAATTGCGCGGTAGGCTCCAGAATCTAGCAGATGCCGCTGGAGCCTGTTTTCAAACGGAAACCGGTGGTTGCTATAATCTCAGTCGGTGTGTCTGCCAAAAGATCAAGCAAGGAGTGAAATTACCCCTTTTCGATGACGATGGGAATCTGATTGAGTCACATGACCAGGGTTGTCATTGCTGTCGTTGTAAGGCTCGTTTGGATCAGCAGGGTAAGGGCTTACCAGAAGGTGGAATGGTAACTGAAGCTTCTGCTCCTGTTGTACCAACTGGTAGGCGATATCTTTCCGAGACTTGGTCAGACACGGACTATGGCATAGTCGATTTAGATCAAAAGAAATCCAAACCAACGAAGAAGAAAAAATCTAAAGGCGGCAAGAAACAGAACTCAAGTAAATCCAGAAAACAATCAGCCCATCAGCATATTGATCATGGCGAATTGGGGAGTGCTGGTGACCAGAAAAATCGAAAATATTCTTCAGAGGATTATGCTGGCGATCGTTTTGCCCAATCGAATAGACGACCCTATGCCAAGAGTCCAAGTAAACAAGGTCAAAACAAAGTTCGTCCTGAACGCATGCCTCCCAACAATGGAAGTCGTTTGTCCAGTCGAGCCCCTAGCCAAACTTCATCTCCTCCCAAGATCTGGAATGCAAGTTCGCCCAAGGCATCCAGTAGCATACGTCTAGCTGGTCAGGCATCTGTATTGGGTAGCCATCACTCTGGACAACATCAAACGCAATTGCTGCCAGACTATTCAAAAAGTGAGCCCTTACGCCGACGAACGCCAAGTCAACGTCCTTCGGGTGAAACACGGGTTCGTTGCCCGGCAGTTTGTCGCACCAATCGCCTCTGTCAGAGGCCAAAGGAAAGCCAACAGATAGTTGATCAACCAAGACGACAACGACGACAGAATAATCGCTCTGAATCTGATGCAGACACTGATCGAACGGAGCACATGCGGCGTAATCCGTACGAACGAAGATCGGAGAATGAGAAAAAACTTGGAGGCGGGCATGTAGTCCATGAAAGGTCACAGAAACATCTCTTCAATCAAATCATTGGAGATAATCCTAGACTTCAGAAAACAAACAACAATTCTTCCAATCCAGAAAATATGGTAGCAACTAATAAATCGCCGCAAAATGAGAATCCAACTCATAAATCTCATGGCATAGCTTGTACCTGTTGCTCATGTAGTCGCCGTATGACCCAGGATTTTGGTATAATCTCTCCGGAACGACCAAGTACTAGCAGCAATAGAGCTATCAATAATTCTCCCAATCAGAATAAACCAGTTATAGTTGTTAAATCGCCTGTATGGGATGATTTGAAAGATAACCAAAAAGATAAATAATATAGGCGAAAAAGGATTTGCGAATTGAAATTTTAATTTATCATAAAGTACAGTCAACAGCAGACGCACAAAACAAAAGTTTTGCCCAAATATGAGTGCTTTGTGTTAAGTTCAAATCTCAATTTTGTCAAAAGGATAAAGAAAAAAAAAAAAAATAACCACACAAAAAACAACAATGCACAGATTTCTATATGTATATATTTTTGATATAGATTAAATGTTCTCTTTGAGCCCTTTTTCCAATTGTCTAAAATGTTGTAGTGTATGTTGACGATGATGATGCTGCTGCTTCTTGCTGCTGGCCATCATTATGATCATTCCAACCAACCATCCATCATTCCTTTCTTTTCTTTTTTTGCTTTCTACCCTCATGTATTGCTGGCCATGGTCGTTGAACCCATAGAACCGACGGCTACAAGCAACAGCATCCCTTAAAGCGCCGCTGGCTTGTTTTATATTTATTTTGTTTTTAACAAGGCTAACAACAATGAGAGGGGGTAACCAGTTTTCTGCTTCTTCTTCTGGCAGCTTCCTGTCGTGCCCGAATGAAAGAAGAATCGCAGTTTGGGCAAAAAAATTTTCCGCGCATGCCCGCAACACTCGCAAAACGCTCTCTGTGTTAGGTAGTCCGTCTGAACCAGGCCCGATTCTCTTCATTCCCAATCCCAAATACCATTTTTTTCGAGGGTTGGTTTATTGTTCTGTTTGAGATTATATTTCCCCTACCACCTACCCCTCCCTCCCAATCCCGTTCTGTCTGCATTTCATTCATGACTGAGCCGCCTCACTCTCAGCCAGCTAGTCTCCGTCCATAAGTTGGTCTATATCGTTTTTGGCATGCCCTCATCATCTGGCTTCCCCGCAGTTTTATATTACCTCTCCCTCACCCTCTCACCTCTCCTCAACACTCTACTCTCTTTTGTGTATGGCGCATGCTTGCTCGGATGCTTGTCGTCGTCGTCGTCGTCCTGTCCGCTTGTTGTTCCTTATCTTCATTGTCTCATTGTTGACTGGTTTTTATGACGCCTTCTGTACTAATGGTCTTTAGCTACAATCTATCTGTCTCACTCTCTTCTCTTCATGTCCGATATCTAGAGGGTTTTCTCGGTGTAAGCATTATCGTCTGTGTGACATCTGGCCAAATGTGTGTGTTTGTCATGGTACCAACAAAGACAATACAAAGAATGCGTCGCAAATGAGATGCAGCTACAAACATGAATAAATCATGAAAATGTTTAATACCGAATTGGGTATACCCTGTAGCAATATTAACCAAATGATCTATTGTTTATAACAGATCTAGACCCCAATAACCTTGGCTAAAAACAAACGATGCTCATACGTTTAAAAAACCTCTACATCCTTGCAATTACAGGATATAATGACTGATAAGACCCAAACATGAATACACATGGTGAAAACTATCAATTGTCGACAAATTGAAACAGCATTTTAAATATATAATGGTTAGAGTATATATGTTTATATATTGTATATAAATTTGCCACTTGAAAATTATAGCTAATCTTATACTTACATATATATATGTGTATATTCTTGGCAAACATTGGCAAGAGTTTTGAACTTAAATTTCGTTTCACTTCGATGATCAACAAGAAGTAGGTTCTTGTACAGAAAAAAAAAAACAAAAAAAAATACATAGCATAATAGTTTTGCTTCATGTGATGATATAGATATGATATAGATAGATTATATAAATGCTACATTTGTTGGATCTTAAAACTAAATTAACATTTAACTAAATCTCATACTTGGCTATATCGATAATAGAAAAAAAATGTATATATAAAGATATAGTTATTTAAATATAAATTGTAAACTTTTTCTTTGTCTTTGTGTTGTCTTTGTTCATATTTGTTACATTTTGTCTTTGCATTTCTTGACTGAAAATCATTTGGTTTAACTAGTTTTTGGATTAAACGATTTACATATTCATTTTGGTTTTTTTTTTTTTTTTTTTTGTTTAGTTTTGTTCTTTGTTTCTTGTTTTTTGGCATGGCACAAATTTGGCATTGAAATTGAAACTTATATGGCAAAATGAGAGAGAGAGAAAACAAAATATGATTTATTTTTGTAAATGTATGGCAAGGGGGCAAGAGGAGATACCACATCGTATTGCGCTTGCTTTGAGCAGCTGCATCAATCCATAATGAGCTAAGCTATACAATGATTATAATAGAAAAAAAGAAAAAAAAAAAACACCTACAATTCAACCCACCCACCCAACAGAAAATCCACAACCCATAGACGGCACTCGCCTCCGCTCTTTTTGGTTTTTGTCTTTTAATTTTTCTTTTTTTATTTGGTGCTTCCCTCGCACTGTTGCATCTGGACGAGGAGCAAGAGAATCCGATTCATTAGATTATCCGCCTCGGAATCCTCCATGCTGTTCAATTTGGCTGAGATGAAGCCACAGAATTTTGAATTGAGTATCTCACGAACTGTTTGAGGTGGCGCAATATCCAATCCTCCGACAACGGATCCAGGCCCACCACCACCAGCTGCGGCAGCTGCAGCGGCAGCGGCGACAGCAGCTGCACTATGCTGTTGCTGACGCAAATGATGATGCTGCTGTAGCATTTGATCCTCGTAGTCATCGCCATCGATGCCGCCGGGCACAACATCCGCGTCATCATCATCATTGTCATCGAGATCGTCTTGACGGCGTTTACGTTGCATGCCCAGATCTCCGGCAGCGTTTGTACTACGCGGTGAATTGGAATCGAGTATCAATGGATAGGGAAAATCAGCATCTATGGCTTCCAATTCTTCGACCTCATCGGATGCATCGGCACTGCGCAGAGAGCTGGCATCCATGTCATCGTAGCTCTGATGATGATGGCGATGATGATGATGCAGATGCTCATTCCGTGTGGAGCTCACACGACTGTCATTTGGCTGTTGTTGTTGCTGCTGCTGTTGTTGCTGATGGGCGGGCAGCGGTTGTACTCCAGTTGAGCTGCTGCTACCGCTGCTACTGCTACCTGCTCCAGATCCTCCTCCACCATTGACTCCTCCGCCGCCTCCACTTCCGCCACCTAGTCCAGAGCCCGTAGAGAGATCCATCTCTGGTTTTACATAATAATCGCTATAATAATCTTCATTGCTCATGTTCAGTCCCGAGCATTTCGATAAATTGAGCACAGCGGATGAGTCATTAAAGGATGAGGATAACTTCATGCCACCCGTTTTATTGTTGTTATTATTATTATTGTGAAGATGTTGAGCAAAGGCACTCAAGTTGAGATCACTGGCATGGGAGGCGCCCCTTTAAAAGAGAGAAAGAGAGAGAAAGAAAGAATGGACACGGTTAGTTAGTTGCCACACATTCATACATACATCCATATGTACATACATACATAATGGAGCGGGGAAAGCCAAGTTCAATCAAGTTTCAATTCCAAAAATATAACCAAAAACCTAAAACCAACCCCCAAACAAAATATTCAAGGGCATAACCCAGAGAATAGTTTAATATGACAAAATCTTAATAGCCTATACAAATATCCTTCTAGAGTATTTTGCCTGCAATCTCAAAAGTAATTCCAATTTATAATCCAAAACTAAAGTCCGTTTTACATTAGTTGGAGAAAGGAAACCAAATAGAATATCATAATAATGCTATTAAAGTCATCTACAACTATTAGCCAAAAGTTGGGATACCCTTTAAATATCAGGGTATGTACATACATATTGTATATTACCAAATGATGTATACGATGGATGACGACGACGACGAACGTGCTCAAACAAACCCCCCCCAAAAAAAAAAAAAAAAACACCTACACAAAACTACCAACAAAATGTGTATGAAACGATGCTGCTGAGTTGGTAAAGTAGCAGAAGAAGAAGAAGTCACGTCAAGGCCTGATTTCCTTTTGCGACCGAACAACCGACAGACCGACCGTACGCTTCTCAAATTTCAAGAGCATTTTCTTCACCAACAACAAGATGCAGCTGCTTTTGCTTTACCAAAGAACTAACCATCCATCCAGCCATCCCGTCCCGTCCCATCCCATTCCATCCCATCCCATCCTTGCTATTTTTAGCCATTTTTCCCCAACCAATGCAGCAGCTCCTTGAGAAACGATCGCAGGTAGTTGACAATTGGAAAATGTGAAATGTGAAGCGTATGAGAATATTTAAATGTATATGTATATGTATGTATGCATGTACATACATACATTAACTGGGGCCTGCATGAGGGCACATTATTTGTCCCTCTATGGTCGTCAATTCCTAATCAGGGCTAAATGCATTTTCCCATGTTTCGTATAGACCCAAAAAAAAAAAAACAAAACTTCTATTTGCCTGCGGCTTCTGTGGTCTTTCTCTCGTCTCACATTCGATTCGGTTTTCAGTTTTGCGTTTTGTTCGTGTTATTTTTTGGCTTATCAATATTTGCTTCCGCTTCTCTATACCCAACCGCAATGGTCTGACTGACAGACTGACCGACCCATTAGACAAATGG
This sequence comes from Drosophila insularis, assembly GCA_018903935.1. Taxonomy (NCBI): domain Eukaryota; kingdom Metazoa; phylum Arthropoda; class Insecta; order Diptera; family Drosophilidae; genus Drosophila; species Drosophila insularis. Next base: position 6,169,611 of record JAEIFP010000517.1, read on the forward strand.
ACAATATTTCCATAGAAATATGTACATGTCTAAGAGAACTATGTAAATATATATGTAACTAATTTGTAAGTAATTACCATATATCTTAATTTTTTTTTAGAGGTTGTATGTATATATGTATGTATGTATATAGTAATAAAATTTGTGAAAAACAGAATAAAACTATCAAGCTAAATGTCTGAGTATAAAATATAATACTTTGAAAATTTTGCAGAATTAAATGACATTTTTTTTTTAAACATTTAAATACATACATACATACTTATGTATGTTTATTGTGAGACAGACAGACGAGAGAGACAGAGTCTAAAACGAAAATCCACTTTCATACTCTGTCTTTATATCTAGTTAGTTTGTTTAAATTTTCCCCCAAATCTGACGACGAATTTCTAAGGAATTTTAGTTTGAAACTCCCTAAGGTATCCCAATCTTGCATAGTAATTTGGCCATACAAAAGTCCTTTGGCATTTTCATATACAGATAAGTTTATTCGGTTACGTTCCTTGCGGTTTTCTAGGGGCAAATATCGTCCCTTGAGGATTCGTATGTACAAAGATCGTTTTTCTTTAGGATTGAGGGAAGGGACAAAGATCGTTCCTTGAGGATTCCTAGGGGAAAGAATCGTTCTTTGAGGATTCCTATGTACAAATATCGCTCCTTCAGGATTTTGTGTGTGTGTAGTGCAGTGTAAATGTATACATCAGTACATAGAATTTCTACTCATTATTTATCAGACAGATTAAACTATATGTTCTTAAAAATTCTGAAAATCAGGCTACTTCGCGTTTTTCATTTGTTGCAAACGAAAATAATATTTTCCATTCGCTTTCGTTTTCAAACAAACTTGTCCCTCTGAATCGCTCCTACATTTAAATCAACGTATGTATTACTTTAAATTTATTTTCTAATTTTACAAGTTTTAGGTTTCAAAATGTTTTGGAAAATAAGAGCAAGACTGAATGTGATTCTAAAATAAAAAAATACACTTAATTTTTTGGTCGTAAAAATCCCCTACAAGCCTCTCCCTCAATTCGTCAAGTATTTCAATTAAAATTTTTGGGGGAGGTATACGCCCAATATTGTAAAAAAAAAAAATGTTTTTTTTTTCTTCTTTTTTGAGTCACTGTTCTGGGTAGTGTGTGGAGTGGTGGTCAGTGACTCGCGCATGCTAACGGGGTCGACCCTGCCCGGCTCGGCCCGTCTGTACTGAGATTTTGTTTGGCTTTTGGGTCATAAAGGGGGAAGGGATCGTGAGAGGTGTGTTTGGGGTAGGGGGGACGTCGTTGTCGTCGAAACAACAATTTCATCAATTTTGCAGCTCATTTGCTTATTAAATCATAAGCGTGACACACAGCAAAACATACACACACACACAAATACATGGGATGCGATATGTGTGTGAGTGTGGCCAGCGACCAACCCCGTTGGTTGGATGTGATGTGTGTATGTTTGCTTTTCGGTCGGGTCGGTGGGCATAAAATACAATATATTTTTAACCCTGGCCGAAGCCGCAGAAGCAAACGGCAAACGCAGACGCAGCCAGCCGAGCCTCGTTCGCTAAATCGCTCACACACACACACACATACTTGTACTCTCCCTGTCATTCGTATGTAATTTTTTTTGTTTTTTTGCTCTCTTTGATTCTACATTTTTCTAAACTTGGTCCACAATCATCTGTATTTCTCCTTTACTGATTTTCATTTTCATTCGTTTGTGTGTGTGTGTGTGTGTGTAGAGCGCTCTCTTTCTCTTTTCTTCTCGCTCTGCCACCACCATGGAAGTTCTTGTTGGTGTTTTTGTTTTTGGTTTTTTGCAGCTTCCCTCGGCTGGCTCTATTCTGTTTTTGTTTTGTTCAAGTGGCTCACAGAGACCAAGACCTGAGATGGAGACGACACGAGATTCTGGTGGATTGATGTTGTATAAGTTTTTCGCTTTTGCTTTTAAAAGGGAGAAGACACCGAGAGAGAGAGAAAATGAGAGGGAGAGAGATCTGTTTTTATGGCTATGGCTCAAGTCCCCGGACCAGGCCGAGCCGGGTCCGTTCCGTTTTTATACTGTTGTTCAGTGCTGTTGCTGTTGCTTCTGTCTGTTATCAGCTCAAAATAATAAAAATTTAAATATGTGTAAGCGTGTGTGTGTGTGTGTGAATGTGCTGCGGGCATGTGTCGCGGGGCATTGGAACCGCTGGTTGCTGTTGCCCATGTGGGTACAGTCAATTGAAAGGAAATGGCCTTATTTCATATAAATATGTACATAAAGTACAATACACACACACACACACACTCGTAGAACTCAGCCTCAAACTCAACTCAACTCAACTCGATTCAGAGATCTCAGTTTTGAACGTTTTTGCGGGTCTCTGGCCTGCTGTTGGTCATTCCTTTGTTTCTTGATTTGGTTTTTTCCATGACCATGTTCCCGATTCCTCGTCTACTCTTTGGACGGGGTTTTGTTAAATTAAACATTCGTATTAAAATCTATGCACACATATGTATGTATACACGCACCCCTTACATACGAATACGTTAAGCCCATGAGAGACATAATCTCATTTCTAGCGTATTCTTATCAGTTTTCTTGGAAGCGTTATTGGGGAAACACCATTTGCCATTTATTATCAATTTAAATGCCTAAAGCTTGAAAGGGTCCTTCTAACCATTGTGATCAGACTTTGTGTGTGTGTTTTTTTAGAGTGACTCATTTTCCTACATAATCCCGAAAGTAAACTAAACTCCGAAAGACCCCAAAATTTCCAAGTATTTCAATAAGCTAAACTCTTTGTAATCTTTCATGGTGATGGTGCTGCATGGCCGGTGGTTGGCTTTTCCGCTTTTCACCACCGTTTAACGATCAACAGAAGGGAGCCACAATAGAAGTAGTAGAAGGTGTGAAGGGTTAGGGGGGAGGAAAATCGAAATCGACTCACTTATACATACATATATTCCCTTAACGTATGCCATCATTATTTCAGATCAGTTATAATGACTCATCATTCAGTCCAAGGAAAATGGGGTGCGAGATCGAAATCGATCGAAAGAACTAAATATTTTTGTAGTTTGCATTTTACACCGCAGAACACAAAAGAAGAAGAAAAATACTGACTGACTGAGTGAGTGAGTGTGACACAATGGCAAGGTTAAAGCTATCACACACAAAGCCAAAACGCAGCTAAGAACCGTTATTCATGGCTTTGGGTAACAACAACAGCTAGCCGCACTTTGGCCGCTGCGCTCACTCATTGCGTTGCTTTATTGGGACGAGACAGAGAAGGGGGGAAAGTGACAGAACGAGAGCAAGCTTTGTATGTATGTAGCTTATCGAATATACATATGTACATACATACATACATACATACATACATATGTAGATATACGTATTGCCTCTTTATATGGATCGATCGTCGTCATCAGTCCAGGGACTGTGCCTTTTTTCTTTTTTCTACTATTACAAAAACGCGATCCCATTTGGCAGGTGGACTGTAACGGGAGCTTTAAAAATGATAAGACCTCAAAAAAAAAAAAACTACAAATAAATGAGATCGAGAAAGAAACCCCATTTCTAAATTGTATCTGATTCTATGTCAAATCAAAATTTGTTCAAAAAATATGAATAGAGTATCTTTCTAATTGGTATAAGATTGACTGACGGGATTGGATGGACTTTACTTACTTTCTCTCCCTGATGACATCTCTGAGAAAATCCATGGCCTCATATAGACTCCATTTGGGTTTAAATCCAGTACCCATTAGCTTAACATGGGCCAATTCGCGGCGGTAAGATTCTCGCAAAGATTTAAAAGCTCGTGCAACTCGACGACCTGGAGCATTGAACTCTCGACCGATGTATTCCCAGGCCCGATTCTTTTCCTCTTCGGCGCCTTTAAAGTTGGGTAATCTTGAGTCCCATAATATGGGATTATCGTGAACCATTTGGATAAGCTTCAATTTGTCCGAAGCATTGCGACGCACCACTAAGAACAGAGGGGAAGAGAGAACGATACAAAATAGCATAGAAATATATGTATATAAATTTGTTTGGAATAATTCAAGCGGGGAGATGAAGGATCGATTGGGTGCTGAGGTGGTACACACATTTTTTAATCTTCTGCACTGGAGGCACAATGGCCGTTGATGATGATAGATGATCCACTTTTGGCTTCATATCGAGGGCAATGGCAGCAGCAGCAGCAGTCATATCCTGCAACGAGTTTGAGCCCGTTGTTGTGGGCGATGAGCCAGAGATGGGCGCCATCAAGATTTGCTGAAGAATTTGATGATTTATGTTGGCCAGTGTTTTATGTTCACTATGTGTGTGTTTTTCTTTTTTGTTTTTTATTTCTATTCACTTCACTTCGAACGCGAACGATCGATGGATGATCCACTGGGGTGTATGTATGCTTCCCTTTGGTGCTGTTATTATTGTTGTTGTGGTTGTTGATATTGACGGGGCTGCTACCCTCTCACGACCAAGTTTAAACAGCAACTAAAAACCAAAGCCAAAAAGAAAGAAAAACAAAAAATAACAACCACCGTCAACGCGCCGAAGTCGTTGAAGCCGAAGGCAGCAGAGCAGTCGGCAGCAAGCCCGCATTTCGTAGGCCAAACTAAACCGCGAAATTGTACGCTCTCTCTCTCTCTCTCTCTCTTACTTGCTCCCATACATGTGTGTATATACGCATACAAATGTACACTAAGCCAGAAAATCACGCGCACACAATGTTCTCCGCTCAGAGGAGAGAGACAGCCTAAGCGAGCGAGAGTAAGAGCAGGCGAACGAACGAGCAAAAGATGCGCCCGCTTCCGCCCGTTCTCTCCTTGCTGACGACGCTGCTGCGTCTATGCCTGGTTCTGGTTACCGTTATCTGCGTCGGCGTCGCAGCCCCCAAACAAAACCGCGTTGATAGCTCAGAGTCAGGCCCAGACATAGTTACAGACCAGGCCACAATCTGAGAGAGACTCGTCCTCTCTCTCGCTTGCTCTTGCTCATGCTCTTGATGTGGCCTCTCGCGCATTTGCTCAGGGGGAAAAATGCCGTTTAATTGTAAACCACAACAGAAAGTAAAAGCGAGCAAAAGAACGAACGCGACACACACACACATAGAGCCATGCTGGCGTATGTTTATACGTGTGTGTTAGCTGCAGCAACAACAACTGAGAAATTCTGTGTATGCAAATACCCTACAATAACGGATTTTAATTTGTGGCTTTTAATAGAAATTAATGTTGATAACGATCAGGATTAATCATATCCAACTTTTACAATGGATATTGAGAAACATAGATACAAAGATAGATAAAAGAATAATTTTAAACCTATTCTTTAAAAATATTTGTATCTCATAATGTGAATTAAATTGCAACAATATTTTTGTTTTTAAGCAAAAGATAGGACGTACAGGGTACGTCAATAAAAATCGTACACCCATTTGGGATTTACAATTTGCTTCAAAACTTATAAACTAAACATTTTGGTACAAAATACATACATAATGTACATATATGTACATGCCGTACATGTATGTATGTATATATGTACATATGTAAAAATAAATAAAATTCCAAATTTCATATGGAAAAATCAAAGAATTCCCAAAGCATTTCATAATACAGTCGGCTAAATTTTGTATTTATTTGAATGTTCATATTTTTATTACGAGTTATTGGACAAAATGCAAGGATGTTAAAATTTTTCTAATGGATCAAATGGGCTTACTGAATCTTAACGTTGATTTTTATTTGTTTTTACCCATACCGTGATTCGTTTTGCTTACACGACTTAGAACGAGGTTCTTGCCTGTGCACCCAAAATGAAGTAGTGCTCAGTTAAAGATCGGCCTGGCCTACCGCAAAATTGCTTGCATTTTTCATACATACATACATATGTACATATGTACAGACATACTCGAAATGCATTAAATAAATGCAACAACTTTGTAGCTCAGCCAGGCCGTCTCAAAACTCGGCCCATTCGATTTGTCCAATCCGATCCTCCTTCTTTTGTTTCTCTCCACTATTTCTCACTCTCTTAAATTTTTGGTCTAACCAACCCCCCTTCCAAAAAATTGTTATTGTTGCACTTATTTCATTTTCCAATTCGTAGTTTCTGTTAGGTCGCTCGCTCTCTTTATCGTCGATTGTCGTCGTTGGCGTCGTCATCGTCGTTGTTGTTGTTATTGTTATTATTGTCGTCGTTTTTCGGTATGCGCTTGGAGCAGGGGTGGGAGGGCATTGCTGAAGAGGGATTTGAGCCCACTTAAGTAATGCACGACAATGTGGCACTGCTTGCTTGCTGCTGCTTCTTCTTCTATTTCTAGTGGCGTTTTGGTGGTGGTGGCGTCTACAACAATTGCGTTTTTAGTTTAAATTTTTCATCGCTGTTGTTGTTGTTGTTGTTGCTGTTCTTCTTCTTCATCTGTCTTTTGCCTTATTCCATAGGTTTTGGGTTTGTTTCTTGCAGTTCGAAAACATTTGGATCACACATGTCGTTCGACGATCTTGCCAAAGGCGAGAGAGTAGAAGTAAAAGACGCTAAGGAAGAACCGTATCAGGAGGGGGGTGGAGTTGGCAGGGAAGGAAGGAACGCTATTCTTTTGGCCTGCGCTTTGCCCTCATATTCGTTGCAGTGCAGCATAGAGAAAAATAAAAGAGATAAGCGGAGCACACTCTGCGAGTGCTTCATTCACTCTTCCCTTCTTCTCCCACACTGCACACACACGCACACAAATTCGTACTTCTTCTTCGGCCCAGGCATTTAAGCCGCTGAAATCTAGTAAATATAATCGACAGACAACAACTCGCCTGAGACAGACCGAATGCGCCGGAATGGGAATGGCGAAAATAAAAAACCCAACCAAGCCACAGAGCGAGAGGGAGAGAGAGAGAAATATGGTAGGGGCGTCAGTGGGGGGATGTGAAAGAGAAATGAGAATGGGAATGCTTTGTCTGTATGTAATTTATGCCTAATGAACTATTTCCGGCCAAGTGTCAATTAATGTATTCTGTTTTGGTCGAGTGTGGTATGGAGTAGGGGTAGGGGGTGGGGTGTAGAACGGACGGGGACCCATTGGGGGAGAGGGTGTATAACATATAACGTGCCCGCACAAATGTTGTCATGATAATGGTTGTTGTGATGTTGTTTTGTTTTTCTCTCTGTATTTTTGCCTCATCTTTCTTTCATTTCTGGCAAAAACCTCCAACCACCCTACCTCCCGCCAGGGTTTCTCAACTCTCTGCTTCCGTTGCAGTTGTAGCACAATGTGGCACGATCGGCTCTCTCATCTCATCGCATCGCATCGCATCGCATCCCACATCTCCATTCCATCCAATCTCTTCGACCTTTTCCTCTTCTTCTTTTTCGTCATCAGCATCTTCTTGGCATTTTTCAAGCCAAATTGAAACTCATGCAAGCGGAATTTGTGTTTTCTACTTGACGGCTACTGCTGATTAAATTTTGTGTATGTACACTCTCTCACACACACATACATACATATGTATGTACATACATTTATGGTTTTTTATGAGGCGAGATGAGTTTTGTGCTTGACTTGGGCAATAATACGCAGTTAATTGGGCAACTGCAAAAAAAAAAAAATAATAATAATAAAAGCAACAAAATTCATGTCCAGCGACGTCGCGAATTTCCGCTGCCCCTCCCAAAATGGATCAAAATTAAAAAAAATATTCCAATAATTTTGCAAAGTTTTACAACTTGGCCAATAACTTAAGAAAAAGAAACCTACATATCTTCATATTAAAATTGTTGAAATAAACAATTATTTTAATATAAAAATAGTTTTCTATTCTAAAAGATATTAAAAGACCTAGATAATGTTCTTCGATCAATTTGTAGATAAGAAAAATGTATTTTCAGACACAATTAATTACAATACTTCTTTAGCACTCAATAGGAAAGTCGACGAGAGTCGGAAATACTTTTATATTATAATCCCAAATGATATTGAAAGCTGTAGAAAATCCAATTATAATAACCATAAACTGATTGAGATTGATGATTGGATAATTGGTTTTGAAATATCGCAAAACAAAAACTATTTACATATTTAGTGCTATTATTAGTATTAATGTTTTTATTCTGAATTCCTTTATATAAAAAAACTATTGGTTTGTTGTTGATATTTCAATAATTACCATAACGTTTAACTTTAAGCAAATTTTTGTTGACTGCAAAAAAATGTTATCCTTTTTCTCAATAATGTTTGTAGTACTTGATACAGCGAAAGATCCAGGGTAATGAAATTCAAATTCGATATGAAAATCTTATTAAATGTGCGAAGCTTTTGGTTGTTTAAAAATCGATTACAACATACTTACTAGTTGTTGCTTTAATACCTATTAAACTTATAGCCAAATTAAACTTCTAAACGTTTTTCACAAGGTAGGCCAGGTTGCTTGTAAGAGCGAGCGGGACACAATATCCTTGCCAATATCCTTGAATCGATTCATTTCGCCTTTTAAATTAAAAATAGTTGTTTCACTTGGTGCAACAACTATACCAAAGTTGGCTAGACGACTTTCTTTCTTTCCTATTTATATATGTACAAATGTATATTTTCCTTCAATTTGTTATGAAATTTTCACCTCCTGTATAAGTATTATATTTTAATTATCGCACTGGTACTTATAAATAAATTAGTTAGTCTAAAGTACTAAAGAATATAATACAATCGTGTAATATGGATAAGTATATACGTAGATCCATGTCAAATTCTTTGAAAGTGTTACTTAATGAATCCCATACAAGAATATTCATTATTGGCTATTATGTAATACAACGGTCTGACAGCAGTCACACATATGTATGTACATACATACATAAATATAGGTACCTACATACATACATACGTATAAAAATATTTAGGAAACACCAAGCAAGTCCAAATCGGCCGATCCCCCTGCCGTGTGGCGTTATCAGTAAAAATTAATCACTAATTCAATGCAAATACCCCATGATGATAATGATTATGATGGTGATGATGATGATTAAAATGAAGCGGACGGAACAACGTCTACATTTCTTGGCTGTAAAAATACAAAGCCAATAAATATTGACACAGGTCAAAACAACATTGTCAGGGGCAGCAGGCAGCAGCAGCAGCAGGCAAAAGTAGAAAAAGGCACAAACCGAACTGAACATGAACGATCGGAATTGTTGGCATACATATACATATACATATGTACATACATATGTATGTATGTATGTACATACATATATAATTTTATTTTATTTTTTTTTTGCTTGTCTTCTTACCCATTACGATAAGCCCGAATACGAACCCTAATTGAACCGAAAAAAAGTCGAACCCAACCCAACTCAATTCAATCAGGGCCATAAAAAAATATGTAAGGGGGGAGGGATGGAGAAGAAATAGAAGGCAATCATGTCAACAACAAGCTCAAAGGCGACGGACGGTTAGGATGGGGAGCCGGGTGGTGGTGGTGGTGGTGGTTGTGCCGATCATCATCAAGACCAAGTTTGAAAAATCATTTTGAACCATAATTTTAAGGTCTGATGAAGCCGTCGACTGAGACGCAGCTGCATACACATATTTGGCAACAAATATGGGGAAAACCAAGAGAGGGAAAGAGATGGAAAGAGAGGCAAAGATGAAGACGATCTTTTGGGGAACGGAATGATACGGAACGAACCAAAATACCTACCAAACGATCAAACTTTTTCTTCTGATGGTGACAATAAGTCAAGCAAAACGAGCCCGAATCCAAATTTTTTCATTACGTTCTGATGTACATACATACATACATATGTATGTATGTATGTACACATATATGTACATATGTATGTAAACGATCGATTGGCTCTCTGTCAGGCGAAAATCAGTTTGCCAGTTGGCGTTATTTTCATGTTGTTATTGTACATATTTAAATTTTGACCCAACCCCAATCCAAATAAATTTGTGGCGTAATATGCAGCTGTGTGTATGTGTGTGTTGTGTGCTTCTTTCTCTCTCTCCCTCTCTCTTTGTGTATGTGTGTGTGCGTGTATGTGTCTGGTCTCTTGGGGTCAAAATTGTCGCATATCGTTAAGAACCTCAAAGACGAAGACGACAAACGGAAAGCGACAGCGAAATAAAAACTGAAACAGCGTCGCAATTGGTAAATGGCCATGTGGCTGGGGCGATATGTGTAGGTATGTATATGTGTATGTGTGTACATATTATATACATACATACAATACGTATATACATATGTACATACATATATAACGTATAACGGATAGATAGGCAGAAACAGTGAAAAACGTTTCACAAAAGTCACAACGAGAGAGAGACAGAGATAGAACGAGAAAGATGCAAATTAACGGGGGGGGCATTTCAATCACTTTAACGCCAAAGATTCGTTTCGCCTTTAACATTAAATTTAGTCTATTCTATTTGACAATATATCACAAACTCAATCATATTTCCACATACATGTACATACATATGTAGCTACATACATATATTCAGCATAAAGACCAAACACTATTATGTTCATGTTCCAACATTTATTACCTTAACGTTTATTTAAGATTTACGATTTAGCTATAGGCCAATCAGGCCTTCTTCAAAAACGTGTTTCAACGTAAATGGATTTAATTTTTAAAATATTTGTGAGTTGCTACACTGTCTAAAATATAAACCATTCGATAAACATCAATAGCGATTGCAAAATGCATTTTAATTTAGAACCGGAAAGAAGAACAGGACTGAATACCTTTAAATGATAATTAAATTAGGTCAAATTAGGTTCTTGGAGAATCAGTTTTCTGATCTGACTTGCCACATCTACTTTATATGAACAGTTCTAAAATGCTTAGGCTCACATCTATTAATCTTGGCCATGAGTGTATGTCAGCTAATGGGTAGGTAAATTTGGTTTTTATATATTAATTTTAAACTAGTATGGTGCTAAAAAAAATGGGGAATCATAAGCAGTTTTAGTCACAGTGAGAGTCACTAAAAATCGTACACTTAATACATATTTATTCTCTAATGAATAAATAACAATGTTACTAAATTTAGAATTAGAATATACATATTTAAAAATTAACATGGGCTTATTAGTTTATTTACTTCATTTCAAACCTTTGCTTGCCGGCTCGAGGTCGATGAACAAAACACAAGATTTTAAAATTTTAAATATAGTTTTAAACTGTGCAAAAATTCTCCTGAAGGCGATCTCGCAAGGGATCTCCTAATAGATATATATATATAATATATTTATATCCAAATATAAATAAAATCTTGTGTTTTATTCATCGATCTCTTTTATAATATCAATGAAAAAGGTCACCAAAAAAAAAATAATTTACTACATATTAAAATTAAGAAAATTAATAAAATATTTCATCTTCAGATTTTGAAATTTTAAAGATAAGTTTAAAAAAAAAATCAAAATAAGTTTAATTAATGCAATAATTATTTTTAATATTTTGTTAGTCCACATTGCGATTATTTAATAGTTTCAATCCTTTTTGGCATTGAGTCCACCATTTTTTTTTCACAAGTTTATTTATATTATGCCACTTCTCCTTGAGATCGTTCCTGGTTAAAATATTGTGATTTTGATTTTTTCTTCCAGGATCATTCATATCTGTTAATTGAGCCGGTGTTTCTATGACCATATATGTATGAATGTAAGTATTTTCTTTAATATTTTTCGATTATATACATTAAATTATTAAAAATATGATGTATGTGGAAAATAGAATTTAAAAACAATAAATCAGAATATTGCAGGCTCTTATGTTGCCACTTAACGTTAATTAATAAATTTACATGTTTAATATTCGCTCACCTAACTAGACACTAATCAGCTGAACATTTTTAGATTCCGATTTTGGTGTTCTGTTATAGTGTTATAGTGATAGGTTCAAATGTTGTGGTAAAGATAACCCACCACAAGTTGGCATATTTTCACTTACATAATACATGTACACACATATTTACATATAGGCAAACACAAGTGAAAATGTGTGATTTTAATAACAAATAGAAGATATTTTGATTCACTAATTAACTAAGTTGAATAGTTTATTTTAAGCTTTAAATTCAGATAAGAGCATTTTAGTTCCTATTTAGGAGACCTTCGCATTATGACGGCTTGGCAACATCTTGATAGCCAATATATAGACAACGCTTTCTTTAAACTGTAGTTGGTGTTGTTGCATTTCAAGTGATTAAAAAAAAGAATGAGTCAGTAATTCACACACATACACACACACTCGTACACCATTTTAAGCCAATCAAATCGGTTTCCATTCGTTTGTAATCGCGGTTTTAAGTGTAGGCCAGCAGACGCTAACATTGACTTGGTCTTGGTCATGGTCTTATCGCAACCCATTGTTGTTGTCGTCGTCAGTTGAGTTGAGTTGAATTCAGTTTGTTTTTCGTTTTGTTGATTGTTGTAATTGCCATAATTTGTTGTTGTTGTGCGATCGTTTGCTTCTTGGCCCATTGGATTGGATACATGTATATAATAACGTTGATATAACAGTGGGTACTGACAATCAGATGCCATCGGCTAGCTTGACCCGCATATAGCCAGATGTATGTACATAAGATGTGTGTAGATATGTATATGTATATAAAAACAAACTAATATTCCATATAGCGCTTCTCTATCTGGTTAATAGGAATGAAATTAATTTTTATTCTTTTTGTCCTTTATTTCTTTTCGAAAACCTTTATGAATTCTTGGGGAAACCTCATGGTATTCTTGAGAAACTCAACTCAACCTCAAGAAAGCACATGACACCAGATGACTCATTAACCAGGTTTATTAAATTTGGATAAGGTCTGTGTATCGTTTTAGACGAAAAATCAGTCTTGGATATGAGGGAATTCACCTTATTTCCCTCATTGATATTAATTATTATTAAGTATTAACTACAGTGATTTATGTGCTAAGTACGAGGGGATATATGTACTCTAAGCAGATTACAGGATGTAGGAGCTTGTACTCAGAGGCACACAATGTTTAAGGTTCATGCAAGGGGCACAGTTAGTATAAAAAGGATAATGGATTTTTTGGATCTGATAGATTAACTTATTATTTATGATTTATTACTCAGGCGAGTCTATTTTTCATCATAATTCAATGGAAAGGTTAATTAGAATAAGTCTATCAAAATACAGACGAAAATTATCATTGTTGTTGACCCGATCGGGACTCATACTCTAAGGGCAAGTGAGGTAAAAGAAACTTTAATTGTGTTGGGATCATCAAATTCTTTGGACCATTTTTTTTAATGAAACCAAGAACATTCATGGCCTTTACGATTGTAGTCAAAATATGTAAGTTAAATGTTAATTTATGGCCCATACTTATGGGTCCAATAAACTATTGTTAATGAAATAAGTGACCAGTTGAGGAGAATTACGGTGAAAAGTCCTTACGTTACATTTTGTGAGATCAACTTGTTTTAATTCATCTTGTATTCTATTTGTTAGATACGCTCACAGTCAAGAAGGAAAAAGATGTGGCAAGCCAATGTCATTCAGTTTTCTGAATAGTTAATAGAATCAAAAGTCTTGCTTATGTCAGTATAAATGGCATCAGTTTGGCATTCCGGAGTCCATTGATTGTTAAAGACTTAAATTCTGAAAGGTTTAAGGATAAAAATTGGTAGGATGGTAAAATACATAGCCACAAAATTATTGCAATAACGTAATAATCGGAATAGCGAACAATTCATAAAAGCTTTGAACTGTACAACGAACCGTAAAGTTCTAAGGATCGAATCTTTTTCAATTTTTTTCCAGCACATTGTAATCACAATTCCAATAAATTACCTTCATTGCAAAATTACCAAAATTTCGGAGCCAAATATCTTAATGTTTTAATAGGACCTTCCTTGAAAAAATTTTTTTTATATTTTTTACGTACATACTATACAAGTCTACATACTAAACTTGGTAGCTCTAGCTCTTTTAGTCACCAAGGTCTAGGTGTTCATACGGATAGAAGTATAGCTAGATCGACTCGATTTAATGGGGTCAAAAAATGTTCCTTCTGCCTGTTACATACATTTTGGGGACTTTAATATACCATTTCACCCTCTGGGTACATGGTATAAAAAGCCCTTTTTAAATGGTTTATCTTTTCCATTTTGTCTATGTGTTTCTATTCTTGTTGTTGTTGCTAGTTGAAAACTACCATATGTAGTTGTTAATTACTCACCTCACCTACACAAGCAGCAAAAACAAAAAAAAAACAAAAAAAAAACCAGAGCGGGAGAAAAAAAACTCTTAAACTTTAACCCGAAACAGCTTGTATCTGTTTTTGTTGTTTTTTGTCTTTGCTCTCTTTCCCTCTCCCCCCTTACTCACCAAGAGCTCCCACAATATATCCGTTAGAGAATGAGAACAGAAAAATTTAATTAACAATTTAGAGCAACATTTGGGCCACCAAAAAAAAAAAAAAATAAAGTAACTGCAGCAGCAAAACCCCATGGAGCGGATTGAGGGGTAACGGGTTTGTGTGAGGGCGAGTAACTGCCATGTTCTCGACAGACAACTGTAGCAAAAACAACAACCACAAACATAAGAACTTATCACTCAACATTCAGAGGCAGACCACGTCCCTTTCCTTAAAACGGAACTGGCCAAGTAATTACCAGAGAACATGGCTTATGTGAAAGGGTTTCCTTCTGTTCGCCCAATCCACTCCTTCCCAAAACAAAAACAAGCTAAAAAAAAAAAAAACGATATGGAAGGGTAAGGGCAAATCACAGGCTTTAGTCAGTCTTGTGCATTTTCAAGGAAAGCCCCAAAAATCAAGAGCAGATCTCAAATATTCTTGTGACTTGACTTTTTGCGCTAACAAGTGCGATGCTGACATTGGCGATTGAATTGGGGTTCGGGTAAATGGGGGATAAATTATACCAAGATTTTCTATAAGCTTGTGAAATGTCCTTGTAGGAATCATGCAGACATATGGCAAATTATAACATTGACCAAAAACCGACAATAACAAGAACCAAAAACTTACAATGGGTTCTGGTTCTTCTTGCAGCTTTGTGTTCATCTTGTTGTTGTTGTTGTTGCTGCCGTTGTTTGTGGCATGTAAACCCGAGCTGTCATAATCAAGGCAAGTTGCCCACGGGGACCAACAATGTGAATGAGAATGAGAATAAGAACAAGAGACCTCTCGGAACATGTGCTGACTGCTAGTTGTAGTTTTAAAATGAACAAAAACACAAAAAAAGAAAAGAAAAAAAAGCACGAGTAAAAAACCCCGCAAATGGGCAAAAACTGAAAAAAAATAACATAAGGATGTGCAGTAAACTGACTGTAAAATCGAGCAAAATAACAGTTACTATAGCATATAGTTCGGACACACCAAATATCGTTGGACTTAATATATAGTAAAGTAATCTACATATTTACATATTTAAAAAAAGAACATTTTTTGTTATTTTAAAGACACATCGTGAAAATATACCATCCTGGTATATATGATTTTCGGCTTAAAAAACACTTTGGGTTTTATTTTGTCGGTTCAAGACATCATCAAAGTTTCCTGAACATTTCGAACAAAAACGTAAACATAGATTTAAAATATCGATATTTCCGTCTATAGATCAAGCTATCATATGACAACAATTTTGGCACCTTTTTTTACCCAAGGAAAATAATAAAAAGCTTTTTCTTTGAAATGTTTACGAGGAAAAATATTGCAAATACTTTCGTTTCTATTTTTACTAGTTTTTAAAAGGGATTTTCTTTAATATTTAATTGTTTTTCAGAATCATATCTTGTTTATGATTCTGTGTCTTGTATATGATTCTTTGTCAGGCTGAGATCAATGGGTTCCAATAGTTCGGGTCTAGATCGTAGTTCGAAAAAAAAAAAAAATAAAATTTAATTGTTTGGGTCAGTAGGGGCAAGTTTTATAGCTTCATAAAATAAAAAATAAATTCACCTGCTTTAACATTTTCGGAACTACTGGGATAATATTTTTTATTAATTTTTATTAATTTTAGAAATTGCCAATGTAAATAAACTTAAATGCAGCTTTGAGTGTCTATTTCACGATATGTATAAACTAAACAATGTTGATAAAGATCAATTTGACAAAAAAGTTTCACATACTCAGTCAAATTTTGTAATTTTCATCACAAAATTTGTTCTAAAAAACAATTGGAATTATAAATCCCAGGATAAAATGGTAGTTTCAGGATTTTGAAGTATCCATTTCGTTTATTTCAAAAGATTTTCTATAACTATTTTGGATTTTACTCCTTCCCGAATAATTGAAAGATTGTGATCAATTTGATGATTCATTCTAAGATCTGTGATGCAATAGACTTGAAAAATCAATTTGTAGACATTTCAACTTTTGGACATATTCATAGACATTTCAGAAGGATAATGTTGCAATTCATAATGCACAAACGACTATGAATTTATTTGTGGAACTAAATATTCCAACTTTTCCAACCGATGAAAAAACCTTTTTTGTTTAATTAATTTATGGATTGTTATCGTATTAAAAGTATTATATTACATCAACTTGCCGTTTGTATTGAATATTAATTATTATTTTGTTCCAATTGATTACTTCGTTCAGCTTATTGGCAAATTTTTGTGGTTTGTTTTCGAAGGGTATCTAAGCAGTCGATGAAGCCAAAAATTGTTTCAACGATTCTTTCAACTATAAACTAAGAGTGGCAAGAATCTTACATTTGGGAAATAATTTGGCCTCTGTGTTATTATTGTGTTATTAGTGGCTGTATTACATTCAAGTTGGGAATCGAGGGACCACAAAACTGATTTCAAATGTTGCTCCAATTTCGCTTTCTTGTTTTATGTATATGTGTGTGTGTTCACTTTCGCTGGCAAATGTGTTTTGATAAGTTTTCTTTTGCCTTGTTCTCTCATTTGTGTTCATTCGTTATTTTTTTGTTTTTGTTTTATTTTGGTTTGTTTTTTGATTAGTCCTTTGGGCTCGTTCCCCCTCTTCATACACACCGCTTTTGCTAGGAGTCTTCCCCTCAATGCCGAAAGTAAACATGCACCCAAAGCGCAATCTAATTAAGTGAAGTGTAGATGGAAAAGACCAAGAAAGCAAGAAAACAAAAAACGAAAAGGAAAGGTTACTCTGGCCGGAGACTATGGCGAAGATGAACTGTTGGACCCACTTGCTGCCATCTTACTCTCACTCCCTCTCGTTCTCTCTCTCAGTATCTGCATCTGTTCGGTTGGTGCTTGCTCCTAGTGTGTACCCAAAGGGGGATGCGTGTCCTACGTCCTGGGTTCCATGCCTTACGACTTTGAGCTTGAGCTGACGTTCTTGTCTCTTGCCTCTTGCCGTGCTGGTGCATGTGATTTGCTTCTTTTTGCTTTTTTTTCTGCTTTCTTCATCTGCAGTTTCTTGTTGATTTTTTGGTTTGTCTATTACGATGAGTTTCTTTCGTTTTTTTTTTTTCCCCCCAGCATTTCTTTTTTTTATGTTTTGTTTCTTGTTCGAACAACATTTAAATTGGCTAAATGGTTTCCCCATTTGTTTTTTACTCTCTCATTCCCTGCTGGCTTAGTTGTTTTTTCCTTTTCTTTTCTTCTTTAATTTAAGCTGTTGAAGGAAATGTTACGCAAGAAATCGACATCAAAATATATTAACAACCAGATGATTGGAATGGATTATTATGTATAATTATTATCGATCTTCGTCTCATTTAAGTCCCAAAAATGTCTAGCTCTACAGTTTGGTTAAAAAGTTGTATAACGTTTCATTCAAGAATATGATTTTATTATAACTACTTTGTGATCACCTAAATTTAACTGAAAAGATTTTTATCATAAATAAAAAAAAAAAACCGAATGTCATAATATTAAATTTATATTATTATAAATATTTTTGAATCAGGGTACAATTAAGTTTTTTTTTCCCATTTTCGGATACTCTGCTGAGTGTAAATTTTTGACCTTCTATTCATGATCTTATCCACAGCCCTTGAACTAATTCATTTTTTGGACTTTATCAGGTGGGCGAAAAAGGTAAGTCGGTCACTACTTTGCTATCTATAAGAAGTGAACCGACATTTCTATATTTAAACAAAACAAATTTATTTTTAAACTTCATAAATTTATAAATGCATTTTAATCTATTTAAATCGAAAAGAACCTGAGAAAATTTATAAGTTTTACCTTAATATTACCTTTTTTTTTGTTTTAATCTATAGATTATAACGAACAAATTTCTGGTTGCCTTCAGATTCGTTATATCGAGGTTTTACTGTATATTCATCAAGTTTGGGATTTTAAATTTTTCCTATTCTTAAATAATGCCCTTTTTTAAGTTCCCTAAACTTACAACAAATTTTTTTTTCTTGTCATAAACCTGGTGAGTGAAGATACTACAAAGAATTTCTATCGGATGCTGGCCAGTTTAAAAATGAATTTGTTAGTGTCAAAAATAAGCTTAAGTTTATTTCGCTGTGTGATTGGATTCATTATCCTGATGAAAAATTTTCATTTCCTGAAGAAATGGCATTAAACGAGATTCATTTCATAAGAGACTTTGGTATCCCACATTACATAAAAATTTTTGGACACATGGATAATAATAACTGTAAATACTTTTCCGTAAATAAAAATAATATTTTGTCATTCAGTATACCTAAAACTGTAAAGAAGCAGCATTATGCCAGGGCAGTAGCTCCGGTTTGAGAAGTTTTTCTCTGGAGGATACTAATAGAGACAAACTACTCCGTATTTGAGATGCGCCACTAATAGAATTCCTATTTGGTTGCCAATCAATGGTGGGCTACTAGAATGACGGTTTTTTCCACAATTTTCTGGATTTTCTTCAGGGTTTACTTCTAAAAGATAAAAGCACACTACAACTGAAATATAGAAGGAAGAGAATAAACTTCATTTTGTGTTCAAAATAATGTATTCAGTCTATGTCCCAATTACTTATTTCGCACAACTGACTTTACAACATTAAAGTCAGGAGCTATTATAGGCATTTTATAGCATACTTTGTATGCCACAATAACCAAGTATATGGGTCAAAAGTAAAAGCAAAAAATCTGATTCTAATCTTAAAGAGTTCAGTGCAAAAAAAGATTTATTCCAATACCTGGAAGATTCTAATTTCTGAGCGTCTACTATACAACAAAGATTATTTTCCAACACTATAAAAATATAGAATCAAATCAATTCAATCAACTATTTTAATAATACTTATTGGATTCACCCTCGTATATTAAATATAAGTACCTACATATGAACATGTATGTATATTTAAAGATATATGTATGTAATAAATAAATTGCCTGATATTTTTGATATTATGCTCCTTTGGTCCCTTTGTTGGCTAGTCCTTTTGTGAAATATTGTCATTATCGTATTAAAAACGCCTTCGGTTAAATGGACATGTAAACTTTTATTTACAAGCCAGAAAAATGAAAAAACAAAAACAAGGAAAAAGATGAAAAAACCAAAGGAAAAGAGATGACTCCCAGTCATCCGCTTGACCATCCATCCACCCCTAACCCCTTCACTTTTGCATTCTGTTGTCCCTGTCTGCTGGTAATTTCTTTCAGTTTGGCCCTTTTGGCAATTGCTTGGCATGCATAAATTATGCATTAATTATATGAAGCGTACCCGAACAACAACAACAACAACAACAACAATTGCATACAACTGCGTCATCTTAAACAACAACAACAAGAACACTGACAAAAAAAAATGTCGAACGATGCAATAAAAAGGTGGGAAAGTGCAATGCACTTTAAATGCAAAACGATTGTAAAAATGCCTGACAAAGAGATACATATATGTATGTGTGTATATACATATGTATGTATGTTTGTTCCTGACAAGCCACACCTAGCCTAGCGATCTATCCAATCCACCTACAAGAACCAACCTCTGGAACCAAAATCCACCCACGTAACATAGTAAGTAGCACTCGGCATCAAAATATGTGTATGTTCTGCAATTTATGAAGCAAAAGTTTATTTACCGCAAATTGTTATAAATCGAATTTTAAGTACAAAAAAAAGGAGAAAAAAAAACGGAAAATGCAAATAAAAATGCGTGTAAAAATATGATAAATTACGCATACGCCCCGTGTGTGTGTGTGTGTGACTATCTGTCCTTTTCTCACGCAATGTGCCCCTCTCTCGGACTTCTGCTTCTCTCCCTTACTCTTTTATGCACTCAGTGTGCAGTTAATTGCCATTTTTAACAGCATTTTGGGTTCCATCATCATCAGCATCATTGCAATACCATAATTATGTCTGTTGAATTACTTTAGCCTCCAACCCTCTGCCTGCCACATCCCTTTAAAAAAAAAGGAACTTTAACGACGCATTGGAATGAGCGAAAGAGTCAGAGAGAAAGAGGGGGAGAGAGAGAGAGAGACATGCATATATAAAGAGAGAGAAAAAGGATAATTGTTTACATGGTTTTTGCATTATGCTTATTGAAGTATGACTTTAAGCCTCGTTTTATGGATTGTAAGCGGATTGCAATGAAAAATGAAGTATAATGAGCACAATGCTTTGTACATAGACCATAACTTATGTAGGTTTACGAAAATGAATAACCGTTTGGCAACCGAAACTATTCCCTAGAAACAAACTACATTATGTCATCATTTAAAAGTCTCTCACGAGTAATGACTAGTAACTCTGCAGATGAGTTGTCTGCAAAGAAAATCCGGGTTTAAATATATCATAGTTTTTAGTGCCTGTAAAAAATAGCTAGTTTGATAGTTTACAATTATAATCTATACTAAATAATAATAATCTATACTAAATCTTAAGGCTTTTAAGTCTATGCGAAGGCTTTTCAAGTAATGTGATGAAATTACCTAAGAATAATTTGTACCCTTCTTCTTTCTCCTTTTCCTCTGCATTTGTAACATGAAAAATTATATTTGATTTAAAAAATTAGATATACATACTTTGTTTTTTTTGTAACTATTTTGAAAATTTATTTTTAAGTATTTTTAGCACATATCTTACGCTCAACTAAACTAAGCCATATCCTAAATCTGTTTCAGAGAAAAGCAAAACTTCCATGGGATTGTCAGCCATAAATTGTAAATTTAATGTGCCCAAAAGGCTCTTGATTCTCCCTCTCTCTCTCTCTCTCTCTCCCTTTCTTACCCCACCCCAACTTTGTCGACTTCTCCCACTTAAGCTATTTCTTGGACTCATACACTTTTGGCTTGGCCCACCAGTCTCGCCAGTCATTGAGTTGTCAAACTGTTTTATTGACTTTCTATACAACTTGATTTTAGGCCCACATCCATCCCCTTCGTTTCCATTCTCCTATGCTTGTCCACCCCACCCAACAACATTGCGAAGAAGATAAACAAACCTTTGTCCCTATGTCCCAATACAGTGGGAAAATAAACACTTGGCCGATCAATGGAATGGCCAGAATCGCTTTGGGTATCTAAAAAAAAAAAAGAAGCACGCTCTTAACTAACCGCCTTTAAGTTACCCTGTTATACTAAAAGATAGTTAAATATGTTTCGTTTTTACAATTTACCGTTGACATTTTTATACTCTAAAAGCTAAAGCTCTAAAATTAAGCTTTGAAATTAATTAAATATTTTAAAAACAATTTCTTAGTATATTGAAGACTAGTACCAATTTATATTGTAAATTTTGCATTTTATATTAAGTCTAAAAATCTTAAACTTATATTATAAAATGTTGTCTAAAAATCTTAAATATCCCAAGATATCTTATGATTTTATTATATAGTCCTTTGTCATTATAATTGGCTAATATACCCAAAAGGAAGGACAGTTTTTTAGGTAGTAAAGCGTAGCGAAAGAAAAAAAAAAATTACAGATTAGAAAACTTCTACGGCTGACCGAATCGAGGGCCAGGGCCAAAAGTTGTTAAAAAGTATTTTTTATTTATTTATTTTATTTTATTTTATTTTTTTGCTGTTGTACCAGGAAACAAAACTCAAAACAAATCAGCGGCGTCTTTACAAATTGAGTGGGGAGTTTGTAACTTAAACTCCATGCGTGGTGCATGGTAATGGTGGTGGTGTTTCAACTTACTATTGTTGTTGTTGTTGTTGTCGACCCACTGAACGAGTTGTGCCACATCAAATTGACATATGGCGGCGCCAAAACTTGAGAAACTTTTCGATTTTTCTAGTTGTTTGCTGGTTGTCAAGGCTGCATTTCTTCCTTTTTTTGCTCTATGCTTGTCTATTTTGCTTACTTTAGTGGGTGAAGCGGGCGGTAAGGTGGTTAAGGCGGGGGGAGGTTTGGTCCAAAAGTTTTGCTGACCAGCTTTCAATGTCATCTCAGCTTTAAAGTTCTTTTGATTTGGGTCCTTAAATCTCAACCCTCTGAAACCAGATTGAATGTATATCTGTCTGTTTATATGTGTGTTCTCTATGTGTCTGTGTGTGTGTTTACGTGATAGTAAACATCTTGAAGAAATGAGTTTCGTTTCGTTTCCATTGCTGTTGTTTGGCTGAAATTAAATTACACATTTTAACACGTTTGTTTGGGATCACTTAACACTTTGAAGACCGGCTGTAAATGTGTGTTTAGAATTTCATACAAACTTTTAAATACACTTTGAATCAAATGTTTTTTAATCGTAATTACAATGTCTTCAAATAAAATGTTGTATTACCAGACCCCTATAAGTAGGCAATATAAATAAATAACGTTCAATTATTTCATAATTGTTATTTTTTTTAACATTAAGTAAAGTTGCATTAAATATATACTGTAAAAAAGGACTGAAAAACTGTAAATTTCCAAAATTGTTTAAATTTCTTGTGAAATAATTTACAATTTTTGTTTTTTTTTTGCGAATTTTTATGCATTATCGATTCGTGATCTCCTTCTTTAAGTTGTCAATATACCCTTGGAAATAAACCCTTTATTTTACCGAATTCCTTGATACGTTACTTCTTATGGGTGTTGTTTTTTTTTTTCTCTTGGTCCGTTTTTCCTTCGTTCGTTTTTGTTTCGTTGATGACTGAAAAGGCGTAAAAAGCCAGAAATACCTTCTACACATTCGAGTAGGTTTTATATCGACAACGACGAGCTGTAGTCGATGTAGGGGAACGCTCCCTGCAGACACATAGGAATTTGCGCACATCGCAGCACAAAAACATTACAAAGAAGAAAATGTTGTTGCTATAGCTTTGAAGTGGTTTATACTGATTAGTCTGGCAAATTGGCTCAAAAACGCGAGCGGTTAAAAACCAAAAAGAGAAGCAGGAGCAGCAAGCAGCATCAACAACAAGGAGACGGAAGTTGAAGGCTGCCCCCAAAAAAAAAAAGAGGAAATTACAGTCAATGGAATACCCAAGCTTCATCCGTTTACCAGATCCCTCTCTCTCTCTCTCTCTTTCTCTATGAATCTAGTGAGCTAACTCTTACGTTTGACGACACATTGGGTGATGTGCTGCTGCTGCTACTACTACTGCCGATGTTGGCTCGAGGTCATACCCCAAAACGTTGTTTAGTTTATTGGCAACGCGTTGCTAATTGGCGGTTTTATAGTTTTAGCTTGGCTTTGAAAATTTTGAGCATGTAGAGTAGAGCGGCGGTGGGGAGTTGAAGTAAAATATAGATGGGGGAGTGAAGTGAG
Organism: Drosophila insularis; assembly: GCA_018903935.1. Lineage (NCBI taxonomy): Eukaryota > Metazoa > Arthropoda > Insecta > Diptera > Drosophilidae > Drosophila > Drosophila insularis. The sequence continues at coordinate 6,193,224 of JAEIFP010000517.1, forward strand.
GCGGTAGTCAGGCGTTGGCGTTGGCGTTGGAGTCAAACCACGCAACCACCACGAGCTCTCAGCTTTGGCCATTCTCCATACTCCACATTCCCACCGCCAAGGCACTAATGATGATTGGCAGCTGTTAAAATGATTAAAGGGTATACCTCTTTCTCTATGTATGTGCGTATGTATAGTATCCACTATGTATACACTATGTACATATGTATTTTGATGTACCCATACATTGGTCTACATAGTCTAGTCTAGTGCCTTTTATAGTCATCCATTTACCTATAATGAATACTTCAAACATTATACCACTTCTGGCCAATAGAGAACAATCAAATTGTTAAAAGTATGTCAATCAAATTAGCTGGAAGTATTTTAAGATAGTTTAACTAAAAAGTAAATGATTCAAACGAAACGGGAGTAAAATGTAAAATGTGAATTTGAAACATTTAAATCTAATCTAGTCTAAAAAGTTAAAAAGTAAAATTTTTGTTTTTGCTTTATTGTTTTTTTTATTAAAGTTAATTGTATTTATCAATTGTTTATTTTTCCTATGTGCATTCTATCCACAAGGGAGAATGAGTATATTTGATAATCGATTAAAATAATACAAAGGAACAAATTATTAATAGTTAGAAATATTTGTTATATTAGATTCTTTGAAATTCTTTTAACCAGTCCCTGAAGGGTAGATCAAGTCCATGTGTGATCAATTGGTTGGAATGTGTTTCCAGCTTGAGAAAGTGCCAAGAACCAAATTTCGAAATTCCCTCTTTTATAGATGGGTTAGAGCTTGTTGAATAAAATAGTTTGAAACTATTGTAAACTAAAAAAAGAATGTTAATGTAAATTTTAGAATCCTTTTCAAAGTCCTTTCCTAATGTGAAAAGTAAAGAAGTAAAATTTAACCAAATGCATGTCTTAATATCTACCCAAAAATTTGAGTTAACATATTCCGAATACAATTATTTTACTAAAGGCACTCGGACTCCGGCTAAAAGCTAACAAAGCGAGCTTAATTTTTGCAAATTTTTTTTTTTTTTTAAGAACTAAAAATATTTGATGGATGTCTAAATTTGCTGTTCAAAAAGACAAAAAACGGTCGAAAATGTAAAAAAAAATATACTTTTATTAAAATTTAAGAAAAAAATGAGATTATTTTGAAACATAAAAATTCAAATTATAAGAAATTTTTATGATTTGGAAATCTGCGTGTAATTAAATCATTAAAAGTTAAAAAGTTATTATGATTTTATATAATTCTGAAGTCTTGATCTACCTAAGTCATTAATTAATTATTTATTTTAGGAACAAACCGTTCAAATCAAAAACAAAAATTCTGCTAGAAAATGTTGAATACACATTTGTTCCACAAAGAAATTTCATTGATACATTAAATCTACTGAACTCCAAGGATAACTTTTCAATAAGATGCAATCGAAATTTGTTCACTTTTGCATATCGAACATGGTAATTTATTAAGGAATTGTGCACATATGTACATACATATTTGTGATATATGTATACACTAGTCTCTGACTATTCAAACAAATTGATTACGTTTATGATGGAATGCGCGATTTGTGCCAAATTCTTGCATTTCGATTAAAATTTGAATCAATTGGCAATTCCATCGTATCGAACTATAAAAGCTTTTAGCCATAAATCGATCATCAATTGCATTTTTTTTGATTAGCATACACATACAGTTACCTGCACCCTCCCCCCAATACACGAAGTAATAGCCATTTCTACTATCCACCTATGGGTCGGGTCGGGTCGGGTCTATGGGTGGGTGTGTGTGTGTATGTGAGTGTACTCCCCCCGACACACCCTTGATGTCCTATCAACGATAGTAGTTATGCAAGTAACTTAAGGTGGGGGAACAAGAAGGAGGTAGATGGACCAATTTGCTCTAGGTTTTTATTTTTTTGAATAGAACGAAGGTAGTAAAGAGCGTGAGGAAGGAAGGGGGTTAGTCTAGATTTTCCTTTTATTTTGTTTGCTTGTGTTTTTCTTTTTTATTTTTTGTTGTTTGTTGCGTGAGAAATTTTCAATTAATATGCGCAATTGCAATCGAGTGCGAGAGTTTTTAGCATTTTTCGCATAGAAATTTTTCGCTTAGCCAGCGACCGTTTGGTCTAACCTAGTGATTCAGGTTGGGTTTTTCGGGTTGGTTGGAGTTTTTGGTTATGGTTCGGTTCAGGGTTTATGTTTTTGGCATTGCATTCCCTCTCTCCCCCCCTCTCTCTCTCACTCTCTCTCTATGTGGGTGAGTATGTGATGGTTGTTTTTTTTTTTTTTATAGTAGTCTCTACATTTTGTATTCAAGTGTAAATTGCATTGCAGTTGGCAGCAACCATGGGAATTTGTGTGAGATTTTGCATTTTTAGTGGAAAGAATGTATGAAATGGAATGCAGTCGTCGTCATCGTTGCTTGTTGTGCCAGGTGGCGCCACTGGATGGGTGGGTGTAGGTGTGTGTATGCGTACGCCGTATATGTAGGAGTTAGCAGACAAGCATCTATCCAAGCATCTATCCAAGCATTCATCCATCCATCTAACCATCTAGACATCCATTCTTTCAAACAGTCAGCCATTTCTTCTACCGCACTTGATGCGCAAAAATTTACAATTCAAAATGCCACAAAATTGTCTTCCATTTGCCGCCAAGGCCGTACTACACATCTATTTGACAGCTGTCAGTGCGACTGCTGCTCCCGCTGCCGCTGCTGTTGGCTAAGAACTTTTCTTAACGTCATCTAGATGGAAAGGGAGCAGCAACAAACAAAAAAATTCAAAGGGAGGAACCATTGACAAACCACCGCGAGATGCAAATTTTCAATCAAACACGAGCCGACGTTGCGTACGACTACGACGACGACGTCGTCACTTGTGTCAGTGTCAGCGTTTCATCACCATCTTTGGCCCCACCGCCATTCCATCGGACCCACCGACTGGTGCTACTGCTGCTGCTGCTGTTTTTATTGTGTGCGTGTCAGCCCTTGCGCCTTTTGCATATGCAACACATTTTCATTCGGAGGAGGCGCGCGAGCGCAAAACAAACAAACAAACCACAAGAACCGTCAGAGAGTCACAGTGGTCACAAATCCTCTGATCAATGCATGAAATAATGCCATACAACATTTTTAACTTGAACTTGATATGTCAAAATATTTATTACATTTTTATATGTACTTATATTAAATATATTTTAAATATTATTATAGCTTCTAGCGAAACAAAATAAATTTTTATCGATTCAGTGAAATTTTATTCGATCGATTTGAACAATCAAACATTGATTAGTCTGTCTTATTCTATTGTAGATCTTATAAAAATGTATATACATTATTCATCAATCTCAATTTGCTAAATAGTTGTTCTGACGTAACAGGGATAGTCAAAAATGTCCTATACTCTTATATCTCAAAGTTTAATCATAATTACCAATAAATTGTAAAATTTGAAACTTTTTCGAAATTACCGCATGCGATTAAATTTAATTTTTTTGGACATGTTTGGACAAAAAACAAATAAAAACAACGTAAGTAGGATAAACGAAAAAAGTTTAAAGGATCATTTAACAAAGTATTGATAAGAATAGAACAGAAGAACAGCCGTTTATTCAAAATAAATAAATAATAAATAAAAAGGTTTGAGTTGAAATTAATTCGAAATTAATATTCGGCTACACTGCCAGCCGAATATTCCTCAATTTTATAAATCAGAATAAAATATTTGGCTGCCAGGGCGGTCAAACAACGCGCCAAATAAAAAATAGCGTTTGCCAACACTAAAATCTAGCTTTAGTCGATTTTTCCACTTTTCAACACTGAAATCTCGAGTAGCTTAAGTAAATATTTACCTTTCATTCTATGACAAATAGTTCCATCTCTAGCTTCTATCGATTAACTTAAATCGATATCTAACATTAAAGTAGGCCTTGACTTTCATCAGAATGGCAAAAAAGGAAGTTTCCTAGCTGTTAATTACTTCATTGTTAGTTTCACATCGTCTGTGCTCCGAAACAGTTCTCTTAATCATTTTCCCTTATTTCTAAATTTAAACCAATTTTTTCCTTTTTAATTATTTTAACCAATAATTCAATTTTAAAACATTATTGGTTCCTGAAACTATTAAACATTTTCCTTATTTATTTGTTTGAATCTTTATATTTTATTTCCGGGAATTCCGTTGTATAAATGCTAAGATAGTACCTCAATAGGCTTTAAATGGCAAAGAGATCATCGTAAAGGCGTCACGGCTTTCTCGAAACACACTCGAAACCAATAAGTCAATTTTAAAACATTATTGGTTCTTGAAACTATTAAACATTTTCCTTATTTATTTGTTTGAATTCCCAGAATTTCCGTTGTATAAATGCTAAGATAGTACCTCAATAGGCTCCAATGGCAAAAAGATCATCGTAAAAGGCGTCACGGCTTTCTCGAAACACACTCGAAACCAATAAGTCAATTTTAAAACATTATTGGTTCCTGAAACTATTAAACATTTTCCTTATTTATTTGTTTGAATCTTTATATTTTATTTCCGGGAATTCCGTTGTATAAATGCTAAGATAGTACCTCAATAGGCTTTAAATGGCAAAGAGATCATCGTAAAGGCGTCACGGCTTTCTCGAAACACACTCGAAACCAATAAGTCAATTTTAAAACATTATTGGTTCTTGAAACTATTAAACATTTTCCTTATTTATTTGTTTGAATTCCCAGAATTTCCGTTGTATAAATGCTAAGATAGTACCTCAATAGGCTCCAATGGCAAAAAGATCATCGTAAAGGCGTCACGGCTTTCTCGAAACACACTCGAAACCAATAAGTCAATTTTAAAACATTATTGGTTCCTGAAACTATTAAACATTTTCCTTATTTATTTGTTTGAATCTTTATATTTTATTTCCGGGAATTCCGTTGTATAAATGCTAAGATAGTACCTCAATAGGCTTTAAATGGCAAAGAGATCATCGTAAAGGCGTCACGGCTTTCTCGAAACACTCTCGAAACCAATAAGTCAATTTTAAAACATTATTGGTTCGTGAAACTATTAAACATTTTCCTTATTTATTTGTTTGAATCTTTATATTTTATTTCCGGGAATTCCGTTGTATAAATGCTAAGATAGTACCTCAATAGGCTCCAATGGCAAAAAGATCATCGTAAAGGCGTCACGGCTTTCTCGAAACACACTCGAAACCAATAAGTCAATTTTAAAACATTATTGGTTCCTGAAACTATTAAACATTTTCCTTATTTATTTGTTTGAATCTTTATATTTTATTTCCGGGAATTCCGTTGTATAAATGCTAAGATAGTACCTCAATAGGCTTTAAATGGCAAAGAGATCATTGTAAAGGCGTCACGGCTTTCTCGAAACACACTCGAAACCAATAAGTCAATTTTAAAACATTATTGGTTCCTGAAACTATTAAACATTTTCCTTATTTATTTGTTTGAATCTTTATATTTTATTTCCGGGAATTCCGTTGTATAAATGCTAAGATAGTACCTCAATAGGCTTTAAATGGCAAAGAGATCATTGTAAAGGCGTCACGGCTTTCTCGAAACACACTCGAAACCAATAAGTCAATTTTAAAACATTATTGGTTCTTGAAACTATTAAACATTTTCCTTATTTATTTGTTTGAATTCCCAGAATTTCCGTTGTATAAATGCTAAGATAGTACCTCAATAGGCTCCAATGGCAAAAAGATCATCGTAAAGGCGTCACGGCTTTCTCGAAACACACTCGAAACCAATAAGTCAATTTTAAAACATTATTGGTTCCTGAAACTATTAAACATTTTCCTTATTTATTTGTTTGAATCTTTATATTTTATTTCCGGGAATTCCGTTGTATAAATGCTAAGATAGTACCTCAATAGGCTTTAAATGGCAAAGAGATCATTGTAAAGGCGTCACGGCTTTCTCGAAACACACTCGAAACCAATAAGTCAATTTTAAAACATTATTGGTTCCTGAAACTATTAAACATTTTCCTTATTTATTTGTTTGAATCTTTATATTTTATTTCCGGGAATTCCGTTGTATAAATGCTAAGATAGTACCTCAATAGGCTCCAATGGCAAAAAGATCATCGTAAAGGCGTCACGGCTTTCTCGAAACACACTCGAAACCAATAAGTCAATTTTAAAACATTATTGGTTCCTGAAACTATTAAACATTTTCCTTATTTATTTGTTTGAATTCCCAGAATTTCCGTTGTATAAATGCTAAGATAGTACCTCAATAGGCTCCAATGGCAAAGAGATCATCGTAAAGGCGTCACGGCTTTCTCGAAACACACTCGAAACCAATAAGTCAATTTTAAAACATTATTGGTTCCTGAAACTATTAAACATTTTCCTTATTTATTTGTTTGAATCTTTATATTTTATTTCCGGGAATTCCGTTGTATAAATGCTAAGATAGTACCTCAATAGGCTTTAAATGGCAAAGAGATCATTGTAAAGGCGTCACGGCTTTCTCGAAACCAATAAGCCAATTTTAAAACATTATTGGTTCCTGAAACTATTAAACATTTTCCTTATTTATTTGTTTGAATTCTCAGAATTTCCGTTGTATAAATGCTAAGATAGTACCTCAATAGGCTCCAATGGCAAAAAGATCATCGTAAAGGCGTCAGGGCTTTCTCGAAACACACTCGAAACCAATAAGTCAATTTTAAAACATTATTGGTTCCTGAAACTATTAAACATTTTCCTTATTTATTTGTTTGAATTCTCAGAATTTCCGTTGTATAAATGCTAAGATAGTACCTCAATAGGCTCCAATGGCAAAAAGATCATCGTAAAGGCGTCAGGGCTTTCTCGAAACACACTCGAAACCAATAAGTCAATTTTAAAACATTATTGGTTCCTGAAACTATTAAACATTTTCCTTATTTATTTGTTTGAATTCCCAGAATTTCCGTTGTATAAATGCTAAGATAGTACCTCAATAGGCTCCAATGGCAAAGAGATCATCGTGAAGGCGTCACGGCTTACCGAAACACACTCGAAACCAATAAGTCAATTTTAAAATATTATTGGTTCGTGAAACTATTAAACATTTTCCTTATTTATTTGTTTGAATTCCCAGAATTTCCGTTGTATAAATGCTAAGATAGTACCTCAATAGGCTTTAAATGGCAAAGAGATCATCGTAAAGGCGTCACGGCTTTCTCGAAACACACTCGAAACCAATAAGTCAATTTTAAAACATTATTGGTTCCTGAAACTATTAAACATTTTCCTTATTTATTTGTTTGAATTCCCAGAATTTCCGTTGTATAAATGCTAAGATAGTACCTCAATAGGCTTTAAATGGCAAAGAGATCATGGTAAAGGCGTCACGGCTTTCTCGAAACACTCTCGAAACCAATAAGTCAATTTTAAAACATTATTGGTTCCTGAAACTATTAAACATTTTCCTTATTTATTTGTTTGAATTTCAAGGAATTCCGTTGTATAAATGTTAAGATAAGATAAATTCAAATGAAAAGCCTATTTAAAAATGAGAAAATGGGAATGCCCCACATTAGTTAAAAGACTCGAATGGCTTATGAATTGGGCCCATTGCATTGTCGTACCAAGTTCATTGCTGTGTGCTTTTGCGTGTTAGTCCTACAGATGCCACGGGTAACGGAAGTTGTTTTGCATGTTCGATGAGTGCCAGTTGCGATTTTCTTTCGTTCTTTCGTTTTTTTTTTTTTTTTTTTTTTTTGTGTTTCGCTGGATTCGTTTGCCAACAGAAAAGGACTAAGCCACAAGAAACAAAAACAAAAAAAGAGGGAAAAAATAAAAAGGGACAACAAAAAGCTAAAAAGAACTTGCCCATATTTTTGGTCAAATTAAAGCAGGAAGATTTGCGAATAGTCGTTTGATTATTTCCCCCAGGGCGGCTCCTCTAACACCTGCAGGGCTTGACTGGGCTATTTGAAGGCAACTTTATTGATGCTTTTTATGAGCAGCCATCAAAGTGACCGCCAGTAAATCTCTAAAGGCGTTCAAAGTAGTTTTACGCAACGAAACGACAAAAAAAAGAAAAGAAACGAAATGTCAATAAAAATGGCTGAGGCTGGTGGCATTAAAACTGAAAGGAAGACAATCCCCAAGAAGCCACACCAATTGGCCATATTAAAAGTGGAGCTCCAAAAAGCATACAAAGAAAAGAAAATCAAAAAAAAAAAAAAATGAAAAAAACAAGAAAAATGGGACAAGGGCGATGGAAACTATGTGGGTGGAGAGAATGAAATGCTGTATTTTTTCTGCCAAGTAATGACCCCACAACCAATGGCGGCGGAGGCAAAACGAAAATAATATCCTTTATGATTTATCCCAGAGGTGCCAGTTAAAAGTTGGTTACTCCAACTCGACTTCGACTACGACTCTCCGATTTCAACATGGTAGTCTGCTCCACATTCTTTCTCTCTCTGTTTCTCTTCTATTGATATTATCCTGGGACATTTTTAATAAGATTGCGTGGGCGTGCCTGCTGTATGGGCCCTTGGGTCATGGTGAGAGTAAGTTATTTGAAATTATTTATGTGTCAATTATTGAGGTTTTTGTGAGCTTGAATTTATGGTGAAGGGCGAATATTGAAACCGAACCGAAACAGAACAGAGACCTTAAGAGAAACTAAATGGCTTTGCCATTAGGGTTATAAAATTGTTGAATTTATTATTTCGACTGCCTTAAACAATGCTAGATTGCGACCATTATTAGCATGTAACTACTGACCTTATAAATTTTTATTAATTTAATTTAATTGGTTACCACTACCAAAATCCAATCACCTTTGCGATTTGCATAGAATCGTGTCTGACAATTAGCAAAGCATCACAAAAGCTGTAGCTAAAGTCGAATTTACCAAAATCGATAATAGTTTTCGAAATAGCATTCCTTTTGATGGCCTTCAGATGAAACGATGAGAATCCTTATTACACGAATTTCTATTGAATATGAAAAGCTTAAGAAAAGCAACAAAAAATAACCAAATGTAATTGTAATTAAAATAAGTGCTCGTGCATAATAATACTCCAGTTATTGCATTTAACTAAATCGTTGTAAAAATACTAAACAGGCTGATGAACTAACATGGTAAAAGTCTTTTCTTACCCTACCAAATATCAATTGTAAGTAAAGCATAACATATCATACATGTTATGTACATCTAGTACATAAAAAAACCAAACGTTTTGAAACGTTTTGACAGCACAATCAATTAGAAAATTAATTCTACTTCATTAATTTCTTTGAATGCTTTGATGCTTTTAAATAAAATATAGTCATCTAAAAATGCAATAAGAAAAGGTTTCTCCTCTTTTTAAAGTAATGTAGCTATAATATTAAACAATACCTGTTGACAGTTTTTTTTAGTGTGGAAAAATTTATTTTCAATGAAATTTTGGGAAATAAGTCTGAACCAAACTCGAAATAGTTCTTTGACTGTTTTTTTTCTCCACTCGGTTAGGCAATACTAAACCTAGTTCCATCTAGTTCGTCTGCTTGAATATATTAAATTTGTGACGTGTATTAAAAAAAAAAGTCCTTAAATTTAAATGGATTTTAGTGGGCATAAATTATAAGCGTCAGTAAACGGGTACAAGCAAAAATTAAGAACGGAAGGCACGCCATGTTTTTACAAATGCTGTTAACTTTAGTTTTTTATACCCTTGCAGAGGGTATTATAAAATTGGTCAGATGTTTGTAACGCACAGAAGGAGACGTTTCCGACCCCATAAAGTATATATATTCTTGATCAGCATGAGAAGCTAAGTCGATATAGCCATGTCCGTCTGTCCGTCTGTCCGTCGGTGCGTACGCGTTTTACTCAGCCATCTTAAGAGCTATCGGGATGAAATTTTTTTTGGGAGCTTTTTTTTACCCGGGTGAGATAAAGTATGAAAATCTTTGGGATCGGACCACTATATCATATAGCTCTAGAAGAAACATTTTTGCAAAAATTGGAGTATCCCCATGAAATGGAAGAAGAAAAACTTGTGGTAAAAAGAGAAATAATATTTTGTTTGTGTATTGATGAATTGAGTTGCAGGGAAAGAAATTTCAAAAAGGAAAAATATTATTGCCAAGTATACTGCAAGGGTATATAAACTTCGGCATAGCCGAAGTTAGCTTCTTTGATATTTTTCTTTTATATGTAGTACAGTATACTATAACCGAAATAATTTAGCATATTCTAATGACGCCCAAAGGTATACACATAAAAAAGGCAGAATTTGCAGTTGGAAGCCTTGTTGTAAGTTTTTTGCTTCAAATAGTTGGAATTCTCAACTTGTTTTAGTGTTAATGATATGGTATGATCCTGAATTCTGAAGCAAAGTCTGCTGATCATAGAACTTGGTGGTTTTTCAATGATTTAAAATCTTAAATATGAATATATCATAAGATTTATTGGCCTCAGCTTTAAAAAGATCGAAAGCTAGACAAAAAGGTGTCTTAATCTGAATCATCATGATCGAGTGTTCTTTCTTTAGATTTAACCGAAATTTGTATAATTAAAAATTTTTTACAAAAGTGACTATTGTACTTTATATGCCTCGCTTTGAAAGAGTAACTTTAGCTAAGCATTTGCCAATTTTTTGTTTTGTTCAATTAAGTCTATGAGTAAGCAGTGAATAACCTTTAGATAAACTAATGTAAAAATAGTTATTTGTGTGTTCGAGTTCTTAATTGCCTGGATTTAAGGGATGTCATAACTACATGCATTCTGAATATATAAAACAATAAAAAAAATATAAAATAAAGAACATATGTAAATACATATATGTACATATATGTATGTATGTAGTTATGTATATTTTAGCAATTTCGTTTTTGTTTTTTTTTGCCTTGAGATGATTTCAAATTTTACTCTCATCAATGGACTGACGCTTCATGATTTATGCATTGAACTCATCGCCATGTATCGAACATATAACATACAACTATGTATGTTTATATTGTTGTATGTAAGCAATAATTTTATTTTCTGTTAATTTCAGTTCAAATAAAAAAAAAAAAATAATAATAATAATAAATAAACCCAACAAAATGGAACATGAACAGAGAGTAAACTCGTTGTCCTCCACATATTGAAAATAATACAACAATTTGTTTTATTGATGACAATTTCTATCTCTCTGCCCAGTCGGCTGTTTTTGTGCATACCAAATCAGTAGCATTATCATCAACATCATCATCATGGACCATCATGATGATGATGATGATGATAAAATGAAGGGCTGGGAGAAGTGCATACATATGGTCAACAATGGTCAAGCATTTCAATTGCATTACAAGGGGCAAAAAAGATATGCTCATATACAAATATATTTTGTGCACAATAATTCGCTGAAAGCCCTTTGAAGCATTTTCATTGGGATGGCTCAGTCTCATACTGATACTTCTGTTTCCCTCATTCCCTCCACCCAAGCTTGTTTTTTTTTTTTTTTTTTGGTTGCAGTTGAAGTAAGGTCTATATCGTTCATTGTTGAAATTTACAATTGCGATTCATCAAAAATAGATTAGGTTTTCATTGCAACAATGCATATGCGCATATTGATAATGCAATGGACAAAAAGTGGACCCACAATTGGACACTGGACACTGGACACTGGGTAGTAGTAGTGAGTGCTACTGATAGAGTGATAGACTGTTAGTCTGTGAAAAATAGAGGGTTTGGGGAGAGTTTGTAGAATATAAGATACATTCTTGTATGCATATCCATTCTGTCCATTCACTCCTCTTTTGTTCTCCATTTCCTGGCCACGTATTGTCATGTGTATTTTGTTATGGATCGTGTGAGTAATCAAACAATGCCATAGCAATATGTTTATTTTATCATTCTTTTACCATACATTTATAGTTCCATAATTTCTGTTTGTGTGTGTGTGTGTGTGTGTGTGTGTGTTTGTACAGGATTGTATGCCAAACCTCTTTTTCATTCATTCGCCCTCCTTTTTTGGTCTTATGATAATGGCCAAAAGAAATTTCAAGAAATTATCCTTAAAAAAGTTCCATCTTATGCCATTGTTATGGCAAATGGCGAAATTTGATAATTTTATCTATAAAAAAATGTGTCTCTAAGCCGTTGGTTAAAGCGCACAAAAGTGCCGTAAAATAAAATAGAAAGAAACAACTTTGAACTTTAAATAAATTTTTTTGACTTTGCTGTAGAGCGCGACAAACTTTTCAAGTAAAATAAAATATGAAAAGTAAAAAAAAAAAAAAAAACCAACAATATTGTTGCTGCTGCTTTAAATATTACAAAGGCCACAAAATACCCTGTAGCACATATGTAGGTTTGTTAATTAGATTTTAAATAAATTTATATATAAATATTAACATATGTATCTACTAGGGACACATGTGAGTGAGTGAACAACATTGAACAAATCGCTTTATTGAGTGAGTAAACATTTTTACTAAACTTGTTTCCTTTTCTTTCCTTCCTTCACTGACTATAAAAACTGATTAGTGACATGAGAAAACAACAAAGTCAGTGCAGAACTGAACAAGTGAATAGTTGAGTATGAGTTGAACAAATGAGTATGAAGGTAAATTAACTTGTTCGCTCAATAAATTGTTCAAGTATACTTGGATCTTTTTATACTCATTGTCTCAGTTGTTCACTTAGTCACTACTAGATTCCAACTGAGTACTTGTTTAGTTTTTCTCTCGCTTAAAAAAATCTCTCTAATAACTAATAATAAACTGTCAAAATAATATTTCATTTTATTTTTCTTGTAAATTGGATTTTGGATAAGTTCTAAGACGGAAGTCACCGGGCATTTTTAACAAAATTCCTGAAATTTTAAACATTTTTCCTGAACATTTTTCTTTTATTTTCTATTTTTTTTTTTAAATTTTATAATAATTAAATTGACAATATCATTCGTTTGTCAACAGTATGATCAGCGATTCTTTAAAAACGACTATAAAATCAATGCAGAACTAAAAAAAATAAGGCAGTGAAGCAATTGAACAAGTTAGCCTTTGAGTCAACTGAACAAGCGAGTGAATTAAAAAATGCATAATTAAATGAATGACATAAATGAACTTGTTTGATCATTTAAAATGAGTCGCCCTTGGCCAGATACATATATGAATATTTCTTAAGAATCGCAAATAACTTTATTTAGTTTAAAGAATTCTTTTTTGTTTTTAATTTAAGAAAACTTTTCCAAAAATAAATTTTTAACTTTTAATGTATTTGATGTGAATTTTCAACACTGCAAGATCATTAAATTATAGTTTGTTACAGAAGTTTCTGAGATGGAATGAAATTAATTTTTTGAACATGAGTTCAAGCTTATATCATATTGTAGTCATTATATATGAATACTTTATATGAATACTTTAATTTTTGTAAGCCTTAATACTAAAACATACCAAGATTGTTGATAATGGCAAGAGATTCTAGCTTAGTCTGTACATCCTTCAATAGTTTGATTACAGGGTATTAAAATAGTAACAACAAAATGGTGAAATGGCAAGAAAAAAAATACTCTCTGAAAAATAATGGGCCCAAAGCCTTTTTCGGGCATTAACTTAAGTTTAAGCCAAGACAGAGAGGAGAAACTGAAGTTGGAGCTAAAGCTGAAACTGAAGCTAAAGCTGAAGCTGAAGCAGTCATCCAGGATATGAGTGTGTGCATAAAATGTAATGTCCTGTTGTTTTTGTTCTTGTGTTTGCTGTTGCTGCTGCTGCTGCTTCTGGTAAGTTTCAGCTAAGGAATATGTCAAAAAGAAGTACACAACTAGAATAGAACCGAAACAAACCAAACTGAAGCAAACCCAACCAAGGCAATAGTGAACCAGTTGTTGCAGCCAGTCATAGTAGAAGGTTGCATGTTGTTCTCGTCCTTCTTCTGCTTCTGCTTGGCACACTCTGCTCTGAGTCTGTTGCATTATGAATGCCGCATAATTTAACCAGAAGTTTGTTTCCCCAAGTCCGCCAAGCAGAGCCAACTGCCAGGAACTGGCACTTTAAATTGAAATTGAGTATAAGAGGTGTTCTTTTCTCCGCCCCGCACTAAACTCCAACTCCATCTCCATCTCCAACTTCAACTCCAACTATGTGTTTGTCTCAGACTCAGTCCCATTTGGTTGTTCGGTCACATGTCCTAACGATTCCATGAGCTCACTTTTGGTAACTTTACTTGCCACTTTTGACTGTGTGTGTGTGTGTGTGAGTACTGTCTGTGTGTGTCTTCCAAAGTGTTTGTTTGACGCTTTTAAAAATCTCAGCCAGGTCTTTTCTTATATTTTTTTTTTGTTGTTTCTTCTTTTGGTTTTTCTTGCTCCTTGACAGTTGCAGTTACTTCTTGGTCGAGTTCAAGTATCCTGCGTCCAGTGCGTGCCGTGTCCGCTTCCGGTCAATCGCATTGTAATGTGCCCAGTAGGTTGCAAGACTTGAAGGACAAGTGTCTTCTTTTAGAATTGAGTCGTTTGAAACGTGCCTAACGACAGGATATTACAGGCACAAGTGATTGCAAATACATACACACATGCACACACTTACATATGTACATACATACATACATACATACATACATACATACATGTATGTATATAAATTTAAATATACGTACATCATATATACATAGTTGACATTGTGGTCATGCATGGATGAAACTATTGAGATTTCAAATTACAACTGCTAGAAATCATTTACATATACATGGATTTTACGTTCGTCTTGGATTACTCTGCCCTTTTCAATATGATCTGCTTTGTTGTCTGATTATACTTATTGCTTTCAAATTCAATATGGAAATGTATTCATTACATATAAGCAAATAGAAACATGTCTAAATAGAAACTATCTCTCGATTGTGGTTTGGATTCAAATTTATGGTAAGTTACACTTGATAAATTTGTTCCTGTATTCGATTGTTATTAAACCTGCTTGTTTCAAAACGGGAATAATTTGTTTGCCATTCAGTTGTTTCATTCCTAAAATTTTTATTTTCAATGGTTTTAAAATTAATGTGTCCCATCAATAATAATTAATATAAATCTTAAACACTATTTATTCTGTACATTTACATCAAATATAATTATAGCTGACAAGAGAGAATATGGTGAATCGCTAACTTCTTTTTTTATGAAAATTAATTGATACTTCGAATGTTTAATATTATTCTCATTATATTTAAAAAAAAGTGAAAAGTAAAATTAACATTACAAATTATTACCATATACACATTAAGTTAAAAAGAGGAGTTGAAACAGTTCTAAATTTTATGGTGAAGAGAAAGGGAATTCCTAGACATTTTTATACAAGAAGAAGAATATCTCCATCTGATTTAGAGCTGGGCTCGCAGGCCAAGTGTTTAAATATAAACATAAAGGATCCTTCTCAAATATGGCTAAATGACGAGAGGCTACATACAGTAAAAAAAGGCAAAATATCCAAGAGAACTTATTGTCAAGCGCCTTAGCTTCAAAGACCACATTGAAGCCTCTAAAACAACGTACAGGATAAAACGATTTAAAATTAAACTGGCTAATAAATGGTAAAAAAAAAAAAACAAACTGCCCTTACAATTTAAACGTTCATTATTATACTATGCCATAAAGGCTTCTGCTTGTAGTTATGGAATTCAAATCTGTGGGATGGCTGCAGGGTGCCCCAGGTTCATACGAGGATCCTCACTGTACGAGGCACTTGACCTGAAAACGATTGAAAATCATATAAATCGCCTCACAATCAGGTACAATGGGAGAACATATAGTCATTTATATTATGATAAAAGCATTGTAAAGATCATTTGTGAATCGATTCCTTGCTGGTATAAAATATGAGGGATAGGATATCTCAGGTAGTTCTTGTTTTAGTCTTTCTTTGACTCTTCAAATTTTTCAACTGTAGCAACTAAAAAATGGTCTTCGTTTCTATACTAGATACATATTGATAACCTTTTAAGGATGGTTAGCATCTGCTGCAGTGCCCCACATTAAGAATTTCTCTATATATAGGTGAACGGGAGGCAATGGCCCAATCAACGCTGTCAACTAATTCCAACACTCCAAAAGGGAACTGCACTTACGCAGCTGCTGCGCAGATTGCAGATTGCTCCGGCGGCCCGTAACTCATAGCAGCCGCAGCTTTCTTCTACCCTCTTACTATCCCCCATTCTCTTCGTCTTCTCACAATTATTTCACTCCAGTGGCATCTTCCTGCCTTGGCCACAGCTTTGACAGTTTTTCTTTAGTTTTACGCGCTGCTGAAAGTCATGAAGAAAGTGGAAAAACAACAAGCAGGAGGTACAAGAGGGGTTTGAGAAAGGCAGAAAGAGCATGCAAGGCACGAGGCACGTGTGCCATACTCTCTGTCTCAGTCTGAGACTTTAGACTTAACTCTTTGGTCAGGATGCAACTTTTGCATGCTCTCATCCTTGGATGGCTTGACTGCCTGCCTGCCTGCCTGTTTGCCTGCTTGCGTTTGCTGCACGTGCCACACGTAAAACTTAAAAAATGCCGCACCAACAGCTGGCGCCAGCTGCATTCTACAATCCACAACCCACACCCGCTCCCCGTATCAATTCTAACTGCTGCTACTCCTCCTGCAACTGTTGCTGTCGATAGCTGGCATTACTATGCCAGTAGTAAAAGCGACTTGCCGCATTAAATATGCCATTTTGATACACTTTACAAAATTTGACACACATTGAATTGGAAAACTTGTCCAAATAAATGACAAATTAAACATAATTTTATATCGTTTGAATATGAAGAACTTTCATCTGTTTGCCCTGCACTTCTTTTTCTTTGTTCTTTGTTTGTAGAACTCAATCACAGAATTGAAAGTGAGCTTGATAATCGTTTGTAAAATATGTAACTAGATCTTAAGATATTGAATTTTTATACGTTTGAGGAACTAAAAGTATAGGAAAAATATCTGATAGGTTTGCTGGGGCTTAAACTAGCTTCGTTTCAAATCATGCAAAATTTCGCTGAAAAGAATTAAAATTATTGGTAACTTTAATTTGCAACGATTAGTAAATAAATAGATAAACTGAAATTGCTTTCACGTTATTCTTTTTGTTTAGTTTTCGTTTTGTATTGACTTACCCCAACTGGAAATTTGGCCTAGAGCACTTTTTAGATACTTTTTGCATACCAGAGAGAATGGTGCTACTGCTGTTATTGCCTGTGGCGCTGTGCATCCCCCAGCATTCTACATCCTGCGAGGCGGCACAGGTTGGCATCGTAATTTACCAACTATATCCGCCTTGTTACCTATCTCCTACCTACCTACATTGAGCGAGGAAAAGAGCAAGTGAAGGCAATGGCAATCTCAAATGGGCGAGATTCAGCCACCTACCTCATTCTCGTTCTCGTTCTCGTTTCACTGGCTGCTGGAAGCGGAAGCGTGCCATAAAAGTGGCATATTTGCCGCATCCTGTGTGTTGACAACAACTGGGCCAATGGAGCTCGGTGCTCGGTGCTCGGTGTATGGCCCGTTGTGGCAGTAAATGATGCGCGATTTTTGGCGGTGAAGTCACTTTTCAGAGAGTTCCGCCTTTGTAATGCAGTGGAACTTAAGTAACGCTCCACTTCATTATTCTACATGGAAATCGTTTTCTTTAACAACAACAACAATAACCATTGCACAAAGACAACAGAAAATAAAACAAATTTCTAATTGAGAAGCTCTTTGATAATGTCCCCACTAAATGACATCCATTAATTATACAAAAAACAAAACAAAAAACAATTGGAATACTGTTTCTTTGGCCCGTGTGGAAATTTCTATACACTTTTGCATAAATTAATTAAAATTTTTAACAAAGAAATATAAATTAAAGGAAAATAATTACATTTTAATTGAGCTAGTTTAATTTTTTTGAATATTTCCTTAGTATATTTGTATACACATGCAAAAGGGAATACTTAATTCAGAAAGGGAAATAATATAAAAGAACACCCATATTAAATAGAACACCCATATTAAATTTGAATAGTTTAGTAATATAAAATTCCAACAATATGAAACGCAAATTGGATACTTCGGCTAAATTTAAGTTAAGGTTTTAAAGACCAAAACACATTTTTAAAATATTTTTTTGAAGGTATGAGTAATCTGTAACTATTTCTTTATTTATACTTGTTATTTTTTTACATTGGCATTGTCATTGGTAAAATATTGAATTCTGAGGCTCTATAAAAAAACGTGGACTTGCGGTGAACACGATGCGGGGTTACATGTGATAATCTGAAAAAAATAAAATAAAAATGCAACTAAAAGCTTTAAGATATCTGCTGGTAATGACAATGTGTTTATTATACCATACACCCATAGGGTGAAATGGTATATTAAAGTCGCTAAAATGTATGTAACAGGCAGAAGGAAGCTTTTCCGACCCCATAAAGTATATATATTCTTGATCAGCATCAACAGCCGAGACGATCTAGCCATGTCCGTCTGTCCGTCCGTCCGTCCGTCCGTCCGTCCGTATGAACACCTAGATCTCGGAGACTATAAGAGCTAGAGCCACCAAATTTGGTATGTAGACTCGTGTCATATGTACGCTTATCGAGTTTGTTTCAAATGTT
The DNA here is from genome assembly GCA_018903935.1 of Drosophila insularis. NCBI lineage: Eukaryota > Metazoa > Arthropoda > Insecta > Diptera > Drosophilidae > Drosophila > Drosophila insularis. The sequence goes on from JAEIFP010000517.1 coordinate 6,211,799, forward strand.
TGCCACGCCCCCTACCGCCCCCGCAAATGATATAAAACCGATTTTCTTAAACACCATAGCAACTAGAGACACAAAATTTGGTATGTATATTTGCTTAGTAAACGCGCACATTTTGTATTTATAAAAATTTTGCCACGCCCCCCTACCGCCCCCGCAAATTAAGTAAAACCGATTTTCTCAAAAACTATTCTAGCTAGAGACACAAAATTTGGTATGAATATTTGCTTAGTAATTGCGCACAGTTTTGATGTGTAAAGATTTTGCCACGCCCCCTCCGCCCCCGTAATTTGAAAAAACTCGATTATCTCCCGTAATTTTCTACCTTGTGCAATCAAATTTAGCACACTTAAATTTGATACTAATATCAAGCAAAATACCAAATTTGATCAAAATCGGAATAAAAATAGTCAAGTTATGCATTTAAACGTTTTTCCATATGGCCGGAAGTGGCCGTTGGCTGGTGGGGGCGCTAGGGTGCTCGAATGCTTGAGTGAGCGAAATACTAAGATATGCTTGTAAAAAGCATGCAAACAAATTTTTTAAAAATACGAAAATGCATTGGTTATTATAAATTTAAAATATTTGTTTTACTGGTGTATGGTATATCCAAGTCGGCGAGACGACTTACTTACTTCATTTTTTTCGTGGTTTCAAAGTTAAAATTTTGTTTTTGTTCCGAGTTTACGATTAATTTTTAATAAAAACAAAAAAAAAATAGAATAAAATAAACCTTCATCAGGATCTGCTCATTTACGTTTAGAATTATTGTGGAAAATTTGAAAACGATCGGTCACCGATTTGGAAAGTGCCGTTCGTCAGAAAATCGACTTAAAGTTTATTACACTCGAACATCTCCATTAAAGGACGATCAGTTGAAGCGCTATATCTTTGTCAGTTTTCCTCTGATTTATACAAAAATTACACAACATTCTTCAAATGTTAGAGAAAAAAAAAGAACATTATAAAAAATGTTCTTTTCAAAACCTTATCGGTATAAAAAGTACAGTAAAGTAAAAGAACTTTAAGTTAATGAACAAGCTAGATAAAAGTTTTGATTCACTCAAAAGATAGATAAATTTACTTTAATCCTCCTTTAAAGTAATGACACTTTAGCTATACCTACATATCCTATTGTTTTTCTTTAATAGTACAGGGGGAAAAAAAATTTAAAAAATTGCTAACAATAAGCATTAAGAAATATTATTACCCATACGCAGTGTTGTCCCAGGCGAACATTTGATGCTTAACATTACTTTTATTTAATTGTTAATACTCTAAATGGAAGTCTGTTTAATAGAGTTTTTTATCGCTTGTTTGCTTGACATGTTAAAAAAATAGAGAGAGAAGAGAGCATTGTAAGAGACAAGTGCTTTGCCTTATAAATATGCCTAACTAAATTAACTGCCCTCAAAGATTGACGACAAGGCCTAGAAGAAGAATAGAAAAAAAACAAAAAAAAAAAAACAACAACAAGCATAACGAGAATGAGACAAAGACAAAAGACAGAAAAAGGGGCAAAATTTATGTCGTAAATTTTCTCGCAAGAGGCTGGCAAACAATTAAAACAATGATAAGTGAGCTGGCAAACGGCAAAAAGGATCCCAACACACACACACACACACACAGTCAGGTGTGAGACGTCGACAGATGGGCATCGAAAGAGAGAGAGAGAGAGGGCAGTGTGGGTGTTTCAATGGGAGGAGCAAAGCAACTTCATTGCCTAGTTACGGTAAAGGCGACTGTCTCTGTCTACACTTCATCAACAGCCCAGCCGCTGGCATCTCCAGGTTTTGCCTATTGCTCTTTTTAAACCTTGGTGTTGTTGTTATTGTTGTTGTTTTTGTTGGCTAGACAAAGGTGTTGTGCCTTAGCTTGCCTGGAGACGACAGCAGCAGAGGCAGAGGCAGAGGCAGAGGCAGACGTAGAGGCAACAGAATCACCGCCTGTAAGCAGGCAACGGACGAAAAATTATTATTTATAAATTGTTTGTTTTTGTCTCTGTCACACAACACACCTTTTGTGTATAAGAGAACGAAGGAGAAAGAGATAGAGATAGAGAGAAAGAGAGTGAAGGAGAGTAATAAAGAGGGAATTCCCTCTACAACTTGACAAATCTTTTGAATAAAGTTTATGTCCACCCAAACCAACACCCACCTATCATTCTATTGTCCTTTCTAGGCCTATTGTCCCCGATTGTTGAAAAACATTTTGCACGCTTCTGGCATTTAACATGAAAATTATTATTGCCGTCAGGGTTTTTGCTTCACCCCCCTCACCTGACCGGCCCCACCTACCCCCTTGAGCTATCCCAATTCATTTCAAGTGCAAGCGCCCGCAAAATGCATAAAGACGCCTCGCAGTAGGCGAGGGTCGCTCAACAAGTGTATGAAATATAAATTACTCAACAAGTTTAAGGCCTTTAATTGGAATGCTTTTCATCATTGATAAAGAGGTATACGATTTAGTTGTAGAGTTTTTATTCAGTTATATTGGCACATTTTTTTCGCAGATTAATGAGCATGTGATAGATAATTTATACTTATTAAATGAGGTTATAAAATAATAGCTACAACCCTCGTATTTCAACAATATATATACTATATGTGAATGCAGTGCTGAAAATTTTAATTAAATTCTGCCTGCTGCAACTGAAAAAATAGAAATGGAAATGAAAAATTTGATTTTCTTTTCGGCCCCCTTCGCTCTCTCATTCTCTGTGTGTCTATCTCTATCATTACCTACTTCGCGTATTTCCATTTTACGTTTTCCTTTCTTTCACATTTCAATAAACAATTTTTATTGCTCTTTCTCGTAAATTAGCCAGGGCCAGTTGTAATAATATTTCATTGCAATTACATTTCACTCCAATCTATTTTTTTTTTTTTCGTTTTTCCGGAGAGTTTTACTTGTAGAGTTGTACTTCTTTCTTACAATTAGAAAATAGATAGATAGAAGAGAGAGAGAGAGAGAGAGAGAAAGTGAAGGATTGGATCTTTGGGGAATTTTTTTAAGATTTACAGGATTTACTCACAACGCGTAATGTGAAACAAGGAAGAGAAAAAGAAAACTATCCAATTTATGGTCGAAAAATGAAATTCAACTTCACTTAAAGCTATCAACCATAACGAAATTGTATGCCAGAGCGAACAGGGTTGAGACCAGGGCAGGACAGGACAGAACAGGACATACACTTAGTGCGGCTCCTACCAAACCATATATAGAAAGAGGACTATCACGTACCAAGGCATCTTCTGTTTCTCTCCCTGCTTCTCTTTCTCGTCTGTTTGCATTTTTCGCATGAAATTGACGTTTCATTTGTTATAATATGCATTGAGGCAACATTTCGATACTCATAAATATTTAACAGACATTCATCTGTTGGGGGAAACGTCATCGTGAAGGAACCACAGGAGGACAGAGCACCACCAGCAGAAGCAAAAGTGGAGAAGCTAGAGGAGATGGTGGTGAAGAAGGGGCAGTAGCACCAATATTCTCTCTCTCCCTCTGTGTCTCTCTCTGTCTGCCTGCGTGCATATCGAGAGATATCCGATATGGTAAAGATGGCCCCTGATACTATCCATCGCATGTGTGTGTGTGTGCGGGTGTGCAAGTGTATATGTATATACATTATGACCATAAAAGTGGAGATGGTCGACGGGGAGTAGGAGAAGGAGCCAAGGAGGGATTTCAACCCACAACATGGACAAAAACAACACAAAATACAACAGCAAAGAATAAAACAAAAACCTCAATGCATTCACAGTAGGCAGAGAGAATCTCTGACTCTGTAGAACCTGAAGTGTTGTCAAGTGCATTAATTATTGATTTCAATAATACTTGACTTGCGAGTTTACCTGTTTATCTGTATATACATAAATACATACGTGTATATGTGAACCGATCGAAAAAGGCAGCATTATTATTGATATATGTACAAACAAAACTTGCTAAAAAATGCGAAAGTATGTATATTAATTTAATGATTTTGTTTACTTAACAGATTATATCGATATCCTCCAAGTTAAAATCAGATTTTATTATATCCACACTGTAAATTAATTTTTCCACTTTTACAATTAACTTTTCTTTAAATAAATGATTTTTTTTTTTGATTATCAACTCGTTTTATGTAATTCAGTTTTTCTTTCCTGTATTATTTTAATTTTTTTATTTTTCAAATTAGTTCTTGATTAACTGGCTTTGAGAGTCATTTAAAAATGACCAAGACTTACTTTTATTTCAATATTGGGTATTTTAATTTAATTTCGATAATACAAGAATATGTAATATAAATATCACAATCATCCTATTATCATCAGAATATACCCTTAGGTTTTTATATTTTTGTTGTTAGGTTGCCTCTCTTAGGTGTTGAGATTAGGGAACTCCGGTGCTAATATTCGTTTTGGAATTGCTATTAATAATCAGATTCACCATTTTTCAAATCTATATAACTTTTCCCAACATATGTAGAAGTTTTCCAAGTGATCGTGATAGATGAAATTGTGTGTAGTGTAATTTTTTGAAATGGGAACCTTTTGACTATTCCACTCAAATTAATCGAAGAAAAATGAACGACAAGTTGACTAAAAAATCAAAAGTAAATGGTAAAATATATTGGCCAAAAATGTATCTCGTGTTGTACAAACTTATTTTATTCTGTGAAAATTTTAATCTACATACATACATAAGTCTTCATTTCCCTTATTTCATCTGAATTAAATGTAAATATCTGCAATATAATACAATTATTGTTAGAATTATTTATAATCACAATTACTTTTTCAAAATGGTAATTCGAAAATAAGATTTTCGACATGTTCTCTATTGTTTCGCTTGTTTCAAGCAAGTGTAGCAAATATTTGAAATACAAAATATAATGTAGGATCGCCGTGGTTTATGGCTTGATTGAAGAATTCTATTAGCGATGTTCAGGCTAATGAATCAATAGACACGACGTAATAAAGTCAACTGGATTGACTGAAATAAATAAGTTATGGAATGACGGCGTAGATTATCAAAATTTTTCTTTATCAACAAAGGAAAGAAAAAAAATATAGCTCACTTTTTGGGGCATATAGTAGGAAATGGAAATAATTGCAGAGGTTTGTAACGCAGTGAAAGAGACGTTTCTGACTGCATAAAGTATATATATTCTTGATCAGCATGATCCGTCGGTGCGTATACACTTTACTATGCCAATATGAAAGCTATTCAAATGAATTTTGGTAAGCTTGGTTAAGATTTTTATAACCCGAGTGAGATAAACTAGGAAATTCTTTCTGATCGTACCACTATATCATTAAGCGCTATACGAAAAATATGTTAAGAGTTGAAGTAATTTACCAGTGAAATAAATTAGTACTATAAAACATCATATCCCTTAAAAATATTATGGCCTAAGGGTATATACTATATAGACATCGGCATAACCGAAGTTAGCTTCTTTGATTTTAACTAATTGTTTGATTTTTAAAAGTCTAAACATTTTAGCCTTTTATCCCTAAAAGAATCGAATAATTCTGTTTTGATTTGATGAATACTATAAGCTAGTACTACTAATAATATAATAATAAGACTACATTGAGGATACTCGAGACTAGCACACGAATACCGACACTTTTCAAATAATACCAATCGTTGGCATTTTTGCAATATAAGCAATTATATGAATATAGAGCATATACGAAACACGTGCGCGATGATTAAAAACTTTCGAAACCATATCTGAGATCAAAACCTAATTCCACTTCTATCTAACCTTATGCCAGAAAATGTAACAGAAATGATTAAATTTCTTAGCTTAAGTGATAAGATTAACCTTTTTTAATATAGGTACATACAAATATAAATAAACTGAATCTTACTACTAAGGTGAACCAGTCGAAAGCATCAGCAGCTTCTCGCTGATAATTAATATTGTATTGAAATCTAATTACTGATCACTTTTCTATTTACTAAATTACCTACTCCTCTCTATTTCTCTCTGTTTAAAATAATTGTTGGTAATTTTGAAAGTCTTTGCTATCGATTTAAATTGCACAGACAAGTTCAACAAACGGGCCATATAAATGCTATACACTGGGCCGAACTGCTTTGGTGAAATTGTTTGGCAAGTGCCCTTCTACTACATCTTCTTCTTCTTGTTGTTGCTGTTCGAGCTTCACCTTTCACCTTTTCACACGCACTGTTTGTTTGTTTACCGTTAAATCGCAACAATCAGCGCTAATTGGAAATTTAACAGTTCATAAAAAAAGTTAAGTCCTTGCTTTTGCCCAACTACACAGGCGGAAAGGGGGGGAAGTGTGGGTGGAGTGCCTAGACTGCAGAGTAGTTGACCCAGTTAAAGCCTAAGGGGGTCCGCTTAGGCCTCGAACTGTGTGTGTGTGTGTGTGTGTGTGTGTGTGTGTGTAAGGGGCGTAGTAAGGCAGACTTGTGGTTATGGGTCGTCGACATGGAAATTATGATGTTGATGTAGGAGTACACAAAAGTGGAAAGGCACACACACACCAACCAATACATAGAGAAAAACCCACACACAGATACAGAAACACACATTAAAAAACTATCAGCCTGTGTTTCATTTCACTTTCGAGTTGCCATCTCTCTATCCGTTTTACCATTCTTCCCTCTCTTTTTGCTGCCCCTCTAACTGTTCTTTCATTTCTATTTGCTCTCAATGTTTTCACGCTGTAGGATAACCCTAATTTCGCACCACTAATTACAGCTCCATTGCAACACCTCACCCATAACCATAGCCACACCCGCACACCCCCCACGTGCCTCACCCAGACAAACAACCTCGCTCACCTGTTTGTAATTATGCGAAGTGAGTTTTGCTACTTAACTCAGTTGGGAAATATCGTAATAAAAATTACACGAACCAAAGCAAAAAAAAAAAAAAAAACAACAAGGAGGAAAAAAAGTGTATGCCAAATGTTGTGCAAGAAAATCCAGCAAGCAGAGGGCAAAAAGTGGAAAACCCTTAAATTAACTATAAGTCTTTAGCTTGATACCCCGCAAAAAAAAATATATATATATATATTATTCATATATTCCCGTAAGTTTGTATCGAAAAATATGGCAAATGCGAATTCATTTTATTTTTTTATTCATTTCTTTTCAAATTAGTTTGGCCCCAGATAAAACTATCTAACTAAATGCGAAAAAAACTGATCCATTAGCAATTATATATCGTTCAATTTTAGCTAAGAAAGTTGGAAAGGAAATATCTTACAGAAAAAGCTGAGAAGTGTATTTATTTACAATTTCATTAATTCGACAATATACATACAAGTCATTAAATAGTAGTCCAATTAAAAAAGATAAACTGCTAATACAATTTATCGTGAAAAAAAGATAAAGAGCATGTAAAATAGTCAAAATAGAATAGAATTGTCTAGACCCAGGAGCTTAAAGAAATGGGTAAGTTTTTAGACCTTTGTCCTATTCTAGCACCTTTTTTTAAATGTAAAAAAAATAAAATTTGAATTATTTATAAATAAATTTATTTCAATATCTCATTGAAATGCCTTCAATTAACTGTAACCTGCTCTTTGCAGTCCAATGATTACAGGGTATCAACGGAAAAGGTAAATGAGCTTCAAACATTTTCTAGTATTTAGAAATGTTAACGGACAGCCAAAAAAAAAAAAAAAAAAAATTAAATTGGGTTAGAGTTAACTGGCAGCTGGAATCTTTAAATGAAGGCTTCAAGTATGCGTTCTCCACTCTTGTGTCGTATTTTCTCAACTCTCATTTCAATTGCCAAGTATTCTGCACACACAAAATATTCCTTTTCCATTTTTTTTTTTGTGCCCGAAATCAAATCAATTTCAATTCAATGGAAGTAAACTAGAAAACTTAACTTGCCTTCGACTAAAGTGCATATACTGTACGATTATATGCCTTAGCAACTTTACGACTCCTCCAGCACATATATACTCATACAAGAAATAACAACAACTGCAAACTTTTATTTTTTTTTCTCCTATTTTTGACCAAGTTTACACATCTTACAAAACTTCAAATAAAAAATAAAAAAAAAATCCCTCTTCAATACATACACTGAAGGGAGTTGAACTTCTTGCAACAGTTTTTCCTACTACTAGCCTTTAGGCTTCATAAGGGAAGATAGAAAAAGTTACCGCGATTTTTTAAATTGAAAACAAGGTGGCGGGGCAGTAAAAGCAAAAGCAGGCTGCAAGTAGCAAAGATTAAGCGTTCAGTTTAAAAGGTGACACAAAAAAAAAAAAAAACATCCCCGCTCCACCATAATAATCGCTTTAATTACAATTAAAATGAAACTGTAATGACTTTGTTGTTCTTGTTGCTGCCATGAAGACAAATGACCGACCCAGTCAGCCATTCGTCCATCCATCCAACCATCCATCCAACCATCCATCCAACCATTCATCCACCTAGACAACGCCCAGACAGGGCGAAAAAGGAAAAGATGAAGATGGAAATTGTGAGAATGGGGGAAGAGCCAGTTGCCGGCTAGGTGAATAGGTGGCCAGAGTCAAAGTCGCGAAATGCTATTATAATGCTAATGACATTTAATCGTTTTTGGTTTTCAAGAAGATTCCCGACCAGTTCCATAAAATTAGCATAAAGTTAAATTTTTTTCTTTCCTTCCCCTTTGTTCATTTTGTTATTTAAGAGAATGAAAATGAATTGATTGGTTGGGTTTATTAGAAATTCATGGACATGAACTTTGCCGCCTGGAATGGGATTTCGTTTAAATGTTCAAAAATTAATCAATTTTTGACAGTACATTGTAAACTTTAAGTAGGTAATTGACATTTAATCACTCAATAGGTACACATAAAAGCATTCCATGAAGTCAAAAAATTTGATGAATGACAGAAAAATCTATCTTATCATAGTTAAATAAGATAGATTTTTCTGTCATTATATTTAAGTCTAAATGAATGATTTGAATGAATTCGAAAATCGAATTTCAATGAGTGATACTTGTTCAAACTAAAAAGAAAACCAATTGACTGAGTTTAAATGTAAGATAATTAATTGCTTTGTTTTGAATGCATTTGAATTCCAATTCTGATTTTAGTATTTATTTGTGCTATATATTTTTTAAATCTTATTCAAATTCATTTGAGTATTTTTAGTATATTTCAAAACTTTCAAACTTAATTCATTGCCTTTCATTTAAACGAGATACTTATTATTTGAGATTTTGAATTTACAGTCATTATTGTATAGTTATAGCTCATTTGTTTGAACTTAACTCGAATTTTTATTTGTCTGTCATTCATGCAGCTCTCTAGTGAAGAATTGAAACGAGTGTTAGAATTATTAGTTCCTTATTAGGCAAATGAACACGAATAGAATAGAGTTTTACTTATACGTAAACGAAATAACGTTGAACTTACACTTGTATTCGAAAATACTCTGGAGTCTTAATAAGTAATACATGTTGCCAAAAAATAAAAGGATGTTTAACTTGTTTTAAATAAATTCTAAATAAATGATAAAACATTTTATTTTTTACCTTAATTAGTATTTAATATTATTTTGTTTTGGAGTGTACTTAATAAATAAAGACATATATAGAAATAAAAATATACAGAAAAATAAATATCAAGAATGATGACTAAAACTACATTTAATTTTTCGCTTAAAGAGAAAGATTATTAATTTTGAGTAATTTAATAAAAATCATCCATACAATTTTTTTTTATCAAAAAATTATTTTTAATTTTGTTGTCAAATTTTTTCTGGAAAAGGAATTCAAGGACTACTCCATTTAATTTTTATTTTTTTAGTATTAGTCTAAATACCAATATTATCATTGTTTTCATTTTATTTTGATAAATGGATTTAGGAATGATTTTTTATTAAATTACTCAAAATTAATGATAGTTTTAATCATTATTCTTGATTGTTATTTTTCGGATCAAAGTAGACTTCTATAGATAATTTTTATTAAATTACTCAAAAAAATAAACTTTTTTTGAAAAAACTTAAAAAATCAAGTAGTCACTTGACGAATGACCGGAATGCCCGGAATAGTATGCAACAGTTTTGACTTTCATATGATATTCCAACATTTTATCTATATACTTATATGTTTTATCTATTTTTGTTGAGAAATGCTTTTATCTACGTTTTCGTTTTTGTTTAGAAATACATTTAATACACATATTAAAATCATCTAGTTTGGGTATCTTAGTTGCTAATAAATAACCGAAAGGCTGGGGCGGGGCTATCTTCAGCCGTCCGGTTGTACGTTTGGACATTGCTCTCAAAACTTCAATCGTTATGCTAATCAAAAATATATATATGTGGGACTAGGTTCCGATTTCGTAGAAATAAGTAGTCCCGTTGGATTTTTATTTAGTTAAATGGTAATAGGTTTTATTTTAGATTATAATTAGGTTTTAGTAATTATAAATTGAATGAATTGAATGGTAATTGTTTCGTCTTTAGGTTTTTACACGTCTTCGTCTTTAACACTTCTTTACTTCTTTTAATACCCGTCTATCGTCTTTATTACATCTTTTTAAAACACGTCTTCTCGTCGTTGGCTCGTCTTGAAAAGTTCTTCCTCGTCTTCTCGTAGCAGCATTGCCACATCGTCGTTTTTGTGGGTCGCTTGCCACCTCGTCTCATATGGATCGCTTGCCACTTTGAGGTGGTCTGGCCATTCGGCGTTGCCAACCCAACCCCACATATATACCTTATACAATTAAAGATATTTAATTTTAGGCGATTCATTCCTCATTGCCTACCCATTTTATTTATTTTATTTGTTGAATAAATTCGTTGATGACTTCTTAATTGCAGTTTGAAGTAATTACTTACCATACAAATACCAAGCCCATCCAAATAATTCTTGATAGATATTTAATCAAATTGAGTTTTATTGATACATTACATCATAGAATATCAAATATGTCTTATATTTTTATAGTTCATATGGCACATTATACAGACTTTATTAATCAAAAAAAAAAAAAAAAAATTTTTTGATATATGTATACATATATCTATGTAAAAAAATTATTTTATCAAACCGCTAGCAACTGGAAAGAAAAAGAGAAAGAGAATAAATCGATTAGGTAATTATTGGCAACAAAATCATCTTAGGCTTTGGGTTTTGCCAATTAACAATTCTTCATCATAGGCAATAAATCAATTTTAACGACCATTGCTAACCTAATTAAAAACCCTCGAACCATAAAAACTTTTATGATCTAACCAAAAAAAAAAAAAGTAACATCCAGAGCAAAAAGAAGAAAAAAAAAAACAAAATGTTGTAAAATGTAGCAGGCAATTAGGCGCCGCCACACACTGGCCAGAAGCAGTAAATGAAGATAAAAAAAAAGTCATACCGAATGAAAAGCAAATATTATTATTGGAACGACAGTTGAGACGGAGAGAGGTAGAGAGAGAAAGAAAGTCGGATATGGAGATGATATATGGAGATGAAGATGAAAATGAGAGGAAAACTGCTCATGTCGAAAGTGCCAGGAAATGTGGCTGCATTGACAGTTTTTCAAACACTTGGACAAATAACTAGAGGGATGACATTGAGAATGCACCTGGTCCAAGCCAATCGGCCGGGCTAGCCTCCCGAAACAGGCCACACCAACGGTTAGATGGATAGATTTTCTGCATCCTCTTTCTTTTTAATGGAGAAGTAACCGCTTGCTTGACACGCTGTTAACTTTGGCCAGCTCCGCCCCATATTCCAACTGACCAAAAGCAATACCGCCAGAGAAAACTAGGCAGCAGGCAGAGAACGGGTGGGTAAACTGCAGTTAGATATGTACATATGTATGTATAGAGATGGAGAGGTAAAGAATAACAGAATCATCTTCTTCTTGTTCTGGTTATCGCCTTGACATGTGTGTGTCCTCGACGAAAAGAACCGAACGACCGGGAGCAGGGGCAGGAGCAGTAGTAGTAGTAGTAGTAGTAGAAGCAGCAGCAGGACGATACTGTGGATTTTACGCACTGCTAAATAAGCAATTTGCAAAATGTCCAAACCAATAACATAACAAATGACACCCCAGCTACAACAACAACAACAACAACAACAACAATGACAACAAAAGTAGGAGCAGCAGAAGGAACAACAACTCTGCGGTTAGGTTGGAGAATATGTGGATGAGAATGAGACAGAGACTGAGACTGCGAGTGAGACTCTGAGTCAGAGCAAGAGAATGGAAATGGGAATGAAAATGTGGAGAATGGGGTTAGTCTGGTTGGCAGATAGAACTGAACTGAAGCTAATGAAAATAAAGGTTAAGTCAGTCGCCAACAGACGACGAGTGTGAAAGTTTTTTTCCAAACCCCTCTCCCACCCCAATCACCACTAACTATCCCCCCACCTAACTTATCCACTACCTCTTTTTACCGCTTTCTAGTTTAGTTTTTTGCTCGTCAGGCAAATAGTTTGAGGACATTTGAACCAAAAAAAAAAAAAAAGAAGAGGAGAATAGCAAAATGGGGACCCAATTGATGAGTACACTCTTCTTTTTTTTTTCTCTCTTTCTCTTTTGTTGCCATACATAATAAAATTCTGGTCATAAAATTTGAACTAAAAGTTGATGCAAATTGAGAAAAATGTTAGCCAACAGGCTACACACATTCAAGTCGTCCTGTCGATTAGAAATGCCAATTGGATTTAAGATTGCCTTATTAGCAAAAATGAAGAACAACACACAAGAACAGTAAGAATATTTCAATTGATATGATATGATTACAAATAAATACAATTTAATGTAGTGGGACAAAAATACTTAACTTGATTATAATCGTCATCATTATGTTACATTTGATTGTTTTGTAAAAATATACATATATATCTAGTTGAGAATGTATTTTAATTGGTCTTAAGTCCCAAAAGAGAAATGAATGAAAACCTACCACTTGATGAAGCTGCTCAAGTTGAAAATCTTATTAATTGGCCAAACTGAGATATGCTGATAAAATGGCCCCCAAAATGGCCGCCCGCATGCTTCAAATATTAAAGGAGAATTCACTTCCACTTCATATACAGACACACACACACACACACAGACAAACACACATGAAAAGTTATACATATATGTAAGTCAATTCCCTAGACCCAGGGAGAATAACGTCAACACAAACCACAAAACATCAAACTGCGAACAATTTGAAGAGGGTGAATTTGTGTGTGTGTGTGTGGAAGGGGGGGAGGGTAAAGTATGGTTGTTAGGACATAAAGGCATAGGCCGAAGGACTTTGAGGTTAGGCCGGCTAAACGCAAAAGCGTATAATTTACAGTGCACCTTTTAAAGAGAATGATGAGAGATGAGTTGAGTTGAGATGAGATGAGATGAGGAGATGACAATGCATACGACAGACTTGCGTAGAAGGGACTACCTCAACACCTACAACGACAACCAAGATGATCACAAGGATGACGATGATAATGGTGGTGGTGGTTGTGGTGGCGGGGGGACGATTCAATGGTGGGAATGGTGAAGGGAATGATGAACAATAGCATTGACAGGCAAGGACAACGACTGTTTATGAATAAAACGTTGATGTCGAGAAGAGCGCTACTACGCATAATTGGCGTAGGACATCTTGGTAGTGGGGACAGACTTCTATGGCTGATATGGAATGGAATGGGATGACTGAATGTGAACGATTGCAAACGTGCCGGAAATCAACTTAACACAACCGCAAAAGCGCAATCTCCTTTTTTGGGGACCTCCTGTAGCAGGAACAGAAGTAGTTAGTATACTCAAACCAGAATTTCTTTTTCTCCCTGTGTGTGTGTGTGTGTGTGTGTGTGTTGGCATTTTGGATAATTGGTGTGTCCATGTTTTTGGCTTTCTCTCTCTCTTTCTCTATGTGTGTATGTGCCTGTGCATGACTCCGTCTCGAGGAGAGGGAGAGAGAGTCCCAAACTGCACATTAAGTTGGCGCTTTGGCCCCGTCACAAATTGACTTAATGACGACGCTTTGGTGCAACTGCAATCCTGGATATTTCGACTCGGTGTCGCCCTTGTGGTGCCATTTTGTTCACTCTTTGGTTTTACGCATTTGGATTTTGTCCGAGTTGTTGTTGTTGTTGTTGTTGTTGTTGTTGTTGTTGTAGCTGTTGTTATCGTCTGGCTCAGTGTCCTCACTCCCATCCAAATCTCTCTATCTTCTGTCTCTGCTTCTGTATTCTCCTCGAGACCATCTCTCGACTGGTCGGTGGTAGTGGTGGATCCCTGTGGTCTCGTAATGATGTGGTAATGTGTCGCGTCTGACACACTTGTTTGCCATCTTCATTCTCCATTTTTGCTGGCGCCTTGGCAAAATAATAAATTACTCTTGGCCAGTCAGTCGCTCGTGTCGATATGCAAAAATGAATACACCACCGTTCAGGCAAGCGGTCAAAAGGGAAATTAGAAATGAAATGAAGAATGGTGACGAAGGAAGAAAAAACAAAGCAACAACAACAACAAAATGAATAATCCCCAAGATTCGAAGCAATTTCAACTTTACTAACTACCAAAAGGAAAAACACATTATTGAAATTAAACCAAATATGTATATTTTTAAACCCACCCTTAAAAATTCCTTGACTGATTAGAAAAACAACCAAAAAAAAAAAATAAACAAAATTTGTAAAAATCTACTTTCCATAAAAACCCCGAAATTTGAATACCCTCTTTTGAATCAGTGGTGGATATATGTATACCTTCCCAAGTATTTCTTAACTTGTAATTTGATTACTTTCATTGGGGCGAAATTGGTCTTGGATCTGGAAAATTTTAGCTAAATAGCCCAAAGTAAAATGTAGTTTTTTAAGAGGAAATAAGAGAGAATTTCCTCGAAAATTTCCATAGCCCTCGATCAAACTCGATCTCACAAAGATACATTTTTAATTTGCTATATTGCTTCAAAGTTCTAAATATTTATTTGATATATACAAAATTGATTCTACATCTGAAATAATGAATACCTTGCGAAACTTAACATTATTTTGCCTTTGAAGTTACTGCTATTTGGAAGGATATTGAAGAGCACAAAGAAAACAATTGAAAAATTGTGAAAATATTAAAAGTAAACAGAGTGAGCAAGATAGAAAAAGGCATGCATATATAAGGGATAAAGCAAGAGGTAGAGAGCGAGGTAAAGGACTTAGGATAAAGTATTTTGCATTGTTGTTTGGGCTTTTTCGTTTCGGTTAGCTATTAATCAAAGCAAATAGCTTGCTGGCAAAGATAAATATTTAATTGCCACTCGACGAAGAAGAAGAACTGAAACAGGCAACCAGCCAGCAACCAGCCAGCCAGTCAGCTAGCCAGCCAGTCAGCTAGCCAGCTTGTAAGCCAACCAAGTACCGGTTTGCTAGGCGGATAACCTGAGCCCTCTCAGGCCTTTTTCTTTTCATTTCATTTCTTTGCATTTCATTAGGAAAATTGCACAATACCAAATTCAAAACTCTGAAATAAAATATCCCTCAAAAAAGCGGCGAACAAACCTGCATTTAGTCCTTATCCTTCTGTCTCGACGGGCAACTGTCAACATGTTTTCTTCCGTGATTTGTAAAGACCGAAACATTACATTTATATATATGTACATATATATACCTTTATTTATCTATCTCTTTCTCGCTTTCTGCAATATTTTGCATTATTTTTTGATTGAGTCAAGAGGGATAGAGAGAGAGAGAGTGAGAGAGAGTCAAATTGTTGTGGCAGTTAATGTAATTAGGTCTGTTCTGAACTAGAACTGGCCGCAGTTTTGTAGTGATAATTAATTATATTGTGGTTTTGCTCTTCTGAGCAAACAACAAAAGCAGCAACATCATCTGCCAAGTAAATTGACATTAGGTAGATATGCCAG
This sequence comes from Drosophila insularis, assembly GCA_018903935.1. Taxonomy (NCBI): domain Eukaryota; kingdom Metazoa; phylum Arthropoda; class Insecta; order Diptera; family Drosophilidae; genus Drosophila; species Drosophila insularis. The sequence continues at coordinate 6,227,645 of JAEIFP010000517.1, forward strand.
TTTGCTGCTGTTGCTGCTCGACAAATTGAAAACGCATCCGGCAATTTGATATTTCTCCTCAAAAATTTCTCTGCGATTTATCAATGCTGTGGAAAGCCACAGAGCAGTTGCACGAGATGACATGGCCAGGACGAAGACGAGGACGAGGACCAGAAGCAGGACAGGGGGCAGGGCACAGCACAGGAAAGGGCCGGTAGGGGAGGTAGTTAGACCAACAAAATGTTATTTGCTTTTCCTATTCGGCTTTTACAGCAATCAATTTGCTGTGGCTAGCCCTTAATGCAGAAATATTACCAAACAATTTATGTTTGCAGTCAATCAGAAATGTGGCTGGCAACAGTTTTAGCCATAACAAAATGGAAAAACAATGCCCAAATAGTTTTCTCTAATTAACAACACAACAAAGAAATAGAAAAACAATAATAAAGCATAAATATTATCTCAGGAAATTCAACAATGCAACGCAACGAGTACATTTGGGGCTTTCAAATTCAAATTAAAAGAGCATCAAACATAAGGGCATTATTGAATTGAATGTAGGAATGTACTTTAAGGTTTTTGTTTTATTGTTTGATGTGGACATTTTTTGGCAAAACGAATTGACTTTATTCATAATAGGAAACACAAAGTATTCGACTCAAAATATATATCAAAATATGAATAAGAAAGTGTAGAACTTCTACAATAAATCATTCATACAAATCTAATTAAGTAAGAGAGTAAAGTTATAAGCTGAAAATTTTATTCGTAACACTCATACACGTTAGATTAGCTTTATATTAGTCCTCTATCGTAGAAAGCCTTAAAAGCATATAACCAAATTCTATATATACTTTTTATACCATTGTTTAAAAGTATTATAAAATTGCTCAGATATTTGTAACGCATAGAACAAGAATTTTCCGACCTCAAAAACTATATACCTATTTATATTCTTGATCAACGTGAGGATAAAAGGTTATATAGCCATGTACATATGTGCGCATTATCTATACGCCCTAAATTAGAATGAAACTTGGTATTTAAGCCTGGTTAGAATCATGTTATATAATTTCCCGGTTTGGACCACTATAACAAATACCTGCCATAGAAGCCAGCGCAGTTTAATAACAAAATATCTTAGTAGAAATATAACAAAACCTTGTTAAAGGTATCCCCTCTCTCAGTTTTTGGTTGGAAGCTTGTTTTTTGGACCGTTTTGGTTTTTTTTTTTTAAAATTAAGAACGAATTGAAGTTGGCGTTATATTTAGCTTACATGTAATTTTGGTCTCGACATTAATAAGAAATTTGTATTTTTTTGACGGCCACTGAAAAATAAAAACCAGTTTTTCGCCTATATTTTTTTTGTCTAATTTAAAAACAAAAAAAAATGAAGTAAGTAAGTCGTCTCGCCGACTTGGATATACCATACACCAGTAAAACAAATATTTTAAATTTATAATAACCAATGCATTTTCGTATTTTTAAAAAAATCTGTTTGCATGCTTTTTACAAGCATATCTTAGTATTTCTCTCACTCAAGCATTCGAGCACCCTAGCGCCTCCACCAGCCAACGGCCACTTCCGGCCATATGGAAAAACGTTTATATGCATAACTTGACTATTTTTATTCCGATTTTGATCAAATTTGGTATTTTGCTTGATATTAGTATCAAATTTAAGTGTGCTAAATTTGATTGCACAAGGTAGAAAATTACGGGAGATAATCGAGTTTTTTCAAATTACGGGGGCGGAGGGGGGCGTGGCAAAATCTTTACACATCAAAACTGTGCGCAATTACTAAGCAAATATTTATACCAACTATGGTGTCTCTAGCTAAAATAGGTTTTGAGAAAATCGGTTTTATTTGATTTGCGGGGGCGGTAGGGGGCGTGGCAAAATTTTTATAAATACAAAATGTGCGCGATTACTAAGCAAATATACATACCAAATTTTGTGTCTCTAGTTGCTATGGTGTTTAAGAAAATCGGTTTTATGTCATTTGCGGGGACGGTAGGGGGCGTGGCAAACATTTGAAACAAACTCGATAAGCGTACATGTGACACGAGTCTACATACCAAATTTGGTGGCTCTAGCTCTTATAGTCTCCGAGATCTAGGTGTTCATACGGACGGACGGACGGACGGACAGACGGACATAGCTAGATCGTCTCGGCTGTTGATGCTGATCAAGAATATATATACTTTATGGGGTCGGAAAAGCTTCCTTCTGCCTGTTACATACATTTTAGCGACTTTAATATACCATTTTCACCCTATGGGTGTATGGTATAATAAAAAAAATCCTACAAATTATGAATGGGATTTTTTGACTTCGTTTCATTAAAATCGGTTCAGAGTTACGAGCTGTATTCTTGTCACCAGTTTTAAATAAAATTTGATTTCGAGAAAAATGCGTTCAAAGTTAGAAGATTGCCTCACAAAAGACTTCATATCTTCTAAAGTATTCTTAAGCAACTGAAAATAAAGCCCTTATGGAAAAAAGGTAAATTTCATGAAAATCTTCCGAAAAAATTAGTTTTCGATTCGTAGGGTGAAACCATTGAGTTTTGCCATGGATTTTTTTTTTTTTTTGTGTAATTAATTTATAATAACAATCAAAATCAATCAAAACATTACCCAGATGTATTTTTATACTACTTCCTAGAAGTACTTCGATGCTGAGTTGCTCTCTGTTAAGCAGCAACATTCATACCATTTAGTATATAAAAAGATTCAATTAAATAGATTGTAAGTTGATTAAAAGTATTTATTAGTTCCCATTTAATCTAGGAAGGTCATTATGAAAAACGCTCAGTTCTTCTTAGGAAAAAATATATTATTCATTTCGCTCTTAATACTTTTGCAAATTAATTATCGACTTTTGACATTTCTGAATATATGTTTGTATATATTTTATGTACATTTACACTATAAACTCTAGAACTTTGCAAACACTCGCGTTGATTGTGTCAAAGCAGAAGATTCTACAAGAACTTTAGGCTCCAGCAGGAGGAGTAGCAGAGGCGGCTGATAATTTTTAATATGAAACTTAAACAACTTGAAATAAGAAAGTTTTTTTTTCCTTTTTGGCTGGCAAATCTAACGAACGATGGCAATCAAAATTATTAATTTAAAGAAATTTTCTTTTGTCACTTTAAAGTTGCTGTTCAAATGGCAAAGGCAAACTTTGTTTTTACAAAGTAAAAAATTAAATTGGATGAGAAAATTTTCTACAATTATTCGCCATCTGGTTGGATTTTCATGCCTGATTGATATGCAGTAAACGGGATACCTTTACCATTCTTCCCTCACCTGGATGCCATCAACCTATCAGCTATCATTTTTGCTGGACAATAAGTGACTAAAATTAAGGAAGGTTGTAACTAGAAAGCGTTGCAATAGTGTAACCGATGGATTGCAGTCAATGCACGTCGAGGCAAAGATGCAGACGCGTCATCAATTCCTTTGACATGTCCTGCGGCCATTAATACGATGAAGACGAGACGAGTCACTGACAGAGAATGTAAGGAGACGAATTGAAGTATGAGATGGAGACAGAGTCAAAGTCGCAGTCGAAGTCGAAGCCGTGTGTGTCTGCGCGTTTCCGCTTGTGCCATCCGCCTTTTGCTCCCATACCTTGTACCCATATACCTTTTGAAATTAACCTGACTGCGTCCTGCCTATACCTGCCGACTCTATCTATCTCTCTCTCTCTCTCTCTCTCTCTCCCTCTCTCCACCTACTTTATCCGGTTTGGCAAATCTCCAATCGCAGACGGAAACATTTCGCAGTCATCAGTAGAAGCAACGGAAGCCAGGATGAGGCGCCGCCTCTTGCGCTGAAGCTCATTAAAAATGCAACACTGCCAGGGAGATGGGAGGCAAAGGTCTCAGCTCTCAGCTGCCTGTATACTGCTCAGCATTGAACTCTCAACTCCTGCTTCTTCTCCAACCCACCCAATGCAAAGGCTGATTGACTGACTGACTGGCTGACTGACTAACTTGACTGCTCGCATTCATTTCTGTAGCTTTCTCTCCTCTGTCTCTTGTGCTGCTTATTGTATAAAATGCCATATTAATGGTTGTCAATATTGATACTACTCATCAGAACGGGCGTAGCCTCTAGGGGTTTCTTATCGAAATCCATAAATCGTCACATTTCAATTGATTGGTGGAAGCAAATTAGAAACAAAAATATGTGTGCCATTTTTTATATGAAATTTATATTATTTTTGTCAATATTTAACAACTTTTAATTGAACGAACAAACAATTTGTTCTGTATCAAATCTGTAATCAAAAATTTTGTAAATTAATTGCCAAGTTTGATCAGTATTTAAATATCATGGTCTCTCTTGTTGAGTGTTGTGCTCATTAAAATTAACATTAATCTAGAGAATTGTTTTCTTTTTTAAAGTTTATAAGGAATTTTTTGAATTTATTTTTCTAGATGCATTTACTTTGAAGTTTTAAAATAAAACTAATTGTTTTGCTTGCCAAATAGGTTCTTAAACTCATAATAATAATAATTAATAACAACGCTCCTTTTTTTTTTAAGTGAATGTTCCTAAATAAATTATGACCAACTGCACCCATGGATATTCACAATCATAACCATAATCTATAGGCTATACTCGTCTCTCTACTTCAGTCCACTTCACTTTTCATCACTTTATGAGTATATGTGTGTGTGTTTGTGTGTGGAAGAACGACAAGTCATTTTGTGTGCTTATGTTAGACATAAGATTTTTCGGTTGGTATTAGTATCCCATGTCGATGTCGTTGATAAGGGGAATTGCGGTATACGAGACGGGCATTGAGGCTTTGTTCCATTGTGGGTTGCTTGGTCTGTCAAATCCAACAACCAATATGCAATTGCTATTGCAATTGCAGGTTCAGTTTCAGTTTGCCAGTTACCAGTTGCCACTATCTATCTACTATCCAGTATTCGGAGTCTTGTTTCAGGCTAGTCTGCTCCGTCCGACTCTTCTCTGTTTGGGGTTTTTGTATCCTTTCAATGGCAAATACAATCACATGAATACACACACACACACAGACACACGCACATACACACACGCACGATTCGATAATTTACAGTTATAATTACGTTGATTGGCATATATATTTCATTAGATGATGAAATGATTTCAATCATAAGTATAAATTAGTTTGATGAGTTTTGCATTTACCAACAGATAATGGATTCATCGCCTCTCTTTCATTTAGTAATCCCTCCCCTTCAATGGCTTCTCTTTTTTCCATCATTAATTAGATATATCTTTGACCCAATATCTTTTGTATATAATTTCATTTGCCATTTAGTTAGGGAATTTACCTTTATTTTAATTAAATTCATTTCATTAGCCAAAATCTTCTCTTCTTTCTCTTTCTCTCTCCTTTACTGTAGTAAATGTTCAAATATCCAGTAAAGTGTAAAAGTAAATTTTTCGAAAATCAACATAAAACTTTTCCCAACCAACCAAAAAAAAAAAGCAATTATGAAAACAAAACTAAAAAAATTGTTGTTGTAACGTATTAATCAAATAAATGCATTTTTATTATACAAACACTGGGCGAAGTGAGCAATACAGCGTAATAGAATGGCAAATGTTTTAGGCAACAAAAAAATAATAAAAATTTGGGAAAACAAAACAAAAAAAAAAGAATTTTAAAGTTACAATCCTGTCTGCCTCTTAACCGCCTACTCCTCTTTTCTCTTCCATTGGCAGGCGAAAATCCATTAAACTTTTACGACTATTGTAAACATTAACTTGCATATGCAATTTATGGTGTGTGTGTGTGTGTGTGTTTGTGTGAAAAAAGAGGCTAAGCGCCGCAGGATTTGCCATTTGAAACTTGCCCCATTGACTCGAACTTTATATGTATGTGTGTAAAGGAAATATATGTGACAGTATGTGTGTGAGCATTATACACATACATAGATAGACAGACACTTATATATCTATATCCCATATATGTGCATGTTCTATCCAACATTGTAACCAACTGAGATTTTTGATAAATTTTGATACTCTTTCCTCATCTAGGATCCAATTAAATGAAGTGTCTATTGGCAAGAATCTTAAAAGCAGAAATTTGTTTTTTAATTTCATAAATCGAGACAATGAATACGAATTTAGGAATTCGAAAAGTTTAATTTCCTATCATTTATTTTTGTTTTGTTCCACATGTCGTATGGGTGATTTGAATTTAAAACCCCGTGACAAAGTTTAAAACTTAAATAAATTTGTTGTTTGGTTACTATTTAAAAAGAAAAAGGAAACAAAAGAAGAGATTGTAATTGTAATTTTCTAGATTTCGAGTATGGAGACTTTCTGTAGAGTTATGAAAGGTTTTTGTCAGCAATAGAATATTTAAAGTTCGTTTGAAAAAATATTCAAACAAATTTTTTTTGGTTAAAAGGAAATTCTATGAAAGGAAATGCTACTGCAAATGCTGCGGGAAATCTTTTTAAGAGCAACGCGACTATGACTATCTTCTTTATATACATATACATGTATGTATGTGGATTAGTGTAGTGTATGTGTGGACAAGGAAATGTTGAAAATTATTTATCGGCAATGTGTGAACTTTGTATAAAAAGTGGCTAGTAGTTAAAAGGGAATGTAGGATGAGGCGCAAAAACTGCAGTTGAGACGATTCATTTCATTTTGAAATTTCTCATCATCAGCGGCAGCAACATCAGCAACATCATCATCATCAACATCATCATCATCATCGAAGCATCATTCCATAAAATGGATAATTTATGGTAAATTTATAATGTTGTAAGTGCCAACAAACTTGCTGTAACTATCCATAAAAGGTCACACACACATACACACACATTTATACCACCCACTGAGGCTAATAGTGAATCTCTGTGCTCGTAAAGCAAGCAACTGGGCCCAACAGCTCATAGATAAGGCCAAGAAGAGGCGGGACCCAAAGTGGAAGTGGTAAAAAGGGAAGCCGCAAAAGGCGTCGCTGCATAAATATTACAAAATCGTAAATATACACACCCCATGACTCTCTCTCGCTCTCTCTCTCTGTCTCTCTGGCTGTGTATGGCAAGTGTGTTAGCCATTTCGCATAGATCCAAGTGCAACAACAACAACAATGGCAAGCAAAACCAAGCCCATACAAATTTTTAGCTTGCTCCTTATCCTGTTGAAGGCAATCTGTATCTAATTCTTATATATATATTATATATATGTATAACATTTTTTTTTTTTTAGTGTCCAGCCTTTGAGTTGTCCAGTTTCAGTGCAAACAGGATGCGTTTGGTATTTCGCTTCATAAATCCAGAATTTCCATCATCCGCTTATATTGGACTGGGTCATAGCATGGGTGTAGGCAAACATTTTTTTCTTTAATTACATAGGTTAAATGCTTAATTTTCTGACATTAATTAATGTTGCCAGTTCTAATCAGCTTTAATATGATTTCAAACCCGACATTGGTGGCCTTTTTCCCCTGATGAAAGGTATTTCAATCGGGAATAATGGAAAGAACTGTGGGATTATGGAAGCCTTTTTCTAATTCATTTGCTTTTCTAGTTAATTTTACTCATGTCCATTGTGATAATTTGCAAATACATTTTATATTTCATTGAGACATCAATAGAGAATACATTATAACGTTAATTTGTTTCAATCAGTCTTTATACAATAAATATATACATATATACATATATCTATGTGAATCTTAATGTTTAAATGATAAATAATGTTTGATTCCAAACAAAACAGATTTTAGCTACAGAGAGGCTTAAGAAGAAGGGGTATTCTTAGCTGAGAAAATGTTTTTTTTCGGACTATTTTTTAGCTTAAGTTATACTTTGCAGTATTGAGAATATCTTTTGAGTCCAAAATTTTATCTTTTCTTTCGAAAAATGAGGCAATATTTACAAAAAAAAAACGATACCTAGTTCTTTGAACTGCTGGCAAAGATATCGCTAGTAATTCTGAACCGATTTTAATAAAAGAAAATGCAATCGACGCAGAATTGCCACCATTCCGGTTCTGGCCTCATTTAGAAATATAAGAAATTTTTTTCAATTTTTTTTCACACTGAACACAAAAAAGCCAAACACTTTTTTTTTTCATTGAACGGATATCCTAAAATTTTAAAAAAGATCTGGCCCAAAATAACATCATTGCTGAATCTTATCGAGTTTTCCATGTCACCAGCACCCTTTTTTTCGGGCCTACTTTGAAGATCGATAACTTATTGATTAGTTTCTTTTCACTTCGATTTTTTCTTACTTTAATAAAAAAAAAAACATAATTTTGAGAACGGTTTCCATTTTCAAATGATAATAAAAAAAATGAAAATTAATAAAAAAACACCTTTAGATCTAGTTTAATAGGAACTCCATTTACAATCTTTAAAACGAATAGTAAATTTCAAAATGAATCTATGTTTCCCAAAACAAATATTTTTACAAGTTTTGAAGTAAAAATAAGATACCGAATTATGGCAATTGGTAATAAATGTAAGTATGTATATATTGGCATCCCATTGCTCCACCCATGATGCCAACTGGAAGCAATTTTGAAATGTTCTAGCAGCGAAAAGTGTTTGGCTGCATTTTGCTTCTAAATTTTGATTTTTGGCCTGGGTCATTCGCCTTTTATTTTTGGCCCATTTTAAACTTGGCATGTTGCATGTATGTGAAAAGTGAAGGGTCTGGTCGGGCGGGGAGGGGCACCACTCTAGGCATTTTATTTATGCGTGAAATGCCTTTCGCAAATCTCTTTCTCAACATGTGTGTGTGTGTGTCCACTGAGGTCCACTGGAGACCACTTGAACAAACGGAAATTACAACTTTTTTATGGTCTTGTGCGAAAAAAAACTACACACACATACAGGCCATAAATTTTAGTGTAGAAAAGAAACAAAAAAACAAAACTAAACTAATTCAAGTTTCTTCTACTCACTTGATATATATTTGTGTATATATGTATGTATATAAAAGTATAAATATATATATACACATATATTGATGGGGTTTTCCTAGTTTTGGATTAGATCCTTTGCCTCGATATGCAGTCTCATCATCTCACTTCTCGGCAATTAGCAGCAAAATCTTATTCATTAGCTCATTGGCCAACGGTTCGGAGAGTGTGTTCAGTCGAGCTGCCAGAAAATCGCCAAATTTGTTATATAAAAGCTCTCTAGGTCCCTGTTGATGATGGTGATGATGCGTGTGATGGGTATTACCGATGACGCCTCTGCCACCGCTATGCCCACCAACAGGTCCGCCGCCGCTGCCTACGATGCCAAAGCTACTGGATGGCGAGAGACGTCCACCCAAACTGGGCATCATTTCGACATCAACCACACGCGAATCATCATCCTCTTCCTCCTCATCAAAATCATCTTCGAGATCGTCATCCAAATCTCCAGCATCGGCATCGATTAGCTCATTATTGGCATTGATTATCAAATGTGGCGGGGGCGTGGCATATAGCGCAGTGGCTCGAGCAATAGCTCCATCTGTCCCCCCATTTGGTCCTGCCCTGTTTCTCTTTGGCAACTGAAGACGTGACTTGAGCTGTTGCTTGGTGGCTGGTCGAATTGTTGCCAATTTTTGTCGTGGCTTTTTCAAAATTTCATCATCGTCATCGTCGTCCTGGGAGTCATCGGGCTCGTCTTTAATATAGATCGAAGGCGAACTGCTGCACGATCGTGAACTGGATAGCAAGACCTGACCAGGCGATGTGACGGATACAGCTATGGGTGTAGTGATGGCGGTATTGGTGGTTATTGGAGTGGTTGTCGATGTCGGTTTCATTGAGGTTAATGTCACATCCGGTTGCAATTGCAGGGCCTGCAAATGTTGTGCCTGTTGTTGCCGTGCCAAAGGCAATTGACTGAGATTAGGCAATGTTGCAGATATTGCTACTGATGCTGCTGTTGTTGCTGTTGGCTGTGGCAATGGAAATGGCAGTGGCAGTGACATTGTGGCTAATGGCACTACTACAGCTTGTGATTGAGGTAACACTGTTGATCCGGCTTTCAATTGATTATTTGGGTTGTTGGGATCACTTGGGGCAAAATATTGATATTCATCGTGGGTCACACTATTGTTGTTGTTATTACTATTACTGTTACTATTGTTGTTATTGTTGCTATTGTTATTATTATTGTTATTGTTGTTGTTGTTATTATTGGTTGTTTCATTCGAAGTAGAGTCATGCTTAATCCGTTCACGAGATCTGCAAAATAAATAATAATAATGATTAGAGCGTTACATAAAAATTATATTAATTCATATTTAATGTTTAATGTTGAACGGAGACTTACTTTCTCTCTCTGATCACCTCTTTGAGGAATGCCATGGCATCATAATATTCCCATTTGGATGTAAAACGTTGGGCTCCCAACATTTTCTCATGGTTCAGTTCACGACGAAAGATTTCGCGTAACGATGTGAAAGTCCTTTGCACACGCTCACCATTCACATTAAACATTCGTCCCAATTCGTTCCATTTGATGGCCTTCTTTTTGTCCGAACGCTTGTAATGGGGCAAACGGCAGTCCCATAATATGGGATTCTGGCGAACTAGCTCGATGAGTCGGCGCTTTTCGATATTGTGGCGGGAGAAGGCCATTATGTCTTTAGGCCAAGCAGCAGCGCTGCTCCAATTGCTCTCTTGCAATCGGTCTCTCTCACTGCCTTTCTCTCTCTCTCTCTCTCTCTTAAAGTTTGCTACCAAAAAAGTAATTGCGCATGTCCTTAATGTAATATGTTTAAAGTTCGGATGCTGCGCGTTTTAAACGTCTGCAAAGAGAAATTTCAAATTGAAAATTTATAATGCATTGCATACTTTTTGGCGCTCTACTTAGTGTGTTTTTCTCCAAAAATATTCAAAAAGGGTTTGAGGCCTAAACATTTATACACCTTCCTACACACACACATACGCAAACATTAAAGGAATTATAATTTTCTTAAAGTTCATTGAACTCAGCCAACCCATCGAACAAACAGATGTATGAGGTTTTTTGGTTTGAGTTATTTGCCAATTATTTCAATTGATTTTTGAGCATTGAATTGTTTTAATGCCATCAAGACTAATTCATTTTGTTTAAACAAAATACACACAACAACATACAAAAGAAAAAGTGCAAACTGAAAATTAGTAAAAACAATACAGAAGAAGCCAAGAAAAATAAGCGAACCAATAATCATGATGATATGCGAACCCATTTTGCTGCCTTTGATATACCTACATATATAAACACACATGTGGAATATACACTACAGAAAACGAATCAACTTATGGAGAGGGTTTATTTGTGTTACCAAAACTGTTTAATTTATTGAAAGTTTATTAATTTAGCAAGTATTTTAAAGTTAAACAAATTTGGACTTCTGTGATTTAAAGTCGATCTAGCTCATAATTTTGTTAAGGCGAATCGGCCATTGGAGGAGAAAATTGATCTTTTTGATATTAAGTAAAATTTTGGTTTAGTGGCAAGGAATTTAGATAATTTCTCCTCCGACAATCCGCCACTGAATATATGCATATATTATGCTTTAATTATAATACATTAACTGAATTTAGTTAAAATATATAAATTGGGAAATTATTTTGAAGAAATTTCTTACTTTTACATTTTAAATTTACTTTTATTTTACATAAAATCGATGGCATTCAATTTGGCAAGTTATTATTAAATTGATTAATAAAATGAAACCACCAATTATCGTTTATCAATTGATGGCACAAAAATGGAAAGTAAAACTAAGGAGCTAAAATTATTTGTAGTGTATTTAATCTGTTGCTAAACATAAAAAGCCCCTAAGACACACACACACACACACACTCACACACATTAATAGTTAATATAAACAATTCTTGGAAATAAAAGTAAGTGTGTGGTGTTCTTTTTGTGTGGAATATTGAATTATATTTATCTATATATACAAATGTAAGCAAAGATATTCTTAATCAATCACAATCCTCTTTCTTCTGCTAAATGTAAATGCTTATACAGTTGTTGTTATCTACATTTTTGAATAGGCAAAAGTATTAAAATTTTTCTTACCAATTTTTGTATTTAGTATCCTAGTGAGAGCTAATCCGTGTTGTTTCTCTCTCTCTCTCTCTCTCTGTCTTTTACTCTGTCGCTCTCGCTCACTCTCTTCGCGTATGTCTCGCTCGTATTGCTTGTACCGCTGACACACACTTTTTCGTTTATTTATAGCAAAAACAACGAACTGCAAACGCAATTTGCAAAAACTTAATTATTTGCCAGAACCAGCAAGAACAATAAAAGCCAAGAAGCCACAAAATAAAAACAAAAAACACAAAATAACCAAAAATTAAAAGAACTAATTTTAAAAGATTATATATTTTATATATAAATTTTTGTGTTCATTCTTTCTTTTTTAATTTTTGATTAGTTTTCCATTTATTGTTGATTCGATTTTTTCTTTTGTTCAATTTATCTTGATTTGACACTGACAATATTTGCAAAGAAATATGTTTTTAAACAATTTGTTTACAAAGTTGTTGCTGCTACTAATTCTACAGTGGATATTGCTGTTGTTGTTCTTGTTGTTGTTGTTCTCTATTAACAATATACGTAGAGGTATACGACGTATAGGTTGGAGGCTGACAAAGTCATTGGAATTTATTTCAATTTATTTCAATTAACAATAAACGTTGTAGTAGTTGTAGTTGCTCTTACTGTTGCTGCTATTGCTATTGTTGTTGTTGTTGTTGTTGTTGTTTGATGTTGTGTGGAAGCTGAAGGCCCTGCAACAACTAACACAAAAGTCTGTAGAATAATGTTGGCGAGGCGCACACAATTTACCACAAAAATTCCATTCTGTATTTAATACATACATATATGTATATAATAGTATGTGTGTATGTGTGTGTGTGTGTGTATACACAAATAAGCGGGCGGACAAAGCGGCAGCATAAGCAACAACAACAACATCATCATCAGCAATTGCAAGCCCAATTAACAATATTTTCTATTTAGTGTTACTTTTCTTTCAAAATTTTATACTTTATTTTTTCTTATTATTTGATATTTACTTTTGGTTTCGTTTGTTTGTTCTTTTTTGTTTTATTTTTTTTTTTAAATATTTTTGGTATCTCTTCTTGCCACTTTGGTTGCGTTTTTTAAGCTACTTTTTGGCAGCAGCTTCCTTTTGCACGTTGCACGTTGCTCTCCTAGTTTGATTTTCACAACTTGCCCACAGAAACCAACTGTAAACGAACTTAATTTTCTTGCAAATTGGCGGCGCAGCAGCCGCCACAATAAAACTGAGAGACACACACACACACACACACAGACTCACTACCACTGAGAGAGAGAGAGAGAGCGAGAAAACGAGAGATTCTTTGATGCATTGAGGGAGAGAGCTGTAGGTTTGCCATGAAAAGAAAGAACTCTCTTTCCCTCTCTCACTCTCGTTCTCTGTCTTTTATTCTTTCTCTCTATTGAAATAATTGCTGATGTCGTACGGTTATTGTTGTTGTTGTTGCTGCTGCTGCTTCTGCTACCGAGGATGCTGCTGCCATGCTGAGATGTAAACAATTTTGGTTTCTGGGGGGAGGCAATACAAAAGGCCATCGAGAGAAACCGAGAGATAGGAATATGCCGAGATAGAAAGCCCGAGACAGAGACTCAGAGAGAGAGAAAGAGAGAGATTAAACGAGAGAGTGAACTTGTGTGTAGTGTTTAATGCTGCTCTTGCCAATGTGTAAACATTTTGCGGCTCTTGTTTCGGGATTTATCAACTGTTGTTTATTGTATGTGGCAGAGTGGCAAGTTTATCGCTTTTAAGTTGATGACTAATTTGAAAAATTGCTGATTAATATGTTTTTTTTTTATTCGTTTAGGGATAAAACTTACCATCGACAGTCAAATTTCAACAAAAATCAACAAGAAAATTATATAGGTACAAATAATTTAATCCAAATTAAATCAACTTTTTGCCTGTTAGTTTGATTTAAAAATATTTTTATTTCATAAAGTTGCCACTTAAATTTATAGTTAAACTCTTAAGTTTCTTTTAATTACATCTCAAATTTGTCTGTAAAAACTTAAGAAACCAGCCCCAGGAAAACAATGACAAAATTAAAACGGAGAAAATATAAAATCCGGCAAGTATGAAACCAAAATAATCAAGAAGATGATAAATTTATTATCTTTAGCCTTAGATTAGACTAAACCGTAATATTTTGAAGGTTTCAGTTCCTTATTCAAACAGTTACCAAAAAGATGAATATGACTTTGTCTTCAACAAATCAAGAACAATTTTTGGTCAGATCGCTTTTAGTTTCTAAGCTTAAACATATTTTAAAAACAAAATAGTTATTTTTTTAATACTTAGGTTCATTTAAATGAAAATACTTTCAATGTTTTTTTCTTCGATTTTAAGGGAATCTCAAGTTGCACCCAAGTAAAAAAAACATTTGCAAATTTTTACAAAATTTAAGAATCTTTTATCTTATGGTATATTTCATAACCAGAAGTAGTTAACAAGATTACATATGTATGAATGTATTTATAAGTTACACTATTACCCAAAATGGTTTATCAATTAATTGGAAAAAAATATAAGAATTTCGTATGAGATATTTATAAACAATGGCAAAGATTAAAATCAAGTGTTTGCACTTTGATAACATTTTGAATTGAATTCCTAAGAAAACCAAATAAAGCCTCACCTTTAAATGAATTAAATTAAATAAATTATAAAAAAGCAAAAAAAAATTAACAAATTTTCGCCTTAAATTGAATGAATTCCTAAAAAAAATATATATAAAATTCAATGCTATAGGGGGTTTAAGGACATTTGCTTTTCCCTACATATACCATGTTTATGTATGTTAGTTGCTATATTAGGTTAGCCATTAAAAACTTTAACTAGAAGACTGCTAAGAGTTTTTACAAACTAAACTTTAAACATCACTAGATGTATAATATACATATTTAGTCAATTATACTTAAGAAATATGGTCTTAAAATCCTTTATTATTTACTTTTAACCAATTGTTTCATCTCTAGTTTACTATAGTCTCCATGATCTAAGATCAACCTGTCATCTATTATCGACTTGGGATAATTTTCAATCCTTTTTGGCAATGAATCCTTTGAAAAAAATAACAAGCAACAATTTGCAGATGAAGAAGCAACAGCTGAGAGAGAGAGAGAGAGAGATGAGCACGCACACAAATGAGCAAGTGAGCGTCAGCGTGAGCATAAGAATAAGCCAGCTAAGGAAAGAGAGCAAGGGTTGGTCTTGGGTTTGAATTCGAATTGGTAGCAATGGGGCAAATATCTTTGACCTACAGTTAACAATGGGGAGCACAGTGAGAGCAAGAAATACTCTCTTTCTCTTTAAATGTGTGTGTGTGTGTGTATGTAAGTCTCTCCCTCTTTTGGTTTGGCATTTATCAACCAAAGTTGATGCTGTGTGACTGTGGTTGCTGCTGACATTTAACAATGCGAACAAATACAAATAGAGGCACACCGACACACACACACCAACACACACACACACATGCAGACACAACACAAATATTCAATTTGCCGCCTTGGCTCTACGGCTACTGACTGCAATCAACTTTATTGCTTGCCCCCTGTTGTTATTGTTGTTGTTGTTATTATTGCTGTTGTTTACTTTGTGCTGTTGTTGTTGTCGCCTCTCATTTGGTCATCTGAAAAATAAGCTTCGCAACAGCAGCATTCGTATTCATATTTATCAATCTTTTTTTTTTTTTGTTGTACACTATGTCGGCCAGTTTCCCCATTCCTCATTGTTAGACTTATCAATACACACACACACACACACGCACTAAGAAATATTTGTATGCATGTGTATGTAAATGTATGCTCTCAGTCTACAATTTGAAATAAAATTAATGAACATTCAATGTCGTAAATATACATATGTACATATTTTTTTTCACATTTTTTTACTATATATTTTTTATTACACATATTCTTATTTCTTTTATGTCCTTGCATTGTTACTCAAGTAGTTGGTAAACATTGATATAACCAAAGTACGAGAATATATTCTTCTCCATTGGTAAGCCAAATACATACTAACAAACAAATTACAACCAATTGTAGTTTTTTCTGTCTGAAAAAATGTTGGAAAAACAAAACAAACAAAAAACACGTTTTTATTTTCGCCAAGATTTCCTCTATCTTAATGGTTTTCAAAATTCATGCACTTACTTTGCAGTTTAATTTGCAGTTATTAGAAACAATTCATTGAAAAGAATTTCTCTGTTTTTGTATTTTCGCGTGACACAGAAAAATTGTATGATAATTTAATGTGACCAAAGTCGTTTATGACTTGAATTCTTTAATTGGCACTTGATCAGTGTGACAGTTTGGAAGTTTTTTTTTAACTTGAAGGATCACCAATTGTTAAAACAGAAAAGTCGCAAATGATATGATCAAACTGAAAGTGTGAGTAAGTGACAAATGTTCTGAGACTTACAAAATTGCTGAACAATTAAAATGCTTTAATTGCTTGAGAGATTTGAGACTAGCGAAATGTTTATTAAGACATACAGTATTATTATTTGCATATAATATTTGTTTATGTATATCCAATGGTCATTTATCTACCTAGCTACATACAGACATATGTATGTTTGTACATACATATTGGCCTAAAGGTCTTCCTTTTCGTTTCCATTTCCATTTGCCTCTCTCCCACATTTGGCTAAATGTCAGAAGCGAAAAGAATAATCGCCAGAGCCGTATGAGATAATATTTAAATGGATTTTTAATGGAAACATACGGCAGACGAGCGAGAAAATCTCTGACGACTGCAAAAGATAAGCCCACAAGGCAACGACAAGAGAATGCGGGCAGTGCCACATCTGTATATTAAAATGTATATTCATACATACATATGTATGTATGTGTGTACATATGTATATACGTGTACACGATGTTCATACGATAAGACCTAGTGAGATAAATGAATTATTCCTAGTTGTTAAGAGATAAGTCAATATGCCCGATTACACACACAAACACATTAGTAACTCAAAGAATTGCAAATCTATAAGATATCAATTGAAATTGTGTACCTAGAGTTTATCATAATTTTAGTTTGACATGTAAACAAAGAAATATAGAAAAAAGTAATATACATAGATAAAATCCCGAAACTTTGTTTAGATGTCAGTGGGGTAAAAAGACAAAAACTGTGGCTAGATACTACTATCTACTATCTTTAAAATTTTATTAACTTTTTTAGTGGCTACCACTGAATAGGTAATTAAGAAAACATAATAAAATTCAAAAGTCAAAGAATGGAAATGAGATTGGAATAGGCATATCCTGATCCATTCTCTCCGCTTAGTTACCAGAGGTTTAATGACGAATATTTAGGTTATTAAAATGGTGCTATTTAAAAACCTACAAAGAGAGATTAAGATTAATAATTAAGTCAGACGTTTTAAACAATGAGCTTCTCTTTAAGACTGATTTTTTTTAGGAGTCCATCGATCAGATGTCAGTCTGTTTGTTCTCTTTGTGTGGTAAAAGACAAAACTCTAGTGGCTAGGTATTAAATAATGAAGAAAAGTTCAAAAAGGGGAATAGGGAGTTCCTTCATAGACGATCTTTTTAAATAACACAAATCTTCGTTATTAAGATTTTAATAATGAAATTATTCTATGCATTTAATTTAAAATCGTATTTACCGTATAAACATCTGGTCAACAAAGTGTTCTTCTTCTCTCATATATATATGACTGCTGCCTCTAAGCTTCACGCCTACCACAACCCTCAAGCTGCACCTACAAATACCTCCCATACCCATTAGCCCTGTTACTCTCCTCCCCTTACTGCATACACCTTCGCAACCTATTCGGCTTATGAGTCATAAGTCAAGCCGATTTCGTCTTAAATACTTCAGCTCAATTTGTTTGCCTCACAGTGGGACGGTATGGCATGGTCTGGAAATGGTATTGTGGGGAGGGGTTGGGGACAAATGGCAGACTCCTCTTCAGATTCAAATTGCGATTTTTCGATGAGTCACTGACCTGAGCCAAGAAAAAAAAACTATAATTTTAAATATTTCATAAGTTTGCAAAAAGTTTTTTGGTCTCTCCCTGTCGCTGTCTCTTTATTTTTACTATTTTCGTTTTTTTTTTTTATTACTATTTCTTTTTACATTTTCTTTTACTGGTTCAAAAAGTTTGTCGTGTTTGTGTTTGACTTTGACTATTTTTCCTTGACTCTCTTATCGTTGTTGAGTGTTGTTGGTGTTGTTGGTGTTGCCGGTTGCCGCTTGGACCCCAATCGTTGCTAATTGGGCCAGGCCAAGTGAGTTTTTGAGAAAATATCAAGTAAATTGCCAAAAAATAACCCAGCCTAGCCTAGGCAATTAAAATCGTGTCTCTGTGTGTGTGTGTGTGTGTGTGTGTGTGTGCATTTTCTACTCTTCAAAGACCCACAAAAAAAAAAACACAAAAACAAAATGGGGGAAAATTAATAAAGCAAATGGCAGTGAAAAGCTTTTGGCCAACATTTCCCTTTGACAGCAATTAACATACATAAATTATACATATTAAAACGAGGCAAGCGCACTCTCTATAACTGTGATGGAAAGAGGGGAGGGGGGAATTGGATTAGGGAGAACTATTTTTAAACTTCGTTTGCTATTAAACATTAGGCCCAATCAATTTTCTCTCTTTTGCAACAGTCGATTCAACCTTCAATAAAGTTAAAGAGAAACGAATATATTAATATCCATTCAACTCTTCTCCTTCGTTTTGGCAACCTTTTCAGCGCAAAGTCAAGCGCGTTCAAATACGTTACGGGCAAAAAATGAAAAAAAAAAAACAAAAAAATACGGAAAAGAAACACTTAAATAAGAAAAAAAAATTAGCTAAAAAACCAAACGAAATTTGTATTTACTTTTTCTCGCTACTTTTGGGATACAATATTGTAATTTTGGCTGGCTTTTCCACCGCCAAAGTCAAAAGCAAACGAAAGAAAACACAACAAAAAAAAGGCTGCAAAAAGAGTGCCCAGCCGAGGGTTAATGGATGGAGGGGGCAGGTGGAGCGGTTGGGCAATGGCTGCAAACTCAAATCAGAGCAAAGCAAAAAAAACTTTGAGCAAATAAATGCAAAATAATATAATGAAAAGTTGACCGTAAAAAGATGGCCCCTGTGCCTGGCCAGCTTGAATCTGTTCCTAGCTCGGGCTTGGAGTATTAAAGGAGGCAAGTCGTTGCACTTTGAGTGCGCCTGCCATGGGCGTAACAACAAAAAGGGAACTTGGTTTGGAACTTAAACCACACAAAACTTCTTCGATCAAAATTGGAAATATAGACAAAAATAACATTTTATACTTCACTAGCAACTGAAACTAAATCAAATGGATAAGTCTTAGGCGATCATTGGGATTTGTTTCCGAATTCAATAAGCAAACAACTTTACATTAATTCCCAATATTTTTAAATAACTAACTAATAAAGGGAACCCAACATTTTGTCATTTCAGCTTTACAACTTTTGATCGACAATTATCCGCAAAATGATTGCTAACGATTTAATGTGTGCACCTTTTGGCAGACCACGCTTTTGCCATTCTACAAAGTAAATTCATAAGAAATTTAAATTTTTGTTTAATAACTGTGGCAACTGAGGTATTGTAATTTTTGGTGTTTGGCTAAGTAGCAACAGCTTCTTGATTTCAGAGCATTATAGCAACGTAGCATCTTCAGGTTATTAATAGCATTGCTGAGATAAATATATTGTTCTGATCGAAGCTGTCGTTGGTTCAATGTATATATTGTTCAGTCTCAATTTTAATATACATCTTAACTGCAAACTGATTGAAAAGCAGTCGACGCATAAAAATATGATTTACTGCATCTCCATGGATTCAATAGATAAGTGTTTTCTAGACTTTGATAAATAATTCAAGACGAAAAAAAATTAGCCAAATTTATGTTTCATTTATGTTAGTAATCATTTTCATTTCTTTTTTTTAGAAGGATCATTTTCAGATATGGTAAATTAAGTATATAATAATTGCCAAGTATTAATTCTCCAAACTGTGACTACGCCCATGTTTTGCTAGTGCGCCTAAAAGCACACACTTCATTTCTAAATAGAATTTTGCAATTCGCCAAAAGTTTTTTTTTTTTCTTTTCTTTTTGCCTTTTATGCCCTTGCTTGCCTTATTCCGTTTTCTTCTTTTTTTGTTCCGTTTGCCCATTACTTGGCCATTGATTTCAATTGCATTTGTTTTTTTTTTTTTTTTGCCTTTTTAGCCATTGGTAAATTTTTTGTTGTCGTTGTTCTTTCTCGTTTGACTTTCTTGACTTTCTTGGCTCTTTCGTTTACGAATAATTTAATGTGCAATTTAACAAGAACAAAAATTGCAAATTTCACTTGAATATTTTTTTGTTGTTGATCACTAATGATAATTGAGATGTATATGATGATTTTTATCCTGTTAAAGCTCTTATAATCAGTAAAGTGTTTGTGGCATTTGTTTTTTGTGAATAAATTTTTATTATTCCATATGCTGGGTGGGAGAGTAAAAAAAAAAAAGAATTACATTAAGTGCAGAGTTGACTTTAACTCTTTAACTCAATGTGTGTACTATCAGGATCAATTTGGTTCAATATTCCTAAGAGGTTTTGTGAAGATTCGGATCGGACTGACTTAATGGCGATAACGATAACGGATGCGGCGCACGGTCTTGTAACGGTATCCATCCTTGGCCAATTCAGTGCCCTCGGGCTCAGCAGCCTTTACCTCGGCAACAGCCGACTCAGCTGCAGGTGCCTCAACTGGGGGCAGGTATTCACCATTGGTGGCAGCGGCAGCAGCCTCATCGGCAGCAACAGCCTCAGCTTCACGACGATGGCGACGGAGCTTGAGACGACGCACAGTCTTGTAACGATAACCATCATCACCCAACACGGTCTTCAGCTCAGGAGCCAATTCAACCTCAACTGGTGGCAGATATTCGTTGCTGGGCTCAGCTATCTCAGATACATCACGACGATGACGGGCACGGAACTTCAGCTTGCGGACAGTCTTGTAACGGTAGCCATCATCGGCAACTTTAGTATCACCAATGGCGGCGGCATCGACTGGTGGCAAATATTCCTGGCTGGGGCTATTGTCCACAGGTGGCAAGTATTCCTGGTTGGGTACCTCACGACGATGACGCAGCTTCAGACGGCGGACAGTCTTATAGCGGTAACCATCATCGGACAATTGAGCTGCCTCAGCCTCGCCAACAGGTGGCAGATATTCGGCGGATGGTTCAGCGGGATCGGCAGATTGAGCAGCAGCAAAAGCCACCACCAAGCAGATGGACAGGACGCCAATGAAAAGTTTCTATTAAAAAAGTAAATCGATTACACACAAAAAAAAAAAAATAAAAAAATAAATATTTTTTAAAGGCTTACCATAATTTTGGTAGTTTTCTTTTAAGGTTAACTATTCGTAGATGTTTCTATGTCGAAGGTATTGAACCCAATGATGTCTTGTTCCAATTTGCATTGCTTATTTATAGGAGGCAATTCATATCGAAATGGATCAAAATCATCGTGGACTATCTCATACAGGTTTTCATTACCAATCTCCAAATAATAGATGAGAGAGAGAAAACAACAAAACGCAAAAATAAAAAAGAAACATAACATATATCAAGTGAAGTGCGCATCAAAGCCAACGATGACGACGATGATGTTGACGGGGTCTCTCTATTAACCACTTAAGCCGATGACGATGGCTCGAACACGAACTTAAAACTCAAATATGTCCGCCTCCGTCTTTGGTTTTGGTCTCCACGCACTTGAGTATAATTATTTTTGGATCAGGTTTTCAAACTAACAAGAAATCAAGTGCCTTAACAATTTGACAACAAATTTGCATGTTCAACTGATATTTGTTTTCTATTTGGAAATGCTTTTCTTATGCCCATTAATTGAATTTCCATGGCATTTGGCAAGTTTTGCGCTAATTTTGATTATTTGGTTGGCACTTAAAGAGAACCACTCAAGAGAACCAACCACTTGAAACAAAAGAAAAAGAAAACAAAAAAAAAATATGTATATAGGTATATATAAAACTGTTCTGACTTCTTTTGACCTTGAAATGTTGCCACATTTTACTCGTTTTGTGTTTCCTGGTCGAAGCTAAGAGCCACTTGTGGTTATTAAGTAATTATAATTATTATTATCTAACGAGATCGTTTTGTTAATAATGCCTTTGCATAAAGATCGAAACTAAACCGACCATTAACTTACCTCTATCTCTCTCCCTCTCACTTGAATTTATTTTTGTGGCCCTCTAAGAGCACTTTACATTTTCAGTTTTAGTTTGAAATTCAGTTTTAAATGAAATTTTCATATTTACTTATTTAAAATTCTTGAACAAAATTTTGATTTTGCATAAGACTCGTAAGACTACTTTTTTGTCACAGTGAAACTATTTTCAGCTAACTTTTCTCATTAATTATTATAATATGGAACTATATATACAATTACTTTACAAGTATAAATAAAAGCCTAAGAAGCGGTTGATGATAAATTCCATTTTCAACTATAATTTAAAGCTTTTGTTCTGGCTCTTTTTCATCATATCAATTTGACAATAAAAAAAGATGTATACATTTGATATATTAATTATAAATTAAATAAATAGGTTTTACTTCTTTCAATCGGTTTTCATTGTAGATAGGTTCATTTCTCGCAATGTTTTGGAATCTGAGATGTCATTTAAAATATTTATTAAAATATATATTATCAGTTTCGAAGGCATACAGTCCAACTATTCAGGAATAGCTTTTGGTGGTTTTGATCATTAATTTTGACAGAAGATATTCTGAACATAAAGGATCGACAAAAAAATAAATTTTAATTGTATGTTAAATGATGTTTGTAACTTACAGATGGAGACGTTTCCGACCCTATAAAGGATATATATTTTTGATCAGCATGAGAAGCTGAGTCGATATAGCCATGTCCGTCTGTCCGCGTCTAGCATATAAAAATTGAAGTGTTACATTAACGTGTATTTTTAAGAAACCTAAATTATGTATTCTCTGTTTCGTAGAGCGACACCTGCTGACAAAAATAAATTTTATCAGTTTGTAGTTGTATATGTTTTCTTTCATCGCAGACTGAAAGCTTTTCCCCGTTCGTGCCATCTTTCTATTAATTTGATAATAAAATTTAAGCAAGTTCGAGTTATGCTGCATCGAGCTCATTAATTTTTGTAAGACATTTTTTTTAAATTTATGCCATAAAATCACTTTTGGATCTTAGCAAAAATATTTAATAAATCCATTAAAATTTTCGATCATATTCGATTTATTTTATACATTATAATAATAATTGATTTTTAAAAACCTGCTCAATAAATAATAATGCCTTAAAGAATGCAAAAAGAGAATATTTTTGTTAGTTTTACGCGAATTTATGTGAAAAATGTTGTAATAGCAAACACATTTATTTTAAGTCTTAAGCCGAAAAATTTTAATAAATTGAAATTTTAGTTCATGCCTTAAATGTCGAATTTTCGAACATAGTGTATTCAATACAAGAACTAAATAATAATATCGATTAGTTTAGTTTCATCTAGTTTTAATTCTTAGCTAGTTTTAGAGCAAATTGCAAATTGTTAGCTGCTTACCAAAGAGATATACAGCAGATGATTCCTTGAGAGGTGCGTAATGTGTTGTGTGGACTGTTCTACAGATATATAAATTGTCTTGATTTTTATGACTCGAGAAGTGTTGAAAATATAGTAATAGTAATATGAATCTTGTTACGCTAATGGACTACGATTTTTACCCCTACCACTATGCAAAATAAAACAAATTGTGTGGAATTAAGTACACTGTGAATTAATGAATGCAAAAATGTCCTTGGGCAATTTAAATGTAAAATCGAAGTCTATCAATTGAAATAGTACAAAGATCTAAATAAAAAAAATAACAGATAGAAGACAAATCAAATTCTCTTCTGTTCATATATAGTACATACATTTGTATGTATGTATGTACATATGTATACATGAACAGACGTCTATTTGTATATGGTGACGGCTATATCTCTTGGTGCATCTATATCGCTGCTCCTCATCAATTTCATAAATTCCAACCAATTTATTTTTGACAAACAAAAACGCATAAATGCAAAATATGTCGATCAGCAGCACTCGGCAAACACAGACGAGAGAGTAAATACAAATACAGAGGCAAACATAAACACATACATACAAATATACACCATAAATGCGGCCAAATGATGACAGGCCAGGCCATAATAAAGCAAATAATATGCAGCAACTGGACCAAGTGGACAGACAACGAGCCGAAAAATTATGCATTAAACACACTTTCGGTCTTTAATTGCCGCACCTATCCAGCTTTCCCAACTCTAGCGAGGATATCCACCTATGTATGATGCCCTAGCCAATGCGGTGCGCCAGCCGTTTGTTTGCACTCGCTCGGCATAAGGACAATGCCAGGATAATGCCTTCTCGTGCATTAAAATGAAATTAAATGGATGCTCTGGCAATTTATTGTATGTATGTATGTATGTATGTACAACACACTCACACACACACACACATATGTATATATACATATATAGTATGTTACTCAGACCTTTGCATATAATTGTTGTTGTTGTTGTTGTTATTATTATTGTTGTAAAAGCATTGCTGCTGTTGCATATTTTATAAAGGCAGAGGGTAGTAGTAGTCGTTGTAGTAGTAGCAGCGGGACATGTGGGAGCGGCTGCATTTCATTTTGTTTGCATTTCCGTTCGTATCGGTTGTATTCCTCTTATTCCCTCTCTTTATTATTATTATTTTTTTTTTTCTTGCAACCAATCCCAACTACCACTCCTCCCATTCACTTTTTGTTGCTAGTCAATTTAAATCGCAATTTTGGCCATGCCAGCGACAGGTCGTATGCGTAATATCTGTAACAGAAATAAGTGCAATCAGAACAGCAATCGAGAGGGAAAGAGCATTTAATGAAATCAATTGCAATACAACTCTTTACCTAGTCATCAGAAAAATAAATAACATTAAATGATACTAGACAGCTTTCGTTTCGATTTGGAAATGTAAATGGTACTCAAAAAGGCAAAGAACACCCACATTGATCTCTCCAGTTTGCAGTTTGGGGGTCATATTCTCCTACTTTCTATACTTCTATACTTCTAAACTTTACTTTAAATCCTTAAACCCTTTAACTTTACAGCCTTATTAAGCAAAAGTGTGAATTTTACATTTAACAAATAACACAACTTCTGATTGTAAAAATGTTGATTTATAAGAAATTTTCGATTCACAAAGTGATTCTTGTCATATTGTTAGTGTATCAAAGTACGGATTCTGTTTTCTGTGTGGCTCTGGCTCCAGGCTCTGCATATGTTTGCCTTCATCTGATTATCCTGCTTATGCGTGGTCTCAGTTCTTGTGCTCCTTTCTCACTCTTTATCCATATATCTGTCTCTATCTCTATGCCAGCCTTTTGCCTTTGACATTGCCCATGATAATGTGTCATTATATTAAAAGCCTTGCAAATATGTACATATGTACATATATATATATATACATATATACGAGCATGTATGCCACCTAGCGGCCAGAGGTTGCAATAGCAAACTTTCAACTCCCTTGACTAACATCTACCCTTGGAAATTTCATTAGCGTGTTTCTGCCGATGCTTTTGTGGCCTCTGTCATCTCTCCCTCTCAATGGAGAGGGCAATGGCCCTCTCTTTCTCTTTTCGCTCTTCCCTTGGTCTGTTGTATTTGCTCGTAAAACTAAGACGCCAATGGGAATATGCTTTAGAGTATATGTGTGCCTATGCTTTATATGGGTGTGTGTGTGTGTCAAGTGCAGCCTCAAAGTAGGCAATTAATTTGTTAATTGGCGTGAATATTGTTATTGATGGCAGTTGTCGACATACTATAGCTAACGGAATCGTTGAAAAGAGAAGCATCTCTTCGGCTGAGTAAATTGAGTTTTCGCACTACTCACCGTTGAGCCTAAGACACAAAACTAATTGGGTCTGATAAGTGGATTTCGGCGTATAGAACTTGAAATGAAATTGATTGATTGATAGAGAGATAGAAATGTATATGTGGCCATAGGTAAAGACACAATTAATAGAGTGTCACCAAAGAGTTGACCAAAGTTATGTGATTAAACTCTGACAATCATTGCAATCTCAATTAAAATCTAATATTCGCTCTCCATCCCCCTTGCTTTCCCTTTTTTGTGTCTATTGCTTGACAAAGTGTATATGCATATTCCAAGTTACTTACAAATTCAAAAGAAACTGAATACTTTTATTTAAATTTAAATTAAATATAAAATATATACCAATTTCACAATATTTTACAGATTTTATTCCTCAATCATATTTTTTTTTAAATGAAAGGCTGTAGAAACTGCTAAAAATAATTACAATAGTTAGGAAACTGCACAAGGCATGCATATATGGGAAAAAGTGGCTCGTCTGGCATTATCTATAGTTTATAAAATAAAAGAAATTAAATAAATAATTTTTCCCCATAATGTATGGGTTGCACTTTGCAAGTATGTATGTAATTACATAAATTTATAATGGAAAAAATAAGATTAAACATTCAGATAATATAATCGAAAGTCCTACTTCAAAGGTAAATCTAGCAATGTAAAATGGGTAGAAATCTGCCCCTTAATGTAGGCAATGGGCAAGGAATAAATTTGATCTTTAAAAACGTAAAAATGTATATATACATATAAACTAAGTTTGCAACGAGAATCATTTTTTATCCAATCATTCTAAAAGCTCTTTATAGGATTAAAAACTCCATATTCCTTAGGGAGCAAATGTTCACTATTTCATATCTCTATATAGGCCACTGTAAACTTTATTTAGTAGAGTGAACTTTACTAAGAAGTCCAATATCAAATTTCGTTTGTTAATTAAACATTTTTTATTGCACAATTTAACTATTTATGATGGATATCAAAGGACCATTAACTATAAAATAGGCAACTGGCCTAAAGAAAAATAATTTAACAAAAAATATTGTCAGTTTTCGTGTTCAACCAGTTGGTTAATTTGGAATCAAATCGGATGATTAAATCACACGCTTAAGCTGAATGCTGGCTCATAAAATCTCAGTCAGCTTCAGTTGTCAATTTTATGATCCCAAAAGGACGTTCGTCCTTATCTGACAAGTTTAAGTACTCAGACATGCAAACGAGGGTAGGCCAAAAAAGAAGTCGCCCATTTTACGAGTTAATGTCTAATGACAAGTAGGAAGAAATAATTTTAAATGACTACAAAATCCAGTTCAACTGTCTCCTCAAAATAAATTAATACGTTTAAGATTAGCTTGTTGTTTTAATCTAAATTTAAAAAAAAATTTAAAATTTATTATGTAAAAGTTAAAAGTTATGATGGTTTGATGATTATTTTAAAGTCTTCCCTCGCATGCCCTGTTAAATTTACACACAATCCTGTTTATTTTAAGGATTTGCAAATCCATATATTAAAAAAGTTATCTTTATTTCCCTTGTTATGTTTATAATACATATTTTTTTTTGTTGTTTTTGGCCCTTTTTTATTTTTGTACCTTTATGTTTTATTTATTTATTTTTTGTTTTTGTCATTGATGTTGTTGTTGTCGCTGTTAATGGCATTCTGCAATTCAAAATTGTATTGCAGCATTTTTTGTCAAATGCCTTTTCATTGTTTTTATTTGCCTCAATCCTTACCAGAATACACAACAAATACCGCTTCATGTCATATATAGCTGGCCATTTTATGGCCTTTTGATCTTTTCATTATGGTCATCAAAATACATAAACCCCAAAAAACACAAAAAACACAAAAAAAAAAAAAAAAATACAAAAGCAACAGCAACGGCAATACCAACAATAACAGCAACAGCAACCGACCCCGCCCACGTTCATTCTGATGATTTGATTACATGCAAAATGGGGTAAATGCGATTTTATAGCTTGTTAAGGAAAGCATGGAGGGGGAGTTAGGTGAGGTGCAACAGTGCGTATGATGAATTTGGTTAAATGGCTCGATGCGTAGTCAAAAACTAAAATGCGTTTTAACCACATTTCCATATATACATATATATATTTATGTATACGTGCATATATGTATTTTCATACGTATGTACTGCTATTTATTTATATACTTATTTATGTATATCATTTAGGTTTTAGCATTTATTTAGCCTAGCTGTCACCTGCTATGCCTGAATAAATATGGAAAATTGTTGATTTATTTGGTTTCTGCATCAAGCAAAAGGCGTGCACACCAAAATGCAATTAGAATCAATGACTGCCAAGTGTTTTACCTCAAATACATATGTGTACTGTATACCGTCATTTACTCAAAAATGATGTCAAAATCAGAATCAGCAAGGACAAAAAAAGCATATTGAATCCTTGGACTCACTCTCAGTTTTTCAATTTTCATGATTAGTTGGAATTGATTGATTTTTTTTAGTTATTTTACCAAATATGTAATTTATCTGTTTTAAACATTTTAAATCGAGCAGGGATTATTATTCTTTTTGTTTGGGATCTTATGAAGTCGGAGTCAAAGGAGTGAGGTTCCTTATAAAATAATTTGTATGGCTTGATCTCTGTTTCTATATTCTTTTTTTGCCGCAATAGTTACAGGGTGGAACTTGGCATATGTCCTTGCTCTCGCTCTCTCTCTCTCTCTCTCAGTCTCTTGCTCTATAAATGTCATGTACTTGCCTCGAGCACCTGTCATCATCATCGCCATCATCAGTATCAGCAGGTAGATGCAACATCATTACCACCGCATGACATGCCACACGATGAGTTTTAACTGAGCCTTGCTATCCCTTTCTAGCCACATATGTTGTCGGTTTGAAGGGAATGAGATAAAAAATTGTTTTTGTAATGGGACTTAATTCACCAAATCCCTGACCCGATGACAGTTTTTTCATGTCTTTTATTTTTTTGTACTACTTTTTTGCATTTTTCTTTTACCTTGTTTTTTGTTGTTGCTGTTGTTGTTCATCCGCCATGAATGTCAAATAATGTTTTATATAGTATTTTGTCGACCCCATAATGCGCGGATTATTTTCTTAATTGATGCTGATCAGCCTATTATATGCACATCTCCTGACATTGCCCAACATCCTCCCTCTCTTTTATCCATTTACGTACATATCTATTGTATAAATTTAAATTTAAATAAAAACAAAAAAAAATTCAAAACAAAATAAAAAATTACCAAGTCCCGCAAGTTGCGGTTTTGTGGGCAAAAATTTTCAACGCGCTAAAAGTTAATTTGATTTTGCCAACCGCATGTACAAATTTTTCAAACTATCTGACTTTGTAATATTGTTAACTTTTTGCCAAACATACACAAAATGCAAAATTTTAATTCATTTCATTTGAATGGTGTCAAAGTGGAATAAAACAAACATAGATCAAAGCACACAGCAACAATTGTGAGAGGGAAAGCAAAAGAGCAAGGAGTATAATATGATATTAATCCAATTGTTAAACGGATCTAGAAAACTTTTTCATTGAAAACCATGCAACCAGTAAGCAAACATTTCCTGTCGGTTTGTGGAACAGTTTCAATGGATTTAGTAAAAAAAAATTTATTCAGCTAGTCAACAACTTTACGTGGAAGAGCAATTTGTGTTAACGAAACAGATAAAGATCAATTTAGCAATTGAAAGCCAACATTTTTGACTTAATGATAAACGAATGAAAAGGTTCATTCGGTTTCATATATTATATTGATCACGATCCTTGTTTTTGGAAAAAATGTCTTTGAAATTTAGCTTTTCAAATATAATATTGTATAATATAAAAGTAATACTATACTGAAGATTTTTATTTAATTTTCTTATTTTATTTCCATAATTAATAATATCGCACATTTTCGACTTGGGTTCGAAAATGTGTGAAATTGGCACCCAAAAGTATGCTAGGGAGTCTAAGAATTTTGTTTCTTTAATTTTTTTGGAATTATCGAAACAGCTTACACCCCAACAATTGATTTTTTTTAGTAATGTTTACAACCAGGGTTTATTTTTTTTATATAATCGGACCCAGATCCTGATTTCACAAAATCATTTTCAGAATTAAAATCATCATGTCGGCTTGTGTTATTAATATAAAATTGGAGTATTAACAGAATTATTATTAATATACTTTTCTTGGTGGATGATGACTGAAAACTTTTTTCGATTCAAGTTTTCGTACAAATTGTATCATTGGTAAAAAATTTCATTTAGATTTGGCTAAAGAAAGAGATAGAGAGAATTTTAGTATTAGAGAGTTTTGTCAATATTTCATCACTTCTAACTCACTAAATTTGATGATTGGATTCGATGGTTTAATGGTTTATGCAACTTGGCAACGTTTCCTGTTGCTTATTTTCCGGATGGCCAATGCGTGTTGTGTCCAGTGCATACATTTTACAGGATTAAGCACTTAACAGCAATTTTACGCACGCATTTTAAATTAATTATACATTATTTTATAAATAAATGAAATGCATACGCACACGCAGAGCAAAACTTTTCCAAATGATGTGGTGTGCACCCTTTGCACACACACACACACACACATACAGACACACACACGCATGCATACTATTACCTTACCTCGTATTGGTATAGCAGCAAATCGTTGCATCCGCTACCAGAGGGAAGAGGATTGGAACAACAACAAGCAAACAAAAAAAAAAAAAAAGAGAGAGAGAAAAAACCACAGGACGAACATGTTGCGCTTAAAATACTTTGCTAATTTTTCGCTAATATTTACCAGGTTGGCCCCTGGATGTCAGAGACGAGCTGCAACTAAAACACCAATACCAATGCCATAGCCCCAGTAGCACACCTTCTACTTGGTTTCAGTTTCCTCTATGCATCTCGTTATCCATGTTGTTGTTGTTGTTGCATCGTTGTGTTGTTGTTGGTCGGTTGGTTTGTCTGCCTGTCGGAAATAACAAATATTTAAACGTATTTAATTAAAACTCACAAATGAAACCGCAAACGCAGAGCGAGCGTCCCAATGAGTGAATGTGTCCCCCAACCCCCTCAGTCCTACTTCCTCCCACAGGCTTCATTACTCTAGTCTCTTCAGTTTTGCATCCCCTCCTCCGGTCACCCCCTTTTTTAACCAAATGCTCAAATTATTGTTTATTTATTTACCGTTACAGTCAGACATGAGTGGGTGAAGGGAGGGTCCTCCCAAAAACCGTCTCACTCTTCCATTTGCCATCCATTTGATTTTTCAGACATCTATGGCGTTTCTATGTAAAACTCACCCCCTCCCCTCTCACCCACTCTTCTTTTTGAACATGTTGGCGATTTTTGGCATTGCATACTGTTGGTCGGCTGGCATTTTTATTGGATCGTAACACAAATTTTATTGCATACTCAAAAGAGTGCGTAAATAACAGGTAGATAACATTTAAAGTTTCTGAAAAAATTATTTGTTGAAAAAAAATTAGTTTTCTTCCTACTCATTGTATACGATTTTTAAGAATCGACCTTTAGTATCAATTTATATTTATTCTCGAACACTTTTTGATAATTATATGTAATTAGTTTTTTATTCTCTATTTATTGCAGGTAAGTTTGAAGTGAAAATTTTGTGATTGCAAAGTGTAAGCGAAAATTACTTTTTTATTCATTGATTTATTTACATAATTTTGATATATAGGTACATTTAAGTTGTGAAAGTTATAATCTATTTTTTTCACATCCATTTTATACCTTAATACCCTTTATGTATTGATGCCCAATTGAACTAAATATAACAGATTTAATTTCGGGAGAAAATCGGAGTAAAATACCCTTAACAATACTAATTTAAATAAAACTTATGGCTAGAACTGGATATTATGCTAAGATATTACATAATATGTGGATACAGTGATTACAAATATCTATTATTAAAGTTTTTGTGGAGTCGTTCAAGTCTCTCCCTAATAATTCAATTTTGGATCCAGGGGAAATTATTTATAATTTTTTGCATTTTTTTTTCTGTATGACTTGTAGTTTTTTAATATGCCAGTTTGCGTTATATGTTCTATGCCGAATCTGGGGCTGAGAACTCCATTATCAGACCCAAAAATGGATAAAAAATAATCTTCGAAGCAAACATTAGTAACAAAGACTTTCAAATTTGCTAAGGACATGAATACTTTTCCAGCAAATTGCATATTTTATTTTAAGGAGCAAAGTTCCCTCGTTTTGTCCATTGCACCATAAAATAATATATCGTAAAACATTGATCTAAACAAATATATTTTTTATTGATGAACGGATAGAGAGAATAGTTTGACGGATGTGTTCAGTAAAGGTTGATTCATTGTCTAAATAAAGGCCCAGGGAACTAACGCGTTCCCATTCCACGTTCATTTGGTTTAACCTGATATCACTTTCTAGCAGAAATAAGGGATATAAAAATATGTATTAAACTCCATAAAGAATAAAAAAAAAAAAGAGTTTTTTTTATAAAATATGTTTGAATTTATCAAACTAATGAATTACAACTTGATGTACTTGATGATTCTGACAATTCAACATCTTCAATTGTAAAATGTTTCATTTTCAGAGCCCCCTTCTATCAGTTGAGCACCATGGCTTATTTCATATCCAGTTTCATGATATCGACGACATTCTCATTCTAAAGTAAAATCCTTATTTTCATACCCTTTCAGAAACAGAAGCAGTTAAAAATTTTGCCAAAAAGTAGGCAACGTAATATTTTACATACGAAATAAACATTGAAATATAAAACAAACTCAGCTCCGATAAAATAGTAATAGATAATGTAAAAAATCTTCAAGTTTAATAAATATTATTGATATTTTGTCAATAATCGATAAATATTGCCCAATTTTAAGGTCTTATCCTTTCAGATTGTCGTATGTGCAATGTATATTTATTTACATTAAGAGTAAAGAAACTTCGTTACGTTTAAATTAAAGTTTGCCTGACCCTTTCGTTGTATTTTCTTCTCTCTAAATTGCTAAAATGGCACCGTGTGAAAAATTGCTTCATTCCGCATATGTGCACTGGCAAAGACTCGGAAAAGTCAAAGTCCCTTTTATACTCGTCCTCCCTCTTAAGCATTTGATATGCTTTTAAAATGCATAAATTAATGCTGGCAAAAACAAAAAGAAAAAAAAAACAGAGAAACGACTAAGAGTAAAGTAACAAAAAGGAAAAAAAACTAGAAATAAAAAAAATAAAAAAATGAAAAACAAAGTGCATGTATGCAGTAGAGAGAGTATATGTATGTACATATATATGTAGCCGAGACCAGGCCAAAACAATTTTATTTTCTCAGTGACCATTTGGCAACAGTCAAGATCCTTTTTCTCTGTGTGTTATGTCCATGTGTGTCTGCATATATTTGTATGTATGTATGTATGTTTGCTTTACTCAAGTAACTATTGTCTGGCTTTTTGGCTACGAGTTGCAAATTCGCCAGTTGGTTCCGCCTTAACATTTGGAGATGCCAATTTAGCCAAATCTTTTGTCATTGCTAATACTATAATTATGAAAGTAAGTGTCTTTCTCCCTCTCGTTCTCTCTATCTCACTCATTATGTCTCTCTATGTAAGATGAGTTAGATATTTAAAATTTAAATACTTTTCCCCAGTTAAATCTAGCTGTGCTTTTATAGTCATAGCCATAGTCATATGGCTTTTATAGCAATTCAACTGCAAGCGATACTCTCCAGCTATATCTAGCTGTTTTCCATTTGGCATCACTATGAAAGAGATTGTATGTAGCTTACTTTGTTGTTGGGGCTAAGCCGAGGGGCAAGGATGCTGCTTATTTGCCACTTAACTAAGCTAAATGGCAAACTGGATATGAAAACGAAATGAAGTTCCTGCAGCTCCCATAGAACTTGGCCCTGAGATTTTCAAATTTTAGAGATTTGTTTTATTCTAGCTCTTTTTTTTTCTCCTGGCCTTGGTGTCTCTTCTTCTCTTCTGAAAAAGGATTGAAAAAATTATTCCAAATTTTTGGACCATCTTTTTACTTGAACGAAATGTTTCTGGAGTCTCTGGTTCCCTTAGTGGATAAAACCGACTGGAATAATAAAAAAATTAACAACAATTGTATTCATTATACAAAATTAGATTTTTATTAAAAAAAAAAAACAAGCAATTTTTTTAACGAGGAAAAGCATAAAAAGGGAAAATTCGTTTATATGGGGAAACTTATTGTCTAAAGATTTTAAGGATTACTTTAAAGGGAGGGGAATACTAATACTAAAATTTATCTTATGATTGTACAAATATTATTATTATTATCATTATTATAAAACACTACGACATTATAAAATATTATACAAATAAATTGTGACAAAATATACAAATATGCGATTAATAAAATTCTATATACATACATATAAGTGTATTTACAAATATCACAACAAAATCGGGGGGAAAATTAGGAAAATTGTAGGCAGAAAGGGAAGAATACAATATGTAAAATCATCGAAATCATTGATTTATAGATATATATAGATATATATATATGTATGCATGTACACACTTAT
Organism: Drosophila insularis; assembly: GCA_018903935.1. NCBI lineage: Eukaryota > Metazoa > Arthropoda > Insecta > Diptera > Drosophilidae > Drosophila > Drosophila insularis. The sequence goes on from JAEIFP010000517.1 coordinate 6,262,219, forward strand.
AGATTGGCATAACAATTAAAATAAAAAAAAAAAAAACAAAAACAACAATTATGAAACATAGTAAAAAGTAGATACGTAATAGAATGGAAATATTTTTGGGCGTTTTTTCTTGTTTTTTTGGTAGGGGGAAGGGGGTGGTAGAAAGGAGGGGTAGGGGGGCGTATAAAAATAATGGTCCTGGCATTGGAACCATTTAATTTTTAATACGCAATCTATTCATCTCTCTCACAAACACAAACTAGCTGAATGTCAAAGATTTTAGCTGGATTAAAAGTATAAGGGGGTTGGTTAGAAAATATGGGGATTCTCGGGGTAAGGTGGGGAGAGGTGGACTTGTCTCTCTCTCTCTTTTGTTAATACTTAAAGTTTCTCGGAATATTCATAGACTGCCGGCGTATCATGACCCTTGCCATTCTCCGATTGCGGCTTCCAGTCCGGCTCGAAAGCGCGATTCTCATGCTGCTGTTGCATGGCCGTCGCAGATGCCTCGGCATGATTCCGAGCGCGCTCTATTTGTGTGGAATGACGCAAACCGTAGGTGAAATAGATGACATAACCGATAATTATCCAAATAAGGAAACGTATCCAGGTATACAAATCCAATTGAAACATCAAATACAAATTGACAAAGACACTGAGACATGGCACAAATGGCACCAATGGCACCTTAAATGTCAGCTCAATGGTGGACACCGGTTGCATGCCAATCACAATGCAAATAAGTATCAAAACGGCACCGACCAGGCTAAGTGAGACAATGCCCCCGGTGCTGCTTATTTCCAAGGCTTTGGCAAAGGAACACCATACCAAACACGTTATGGCAAAGACGACAATGCCAATTTTCGTTATGGACGAGGTCATGGCGGTGGGCTCCTTGTATGAGTTGCCATTGTATAATTGTCGGAATACATTGGGCGCCTTCACGGTTACCTCACGAGTCATATCTTCATCTTGATAGCGCAACACTAGAACACAAATCGCCACTATGGTGTAGGCCAAGAGAGTGCCAATTGACATCATGTCAACCAATTGATCCAAATTGAAAAGTAATGCCATAATTGCAGCGAATATGCCCGACACAATGGTGGCCAATAGAGGCGTTTGCGTATAGGGATGAACCTTGGACAGACGTTTGAATAATATGCCATCCTTGCCCATAGCATAGAGAATACGTGGCAATGGGAACATGGCACCCAAGAGACTTGTACACAAGGCAAATACCGCACCAATGGTGACAATCCATTTGATGGTATGCCAACCGACCTCATCAAAGGCATGTGGAAACGGGGCATCTTTGTTTTGATAATAATATGGCAACATCATGGTCAATACCGTCGAGACACCAAAATAGGCCAAAAATATAATTATTAAAGAGATGACAATTGCCAGCGGTATATTACGCTTTGGATTGATTGCTTCCTCGCCTGTGGTGGCAATGCAATCGAATCCCACAAAACCGTAAAAACATTTCGCTGCGCCGGCCATAACACCGGCAATACCGAAGGGCATAAAACCGCCGGTACCAAATCCTTCGGGCACTTGTTCAGCCGGAATACGCCAGTTATCAGCATTAGCTGCAAATAAAAGTAAAAGAATCAGAACCGAGTCGAATCGAATGTTTGAAACAATTTTATGCTTACAATTCATGGCTCCAGCGACGAGAACAATGCCAATGGTTACCAAATTGACCAAAGTGAAGATATTATTGAGAAAACTTGACTCTTTGGCACCAAATGCCAGCAATGCGGCCAATAGCAATATCATGCCAAAGGACAGAAAATCGGGATAGTCACCCAAAAAACTAACATTGATGTGCATCGATTCGTTAAGAGCATGCGACATACTATTATTGATAAGAGAATCAAAATAGCCGCTTAGACCGCGGGATACTGATGCTGTGCCGATAACATATTCCAATATCAAATTCCAGCCAATGGTAAAGGCCACAAATTCACCAATTGTAACATAACTATAGACATAGGCACTTCCAGCCTTTGGTACACGAGCGGCAAATTCAGCATAACAGATGCCAGCAAATGCCGATGCAATGGCCGCAATTAGAAAGGATATTGTTACAGCCGGTCCGGCAATATCGTAGGCCACCTGACCGGCCAACACATAGACACCCAGTCCTAAAGTGCTGCCCACTCCCAATGCCGTCAGATCGAATAGATTGAGGACACGGGCCAATTGCGATTCACCCTCGTTCACATCGTCCGTCCTGCGGCGGGTTAAAGAGTTCCAGAATTTTGACATCGCCTAAAAAAAAAAAAAGAAAAGAAAAAAAAAAGTCAAACAAAAGACAAATATGTAAATTTAGAATAACCAAATTTACTGTTTCTAAAATGATAGCATATCTAATCTTCTTATGTCTATGCCTAAAAGTCTGGCGATAAAAAACCGGCAACAGTTACGACTATGACAACCAAAAATCACTTGAGCTCAACAACATTCTTTTGTGGTATGTATGTATGTATGTACACACAATTTGTGTACAGCATTCTCATTGGCATTGGCAAGGCCAAACACGGCTAAGAAAACAAAAAGAAAAAAAACAAAGCCAACCGAGAAAATCAACTATGAAAACAGAATTCTATTTGGTGGTTTTGTTGCAATCTACAATTGATCTTTGTTTTAAAAAATTCATTTGTGAAATGTTTTAAACTGAAACAGTTTGAAATAAATGTAATAAAAACAATTAATCAATCAATCCTGTTACTCCCCCCCCCATTCCAAAACCAAAATTTCAGTATTCAAAATAAAGCAAAAGTAAAGAGAAACTTTTTTTTAGCTATAAAGGCTTTTTAAAATTTATAGTTGATTATTAAATGTTGTTATAGAGTATATATGTATAAATATAATTGCTAATTAGATATTGATTAGATATGTATATATTGTTATAAAATGGTTTGTCTATGCCTTTCAAGCTTCTAAGTATAATTGAAATTTTTTATTTTTTTTGGATTAATGATAAATTAAAGTCTTAACGAGATTCGGTCATCGAACCTCAATGGCTGGCTATATATATGTATGTATGTATATGTATATATGTAGGTGGGTAGGTATATAATATGTATATGTGTATGGCACCAAAAGCTTGTTAGAGTTTTACTTTCAGTGCTGTTTACATAGTTGTTGAACTTGATAATGGTGGCATGTGAAGTGCATTAACTTTTAACTGAATGACAGCAAGAAATAATACATTTATATAGGTATGTAGAGAACATAAAAAATTGAAACGAGATTGAGAAATTGAAATGATATTTTGCATTTGTTATGCACGAGATTATGCAATATCATTTTAATGTAATTGATGGCAATGATGGGAAATTTAACTGGCGTATCATATATAGTGCCATATAGTTATGGTAAGAAATTATTTACAACATGCTTCATGATCGAGGTCTTTATAAAATTGCTAATCAAATTAAGAATTTCAATTTTTTTTTTTTCCTTTATTAGTCTTCATGTCAGAATTTACAATGTGCCTACTACTACTTTGACATATTTCGAATATACTTAGTTATTTTGTAGATAAACATCGATAAGCCCCTCAATAACTGGCCACCACGCGCCACCATACTACACATATGTATATCTCTTATCTTATCAATAAACGCATTTTTATGTTGTTGTTGTTTTTATTCTTATATTCTTGTAGTTAGGTGGATTAACCCACTTGGACTTAACACTCAAATTAACTGTAATTGCAAGGGCAGAACACAATTGAAGTTATCCAGATTTATGTATAAAGCATTTTACGCTGACATTGATTCCATTCAATATTTGATTGAATATATATTTATTAAATATGCTTATAAATACCTATTAATATATGGCCAACAAGCTAATTTTTGGCTTCTCTCATATCTTATTTGTACATGGAAACCTAAACCTGTTGCCCCTTATCAATCAGACGATTAATGAAGGTTGCAGCAGCGTTTCCAACCATTTTTGGGAATACAAATAACACACATCTACATATATATTTTATTTCAAGTCATCACCGACAAGGTCAGCTAACTGTTTGGCTAATAAATCCATCATTTTATTTAATTAATGATATTAATTTTCAACTATGCACATATCCAGTTAGATCGAGGTCATAGTCTAAGATGATTTCGTTTGGCATGACCTTTGTATAGCCAATTTTAGAATTAGAAGTCTTAAAGCTTAAACCTTCTTTCTATGGCTTAGAGAATATGCACATTTTTTAGATTTATGACTTAATTAATATTGAATGAAATATTTTAACTGAATTCTCATTTGTTCGTTGTGTGTTGTCAAGTTTATTGTTATTGATTTTTTATGTATTTTCTTTCCTCTTGATTTAGTAATAAACTTTTGTTAGGGGCAAAAACTATTCTTAACGAAATGACAAATGTTAATTATAGTCAACAATTCTAAAATTTGATTTACATTGTCATTAAATTAGTTCTAAATTGAAAAAACAAAATTTTTATAACTTGTTAGCTACCATAAAATAAGAAAAGGGAGTCCCTAAGTGCCCTAAGGAGTCCTACCTAAACATTTGTGATATCCTTTAATTTACAAAGAAAAGTTTTAGGTTCAGAAATAATAGTTTCAAATTTTATAATTCTTGGTACGACTTTGATTTAAAGCCTTTCGTAATAATTTGAAAAAAGACATCTGATATTGAAATATTTCATTTAAATTAATATTTGGGAATATTTCCAAATATTTTTTTTTTCTTACATTTTTACTGAAGTGTTCAAATTTTCTTTACAAAAGGAGTTTTTTTGTTTTGGTTTTGTGTTAACATTTGATAATGATAAAGGATGATGATGTCAATTTGAAGCATTTCACATTCATCAATGCCCAAGAAGATAATCTAATCTCAGCTCAAAGTTTACAGACAACATTTTTCAATATCTTTTCGAGTTGTTGTTGTTGTCGCACTTAAGCAATTGCAATCAATATCGATAATGCCAACTCTGTTGAAGGTGTGGCCGGCCAAAAGGAAATGTTGAAGAAAAAAAAAAAGAATAATAACAATGAGAAAAAAAACTATGGCTAAATCTAGTTAAACTAATGAGAATCTTTCATGCCATAGTTGCATGACATTTCATTGTATTTTGATAATTTTTCTCTTTTTATTATTTTTAAACTGTTCTTTGTCATAAAAACAAAAAAAAAAAAAAAAAAACAAAAAACATGAGTAACACACACAAAAAAGAAAGACTGACTGAAAAAAAGAAGAAAACTTGGTACATTTCACCATTTTGTAGATTGTAAATTGCACAATTTTATGAGCCGTAGGCCATTAAGTTTTATAATTATTCTCTTTGCTTTTCGGTTTAATTAAAGGTGTTAGGCAGAAAATTTATAATTATTCTCTTTACTTTAGGTTTTAGACGGAACATTTATCATTATTCTCTTTACTTTAGAGTTTAGACAAAACGAACACATTTATAATTATTCTCTTTGCTTTGGGCTTAGACAAGAAATTATTTGACTGGGTTTTTAAGCTTATTTTCCTTCTTCTATTTTTTTTTTCTTCTTCGCCCCGTCTGTCTCCCTTTTCTTTTGTTTTTTTTTTTTTTTTTCTCTTTTTTGCTAAGTTGTTAATATTTTCTATCTGCTGTATTTTGTGATCCTTTGGAATCCCTTAAGATCCCTTTAGATTTGTTTTTAGCACACATACGTTTTTGGTTTTGTTTTTGAGATGTTTTTTCACTTGTACAAATTAATTATTGTTGTTGTTGTTAACCGAATGTTGGTTGGTAGACTCTTGTTGGATATCGAAATCGGTTTTAAGTTTTAACTAAAGCGCTGCTCAATATCATCGACCGCGCGCGTAGCGCTCCAAAGTCGTTCTGATCGTGCGTCTGTTGGCAATGGAACGCTTAAAGCTTTATTTTTTCTCTGTTTTTGTTTTTTTGCCAACAACAACAACAGCAGCGGCAAATTGTTAACAACTTTTTCTTAACGAAAGCAACACAACACAACACTAACATCGACATCGTTTTGGATTTCCGGTTCAAACCGATTTCAGTGCGGTATCTGTATATATATATATATATTATATATATATAGGTATACATATGAGAGAGATATCTCTATGTGAAGGGATTTGATTAGGGTTTTTTGCATTTGGTAACCCAAAAAAATATTTCAACTCCCACTTCTTCAGCAACGACGACGACGACAACGACGACCTCTCTGACGTCACATGGATTAGTTGTCTCTCTCTCTCCCTTTCTATCGATCTGTAACATTTTTACTCTCACTATCTTTCTCTCTAAAATGATGACAAGCTCGTGCCATTGATTAGTTGTAGTCCCACCTACATATACATATATATATATATAGAAATATCAATGTTAGGTGGGTGATTTAACAGCCCACTTGTTGTAGGCCGTCGTCTACATACTACTCAGAGCGTGGAGTCTTCTGATAACCAATGCATTTGGCTTTGAGGCATTCTGGCACGTTCGCTAACTGGAAACAATTTGGGCAACAACAAAAAAAAAGAAAAAAAAAATGAACTTAACATATTTTTCCCTAGTATTGATTCGTCAAATGTAATAAATGTAAACGAAATTCTTTTGTTTATATATATCAAGGAAAGAAAACCTTGACCTACTCTTGCCATGGAAAATCGTAAAAGTATTAATTTTATTTATTATAGATAATCATTGATCATATATTTATCATGTAAATACACTTGAAGAAAATACTTATAAACAACTCAAATTCGAGTTTAGCAAAATATGGTAAATGGAAATTAAACTTTTACGTTGCTATTTCAAAGCAAGTTCAAACAAGTTTGTTAATTAATTATAACAAAATTTAAGGTTTGACTTTTTTTTTGTCAGTGTAGCATAAAATTTCACTTAAAAAAAGCAGAGAAAAAGAATCAGCCATGGAAATTTTCCATTGAGTCCAATTCCAATTGTGGCTTAAGCCATGGCATTTCTCAGCCTCCTCCTCCTCCTCATTTACTACGACTAGGCTAATAACGACTCTTTGGGACAAATTAAATTGCCTGACCGGGCCAAATGAGCAAAAGCAACAACAACACATCCAAAGTTCAGCCTCAGCCTCGAGCAAGATCAATGACTTTGTCCAAAAATAAAACAAAAATTTATAAAAAAAAAAATAAATAAATAATTCTCGAATGCAGAGCCAAACTTGAAAATCAAATCACGATGTGGCCCGCAAGTCGGTGTAAAAAAAAAAAAAATAAAATAAAATATGTACATTGCCAAAGCGAGTTTTGTGGACGGTCGTCTCTCTAACCATCTATCTATCCAACTCTTTCTTTCTCTCTCTTGCTTTGTCACTCTTATTTGATATAGTTAAGTAGGCCTAGTTATTTTCCGAAACCAAATCCAAAATGAAATTGAAATTGTAATGCGACACCTGCGATTACACATAGCCATCTAAACACACACACACACACAAGCATGGCTCATTGATTTCTCGGCAAAGGTCTTATTTGGACTTTGATTAACACCCAATCAAAGAGCAATTCAGATCAAAAATGTTATTGTTGTTGTTGTTGCTGCTGCTGCTGCCGCGATGGTCTTTTTGACGTCAGTTGGCTAAATGATTGTGACGTCACATTGGCCATAGATCGATTGAGCTATCGATTAAGCCGACTAATTTAATGCTTGATTATTTCTAAATATTTAATCTACTGATTGCCACCTTTCCACCACACACAAACTCTCGAAACCAATTTAAGTTTTCACACCTTTTTACAAGGTGTCTGTCTGCGTCTGCCTCTGACTGTCTGTCTGTCTGTCATTCTGTCTCATTGCCTGTCTGCGTGTGTGTGTCATTCATTTTGTGTTGTGTTGTCATTATAGATTAATGTATGTTAGACAGATAAACCAAAAAGACTAGCCAACCTCACCCTAAAGAACTTTATATACCCTTACCACATAAGAAATAACTCAAATAAAAGTCTAAGCATCCAAGAGTTTTCCAAACAAATATGTATAATCATCGAAATATACAATTTAAATAATTTAAACTTCAACTGAGTTTCGAATGCATTCAATGTTCTCAATGACTCAATGTTTGCTTAGTGGTTAGGGTATAACAATAATATTTAGTTAGTTGTACCATAGACAAATGTGGTACAAAATGTACACATATTAACTATATAGTACATGTATCAATATCGGTTCAATATACATGTGTAAATATGTGTAAATATGTGGGAAGTATGTGTTGTTGTTCCCGATTGAAATTTATGAGCCAAAGTCATCGATATTGTGTATTTGCATTTTAATTTACGATTTCGCACCAATTGAACTGTACCCAGCTTGGAATTTATGATTTCCCATGAAGATATTAACAGAAAAATGATAACGCTAAGTAAGGATACGCAATGTAGGGCTTCATTTTCGACCCCACACACAATACCCATTGAGTGGGGCTTACCCCCTCCGCCTATGATTGCTATCGATAATTTTATCAGGCCACACATTTTTTAATTACCATAGTTCAAACATTTATTTTTAAATCGGTTTTCTAATTTTTATTATTATTACAAGTATGTGTCGTAAATATATTTCATATGACTTCATTTCTGTCTCATTGGCATCCGTTTAACTTTTCCTTCTCTCCACCTTTCATTTATTGGCTTTTCTATTGCGGCCGACATGAGAGCGGATCATAAAAATATATGTATATGTATATGAATGTTTGTTTTGATTGTAGTTCAATTGGTGGTTTTTGTGAATTATATACAGATAAGTTTTTAAGAGTATATTCTTTTTCTATTCTCAGCCAGACAAGCAAAGTTTAATCACTTAAGAAATTCCTTTAGCAAAAAAAAAAAAAAAACATGCGTTGGCTTAGTGCAAAGTCGGCCTCTGCCTATAGAGCGTATGGGGGTATATAATTTTTCATACGTCTAATATCTGATGCAATTAAAGTAGGCCCCTTCATCCATATGGCAATGCTTGACGTTAAAGGAAGATAAGCCGATAATTTTCATGTTGGCCCCACACTCGTGAGGTGGCCCCACTTGATAGCAAAAAAAAAACAGAAGAAGAAAAAAAAACGGTGTACTTTTTTTATAATTTTTTTTTTTGTTTTTGCTACTTATAGTATTCACATTATCTGCAAACTTATCTTAGGTCTTCCTCTCGTAAAATACTATCTATCTGCATATGTCTCTATATATATTTTTAAATACGTACTATATTTATGATGAGATGCTATAGATATGATCTAATTAATCATTATCTAATACTGATTTCACTTTTGGATTACTCTAGTTGCCATTTTAATTACTAAAAGTCACTGAACTCATTATACAACCCTTACGAAAACAGCGTGCATTTACATAGAAAAACCCTTACACTACGCTACAAAATGGGGCAATATTATTGTAATTTACTATATTAAACAAAAAAAAACAAAAAACGGCAATTGCATTAATTGGATAATATTAATATTAGTAAGAAATATACTTTGAATGAATTAGGCCGTTTTTAAAGAATTTTCATTGGTAAAAAATTTGTTGAATCCCAGCTTGAAAGGCTTTTAAATACCAAATCGCACAAATTTCAGCTATAATGTTCGGCGAAACAACTCATTTTGATGAACAAGTTCGCTGGCTCAATTTTTAACAAATGAACAGGTTCATTTACTTTACATTTTTGTTTTCTCCCTCATCAGTTCTTATAGTCAGTAAGCCAATTAAAAAGTTCATTTACTCACTCAGTCAGCTGCTTTCTTACTGGCTTACTTTTTTAGTTGGCTCACTGAATCTTTTGTTCAGTGTATAATGACTTATTCGTTGAGTCTGTCTAATTAAATATTTGCAACGATTAAACCATCTCTAAAAATAGATAAAACTTAGCTTGCATCTACTAATCAAAAAATAAGAAACAGTGACTCCATGTTCATGTAGATTCAGAGTGAAAAAATGTGAACAACTGAGTCAGTGAACAACGGAGTCAAGGGAATCAGTAAATTTTCAATCACTTACTCACTGAATTTTGTTTACTCAAACTTACAGCCGAAGAAACAATAATCAGTTACATAACAATGTTATATTATACAAAAATTGTCATCAATTTGGATTATTAATCCTTCTAGGGCATAATTGATTATTGTTTTGTAGAGTCGGGTTGGTTTACAATCTAGTATTAAGCTTTACATTTGTTGGCCAGTGTTTAAGCCATGTGAACAAACCATTTAACAACTAAACCTTTCAGATTTACTTTTCGTTTTGTCCATTTTGGTTTTGGGTTGTGATTTTTTTAATGTTCTTTCTTATGGTTTTTTTTTGTTTTTTGTTTTTATGTTGATTGTTTCGTAGCTCTTGTAAAGTTTCAATTTGGTTAAAGTAGAATGTTTTTTTTGCATACTTTACGTTATTAACAATTTTTCATTAACTGACGTCTGTCAGGTGGAGAATTGCTTGCCGCGGTCGCATTGATGATGATGATGATGTTGATGGAGCCCGGGAGCAGTAGAAGCGTTTGCGACACCATATTAAGAGTGAGTGCGGGAAAGCGAGAGGGGAGGATGGAGACGGGAGTGAGGGTAACGGCGAGAGGGTTCTTCTTCTACATACATATAACAATGGCTTGTATTTTAATGCGGCTTGTTGAGTACTCAGTGCGGCTTGCAAATTGTTTGTGACTTTGAAGCCGCGCCTTCCATGGGAGTGCTTGCAAAGGGGTAAGTATATAGAGAAGAAGGAAGGACTTCTCATAAATAAATTCGCAAGCACAAGCAAAAAAAAAAGAAAAAGGCACAAGCCAGTTGTGAGGGTTACTCAAGCGAGCTAATTATGTAAATGGGAAAATTCTGACAACTGAAATGGAATGAGGTGGCCCCTCCGCCTTAAAGAAATCACAAATTAGAAAGCAGGTAAGTGCTTAGCTACTACAACACACATAGACTTTCCTTGATGATATCCCTGATGATATCTGTCCATTAACCCATTTAAAATATCTTTGACAAGTGCCTATCAGCATTTACATTGTATTAACCGCAATCATAGGCGTCACGAGTCAAGTTTTTGTTTATGTGTTATACTTGATAAGATATTATTGCACGATTATGATCTTTCCCACGGGGTAAAATTTTATTATATTAGTCCGCGCGTCGTGTTATCATCATCACAATTGTCGGACCTTGTCGTCATTTAAAGAGCATTGTTGTTGCTTTCCCCAGAAATGTTGTTCCAAGTATTAACAAATTATATAGATTTTGATTTCAATCTCTTTTTTTTCCACACTTTTTTTGTTCTATTGCTGCTTCCTACATTAAATCCATGAGCACAAAAAAAAATATCTGTTACCAAGTGATTTTTACTTTCAATACCTGAAGCCAACATTATGGTTATCAATTTTCGAGTGTGCCGCCTTAAAGTGATAACACAAGTTATTTCTTTTTTCATTCTATAAATTGCCATCATGTAGTAAATCAAGTCAACGTTGTTGCGGGAATTACATACATTTGGCGCAAAAAACAAAAAAACCCCTTATGCCCCTCTATAAAACACCTGAAGAGGAAATATTTACTTCTTAGACTTTACACTCCTGCTCAAAGAAATAAGGACGAAATCGTTGTCTGACCTTTTCATTCTCTATGATTTGCCATTTGTAGTTATCGAATACTGAAAGGTTCTGTAATTCTGACAGCAAAGATAAATATTATTGTAGAGCTGTTATTTTTCCAATACCTTGTATGTAATCATTGCAAATTAATCAGAAATGTCAGGGGATTACTAAATAAAGCTACGAGCAGATTTTCTACTATATATTTCTTTATATCTTTGCCTATCTGTGACTTTTTTTGGGACTTCTCGTTTATTTTTGTTAGCTTTTTTGTTTGCATATCCTTTTACCTCATTGAGAACGGCAAAATAAAATTAAGGTCAAAGATTTAAAATATATAAATAAAAAAAAAATTTACTTGATTAAAAGAAATGTTGAAGATGAAATCATGCCCACCTTATTTCAAATGGCGATCAACCCATTTTTAAAAGAAATAGTTACAAACATACACATATATCGATGAAAATATTCAAAATGTAATAATTCATTCCGATTCAAAAAAGTAAATATTATCAGAATTTCAAAAATAAATCGTTTAAACACTCGAAAATCTCACTAAAAATATGTGTATGTGAGAAAAATTATGAACTTTTAATATTTCAATCAATATCTAGCTTTAACAAATGCAAATTCTAATTTTGTAATAAGCAAAGTGAAAAGATCACACAACAAAGTTGGCCATTTTGTTCTTTAGGCGGGAGTATAACTTTAACTAGCGAGAATATTTCTAACAATATTTTTACAAGGGAAAATTGAAAATTGAAAACTATGAAATTATATTTTATGTTGACATTTGTGGCTTAAAAAATAATCGAGAGACTAGAAACACTTCAACTGAATGTTGTCCTCCCTCTCTGTATCACTTCACCATCTATGACGTCATTATTCTATGATACTCAAAGTGTGCGAAAAGCGTAAAGCAAACACAACACTTGAAAACGGTTAATTATAAAAGAATTATATATCTTTGTATGTATATTACTAAACAGGTTAAACAAAAACAAAAAAAAACTAACCACAAACCTTTTTTTTAATATTCCAATGATTTATGTGATTCTCGTTAATGTATGGAACAGTTTTTTCTTTATGTGTCCTTCACTTGATGACACTTGACTTCAAATATTTCCCGTAAGACACAATCACTTTGATTTTATACGTTTTTATGTCTCGAGACTTGATGAAATCAGCAAACAAAACCCAATAAATACATGTAAAGTTGTTAAAAAACGGCGGAAAAAAAAAACAAAAATATAATGTACTCACAAACGTTTCGTCATACGCTAAATGTTTAAACAATAAAACAAGAACGAAACACGAATATTGAAAGAAATCAACAACAATAAAAATAAGTAAAGAAAAAAAATTATTCGTATGAAAAATAAAACAAAAGTTGCAAGGCAAAGCTGAGCAAAGCACACGGGGCAAAAAAACTGTGTGAAATATATTTGTCAAGAAAGTCGAGAGAAAGACTATCAAAAGAGAAGACAAGAGTCAAGTGGAAATCGACAATAGAAATAGAAACCAAAGAGAGTTACAGTTTAACTAAAGGCAAAAAGGTTGCCAGATCTTAATATATAGATACAAGTGGTTTTGTTAGTTTAGCCAAGAATGTATATATTTTAGTTTTAATGCTTTCAATCTAATCATAGCAATTGGAAGATTTTTTTTGTTGATTAAAATACTAATTAAAAAAGAATTAACTAATGCATTCAAAATGTGATTCACAAACGAATCACTCACGATTTAGAATATCAATATGATATTCTATATCATATGATACAAAAAATGATTCTAAAAAGAGTCGATGAAACAAATCGTATTTATTATTACCAAAATGATTTTAAAAGGTGTCAAAACTTATTAAAAGAAGCTATCAAAAAAAACGAGTCGTAACTAGGATACTATTTTCTCCTAACAAAGAAGTCAAAGAAGAAGTCGAATAACAAGCAGATTTACAATTTTAATCAGAAAAAGAATTCCAAAATGATGTGTATGCGATTAGAAATTTGATCATATCAGAGTTTTTCAATATTGGAAAAGATTATGGGAATAAAACGGCTTATATTTGATTTTGATAAATTAATTTTACATAAATTATATATGATAATGTTTAATTTCACACAAAAATAATAGATCTAAATATTAATTTGAAGGCGAGTTGTGAATCTCAATATTTTCTCAGTTTCAAAAATAATATAAAGCAAAAATGGGAAGTTGGAATCCTTTCCCTATATCAGTGCTTTTCGATTTTACAGACTAACAAAATAGTTTCGGTTTTTAAACTTGAGTTGTTACACTTCTTCTATCTATTGGAAAGAACGATATCAAAAAAGATCTTCTGGCAATTATGGGAGATATGTATATAATATTGTAATCCGATCTTGATCAAATTTTGCATACTCATTAACAGCTATATTAAACGTACAAATATTAATTTTCATAACATTCGAATAAAAAATATCGGCTCATGTGAGCTGAAAATAACAATTATTAATATAAGTCTTAAATGGTGACTTAGACGTTTTAATGATGACATAGTGGTCCACTCCGCATGAACTATCTGCATTATACCTATCTAAAACTTCTATATCTTGATATAAATGATAATATAGAGCTTGATTTCATTGGAAGTTATTTATTGTTTAGCAATCTAATTGTAACTGATAACCTTATATATACTATATAGTCATATTTATGTGATGATTAAGAGGCATATATCTAATTATCATTGTTCTATGGTTAGTCACGAATACATATAGTCGGTTGAGATATACAAATACGTACCTATAGATATAAATTTTGTAATGATGATCACTTGCTAGTTTATACTCGTTGGGACTTGCTGCTACCCTACCCTACATATGATTCAACTAAATAATTAATGAGTACGAATATATGTATGTAACTGTATAAAAAGTTCTACGATGACACAATTTCAGTTCTAAGAATTTGACATTATAATACTTATTTATATATAATAAGTCGAGAGGGAACTTTTATATATCATTTATCGTTTATCATATGCATAAAACGTGTTTAGTTTTACATATTTCCCTGATTTCGATTCCGTTAGTGGGAACAACCTTGCACTAATGCCGCCTAAAGCGGCAGCTCTCACTGCATCTGTGTATAGAGCTACTAAATGCCGTGAGGGGAATTTTATATGAATATCTAAATATATACATATGTATGTATGTACATAAGTACTAAAGGTAAACGGGTTAAGGTTATCACGTGCCAGCTGCAATTAAAAAAAAAACAACAAAAAGTAACTAACTTTAGCTTTCAACTTTAACTTGAGTAATTTGCCGCAAGCTTCCCCCCATCGTCCTCCATTGTAATCCCCCATTTACCATGACTGCCATAAAATCATACTGCAAATTGCAACTAATAGATGAAAAAGATGTAGAGAGAGAGAGAGAGAGAGAAAGAGAGAGAGGATGATACAGACAGAGACAGAGACAGAGGAATGAGAGTTATTCATAGCTCTTCATTGGATTTGCATTTTCCCTCCTGAGTTTTCACATTGCTAATTAACAATTAACCAATAATAATTAACAAACTTGTTCGCACACATTTTCAAATATTAATATAATTTCAAAGAGGTGTTTTTTTATTATTTTCTCACTAATTGGTGGGTGGGTCGGAGGGGGCGTTTGAGAGAACGGACAGTAAATGGATGAAGGAAAAGAGGATTATCAATTTCAATTTGAATTTTGCCGGAAGTTATTTGCCTGCCGTCTGTTTTTATTGTTTACTTCTGTCGACTTTTTTTAAAATATTTTTTTTTTTTATTGTTGATCATATATAAAAATGTTATATGTATTTGTTGTTTGCGGTTTTTCTCTTTTGTATCCAGCAAACAAAAACGTACAAAAAAGATGAGAAATCAGCTTATTTAATTTGTACAATCTATACATAATTAAATTATAATACTATCTAATTATTTAAATATATTTTTGTTATCTGGTTTTAATTTTATTTTTGTGCTGCGCCACAAAAGAGCTAAAATATATTCCATTCATTCGTACCCGATATCACGATTTCTCTTTCAAAAAATCGTTCGAAAAGTCACTAATTGAAGAATTTACGAAATATAAAAACGATAAAATTGCATTTTCAACGCCTCTTATTTTCCCTGCAGTTAAATTTAGGTTCAGTTTAACATATTGAACAGGTAAAAATAATACGATAACCCATAATCAGAGCTTGATACACGAGAGCTCTGCCCAAAATGCTAATTCAGACGGCTCCTTAAACGCCTGTCACCTGTTTTGTTTACCCTATCCAGAGAGGAGTATATTGACTTTCTGTCTATACTCAATCTGTATCAGTTGCTTCTTCGAGAAGGAAACAAGAACAGTTATCAATATTGGATTCACTTACCATTTCAGTTACTTTAAAAACAGTTTCAACCACAATCAAGTTTGAATTAAGTTCTACTGTAATCTTATCCAACTCTCTTTTCGCTTATAATCTCATAATTTATATTATCACTTACATATATACATATTCACATATAAATCTACATTTTCCTATCCATATGAAGTGAAACACAAAGCCAAGCCAATTTAAATCTTAAACTTTTAAACATTTACCGAAAGTAATATCTCATTTCACGATAATTATTAACTTATCTTATTAAGCAAGACAAAAAAAAAAGATCGCCATTATTTCAGGAATCTAGTCAATCAATCAAAAAAAATCATGTCATTATTTTCAAGTAAGAATCTTTCTTTTTTTCAATCTGCAACAAAAACTAAAAATATGATTTTTGTTTTCAAAAGTTGCAACGAATTTAATAAATATTTTAAAGTTTCTGCTAATTTTTAAATTTGTTAAATTGCAATTAAATTAAAATGCAACTCTTTGAAATGTGGGTGGAGTAGTCAAAAAAAAACCAGAGGGCCGGGGTTAACTTCGGCCGTGCCGAAGTTTGTATACCCTTGCAACTTTATGCGGTCTGTAAAAACTATTCACTGTTGCTGAAATTTATATTTTCTTTACACATATCAAATATCTTTAACTAAATTGTAGTAAGAAATAAAACAAAATTGGCAAATATTGAAATCCCCTACTACTACCACATTATAAGTTCCTCGAAGAGCTCGAACTTTAACTACATCTTTCATAATTTCATTACGAAATCTTGTTATAGGGAATTGTGAATTTCTATAAACAATTAGAAACGACGTATTATAGTACGTGAAGGCAATCGACTGATAAACCTGTCTCGGATTTGTTAGGTTTTGAGACTCAAATAGAAATTCTACATTTTGCAAAATACTAAGTTTTGCCAAAACTAGTATTCCATTCTTTGAACTGTGACTTTGCCGTTTGTATGGGAGCTATATAGTCACCCGATCTTGATCAAATTTGGCACAACTATTAATAGGAACACAAAACTGACAAATACCAACTTTTATGACAATAGCTATGAAAATAATGAAGTTATTGAGAAAGTCACTGTTCGTGACTTTGCCATTTGTATGGGAGCTATATGATATAGTGGTCCGATCTGGCTGAATCCGAGATATACAACGCCTGCAGTATATACAAGCCTACGTGCAAAAGCTCTGTAGCTCCAACGGTCTAGGAGGAGTTTGCGTTGATCCAGACGGACGGACGGACGGACGGACGGACATGGCTATTTGAACTCGTCTCGTCGTCCTGATCAAGAATATATATACTTTATATGGTCGGAGATGCTTCCTTCTATGCGTTGCACACTTCTGACCAAAATTAATATACCCTTTTTGCAAGGGTATAAAAATCTGAAAAAAGGACAGATTGATCACAAATTGATGCTTAAAATTCTAAAAAGCTATTATGTTCGATAGTTAAAAATCTATTTTCATATTGGAATTTGCATTGAGATCTCAAAAAAAAAAAAAAAAAAAAAATAATAATAATTCTTATTTTGGTTTACCTTTTTTAATTGGACAGATATGTGTACAAGAATTTAGGCCAGAGTCAATTCGGTTTCCGATTTAGTTAACTTCGTTAAGCTCACTTATACTTCTTCCAATTGTCTATTTTGTAAAAAAAAAATTATAAACTGCACTTCACATTCTCAACCCTACGATAGTGTCTTTCTTTCTGGCCACTGATTTTTCCCATATGTCTACATTTTCCTATAAAAAAAACACGCCGGGACATTGCCTTCAAAACTGGGACATGGCCCATCCTAAAATATGCATAGATGGTCAAAAACCTTTAAAAAAGAAAAAAAAAACAAGCCTTTGGTGATGTCTTTATTATTTTTGCCAATTACAATGACAAACTGCTGTTGTTATTGATTTTTCCACTGAGAAAAGTGCAAATCCTTACAAAGTTTTTTAGGCTCTTGATCGGTTTTTGTGTGAAATAAGATTTAACTTTGAAATTGAACTTTTTTTTAAAGCAAATGAAGTTTATTTCAACTTAACATTTACTATTTTTAAGTTACATGTTTAAGCCTTAAAAGGTTCTACTTCTAAAAAGGATCATCCTTTATATTGACTTAATGTTCAAGTCAAGAAATTTGCTCAAAATCGTTTTACTATATATACTATATGTAAACCGTGAAATACAACCTTTGGCCATTAATCCAATTAACAAAGTTTTTTTTTTTAAATTTCACACTTAATAAGTTGAAACTGAAAACATTTGTTAGTCCGATTATGCGGTTAAAATATGTATATCACCTATAATATATACATAGTTATATACAGTACTGGCAAATCAGTTACCGTCACTTTATTGATATTAAAACAACTGTGGCCATATGAACTGGTTATTGAAATTTAAACCGGTTTAGGTCACATTCATTGATATCACTTTGTATATATATGTATATATATGTATTTGTGTGTATTTGTAATATTATGCGTACTTCTAAGATGGCTGCATAATTTATTTTGAAATTAAATTTTAATGACTGATTACAAATCAACCACTTTAATATGCATAACAACAATTTTGGCCCAAAAACTTCCTCTATACAATGCAAATAACTTTATCATAGAGCAGCTAACAAGCCAAAAGGCAGCAACAATCAATGGCATCCGCATCCGTCTCCGCTCCGTCTATGCCTTGGCCTCCATCATATTAGAAGCCAGCCAGTCCTCCGTTTTCTCCCCGACTCCTTGGCAGCCTCAAATATGCCTCAAACAAATAACTTAACAAGTGATTAGCCGCACACAAAACTTTTGCCAGCATCAAAGTCGAGCTGAGTCGCCACCCTTCAAGTATATAGCCTCTTCCTTTCCTATTATCCCAATTGGCCCTACCTAACCCTCCCATTATATTCAACAATTTTTGGTCCTTTTTCAGCATAAATTATTATTACGGCAAAATTTTCTGTGTTAGTTTCTTAACGCCTAAGGGGTAAAGATAGGCGGGAGTGGGCATCGGAAGAGACGAAGCTAATGAAAATTTTTGGCTGCATTCAGTTTCACCGACACAGCAAAAATCAAAAACCCCAAAAAAAAAAAAAAAAAAAAACCGGAATACAAGCAATTTTTGCAGGAACAAGCCCACGAATTCCTCAATTAGCAGACTCGACTCCCCAGAATGTTGTTAATTACTTTCAATTGTCAGTTGATTTATATATATATGTATAAGGTATATTTGTATATACATATAATACACGTGATACTAACTAATTCATTTGCACATTCGCACACCAAAACGAAAATGGCTAAATTTTTGTGGGGCTCGATGCGGAAATGCATCTTTTCTTCTCATACTAGGTAATTAACTGGTCAGACGATTCAGATTTTTTTTTCTGCTCTGCAACTATTTTGTCATTCATTCATTCAGACAGAGATCGGTCTAATTTAGACTGCACTTAATGAATGTGCATGCTAGTTACGAGATCTACTTAATGACGAATTGGTTCAAGGTTGGCAAAAGAAAGAAAGAAACAAAACATCAAGGAAGTCAATGCAAAACCAACTAGAACCAAAAAACCGACCAAGTCAATTTATGCACATCATCCCTTTCCAATCCGAGTTCCAGTCTAGTCTAGTCTAGTCTAGTCCAATCCAATCTATGTCAGTCTAGACATCATTAATTTTAAATATAATTTGACAAAATCTTAACAACAAGAAAAACAACTGAGAATATTTCGAATATCATAAAGGGTTTAATTTAGCTAAAACCAGTTTGCTACTAGTTTAAAGCAGTGCCATTGATTTTTAGATTTAGATTTTTATGATTCTTATATACATACAAATATAGACAGCCTCAACCTACCTGTGATGACTTATGAAATATGAAACAATAAACTCTAAACTCTCCAGGCACGCACTTGAAAATTCACACACCAACGCACATTCATATGTACATATATGTATCTACAATACATATATATGTATATGTATATCGTAAAACCACCTGTAGTAGCACCTCGAAAGCACAAATAAAAAAAACAAAAATAAAATTTTTTTTTAAAAATGGCAAAATTTTTCAACGCACACACAAAAACTCAACGGACCGAAAGCTATGAATGTTGGCGATGAATGAACGAACTCTCGTGAACGATCAGCAACAGCAACAGACAAAAGTGAGCCAAGTTGGCATAGAAAAAAATTAACTGTGACAGGCGGCAACAACAACAATAGCAATAGCCACAATAATTATTTGGTGGGAGCTGGAAAAAAAAAGAGAAGCAAAACACAAAAATCTAAAAAGAAAAAAACCAACAATCATAATTAGTAAGCATAAAATAAAAGTTCTAAAACTAGTCAAAGCTGACATCAGTTGGAAAGTATTGGCATAATTCATGGCTCATGCTTTTCATCCATTGATGAAGTAGATCTGAAAGAATCCCAACTAGGTGATAAATCAACGGCATAAGTATATGTACATATGTATGTATGTGTAACGTGATGACAAGACGAGGGCACAAACAATAAAGCCAGCATTACAGATTCTAGCATCATTTAAAAAGACAATATTGAGTATATTTATTCTGATTTTCCAGCATTTTTTATTCAGTAATTTGTTGGCTGTGGAAACCAGAAGATGATCTATAAATATTGTCAAGTCAGTTTTCGCCGCATTTTCACCATGTTAGTAATACATGAAAATATGTCAAATCTGACCCTAGGTTAATACCTATATTTCAGAAACCTTTTAGGTTGAATCTTAAATTTTCATTGAAATTTTCGGCTCACATATCTTTTTCCATTCAAAAGGGATTTCACGTCCTATAATAAAATGAAAATCCTAAACACACCATGGGCAAGGCAGTTTTTACTATATACATATCTAACGAATTTAAATTTTATTTTTTTATTTGAATTTATTTAGGTCTTAGTTAATATATTCCAAAAACATCGATTGCCTATTGCATACTTTACAGCACAAATTTTCGTAAATTTATATTCTAATTTGATTCTACCGATCGTAGTAGTAGTTACACATATATATTGCTTAGTTAAACATATTTGTTTTCCGCGAAAATTAGTCAATTTTTTGAGCTAAAAATCTGAATTTTTTTTGTATCGGAATATTAAAATTATCTTCTAAAACGAAAAGTAATAATTCACTTAATGGGTTAAAAAATCTTTGATCGTTTTTGTTTTCAAAATATTTTTGCGTTTTTACTGGAAAGGGTTATAATAATTACTATTATTGATTCTTGATCTGATTCATTGAACTGAATGTAAAGAGTATTTTTGAATGTGATTCAAGTTTAAGAGAGGTTTTTGTTTTTTTTTTATTAAAATGTTTGTTTTTGTTTTTTCTGTAAGGTTACATGTTGAATTGACGCCGCTTGGAGCTGCAGGTGGGTGGTGATGCAGATATATCCATTTGTTGTTGTTGTTGCTGCTGCTGTTGTTGTTGTTGTTGTTGCTGTTGATGTGGCTGCCTTTCGGCATCTTTGTTGGCGCCTTGCTGCTGCTGCTGCCCCTGATAGACAAGACCATTTACACCATGGGTGCTATTACAGCCGACACAGGCATGCAGGGTTTCGTGTATGAATATATCACAATCGAGGCAGAAGAACTCTGTACAATTGATGCACTTGTAAACATTCTTGTCTGCTAAGGGAGCAAGGAGCTTGGCACAGGAGAAGCATTCCGTTGGACCTGGCAGTTGATCGTGGGGCATCTCTTGGAAATTTTGCACCGGGAATATATGATGATAGGATCGGGCCAAATGGGGCGCAGATACCAATGTGAGATCGCACGATTGGCATTCTACGGGCAGTTCACAGTATTTGCTAAGGCATTGCGGGCAATAGTGGCCCGTTGTGCTTAGCTCGCTGGGCTCGTCCACATTCTCGATATGGCACATGCACATGGATAGCGGGGCATCTTTGCCATCCGCCTCGTTGCTCGTGCTATGCGGAAATCCCATGCGAATGAGGGAATTGTGTTGTGTCTTGGCAGCGGGTGGAGGGTCTACTTGCGAGAGCAATTGATCCCGAAAATGGGCATCATCCAGTACAGCGCCATATGAGCCCATTGTCTGTTTGGCCAGATAGCGGGCCACATGGATTTCAGCGGACAATGATATGACAGAGCAGCGTATGCCCTCTTTTTTGAGTTCATCAATCGTTAAATTGATGTCCACCGGATCACATGTAGTCAGGGAGCCCATTATAATGACAATCTCTCGCGATGCATGCGATGGCACCACCTTTAGCGTCTTAAGAGCCAAATCCAAGCCATTCTGTAGTGATGGTTCGCTAGTCAGAACCACATTTGCTAGGCTAGACAAAGGAGAAATGCCATTAATTGGATTGAATTGGACTGGAATTGTATAGACTCACCCTTCGAGTGCCTTGAGATGAACACGCGAGGTTCCCGTCAATTCTGTGATTTTCTCTGCCCGCTTAGCCTTCAGGGCTATAATGCCCAGCTGACTGATGGGATTCTGATCGAAGAACTCATCAATAAAGATTTCCAATAGCTTCAAAGTGCATCGCAATCGTGTGGGCTTTAGGTCTGGGACACTCATGGACTCGGAGCAATCTATGACTAGGAAAACGTGCCTCATCATACCAAAGCGATTTTGTTTGGTCTTCTCGACCTGCCGTTGGCGTTTGGCTTTTTGTATAATATCCGCAATGGCGCCATCCAGCATGCCATCGTCATCCTCTTTGATGGCCTCCCAGGTCTTCTCATAGCCAGTTTCCCAACGGTATTCTTTTTGGTCATCTTCTTCCATGTCAAAATTCTACTTTAATAAATAAAACAAACACCGGCAGCGGTAGAGAAGCAACCAGCCTTGC